>OW240913.1:347539443-347698975 GCA_933207985.1 Pelobates cultripes
AGGAAGATTATGTATTTCAATAAGTTTTATTAATTGTGCACTCGTCACTTTAAAAACTGGGCTCACTAATTAAACTAGTTAAATCCAGCTACTCCTGGGGAGGCACCCTATGAGCGCTGTGTTTGCCAACATTCTGTGAGTGCATTTCATGTGGCGCACGATATATTAAGTGTTTACTGTATTGCACTATTCTTTGTTTATTTCCCTTTGTTCTAGATTTATTCAGCCGTATCCCCAAATCTGCTGTTGGTTGTATATATTCTATGTAAAGGTCGGTTTTGGGTAACGACCTGGGGAGGCCGCTTTGCATCTGTTGAAGCTAAGTATTGTACATTATTCACTAATATTCACAGTGGTGATACTTTGGTTTTATATTAACACCCAAGTATAGAAAGATAAATACATATTCAGCTTTTGTTAACGGGAAGTTAAAGTGTGTCTCAAAGTCATTTTTCCATTGCACATTCGGTTTTATCGAATACCATACCTGGAAAATCTGTAGTTTTTCTGCAAATCCTAATTATGCTCCTAACCCACACATAAGTGATTCCATCTTACATAACGGAGGAGGAAGGGGTAGTAAGTTCGTATAAAGTGTGGCTTTTCAACCCATAACAATAATATTGTAAACAAATTACTGATCTAATATTTGTAGTATTGTTTTTAACCAACCTTCTGTACAGCCATAAAAAAACAGCTAATCAAGCAGCCGAACACATGGCATTTACTTTTGATTGTTCTCATTATTTTCAAGCGTGACAAAATACACACACAAAAAATTAGAGAGTTTGAAGTTAGAGAGATTTACTTGGCAAAATAATTGCCTGTCACAATACAGACCGCAAATTGGATATTTTGAATAGGCTTAAGATAGGCATGATATATAAAATGCTCGCAAGTGGGTGAGATAAAAAAAATCTCAGAACAAATTAAAAGTGTTTCAAAAAGTATAAGAAATGTTTACTAATTAAGTTTACTACAGTGTTGTCATTCAGCCGTGCCTCAAAATCAGTTTCATGTGTCATCAAATCAGATTTATAACAAAGATAACTATCGAACGTTTGAAACTATTTAATTAAATATAAAGAAGGATTCATCCGGTATTGCATTTGCTTACATTGTGAAAATGTTTTATTTTCATTCCATGAGCCTTAAAGAAAAACAGATTTAAAAAATTTAAAAAAAATAAATAAAAAAAAATTGGGGAGCACCTATTTTTTATTTTATGCGGTCTTTGTTTGATAATAAATATGTTGATTTTATCGTACAATTCTCTTCTTGCACCTTCACACTCTCCCTTGCCTGCTCTGCCATTAGTCGCGATTTTAGGTCAGAATCAGCCACTATTCAACCCAATATCACTAGTCCGCCTACTGTGTAATATCGGAACTGTGCACAGCTGGCCAGCTTTCACTTTTCTCATCTGAGTCCATAGTACTTACAGACACTCAGGTTTACTGAGAGGTGAAGGATGCTATGAAAGAACCTGGCTGTGTACAGCTTAATCAATGTACAAAGGCTTGGATGGTCAGAGTGATCTTGGGTCACTTGAATTTCAATTTTGTATCTTTATTGTGGGTTTAATGTACTATTAAGATCATGAATTGAAAAAAAGTGTAGGGAATCTGCACTAACCTGAAACAATCCTTTAACTATATTTAGGCATGCATTTGGATAGGCGTGCACGATCATTTTAAACATTGACACGAGCCACAATCGACCAAGAAGAAAATAAAAATCGGTTTTAATCACTTACCACTCAAAGTGTAACAGATTTAAAGGGTTGAAGCCTGCCAGCAGTAAGTATGGCAGCCATTCTTTGTAGTTTTCTTGCAGCTCATAAGAGCGTAGTTTGCAAGCCTCTTCCTTGGACAACAATGGGCAAAGTTGACTTAGAAAGAAGCGAAATAATGGAAAATTGCTGCATTCCAAGCATTTTAACAAATACACGCTTGAAAGCCTAAATCCATATTTTAAGAGCAATGGCACCATTTCGAAGGTCCTAGAAAAAAAACATAGAATAATTTTATTTTTAGATGCAAGTATAATATGCTATTCATCAAACAAAACAATAAAGAAACTAATATAAACATAGTATTAAAGAGGATTTAAGAGATTCCAGTTTATTTTTTATAGTTGCTAATATTATTTCAATCAGTTCTCGTGTCACGACTTGCCTCCGCTTCCTCACTGCTCCAATGGAGACAGACCAAGACCCTGAACTCTGATTGCGTCACGTCTCCCAGGCAACGATAGATGGCTGGGAGACATACACGTCATTCCATGCCGCAGGACACTGCGGCTGGAACACAAACTAATTACTGACCTCCATGGCAACCCCAGTTGACTGACGGCCCCATACACCAATAGGGTGTTTTGGAGGCTTGTCAATAGGTATGCCTTTTGTCTGGCACCCTATTTGAGCTTTCATTGCTCAGTTGTTCTGTGCTACCTACCTATTACTACCTGTGTTCCTGTTCTCCTGAATTCCTGTTTTACTTGACCATGGACTGCCTCGTTGCTGAACCTTTGCTGCCTGTATACTTGACCATTGGATTGCCTGACCTGCCTCTGCTCTGCTCCTAATGGATTTGTTTGCCTTGGATGTTTGTTTACTATTTTCTCTCTGCCAGTACAAGTACTGTATTTTGAATTTCATACAAATTTACGTGACATCTCATCTACTTACTTCCCTCTGACGTCAATTAACTCAAAGAATCATGACTTCTATGAATTATTTGAGCAAGGAGCATACAAGCATGATCAGCTCCCGTACAAAATAGGATTGACCTCAGGAGGAAACCTTGAAACTTCCTATACATGGTAAAAGCATAAAATCAGAGAAAGGGGCACAATATTTCTCCAATACACACAATATTGAATTTCATAAACCTATGGGTATGACTCTAAATTATGCTTTTACTGATAAAAAAATAACATTCTTAAATGTACAGCACATTAAAGGAACATTCTGCGCACCATAACAAGTTCATCTCAACAAAGGTTGAGGTCAGGATGTTGTCTTGCCTAAAAGTGTTAATACAGTTTAACATGAAAATTGCTTATCTGCTTGTCCCCTCTTCAACAGGGAATCCTGGGAATAGGGGGCTATAAAAAGTTGAAAGCATCAGCGAAGACTCTTAACCTATCATTGGCTATTATTTTTTTTTAATGCACTAAAAAGGTAACCATTTCTATCTATTGGCTTGCACTCTGGGTGATTATATTGTACAGCGCTACAGAATCTGATGACGCTATATAAATAATAAATTTAAAAAAATAATTATAATTTATTATCATTATTATTATTTCAATGTGCAACATTGAGATACTTTGTGGAGTTTGTTATTATGCGCAGTTTGGGAATGAGGCACTTGGCTTGCAGCAGATATTAACTGGTGTAACGGAAGGGCCCTAATTTTACATCTTCCTTTGAATTATAATAATAAAAAATTAGATTGAACCAGAAATTCAAGATGGCAGTTTTTCTCTTAAAGCATGCTTCAGTGTTCTGCATTGCTTACATTATATTATTATTAATTTATTTATTTTTAAATTAGGGTCACTGCTATGATTTAATTAATACAAAAGCAGTTTTGGAACGTGCATGGTCCAGCCTTCCCAAGATTGGTTACACTCTAAGGCAGCATCCGATATCTGCAGCTGCATCCTTAATTCAACCCATCTCCTGTTACAGACATGCTGTGATAGGAGCTGGGGAAACTGAGACGCTGAGATTCTCTCTTCCAAGTCACATCCTGGAACATGGCTCAGATAGACCGAAGATAGATGAGGGCCACTGAGCTGGATTACTCAAATGGCAATTAAAAGTAATAACGTCAACAGAAGAGAGAGAAAAAAAAGGAAAAATGAACAAAAGAAGGAAAAAAAATAAAACAAAGAAAATATCTAAAGTAGCACAATGCACTAAAAATGGAAACTAGATGACAAAATACAAGGAGGAAGGTTGCCCACTTATCTACATTTATTAAGTCATTTGCCATAAACTAAAGAAAACAAGCTAATGATGTACAGGGATTTCTGCAGGCAAGCTCCAGTTGATACAGTGTAAAACGCCATACGATAAACCTTAAGCGTTGCTTCATTGCAAACCTTATACATAATTTATAAGGGACCTGGCAGAGAACACGCTGGCTATTATACAGGCCTACGTGTTCGCATGTGCAACTAAGGATTTGGATGAGCTCCTGCCTCAAGCAATTTCAAATCATCCACAGCCTGACCATAGAAACATTAAGTATAATAGGTGTGTTATAATGCAAATGCTGTCATTAGGGGGAAGGAATCTTCTCTCCTCGGCTGCTTAAACTATTCACTTCTAGGTATAGCGATATATTCAACTTAAACCGATTAGTATATTCACCCTTTGTTGACTTTTACAGCCTTAATGTTAATTTTCAAAATGCATTGTAGTACTTTAGTCAGCAGACCCTAAAATTTAAATTAGAATCCGGTATTTGTATTGCAAATTGAAGGGCAATACGCCGTTGGGCGTCTTGTTGTAAACTGTTATCATCACGAACAGAGGTAGCAGAAGGTTCTAAGTGGGATTTTGTTCCTTGATGTATTATCTATAAATAACCACACAAAAAAAAAAAACTCACAGCGAGTCAAGTTACCGTCAAGCTGTCAAATAAAATATGAAAACCTTCAAATATTGTGTCTCGAAAAATAGCACAGGTAAGCAATTTTAGCTCTGTAATTCACAAGGAGCAGCAGACTGTCCAGAATGGATTTAAAAAGTGTCAGTTTAGCAAG
Organism: Pelobates cultripes; assembly: GCA_933207985.1. Lineage (NCBI taxonomy): Eukaryota > Metazoa > Chordata > Amphibia > Anura > Pelobatidae > Pelobates > Pelobates cultripes. Next base: position 347,544,223 of record OW240913.1, read on the forward strand.
GATTTAATTCAATTATAGCTTAGTTCCACCTTCAGGAAGACAGGATGAGTTGATAACTGCTATTTTAAAGAATGGGAACATGAAGGCAATTATACGTAACAGAAGTGCTTCCCAGAGGAATATTTAGGAAAGATTATTTATCACTTTTGAGGCCTAGTAACTCCACAGTTTAAAGCCCTCGGTGGTTTTCATTTTAGAGTTAAAATGCTGTGTTTTATCTTTCAAATTGTATTGAGTTTAATAACATTCAAAGCCTCCATGAATGCACATGTATTCGTTAGAAACAGTATGAATTGTACATATGTATATTCCCAGTCAACTGCAGAGAAGTTCATAAAAAAATGTAATAAATGGGAGGGCAAAAAAAAACAAGAAATGCAAAAGGCGAGTAACCACGAAAGGGCTTTGGGATTGAGGAGAAGCAGAGGTGACAGAGGAATGATGAGGAGGTGGTAAGAGAAATTTGGAAAGGATAAAAAAAAAAAAAAAACACACAAAAAGGAGAAGGAAGAACATAAGAGGGAGAAGGAGTACAAAGATTGGAGAGCGGTATTTGCGTGAGCCGAGGTTAAAAGTCAAACCGTTCAAAAAAGGTTTGGCTGTGTCAGGTCACTCCTGGCACCATAATCACAACAGTGATATGTAGTTGTTATTTTTAACCCCTTAAAGACACATGACATGTGTGACATGTCATGATTCCTTTTTATTCCAGAAGTTTGGTCCTTACGGGGTTAAATGTACATTTTTAATAGCAGTTGTATTGCTCTAGTTTAACATTTTCAGTTTTTTCCTAAACGTATCATTCCAATGCTTCTGCAGCTCCTTTGCCTTCATTTTTTTTTTTTTGCAATCAGTGAGCTTCATACTTAACACGGATTAGTATGAGGCACAGGGTAGCTTTCAAAGAAAACCCAAACCACTATAATATGAGGCATATAAAAAAAAATAAAAAAAAAGATAAAACGATAGATTAAATATTATCAGGGCGCTCTGAATGATGTCAAGCGGCCATTTATATTTTTGTATGAATATTTATTACGTTCATATACAATTAATATAGATTAGATCATGGAATTAGAGTCAATCATTTGCTATGTAGCGAAAGTGAGGTGAACTACACAATAGTTAGCAGAGTGTATAATAGAATGTTACTGCTACATATTCCAGCAAGGTGACAGTTTCCATAGCATTCTGGCATTGAGTTGTGATGATGGTGGGAGATGTGTGTGCATCTTACTGAGTGGCACTTCTGCAGTTATTAGTTCTATGATAACGACAAAGACACAAGAATGTATTCACTAAACAAAGGCTTGTAGTGAATTGAAAAACAAATCGCAAAGTGTAATGAAAAAGCATTCACCTGTTAGCCTACATTTAGCAACCGAGTTTTCACGTCACCATGATTTTTCTAGAACAATGTATACATGGAATGTTATAGTCCATATGGTATCGTTTTCTCATGTATGCAGGTTAGGAAATTGTTACAAGTAGCAGAACTAGAATATATTGCAAAACACAAATGTGTAATAAATGAAATCACCAAATACAATTAACTACCACCCTACAAGTAGAGAGACTACTATGTTTTGATGTTTCTATCATAGTCTTACATGAGCGGGGCAAAGGTTTAAAAATAATTTCAGGAAGTATTACTTTACTGAGAGTGTAGTGGATGCATGGAATAGCCTTCCAGCTGAAGTGGTAGAGCTTAACACAGTCAGGGAGTTTAAGCATGCGTATGATAGGCATAAGGCTATCCTCGCTATAAGATAAGGCAAGGGACTAATGAAAGTATTTAGAAAATTGGGCAGACTAGATGGGCCGAATGGTTCTTATCTGCCGTCACATTCTATGTTTACTATAAAGAATATAAAAATATCATAGGGGGTATGTGGAAATAGGCAATTATCATTCACAATTGGCTAGCAAGCATAGCAGTTCTAAAACACACAAATTGCATATATATTGTATGAGAAATACCTGTATTTTGCCTGCAATCAACCAAAAATGAAAGCATTTGGAACATAATATTATTATAATATGCATACCTTCTTTGAAACACCAAACACATGGGTGTTTTACATTCAAACTGTGGGCTCTCCTGAGCTTCGGGAGAATAGCCCCCCATTAATAATATCTGCAGGCACCCTTTATGTCCTCCATAAACTGCTGAGTAAACAGGACTCACATTATCCTTCCCTGTGTCACAGATTCGATCTGTTACTGGCAGCAGCAAGGACAAAATTCTACGGGAAAAAAAAAAAAGATAAACACTTAACTTTTTTCTCTTTACCTATTTATCTGTAGCCATAAGAGAAGGCCCCAGGAGACTTTAGTCACTGTGTCCATACATTATTTATTTTGCCCTCAGAAAAAAAAAAAATCACCAGTGAATTGGCCATACTAACTGTATTGTTTACGTTATTCATCTTAGCCAATGTAAAAAGGGATTTCTCCCTGCCAAAATCAAAATTAGGATTTTACCATCATTAAATACCTATAAGCGCGTTAAGTAGCATGTGTTCTCCCCAATATCCCTGCTGAAATAAGTTCTGCTAAAATACATTACACATATATTATTTTAAATAATGACAGTTCTAATCACCTTATGTGATCACTATACTCTTTAATTAAAGCGATATTAGGCAACTTACTCGCTTCGACCCATCTGAGCAGCTGCATGAATAGCCAGCTGCCAACTCTCATCATTGCAGAAAAGGTTTGGATCTGCTCCCTTGGCCAGTAAGAGCTCTGCGCACTTTTCGTGGCCTTCCTGAGCCGCGATGAATAATGGCGTCGCTTTGTCCTTGGCCTGGCAGTTGACATTCGCACCTGACACATAATAAAGCTCTTAATAGGAAAGCAATTGCAAATCTTGCAGAAATTAGGTTGATGAACAGATATTGCAGCGTTAATGAGGCATTCACACCAAGCATATGGCTACATCCATTTTATTTTCACTTTAGGCATATTTACTACAGCTTCTTGCTAAACTGTAACATTCAAACTGGCTACACAACAAAACATTGAAAACAATAGTTATTTTTAATACCACCAGACACTGCAACATTTTTTTAAAAATATTTTTTTCTTTCCTGAGTCTTTATTTCGCAGATTCTATTTTTATTCCACCCCTCCCCCTCCCACCTCCCTCCCAGAATTATGGATTTCCATCTAACAATGGCGTTTATAAGAATTGTACTCGTGATTATATTTGTCATTTCTATAAGTGCATAAAATTGGGACATCTAGCACTTCGGAAGGATTCGCAGCTGATATTTGCGGAAAGCTGAATCCAGGGATGTGTGCTCTGTATACATAATATGCTGCATATGGGATCTTTGTTCCTCTCATAACACAGCATGAGTTAGTGTGTCATCAGCACAAAATACAGGTGTATGAAGTCAGCTTTTTTATTTCGTACATAAATGATGGATTAGCCAAAAGCTCAGTGTGTGCAGCATATGTGCAAAGATATGAACAGACACTGGAGTGAGACAGAGCTTCCAAAATCAAGGAAAAAGCTTGTAGCACACATACAAAATGCAATCTAGCCTAATTTGACTGATGTTTAAAAGACACAGAAATTAATACTGAAAAAAACTCATTGTGGTAATGAGGTGACGTGACAGCCCATGTTATGATGAAGTCTGGCTTTCTTTGTGCTTGCCAGGAAGATTTAATTAACTTTCAACTCAAAAATGTTATATTTATAATAACAGGAAATGAAGGGTATATTCTTGGAATTCCGAGATCCCTGTCTGCATGTGTAAGCAGTTCAGATATTAGCAGGGGATGATTGGAATAGAGATTAAAAGAACGTGACCCTAATCATTCTAAGTAAATTTTATTGATAAAGAACGGTAAAGGCTTTCGTATACAAGAAATTCATTTCATGCATGTTTAATGTAGGAGAAAAGAAAAAAAGAAAGCGATACAAACATCACTCACGAAATGGAGCCAGCACCAATACTCACCCAAACATGCAGATATATACTACTAGGCACACACATTTACACTCTTACCAGGGCAAACTACCCACATGCCACCTGAGACAGTCTATTTCGAGACAGCACACACGTAACAGAAATGTTCCTGCACCCATATATCTGCTATCATTGAGAACAGCACAATAAATTAAGCCTTGTGCTCCAACGCCCAATACTCTTGGGTTGTAAAATTCACAGAACAAAAAACAAAACAACAACACATTACCTGGGCACTATACTGTATTCCTATGGTTAGTTATATAAAAGGTTTTTACCACTCCAATGGCCTTAAAGTATAGGATCACCTGCCCTGTCAAGTGCGCAGGTAACCTTTTTTGCCTTTGTAATGTCAATTAATGTCCAGTACAAGCCAATTGCAAATCTCAAACTATGACTACCTCAATCTGACAAGCACTATAAAGTAGAGCTACATGTTGTTTGCCTATGTGCTGGATGTCATGTTGCTGTTGCGGATACTGCTCTTTTTCCACTTTAGCACCAAGAATAAAGTGAACCATTGATACATGTGTCCAGAGTCACTATGGAAGAAATAAAAAATGTATAATGGTTGCTAGTTGTCAACTACTTCAGCCTTAAATGAAAGTTAAATATTGATTTTTACCTCTCCAAGAAGGAGCACGATGTGGTTTACAATCTATTTCATTGCCTTCCAATTAGCTTCTCCACTCAAAGTCAAGACCCAAAGTAAGTCCTTTCTTCAAAATCAAGTGTGAGTGAGATCACTGTAAGTAGATAGTTTATACACCAAGTATCAAAATAAACACTAGGGATGCTATAGATTGCAAACATGCTATTGGTCCCAACTTCCATGAAAGGACACCTGATCATTAACTGTAATAAGTAATACACCCAGAGGGTCTGTGATGCTGATGTGAGGATAATAAAAGTGACAGCCATGTACTCCGGAAGTGAGCCTGCTGCATTAAATCACAGTCACCCCATTCAACAATAACTCTTAACACTAACAAGCTGCACTGGGACTTACAGAAGTTCCCAATGGATTTCCAAAAGTCCCGGACCCTCACGCATCTTCACCCTTGTTAGGTCCATGAACTCTGTGCATTACAGTGGCTACAGTTGCTGCTATTTCTTCTGCTGAGGCATCTTCTGTTATGGCCGTTAAAGACGTTGCTGGTAAATTCAGGGTGCTGGTGAATGTAAAGTTGACCGTATTACAGAGGTATCTGATGTTTCATATGTTGTAACTGAAAAAACAGCAGTTATTACATGAACTAGTGTCACTGCAGCAAAGGCTGTTTCTGAGACCACTATGGCACAGACAGGTTCTCCATGATGAAGGATACCAGCTGTAGAAAGGGTAGCATGAACCTACTTGATCAGGCTCTCATCAAAGTCTTCTTTCTAATCTGGGATGGAGAACTAGGTGAAGTCCTGCTAGGGGAGTGATTAAATGGGTAATGGGTTGCAAACTATGTTTCAGTCACATCAGCTCTGTGCCTGTGTTCCTGTAAACCTCTGCTGTATCCTTGTGTGCAAACCTGCAAGACTGATGGTTGCTAAAGACTTTGCCATTACGGAAGCATGCACCATGAAACCAGTTATGTCTAGGAGTCAATCTGAGGTCTTGATATCATAGTTTTTAATGCAGAAGCCATTCAGTCTCTCCTATGGACAAAAAACAAACAGGTGGAGCAGGTACTTAAAGGGACACTAGAGGCACCTAGACCATTTCATCTCAATGAAGTGGTCTGGGTGCAATGTCCCTGTTCCCTTAACCCTGCAATGTTAATTATTGCAGTTTCTGAGAAATGTAAATATTTATATTGCAGGGCTAAGACTGCCTCTAGTAGCGGTCAATCAGCATTAGCCCCCACCACCGTCGGGTGACGTCATAGGAGGATGCATGCCGACCCAGCGCAGAGGTAGATTGGCGCTGGAATTGGGTACGTACAGTACAGGGTTTTTAACACTTACAGGGGGAGGCGAGGTGGTGGGTAGGGGGTCAGAGGGAGCTATAGTGCTAAGAATACAGCACGGTATCCCTTTAACTGATGTCTTCATGCCATCTACCAAAAAGTAGGGAATCCAGACTAACAGACGATGGTAGGTAACCTGCATCCCTTATCCTGCCTATGCTTTGTTTACGGAAGGGATAGTCAACAGTTAGCTATCGGACCCACTGTCTCCATTCAAACACCAAGAAATGAAGACAAGAAAAAAAAAAAGAGTTACCTGGGCACTATCGCAAATACCTATACACAGTTAAATAACAAAGTTTTTAGTATCGTTCCAAATTGCCATTAAAATGCAAGCTCACCTGTCACTAGAAGGCAAAACCTCATCATTTTTACACTAACAGCTCACCTTGCTACTTTAAGCTAAAAAGCATAATCTCTAATGGGACAGAAATGGGTATTTTTATTTATTTTTAATTCTTTTTTTGACAGTCAGTTTGCAGAATACATTTCCCATGAAGGTGCATTGTGTCATTTTACAACAATTCAGAAATTACCGGTATGTATTTTTGAACAAAGAAGCAGTCACAAACTGGCCTTTTCTTCTTTTTTATTTGAATAAAACAATGCAACTAAAAACAAAACGGCGATGAAACCAACACTACTGCGTTGTTACCACTGGTTTAGGTGTAGTATACATATCGCCTTGTTATTCGTACATGTAACATCTGTCTGCCTTTTTTTTCCAATTCTTAATTTAAATGCAGACAGAAATAAATACAACATATAATGTTTTTGACAAAGGTTTTTACTCTGTCCTAGAAAGCAACGATTATAAACCTAAATTCATTATGTGAAAGTGAGAGTGTATATTTAGTTAACACAGAACATATCAAATCATTTAACATTTTGGCTTAAATAAGCGGTTCTATGTCCTGCATGTTACACACATTTGTTAATTGCACAGGCCAGCTGGCTTTAAAACGGGCGCACTTCCCAGTAATACCCAACATGGCACCAGCATGGACAGCGTTCAAAACAATTCAACTTCCTTATGGTAATTTAATTTTTTACTTATTTATTATTTTATTTTCCATTCAGTGGATAATAAAAGGTACACATGGCAGCCAGCGTTACAGGTTGATCTATTACAACAAGCATTACAAGCATTCTTGTTGCTCAGTACTTGAACGGAGATAACTATAAGAGAATAATTCCTTTTCTACTGGTAAAGGGACAACACCAGGCTTGGCGTGACTCTCTATTTCATGAATGTTATAGGTATCAGGGGGTATGCTATCAGAGCTGTAAGGACAGAGACAGGAGGCAAACGGAGATGATCCACTCACATATAGGCTAGATACCCTTAATGTGTTTAGCACCAATTCAGTGGATTCTCACTGAAAGTCTTTTCCGGGTAAAAGGGGTAGAGATTGCAAAGGCTGCAATCATAAGCATTGCAGCTTTTGCAAGCTATTTTAATATGTTCCCCTTAATGAATGCATGCATCAAAAAAATAAATAAAATAAAAAAATCATACATGCATTTATTGGGTTATATCAACTAAAGAGCAATTTCAACATTTTGTCCATTTGGGCAAAGGATTGGAGTGTACCTTTAAGGGCTTTTTAAAGGAATTACTGTTGTATTTTAAATGTGTTTTGTTAGAATTGTTTGTCTTGTTTTACTTTGTGTACAGCGCTGCAGAATAGGCTGGCACTATTTAAACAATGGTAATTGTGTCCCTGTTAGCATGGCCAGAACGCCAACCAAACAACCCATTACTGCTGAATAAGGACTGTAAACCAGGACCGTCCCTCCAAATATCAGACGGCTGAAGCCATTCAATATCTCCTATGTGATGCAGTCTACCAAAAAATAGGGAATCCTGACTAACAGGCAATGGTAGATAACTGCATCACTTATCCTGCCTAAGGTTACAACCCCTTCCCCTCTCCTCCCCCCACCCCACAAACAAAATCTTTTAAACAACAGGCTACTAACCATCATATGATAGAGGCTCATATGTACTCATAACAGAGTTGGCAGAGGCTGTTGAATGTTCAGAGCCTCCATGTAAAAGTTGGAGATGCCGAACACCAGTACTGCAAATTGTGCAGCACTGGACTAGGAAGCACCTCTAGTGGCTGTCTGTGTAATTGCCACTAAAAGGTGTTATTAGGCAGCAATGTAAAGACTGACTTGTCTCTGAGCTTTTAAATAAAATAAAAAAAACCTGCAGGGACAGGCTATAGACATCCAAATTACTCCATTAAGCTGGTGAATACAGTGTCCCTTTAAAAACCCTTTTCAGTACATTTGCAAGTGGTTTGGCTACTACAATGTACAGATAAAACATTAGAGCAATAAAATGGGACACTGCCATTTTAGCCATGATGGAGTACATTTAAGTGTAAATAATGAAAAAGAAAAAATGTTTGTGCTAAATGACCCTTTGACTAATTAAAGACAAGGACACATCTGAGTTACAGAACAACTCAAAGCAAAGCATAAAAAAACAAATGAAAGACACACTGTGAAGCCAAGGCAAGCACTTTGCATTATATGTGAGCCAGAAACGAACAATGTAAAGGCAGCAAGCATCAAGCATGACATCTATGTGGCTAAGCTATGGACTTAATGCAAACCATAAAAAATAAATGGCAGCTAGTAGCTTGCAGCTGTGAAAAGACCCAAGCAATTTGGGTGAAAGAACATGTACATTAATGATGCAAGACTGAGCCTAAAATATTCATGGGGGGTGAGGGGAAAATCTTAGTTTTGGGAAGTTTGTACTCTGATTCAGCAAGGAAAATATTTTTGCAAAATTAATTATTAGCTCAATGTATACAAAACTGAATTAAACTCCCTCTTTGTCTAAAATTTCAGAAAGTTACAGTGTGTTTCTAGCTATATAATAGTGTGTGCTATGACCTGTATTCATTACTTCAGGGTCCCTCCCTTTAATGGAGGTTCAGTCCCTCCATCATTATAGCTAGATAAAAACAAAAATACACCCTAAACATTCCAAAGGTGTATAAAGGTATACTGAACACAGAGTTAAAATTGTGATTCTTCCTAGGACTTCCCAAAATCTATCCCAAAAAATCTGGAGATGCAGCATACCTATAAGGAACCGAGACTCTGTAGATTAGTATTCTAACATCAAAAGACTGATACATTAGAAATATGAAATGCACTCACAAACCAGACCGTAATTAGAGCATCGGCTATAACCTTCAAATGTGAAATTGAATATTAGCTCAATAAGCAGCCTTCAAAGGCTCTAGTTATCTCAGGCAACTGTAAATACGTTAGAGAGAAAAGGTGCAGAACTCTCCACATTGTATAAACGTATGATATGTAACGCAATAAAAGGGAATAACAGTTTATAACATAAAAAGGATCCAGCCGCAAGCATGTCACCATGCCCTATGCGTGTCGTTTCTTGCTTGACTTTCTCAGGGGGCTCTCAGTCTACGAGTATTACAGGTGGATGTAAAAAAATAACGTGTAAAAAAAATAAATTTAAAAAAAATAGCATATACACCGCATTTAGTACATAAAGTTTAAATTCCCCTCCCTCCACACAGATTGGTGCTCTATTAGTATGGTTAAAGGAACACTGTAGTGTTAAGAATACAAAACTGGATTACGAACACTATAGTGTCCATCTGCCAAACCCCTCCTGTATATAGTGTCCCTTTAAGCAATCGGGCAGAAGCGTATGACTTTTTGTAATGTAATGCAACTTCTTCCTGGTCATGTCGTTATCCATGTCATATTTTCATGCATATTTTAGATGGGTGAATGTAAGTAAAAAAAAACGTAACTCTTCTAGTTGCATCTGTGACGGACCGCCTGGCACTCCGACCAAGTGCCTCCGCCAATTGATGCTCCTAATGCTCACCAAGAAATTCCAGCACTCCACCAGATACCATAAGCACTGCAGTACCCACTTTCAGCGATGAAGCTGCACCGGGGTCTCGCCGTCCTTCACCCACCCTGGACCCAAGACCGGGATCCAGCTTCCAGTGGGCAGACCTCTCCTACTCCCAGAGAGCGTAGCAGGAACAGCTCTAAGAAGAGCTAGTGATTATAATTCCTGGGGAGTATAGTGATATAGCAATCCCCAGGATAGATACAGCCGTTTCCCCCACACATGAGATGAGACTACGTTGAGGGTAAGCAGGAACAGAATTTTAATGGAGGCACACTGGCCTTTTATGCAAGTTTCCCAACAAGGGTGACACCCAGGTGGACCTTGTTGGGCACAGGGACACAAAGTGAATAAACCAATAAAAACAGAGTCATACAGTGAGACACTCCCAAACACAAACAATAGAATCCCTCCTCTGTGCTTGGGAGATAATTGAATCAGGAACTGTACTAATCTAACCCAATTATCTCCAAGCACAGAAAAACATACAATTTTATGCAACCTCAAAAATTACCTTAAATACACACAAAACCCCATAAAATCCGCTGATAGCCCCGATCTGGGTGAACAACATATCCAAAAATCACCCAGATCGGTTCAGGAATTTCCTGGAAGTCATAGTTTTGACCGACCGTGCACAAGTCCTAAGCCCAAAACAGTTCCAGGGAAATCAATGCTAACAGTCTGTCATGTTCGGTAGTCTTTTACAGGTTTCCCTGCAGAGTCCATTGTCTGTGGGTAGGAGGCTGGCAACCAGGCCCCTCCAAGTACAAGTGGCGAGGTTACTTTCACCACAGCATCTCTTGCCATATTTCTTTGTTTGTTTTTTCCTCGTTTCTTACACAGAATATTTACGATCCTCTGGAAGAATGGGGTCTATATTCTCTTCCGTTTTACTATAATCAGACCAGTGTACTATCTGTACTGATGTCACTTTAACCCCTGTACGGTACCACAACTACTATGGACGATTTACATATTTTGTGATACTAATAATATGGCTGCATTAGGAAATTCACATTTTAAAAGTATTTGCTACCTCAGAATATTTATTAAACCAACAAAATGGATTACAAAAATCTGTGTTTTGTTTTTTGTTTTCTTATAAAGCACGAGCATGTTCTGCAACTTGAAAAAGAAATGGGGAAAAATATATATATTACATTACACAAAAAGTGTGACATACACTTGATGACGAGAGCCCTTCTCAAACAAGCTTTACGTCTAAAAAGTTGAAACAAAGTTACAGACTAAAACAACCTAAATATATAAAGTAAACCAAATCATCTGAAGCTCGTTTGTAAAAATCAAATAAAAGTAATCTGTTTATTAATACCACGTCTCTACTTTGCTGAGTCGAACATGAGTGACTTCCAAGACAGTGTTATGCACGATACACATTATTGGAGACATAGTAGAGTCCTTTTGGGAAAAAACACTAGACCCTAAGCTATAAAACGAAATATCCATTTCACTTTATCACGCTCAAGGGAATGAGTATAACAGAAGGTATAGATGATTTAACTGACTGGGGAATAATCACTATTCTTATTCCTTCTAAATAAAAAGCGATGTTATTTAATGTAAAGTTACATTTTCCCTAGTCCAGCAAATTAAGGATTTACTTTAGTTTCTTTAAGTACCATGGAAACCGCAGGTATCGCTGGAGGTCTTACACTCCCAGCTGTAATTGATGATAAAAACCACATAGAGCTAGGAAGTAGTTACATTTCACATTATTGACAAAGATCATTTAGCTCTGTGGTATTTCAGAGAGGTGACAAAGATAGCAAGACATGTGGAAACATCTACAGCTCTACTGTACAGGAGATGACAGCATAGAAAATATATCATCTATTAAAGTGCTGCTGCAAGTCATATCGGAATAGGAAAATGTAGGAATAATAACATGAATAGTTATTTAAGGAAGAGAACTCCAATGGCATTGGTTTGCCTATAGACACCCAGACCACTTTGTCTTAATGAAGTGGTGTGGGTGCAGTGCCCCTGTCTGTTTAATCCTGCAATATAAAACATGTTGGTTTCTATTTATTTATTACTGGTATTTATAAGGCGCCAACAGATTCTGCAGCGCTGTACAATTGGTGGAGAACATACAATATACACAGCCAAAACCAAAAAGGTAGAGAGGGCCCTGCCTGTAAGCGGAGATCTAGCCATTGAAGATCTTTTATACAAAGTGCTTAGCTAGATAGCCCGTGAGCTTACAATCTAAACGATACCGTGGGGATTTGAGACAAGAGGTAGCAGGGGAAATTTGGAAGTGATGGCTAAATAAAGAAACAGAGTTCAAGCTATTGGTAGAATATAGAGACAATGAAGAGGTAATAGAGTGAGAATTTTAAACAGCCGGAGGAGCAGGCTTAAATTGAGGGGGAACCTGGCTGGCTGGGTGGGTTGAGCCAAGTAGAATTGAAGAGGCTTGTTGCAAAGATGGTATGGGAAATGGGCGTAGGGAGGAGTAGAAATAAATGGTTATTTCAAGGAATTTACAGCTAGGAGTGGCAAGCATGGGGAAGGAGACAAGAAACAGTTGTGATCTATAATTTATAGTATTAATTAATACATGTAACTGCAAGTACAAGATACTACAGTAACACACGATAGATAACAATGATAACATTATTATAAGAAAGTAATAATCTAGTGGCAAAGGTGAAATAAATCCGGTTCTAAGACACTGACAATGTTTTCTATTGCAGGGTTAACTCCACCTCTAGTGGCTGTCTCTCAAATAGCCAGTAGCGGCGCTTCCCTGTCCCTAACAGAGTTTTACTCCATTAAACAACATTGGACATCCTCACACACTGCATAAGGATGTCTATCATCTATAAATCCCCCATAGGAAACAACTGATTCAATGCTTCTCTATGGAGAAGGTTTAATGCACATGTTTTAGTCAGCGCAGAGAGAGGTTCTGCTCTTGAAAGAGTTACGTTTAAATAAAGGTTTTTTAACCTTTTAAATTGGCTAATGGGGGGGGGACGACGACACACATTTAAAACTAGGAATACTATAGTCGTACTGCTGTATTCCTAACACTATAGTGATCCTCTAAGGTAACAAAAACCAGCTGCTGTATAATGTACATTTATAGTTGTAGTACCGGTCAACGTACAGTGTAGTTTGGGACATTTAAACGATCCATCCATGTAGTGACAAAACTCACTACAGAAGCTGCAAAGTTGGAAATTTACAGCAAATAAGTCATCCTTGTAGTGTTGTTACTGTTCACAGTCAGGTTGGTCCCTACAATATAAATGCCGTGGCAGCAAATTTGTCCTTGACTGTGAAGTTCATTGCAAGACCCGACTTCTTGCATTGATCTGACCTCTTGATTAACCTTGAAAACCCGACATCCAGCACTATCTTTGCACTGATACTTATGCCGGATAACCAATCGCCATGCTTCGTGCCAGACAACCAAGTCACATACTTTCCACTTCATACCAAGCATCAGAAGATCATACTTTCAGTAAAGTAAGCCATCGCATTAGACACCTGCATGAACATTCCTACGATCATTAAAAGGTAGGCCTAGTTTCCTTTCAGACTGTGTTTCATGCCCTCTGTCTCAAAACCTCAACACTTGTACAAAACCAATACAGTGTTTTACAAACATCGGAAATGGCACCGTTATAACAGAATTTACGAAGCTTAGCAATGGGTGGATTTCATCAAATGCTGTGTGCAAAACAAGCACTATACAATTATGCGCTTCCATCTGCCACAGTAAACCAAAGCCTGATACATGAATCGTTTTAAGGGGTATTATTAAATGAAAAGTTGGCATTTTTAAAGGTTAATTCTGTTGCCTTTGTACTAAAGAGCAGTTACAGTGAATCACCCCTAAAGTATGCAGAGTGGAAAAAAGCACTCCAGTGTTAGTCTTCTCCAAATTGAAGATGCCATTCAACACTAATATTGAGATTTTCAAGAGTGAAGAAAGAAAACAAACATGCATTGTGCCTATAGAGGAGCAACGTTGGCATTGATCGTCTGTTAGAAGGTTTTACTTTGTATTCCGTACACGCAGGGATTTCAGTAAGCATGGAATGCAAGCTAAGTGTTCTGCCGTATGGAATCTGAGAGGTATGCATGAATGGGCATGTAACAAGAAGGCCGTAAACGAAGAGGAAAAAAATGTATTCAATTGAATTGTGTACCAAAGTGAGATGTCACGCACACCTCTCAGCTTCCGCAAGAATTATTACTTACAATTGGCTCAGAGGCTGATCACTCCACTTGAAAATCTTATGACAAGTAGTTATGCAGTACTGTATATAAGGTTTCTGTTTTGTTGCTGTCTGTAAAACAGGTTAGACTTTTAAATGGCGATAGGTTCAATTTAAATTAGCAGTACCACCTTATGAGCCCAGTACAAAAGCTATTCCTTCAATCAAAGACAATTAAAATAATAACTAATTTCACACTCTCCAAACTTGGAGTAGGTGATCCAAGATGCATGGATGGATATGGAAGACGTGTTTCAGGGCACAAGAGCCACACAATTTGCACAGCCAAAGAACACTACATAACTCATAATTTGCAAGTGTGATCCATTGCTCATTCTTGCTGTGTGCTCCTGTGGCATATCAAAGAGAATAAGACAATAGATAAATAAACAGGAAAAAAATGGTTTACAAATTTGGGAATGCTATAGCGGATATTGGAAGCTATGCATTATACCACTCCTGCTGAGAAACTCTGTGGGAAAAATAAATAAATATTTTTTAAACTGCCACGTGTCTTCATTTGGATTTATGGACCCCCTTTCGAATTAATAAACCTGGATTTTATATTAAAACCTACCTTGATTACAGTGCCAAGATCTGCTGATCAATCCACTTGCACTTTAGTAACAATGCTGTTATCAATTTTAACAATGAAATGCTTCGCATAAAGAAGCATTAGAGGTCTAAGGTCACTAACGGCAATCACCATAATCCATCAATCAAATGCTACTCATAGAGCAGCATTAAACCGAATATGTGAACTACATTGAATATTAAAAATTAACTTTTAATGAATAAGTTAAAAAATAAATATAAATAGCTAGGTTTAGCAAAGAGTAATGAGTGGTAATACTCAATGTGCAATTGGTTGCAATATAATATGATATAAAGATTGCAACACTAAGGTGATGGTACCTATTAGAGATTAAAAATAGATACAGCTCGTTTGGTAACGTGTTAACATCTAAATATGAAAATGGAAAATAAATTTTCAAAAGAGTAGCAAACACAGAGGACCTGTTCAAAAGTTTTCAGTGAACCTCTGGTAGATCTAAACTGCATCAATAAAATGTTGCAGTATGTAGTCAACTGTGACAAAAGCTATAGTGCTTAGTTTGATGTGGAGAAAATCATGTAACAGATAGTACTAAATAGCTTAGCGAAAAAATGTCTATGGTCACAGAAAATTAAAAAAAGACTGTAAGAAATCCTGGGAACGGATTATCGGTGAGCTAAATATCAGTGACCCATAAACAAAAAGTGGCAGTAGGGTAAATGGGAGTAGAGTACCGCTGATGCATGTAAAGGGGGGGAAAAAAAAATACCACCTAAAGCCGCCCAGTTCTAACAGTAATGTACTACGGGATTCTGAGGGAAGTATGGACAAGTACGGTCAATAGCCCACAGAGCAAGATGTTGCAAAGAATCACCGATGGCCCCTGACGCGCGCGTTTCGCCCACAATTATTCTTAGGGCACTCTACTGTTTCTTTTTCTGTTATTACTACCTTGGTAGTTTTTTGTGGGTTAACCCCACTATGAGTGTTTTCCCTATCGCTTCCATCCCCCTTTTTCTCTTCTACATTGAATATTACGATTGCAATGCTCTAATGCTAGATTTGGGGTCTTCATGTAGAGTGTGAAGATACTGAACATCAGTCCTGGAAAGATTTCAGGACTGTAATTAGGAAGTACCTCTAGAGACAGTTAGAATGATAACTGATTACTGCTGCACTGTACCTTCATTGATAGCAGAGGATATGTGGAAATTCACTGGAAGTTAATTTGTATTTTTACCCAAGCATTATTGGACTGTTCATTCTCAGAACTCATTCTCACTGAGGGCAATGAGCCAAGGAAAGGTAAAGTAATTTTCGAGAGCTCCTTTAAGAAAGGCCATAAAATAAAGGCCCTCATCTACCTTGCTAATAGCAGGAAAATGAAATGAAAACATTTCTGGAAAGAAAAAAAAAATTATAATAATATGTGGCCAAATATTGATAAACCATTGTTTATACAAAAAAATAATAATTCATGATACAGTCCCTTTAGAAATATTCTATTAAAAAAAAACAACATTTAAAAAAAAAAAAAAACACTAGTTCAATGAAGCTACAACAATAAGCAGAGGGCCAGGAAAAAGCACAGGAAAATACTGTGTCAGGAACAACAGGTATCTAAAGAAATGGGCGATGTGTTCCAAAAAATTTTCAGAAACTGCTGGTGAGCTTCTACAGCAGCTCTCGAATGCCACCAAATTAACAAAATGGAGTAATCACAAAATGCTAGAAATCAGATGGTGTTTGAAGAATGGTTTGAGGTCTGGTGGCTATTCTAAGCATCATAACCACTATAGCCCACTGTAGTAGTTATGATGCCAGAAGTACCTTGGATCAGTTACCTGGTAATGGGGTTAACAGTTAAGTAATAATTTGCCCCATTACCTGGGTCCCCGACGGACTCATGGCCTCCTTTACTGCCAGATGATGAACTTCCAGCTTCTGCAGAAGCCTTTGAAGTTGCCATTCATTGGGAAGGAGCATCAGCTATCTGCTCCCAGCCAAAATGTACACAGAGTTGACATTTAGCCAGCCCGGACCTCTACTTTTGGATTGGCTGATGACACCACAATGATGAAGCCAAAGGTGGAGTTACTACTCTACCAGAGGGGTTCATCTCGGTATGTGCAGCATTTCGAATTGAAATGCTGCACATAGCCAATTCAGATCACTGATGTGGTCATAGAGATTGGAGTAAGCAGATAAAAGAGTCAGACTAAGCACCATGGAAATGACGCTTTATATATGTATCAGGAGTGAGGGCTGAACCAAAGGCCCAAAGATCTCAGCTCAGTGTCAAAAAGTTTCAAATCAGCTTGACTACGTACTGATCTACGTACTCCAGGGAACTCCATAGTTAATACAAAAATCAGGTGCCGGGAACCTAGAATTCTTCTATGATGCGTTTATTGTACGGAGTCAGACAAGATATCTTTTACTCATGTCTAATTCTCGATAGATCTATTTTGAACCAAGTCTTGGACGACTGGAACTGGCCAACACTGCACTGACGTATGAACATTTCACAGCTTACTATAAAAACTAGATTTAAGAAGCCTGTATTTCCTGTATATACAAAATACACTCACCATGCAAAATGAGCATGCTTAAACTGTCATATTTTCCATACTGTGCTGCAATAAATACAGGTGTTATTCCAAAGTCATCTTCACATTCCTTGTCAACACCACTTTCTAGAAGCATTTGCATGATATCAGTGCGTTCCTGGAAACAAAGGCACATTTTATTAGACGTACATATAATGACATGATTCAGAAACATCAATTTTCAACACAATATTGTTAAGAATAGTTGTGTTAGAGTAATACAATTTCCAATTTTTTCTTTAAATTCTTTTTGTGGCTATGTCTCGGCTCATAGCCACAGCTTAAAAAAATACATAACATGAACATGTGAGAGATAATAATAACAGCCACTTGTACACATTAAACAGATTCTCTGTCACATTGTGGCAAGGGGCCATGGGCCATGGGTTTTGTGGTTTTTTAATACTGGTGGTGCCTACGTGTGGTCTAATGCCTCTCACGCCTAGGATTACAGTGATGTTTCTGGTGGGACCAATAGTGTGGGCTAGTTATAGGCAGGGGAGGTGGGAAATATGATGGTTGTTGAAGTACTTGGTCTTCCTAGGGCAGCTTAGGCTACGTTTTGTCACATGGCATATATGCCTTGGTCTAACACTGCTGCAGATCTTGCACTGCTTGCTGCAGGAGCTGGGTCTGTTTTGTGTTATGGCGGGAATCATCCTCTAGAGTAGCCAGGCGGCCTGTCATGGCCTGCAGCTCCTTGCGGATTTCGCTCATGTCGGCCTGTGTGGTGAGCTGAAGCCCCGCCAGCAGTTCCTTCAGGAACGCTGTGGTCACCGGAGAGGAGTCTAGTTGTGGGGGAGTCTGGAGAGGTGCTGTCATGGCAGGTAAGTGCTCCGCATCCACTCCTGCTAGGAAATCATCTGAGACATCTGAGCATTCGTCAGTGTACGCGGCCATGTTTGGGCCCATTGAACTGTGCGCTTGTCTCCAGAGGTCTTCAATATTCTTGCTTTGTGGTTTGTCAGGCTTGGGCTTTTTTGTTTTTCGGTTCCTTTTGCTGCCAGCGGTCTGTGGGTCTGCTTAGTGCCGTTTTCGCTGGGTTTAGGCTGTGATAGTGGGCCCCGGGTGTTGATTTGGTGCAGAGCTCGGATGGCATGCGGCCATTCAGGTCAGTTGCTTGGCTCCGCCCCCATAATTTATAATTTTTATGCAGCTGTGTTTGGAAGAATTATTTCTACAAATCTTTCAATGAGAATGCACTTGCCAAAAAGAATGTAATATGGCCTATTCAAAATACTACCTAATGTAAATGTAAAATTGTACTGGTAGAATCTTGGCTATTAAGATTTAAATAGGATGTAAAAGGATCAAGAGGATTACTTTGGTCGCCAATGTTCCATCTTTTTGCTCATAACTCTAGGGAGAATTCAATCACAGTTACCAGTACTGCTTGTTGTGGTTACGGTACATTGAAGTGATGGGTGTACCCCTCAACTTTGACAAAAACTGAGGAACCTCCAGCATCCCAAGCCCACCATGTTAGGAATTCTCACTTCATACCTCCCAAAAGATTAAAAGGTGCAAAGAGGGACGATTTAATTTTAGTGGTGTGACTTCTATTAATAACAATTTAAACAACTAAAATGTAATTTATAAAAAGAATAGTGTATCTTATTTACACAGACTGGTTTCTAAACACATTTATTGTAGTTTAAAGACACATTACTGGGAGCATTATTGCTGTGGAGCTCTGTTATACATGCAGACACATCAACAATATGAAGCTCCAAGAAATGAGGGGCATTAGGATAGAAAAGAGATGCAGAGGGCTATGGGTCCAAAAAAAGTGACTGTCCCTCATACAAACTGAGAGGTATATCACTTTCTAATGGACTATCCAAGTTTTCAAATGCTTCTGGTATGTACGAAGGCTCAGACTTTTTGGGGACGGTACGACTCAGTCACAGGTGATTTGAATCGAGCTCCCTTAAATAGGCATGGCAACTAATCCTATTCCCCAAGGCTCCCATATCCTCCCTGCAGAGCATGACCTGTGTTACATTAGAGTGTGAGTGTCCTTTAAAACATTCTCACATTCTTTACGATGCTCTGAGTGTACCTACAGACTTCTGGGAATGGTTGGAGAAACTAGATGGTGGTAATTAGTAACCAAAACAGAGCTTATGAACATCCGCTAGCTAAATTTTATGTAAGTTCAAAATGTTTGCCATTGCCAGAGAGCTAAACATCATCTTCATCTGTGCAATGGCAGTCCAAGAATGCCAAGCGTTCTCTACTTTACATCTTAATTTGTTTCTGTTAAATGAAGTCTGTTGGGGCATTAGGGAGAAATCACAACTGAAATGTAAACTTAATGTCACGTGAGATGGAAAGTAGTGGCGTTGGAGATTTTTCTCTAGAATGGCAATTTTGGCCAGAAACCCACAATTCCCAATCTACCGAAAAGACCCTTTAAAAAGTGAACATATTATTTAAATAATGTAATAAGCACTTCCCAAAAATTGTTGTCCCTTTATTAATACCTTAATATCAAACACTTGAAAATAAATTATTAACAACGGACAATAGTATATTGAACTTTCTATATAAGTAATATTATTATAATACCTTTCACAAATTAATTACAATTCTTCAACAGATAATTATGAAGGTGATAATGTTTTAAAGGACACTCACACTCTAATGTTAAAAATAGTTTATATATATATATATATATATATATATATATATATATATATATATATATATATATATATATATATATATATATATATATATATATATATTTTAAACATTCTAGTGTTCCTATTATTGTTTAGTATTTTAATTTTTTAAATCCATCAAAACAAAACACATCACAATAAAACTTACCTGTTATCCAGCGGTTCCTTTTTGCAGATTCACCTCCTCTGATGATGAAGTCATTATTTCTCTTTTAGTGGCATGGACATGTTTGGCGCTGGTCGAACATCCAATACAGGCGGGGTTTTGGACAAATGTAAGCATTGCCGTAATGTCAATATTTTACATTGTCCAAACAAAAGGGACATGGTTTATGGGTCAACTATTAAGATGAAGTGCTTAGCGTATCCCTTTGACAGTTACATTGAATCGAGAAAGAACTTGCAAACTTTAGACCTTGGAAAACCTTAATTACTCAGCTGTCAAGTTACTGTAACTGCCCGACTGTGATGAAACTGCAAAAGCATTGGGATACTTAGTAACACCAATAATATACTTACCATCAAAGATGCTTGGTGTAATGGATTCCATCCCGAACACGAATGAGGTCCGTTAATATTGGCTTTGTGTTTGATCAACAGTTTCACAACATCCTTGTGGCCACTTTCAACAGCTAGAATGGAAAAAAATAGAAAATAAAAAATTGTGATACAATCCAAATGAATACAGCTGTATATCCAAATACATTTAAAGTACTTTAAAAATAGTTCTCACTACCCGTGATTATTACTCCCAAATACCCGTGATCCAATACTTACTGGGCCTCCTTCCTGCATAGACAAAACAAATTACAAGTGGTTATTAACTAAAGTGTGAATTGTCATTAGTTCAAACTGAATTTCAAACTGTAGGCCAACATAATCCAAATTCATGGTGAATTTTTCAAGTTTGACGATCGTGGCTTGTAATTTGAAATGTATCTTCAATTACTGACATTTAACACATCACACAGTAAATAAAATTCCAAGATTTTACTAGTAACATGACGTAAAGTCATGATTTTATTAATGACACGGAGGCGAGTATTATGCTTTCTCTTTCTTTTATTATTCTCCTCAGCAGCAAGAAATTTAACTTGAAAGAGAATAAAACGAAATAACATAAGTAATCTGCCTAGTAACAGGGCAGCCAATCATATACATTTATCAACATTAAGTGTCTTGAACAGTCTTCTAACTTCCTCTTTCTTGTCTGTGTTGACGAAGAGCCGTCGTAACTTGAACGGAATAAATCCCGTAACTTCCGGTATTCCACCCAGACAGTGTCCAGTACGTTACGCTGTGGAAACAAAGAGAATGTACGGTAAAATTCAAACTTTGGAACTGTATGTTATCCTTATTCCTTATGTTCCTTACAATTGATATAACAAACTGGTAAAACAAGTTATGTGTGTACATAAAAAGGATGGTGTACATGCCCTTGAAACTCCTTGTTACTTACCTTTGCGAGAGTCTTAAGACTCTCCTTATAGATTGTATCACGCCCACCGGGTGGGTGGGTGGGGATAATACTCGCCTCCGTGTCATTAATAAAATCATGACTTTACGTCATATTACTAGTAAAATCTTGGAATTTTATTAATGACACGGAGGCTCATATTATGCTAGTTCAAAGCTTGGCCACTACCTGCAGAGAGATATGTTCAATTGGCCGAAAATAGAATTCTCTGAACGTCGATACTTGTGACCAATCAGCCGCCTTTAATATGTCCTCGAGGCGACAACCAATCGTTGACGCCTTGGATGCCATCGCGCCTCTCACCGAGTGTGCAGAGAATTTCGAAGTGTCAATTCCTGTTAATGCTAACAGGTTCTTGACCCAACGAGCTAACGTGGGCGTGGACACTGGTAGAAAAGGGGTTCGGAAGGATATGAATAATTGCCTTGATGCCGGTGAGCATAACCTCTGAGTACGATCCAGGTAGGCCCGAAGGCATCTGACCGGGCATAGTGAAGGATGTCCTGGGTATCTCGGGTAAGAGATGGATTTTGTGTTGCCTTTAGTTCGTCTCGATATGGAGAATGATACGCCCTCTGGGGTGAATGATAATGCGTCCCAGTCCAAAGCTCGCACGTCCGATATCCTCTTGCAGGACAGTAAGCATAACAGAGTCAGCAGTTTCCAAGACAGGTGTTTAAGGGAGAGTTCCTCATTTGGCCTCCATTCTTCCAAGAAGTGTAAGACAATGTTGACATCCCAGAATGAAGAATAGCGGGTCTGTGGAGGTTTCTCAAAGCGTATCCCTTTCAGGAGTCTACAAACGAAGGGATGCTGACCGATCGGAGAGCCCTCCAGGTCTCGGTGTCCTGCAGAGATCGCCGACCTGTACACATTAATGGTACGATACGCCCTTCCTTCTTCGAAAAGGGACGTCAAAAACTCCAGTACGTCTTTCAGAGGTGCTGAAACCGGATCCACTGACCGTTCCATGCACCAGCTAGCCCACACTCGCCATGCAGAGTTATAGGCCGCTCTGGTCCCTGGAGCCCAGGATTTGTCCATGAGTCTTGTAACCGCCTGTGGAATGTCTGTGAATGTCCAGGGACTCCGGAAATCAACCAGGCCGTGAGTTGCAGCAGGCCCTGATTGATTAGGTTGTGCGGATTCCCCTCTGGGTCCAATAGCAAGTCTGGTTCTGATGGTATTACTCGTGGAGAGTCGATTGTCATTTCTAGTAGACGAGGAAACCACGGCTGAGCGTGCCATAGTGGAACCACTATCACTAGTGAACAGTCCTGTGTGCATAGGTATGATAGTGTCCTGGAAATGAGATTGAAAGGGGGAAATGCATAATGCCGAGATTTCGTCCACGTCTGCAGGAAAGCATCCGTCCCCGAGGCTGTTGGATCTGGTCGCCAGAAGTATCGAGGCAGGTGACTGTTCAGTCTGGATGCAAAGAGGTCCACGTCCAGTGGTCCCCACAATTCGTCTATTTGGCAAAAGGCAGAGCGGAGAAGACGCCAGTCTCCCGGATCTCGCAGATATCTGGAATTCCAGTCCGCTTGTACGTTGTCCAAGCCCGGAATGTGTTCTGCTGTCACCGCAATCTCGTTCCGAAGGCAAAACTGCCAAAATTCCTTCGCTAGGTTTGCTAGTCGCTTGGATTTGGTGCCTCCGAGATGATTGATATAACGGACTGCCGAGATGTTGTCCATACGGAGCAGTATACAACATCTCCCTACCGTAGGGGAGAGACTGCGGATGGCGAACGATCCTGCCAGAAGTTCCAGGCAATTTATGTGCATCGTGGATTCCTCCATGGACCATCTGCCACCGGTGGATATGTTGCCACAACGCGCGCCCCAGCCATGGAGGCTTGCATCCGATTCTATAATCAGGTCCGGGCTGGTTCCGAATATTGCTCGGCCGTTCCACACCTCCATATGGTCTAGCCACCATCTCAGTTCCTCCCGTGACTCTACATCCAGGACTAGTGCGGATTCGTATGAACGGCCGGACCTGAGGTGAGAACCTTTTAGCCGTTGTAGGGCTCGATAGTGTAGAGGCCCTGGGAAGATGGCTTGTATTGAGGAAGCCAGTAGTCCTAATACTCGAGCTAGTTGTCGAATAGAGAGAGATTGAGCTCGTAATGTGCGCCTGATCTCTTTTTTGATGGCCTTCAATTTCGTTTCCGGGAGGAGTAAGAATTGTGAGATTGCGTCGATCTGGAATCCCAGGAACTCTATCTTTTGGACTGGGTTGGTTATGGATTTCTCCCAATTTATCAAAAAACCCAGAGTCTCGAGTAACGTGATGGTCCATTGTAGGTGGAGCAGTACTT
Organism: Pelobates cultripes; assembly: GCA_933207985.1. Taxonomy (NCBI): domain Eukaryota; kingdom Metazoa; phylum Chordata; class Amphibia; order Anura; family Pelobatidae; genus Pelobates; species Pelobates cultripes. The sequence continues at coordinate 347,567,997 of OW240913.1, forward strand.
GGTCTTGTGAGGATGCCATGATTAAAATATCGTCCAGATATATGATCAGACGAACTCCTCGTGCTCTGAGAAAGGCTACCACAGGCTTCATGAGTTTCGTGAAGCACCAGGGCGCTGACGACAGACCGAAGGGCAGACATGTAAATCTCCAACGTCGTCCTTGCCATGTGAAATGCAAGAGGTCCCAGTGTGCCTCCGCAATAGGGACGGTGAGGTACGCGTCCTTGAGGTCCAATTTGACCATCCAATCTCCCTGTTGTAGTAAATCCCTGAGGCAATGAATGCCTTCCATTTTGAAGTGTTGGTATGCGAGGAACGCATTGAGTTCCTTTAAGTTTATGACCGGCCGCATACCTCCGCCTTTTTTGGCAACCAAAAATAGGTTGCTGGTAAAACCTGGTGTATCGTATGGGATCTCTTGGATTGCCCGTTTGGTATGGAGTTCTGAAATCTCCTTTGTTATGAGTTTGGTTTGGTCTGGGGCCAATGTCAGTTCTCTTGGGACATGGATTTGGAATGGGGTAGATATAAGGTCGAGATAGAAACCTCTGACAGTCTGTAACACCCAAGCGTCTTTTGTGAGCTCGTCCCATGTATGCGCAAACAGCGCGAGTCTGCCCCCTATGTGTAGATGTGGAGGAATGAGAGAAATTGCACTTACCGTAAGGTCGCCTGTAAGTAGATTGCCTGCGGCTTCCCCGAGAAGTCCATGGACGTCCCCTGGACGGAAAGAAGGGCGATGGCCGGAACTCCGGGTATGTGCGGGGCGCTCCGAAGGAGCCTCTATGGACCCTGGAGGGGCCCCGATAGACTCGGCCGGGTGGACGGCTCCTAGATCTCCCGGCCCCGTGCAAAACCTTGGGGTTAAACACTCTCTTAAGGTTGGCCTGAGCCTTATCTAACGTGGTAAAAGTTTTGACAAAGGTCCCGATGTCCTTGACAAAGGACTCTCCAAATAACATCCCCTGGGCTGTGGGTCCAGGTTCTCTATTTGCCAAGTTAATCAACTTCGGTTCAATCTTAAGTAAAATTGATTTACGGCGTTCCGCCGAGATGGCTGTGTTGGCATTACCCAACAAGCAGATAAGCCGTTGGACCCATCCGATGGCTACATCGAAATCAATGGTGGACTCTCCCGCTTTAGCGGATTCGAGTAATTCATATAATTTTGTGGTTGGCCCCAGGGTGTCTAGTATTTTGTCTTGACAACTGTGGAGTGAGAACTCCAGCCCCTTCTTGGGCTTCCAGCCAGATTTGGAGAGGAATTGGGCGATATGTGGGTCCACCATGGGGGTTTTGCAGGCCATGTCCGGCACAGAGGGTCTGGGACACTCCGCTCGGAGTTTATTCCTACTCTCGTTAGAGAGAGGGGTACGCAGACGGAGCGCCAGATACTGCGCAATGTGCGTTGGCGGGTCCCACTCCGCCGAGCGAGGGTGGCGGAGGTTGTCCGGGTCGAACAGGGGATACCCCTGAGGGTCCCGAACACCATCCTCCACACCCGTCGGTTCCACTACAGGACTAGACTCTTCATCTGAGTCGGAAGCCATATCATTGGAAATATAATCCGGGTCGTCCGACCCCATCTCCTCACTATGGTCAGAATCTGACTCTTCGTATTGGGCACGTGCCCGTTTCCAATTTCTGGCCGCTTGCGCCCGACCAGTGGCTCTTGTGCGTGGCAACACGCCATCTAGGACCGCCATAGGCGGGTCAGTCATGGCAGGGGAGACCTGCATCAGTGGGAGCGTTGATGTATGTTTGGTTTTGGCTTTTGCCTTGCGGGCCGCAGGGACTGGTACATCAGTTTGGGCCGCTATATTAGGTTGTACCTCAGGGGGCAACATGAGTGCCTGGGCGAGGGAATGGGATAGGGAGGTGGACATAGAGCCCATGGCTGAAGCCAAGGCTCGCTGGACCGAACCGGCCATAGTTGATTCCAGGAGAGACTGGAATTCCTGAGAGGGTAAATGACCCGGGTCTAGGCCAGGGGTGGTTAAGGTATTCTCTATATTAGAGCATCCAGGGCCCCCATGTCCATCCCCGTGATTTTGCATTTTATTATCCAAGCCACAAATGGGAATGCCTGAATAGGTGTGCTAGGCAGGGAGACAGAGCTGGGTAACTATCACAGGGTTTTTTTTGTTTTTTTTTTGAAATTGGGAGAGATGTCTTTAAATCAAGCTCCCAGCACACAGTCAGTTAAGAACTAAAGTGCAGAAAAAACTTTGAACAGGGGAACAAAACAAGCAAAGAAAAAACAGGAAGGTTATCAGAAGAGTAGTGAGAAAGGGTTGATTAACCCTTAGAAGCAGGATAGGGGAAATATAACATACAACCTTGCCCCCCAGAAAGACAGCAGGAGCAACTAGGAGCCGTTCAGCCTTCCCGCGCTTCAGAGAAGAGAAGCGCGCCGAAGGTGAACTTGCTCCACCCCCCCCCAGCAATGGCCGCGAGGAGAGAACTCCCCGCGGCCCCAGACCGCCGGCGGAAGTAAAACCCGGCAGGGAAACAGAGAGACAGAGCTGCTCGGCACCCGCTGGGATTTCTAAGCGGGTGCCGGCAATTACACAGAAGGGAGGGAGGGCGGTGCGGTCTCACAGCCTGTCAGGCACCTCTCAGCCCTGGCAGTTAGTGGAAGCCAGGGAGAGAGGGAAAAAAGCGCCTGACGTTAAGCACAGCAGTGTAGGAAAAGCACTGCAACACTGACCCTTGAAACAGGGACAACATGTAAAACCAACAAACATGAAACATTTAAAACATTTTAAAGTGATAGAACCAAAAATTATGTGTGTCATGAAAAGTAAAGAGTACAGAAAAAAAAAAGTCACTTATCTGATCTGAGGAGCAGCAAGAAAGAGGAAGTTAGAAGACTGTTCAAGACACTTAATGTTGATAAATGTATATGATTGGCTGCCCTGTTACTAGGCAGATTACTTATGTTATTTCGTTTTATTCTCTTTCAAGTTAAATTTCTTGCTGCTGAGGAGAATAATAAAAGAAAGAGAAAGCATAATATGAGCCTCCGTGTCATTAATAAAATCAAAAGTTTTGAAACTTTATATGTGATGTAGTGCTGCAAAATAGAACTTCACCAGCACAGAATTATTGAACACAACACTAAAACAAAACTTCACTTGGAGTAAAAGTAGGACGCATCAGAAGAAATATTTGGTGTGCATTAAGCAGTAATTACATTTCGAAATGGAAAATTGTGTTCCAGGAACCAGCAACCCTCAACAAGCAGTGTGTGTGACTTTTATGGAGAGCTAGATTAACAGGTTGATTTTGGCAGTTCATTTGACAGTTTCCAAAAAGCATTAACATCCTTCTCTGCGGTTATAAGAGATCTGATGCTCAATAAAACAGAAAGATGTCTATGACAAAGTACTGTGGTTATTCTCTCAGCTAGAAATGCTATAACATTTACAAAATAACTGCAAATGTTAAAACCAACTCAGATATATCCCAGCTATTTAGGTCTTCAAATTGCAGTTCCCATTCAGTTCTCAACAAATAGTTTAGTGAACAAACTCCATAGTTTTTTTTTAAATCACTATTTAAGTATTTGTCAGTGTCCCTTGAATAACACATGGTAGAAAAAATGTATGAAATTTGTCAATTACATGCATTAAACCTCTACTTTCTCAAGGTGCTATGGCCTCGATTTAATGTTTCTAGATTAGCTTTTCACATGATCACAATCTGTTAGAACAACTTTTTATCTACAAACATCCCCATAGACATTAATCGTAACTTCAACAGATATATCATTTGATGAGTTTTTCAAATACACTGTGATCACTTGAAAAGTGTATCCAAATGAATTAAATTGAAGCCTATTTTAGCAAAAATATGAAGAACTTTCTCACATTTTTACATTTCATTTAACAAAACAAAACATAAAAACCAAAGAAAATTCATGCAGACAACACTGTTGCACTGTATTGGAAATTAAATTGTTTCTTCAGCAAATGTTCCCTCTGCCAACAGCACCTAGACAAATTAAACCGAGTTTAAAGTATAGATCGCAGTCAAAAACATTGCAGAGCATTGTCCCCGTGTGACATTTAAACACTGCATGTCAAATTAAAATCCAATGCTTACACTTTTATTTAAGTATAAAAATTAAAGTACAAAACCACAGAATAATGTGTATACTACAACAGCACACACTCTACATAATGCAGTAGTTCACTTTTTCTGTTACTTTCGATTTAGTTACAGTTCCATTTACAATAACCCAAATAAATGGTGATGTTCGGCACAACTATTTTCTCGGCACTATCAGTGTACTTTAAAAATATCAGTAATTGGGAACTAAAAAACCCTGTATCTAGTTGCCAGTGTTCCAAATTAGAATACTGTGCAACTAAGCAATCACATTCCATATGACTGGCAGGCTGATTTCAAACATATGTAACCATCAATAGCATGTCTGACACGTCAACCATATATTAGTAGTGTAACAGTCTGCAGGTACTCCAGCTGAGTACCTCTGTTACTTCTCGGCATCCCAGGCTACTTTGAGACCATCTGATATCAACTGGAGTGTATTTGGTGCCATTAGGAGCGTTCAGATGTCCATCTCAAAGTACTCTGAGCAGCATTCGTAGGTGAAATGTAGCGAGTCATTATAGCAGTGATTATAGCCTTTACCCCACACCATGAGTCAAGACTACATGTAGGAGTTAAACAGAACAGATTTTTTCGTAGCTATGTAGAGGTATTTATACTCACAGAGGAACATTTGCATACAATAGGGTATTTAACAATACATACAGTTCCCATCAAGTATTCTTCCCATAATGCATTGTTTTACTTCCTGAAAACAACCCTCAGCCCCACCAACACAAACAAATGCTCAGCTCCATTGTGTCCATATAATTCAAAATAACCTTAAAACAACAAATGCCCCTTGTAAAATTCTCATCTAAGCAAGAGGAACCCTGAACCTGCAACCCTGGGCCAATACAAACAAGTCCTACACTATGAGCAAGACCTTAAATGTTACTCATCATTGCAAGCCTGGAGGGTTCATGGGACACTCACCAGGGGTGATTTTTTACTTGCCACTCTCAATGTTTAACGGGTAGTGGTAATTTTGAGCAGTCTTACTAGTTCCTAACCTAGTACAGCAGCACCATCTCTGTACTCTGTCTACCTAAAACTCAAGGTGGCCTTGCACTCTCAGCTTTCCAGCAATACTAAAACATAGCACCCCTAAAATGGATCCAAGAATGGCATACAGACAACCCTGTCAAATTAGGTTTGCAAATAGAACATACCTCTACAAGTGGCTCAGGACAGATAATCCCCTAATGTCCTATTGGCTCCACCATTAGGTATGACTTTAAGTGCCAAATAATTCATAAGTTTCTCCCACCCCAAGTCCCCTCCTTCCTCTTATTAAAAACCTTGAGGTGGACTATGGTCTACCAAAAAGTAGACTGTCTTTCTTTGGTCCAGAGATTACATTACAATAAAAAAGTGCTAGGCTATCCTCCTTTATGGAGACTCCACTCAAAATCCAACCCTCTCCCCATTCTTCCCTTCCCCTTTTTTCCCAGGTCTATGACTTTCTTATAAGTAGTAACTTTGCACCCAATATTTTTTTTTTATCTACTAGCACAGGTGTAAGGAACACACCTGCAGTCACTTTCCCTCAATGTTACTCACCTCATATGTTCATCTTACAGCTTACCCTATCCATTACTGATCTAATTTAATTACATCCAAGATATGGCAAACAAACTGATCATGACACAGTCTGCAAATGGTACAACATAACCCCATAAGAACATTCTGTTACCGTCCTCTGTTTGAAAGCCAATTGGTTTGCACATTCTCTTTGGAATACGTTGGATCTGCGCACAATTGAAATATTTGCCTGCTTGAAATGGATATGTATTTATATACAATGCACAAAGGGATTGCCCTGTGATCGTTCTCTCTTTTTCTATTCCTGTTCGATCTTTGGAGATGCATATTTTGTCAAAAAATATATATATTTATAAAAATACAAGTTCTACTTTTTTCTTGTATTAGTAAAAAAAATTCAATACAAATGAGCCAGGGGAAAAATACAGTTAAAGGTCACCAATCTTAAACTCAAAGCAAACTTTTTTCACTTCCCTACAACAGCATTCTAAAGCAAATAAAAACACAAATAAATCAGATTCTATGGATTATATATAATAAGCTTGAAACACACTGTATATTCTATGTTCTATCGCAAAGGGGACTTAAGTAGAACATCTAAAAATTCACTGCTGTCTACACACTCCAAGGAACGTTGCTTATACCTATAAGGATAATAATAATAATCAGTGTAAGTATTAGAGGCTTTAACGATGCACACTATGCTTACCAGCAGGAATGACTTGCCTAGCGGCAAAGGTAAAGGCGAGATGTAAGAGTGGGCAATTTTCGATATTCAGCTGTTTGTGTACAAGCCGAAAAATACCAACAAAGAAACATCAGTTCTTAAAACTGCTAATGTAAGGAAAGTTCAGATTTCAATGTCTCAGGAGAAGTAATATTTGTGCCTTAAGTACTCCAATTATCCAGGAATGGAATGGGTCTGGCCTATTTATATAAATAGTACATCAACTTCAGACAAACTATTTCCCATCTGTAATATTACTATAAATTATACACTGTAAAGGTCGTGTCAAAGAACAAGAGTGAATAGCTGGGCAAAAGCTCTGTAAAATAACTCTGACAGCCACAAACTGGAACAGACTTGGAGTCTGCAAGGAAATTCATCATGTAAAGTAGGAAATGTTTGTTTGTTTGTTTGTTTGTTTTTTTAGGAGTCCGCAAACACCTCCCTGTTATGACTGTGACTGCACCGAGTTCTAGTTAACGTGAATGTGTGAATGTGTCACCTTTGCGATTTTCACTCTCATTAAAATTTACCTTCAGAAACAAGATATATATATATATATATATATTGCATCTTTTTTTTTTTTTTTCAAACTGCGTATTATTTTGTTAGAGATTATTTATTATTTAGGGACTATTTTACCTTGGCAAACAGCTTGACCTTATACCTCTTTAATAATACAGTATCCATATTCTTTCAACTGTGCTTAGCTCACTTTCCTGCTGCTCAATAAGTTTTCTGAGCCCATGATGAAAATTATGTTTCCATCAAAAGAGATGGGATAAAATATTTGCAATAATTTCTTTGGAAAGAAAGTAATAATGACTGTCTCCAATGAGTGTAAAGGGTTACTCAAACCACCATGATCACTTCTAATTTAATGGTCATGGTGGTGGGAGTACGTACAGCGTTTCTGTTTGAAATGGTGCACAGCCAGAGATATTTGCACCTTTGTACTCGGGGCTAGTTGCGTGTGGGGCACACGTGACATAAGCTGCTTGGAACACCGAGGTGGGAGAACAGTCCAATCAGATGCTTTTCTACGAGAGGCATTTGTTTGGACCTCACGAGGAAGACAATGACATCAACAGGGGTGGAAACCAGCTCGGGAAAAGTAACCAACACACTTTAAAATTGAATATTTAAAATGGCAATGGCACTTGAAGGTTTTTTGTAAAGATGCCCACAAGGTCACATGACACACCTGCACGGTGGCATTCACGAGGAGAGGGGCAAGGGAGATAAATTAACCTGCAACTTTCTCCCTTTGTGATTCAGCTCCACCTTTATATCTGTAAGATGAATCTGTCAGAAGCCATGTCACTGATGCTCTCTTACATACATGCGGTCTCCTCCACATATCTTCTCATACATGCGCGGTCAGACTGAGATGGCTCAGGGGAAGTTGTAAAATGTGACAGGTACAAGCTGTAAATAGGTGAACTTTGCCATGTTTTGACAAAATTGTGCTTTTATGTAAAACTAAAAAGAAACAAATTAGGTTGTGAGAAGAACAGATACATCTCTTTACAGATGTATGCCGTTTACACCGACTGTCACTCGCAGCTGACCAGCGCAGGAGCCAGTCAATCAAAAATGGGGATTCTTGCTTATGAGTAAGTTCCTAGTGGGGCATGAAAAGCATCAAGGGGATACTATAGTCACCAGAACAACTACAGCCTAATGTAGTTGTTCTGGTGTCTATAGCCTGTCCCTGCTGGCTTTTTATTGTAAACACTGCTTTTTCAGAGAAGGTGTTTACATTGCAGCCTAGGAACACTTCTAGTGGCCACTCCTCAGACGGCTACTAGAGGTGCTGCCTGCGTCAGTACTGCACAGTGTGCAGCACTTACGTTCAGAATCTCCACGTTCTGCATGACGATGCTGAACTTTCCCCATAGAGATGCATTGATTCAATTTTTATCAATTTATATTCAGGAAGAGATGATGATTGGCCAGGGTGGAGTTTGGCTCTGCCCCCAGCCCCGCCTCCTTGACAGAGATAATAACAACAACTATAATAATAACAACATTTTATCGACCTCGGAAGGATGAAGGGCTGAGTTGACCCTGCCGGGATTTGAACCTGTGACCTTGCATTTTTGAACAGACTTTGTAGTCAGGGAATTTACCAATCTAAACAGATTTGACAATCTCAGCCAATCTAATGCTTTCCAATGGGAAAGGATTGTGATTTGTTGAGATTATCAATTCTGATAATTCTGATGAATCCCATAGTGTTCATTTAAGCTTCTGGAATTCTGCCCACTGACTTGTATCACCACCTATTAGCTGTTCCTGTATGCTATTTTTTGTAGACTCAAATTAAAACTAACTTTATTCTGGCATTTCGTGTGCTGCAATATCTAATGTGAGACTACTTGTTATGTGAAAATCTCTATTTTATAGTCTTGAAGGTGTGGAATAGTGAGGTAGTGGACAGTCTGTCACGTTCACTCTAACCTTAGTGAAAGAGCATGGAATAAACTGAAATTATCTGGGTGCAAATCAAGGTCTCACCTGTCAATGCATTAGATGAAAAAGAGGTTTTGGGGAGTAGTGATTGTCTATTGGTGACTAGGGAAGATTGAGAATGAAGTATGGAGACTCCTTGCATGGTAGGAAATGGCACTGTAGCTCTTACATAAGATGAGGTATGTGGCTTTACGATCTTTAAAAAAAAAAAAATAGACCATCTAGTCAATAACCCAACAACTGACTCTAAAAATTTAGATTCTTGATAACCAATGTCAGAAAATATGTTGATAACGTAAGGATGTTTAATATCAAAAGAGGCACAAGAACATGAGGATCGAGGGCTGCTTTTACTGGGATTAGTCTTTGAAAGGAAATAGAAAAAATGAGAGTATTCATCGAAATCTATAATAATTCTAGAAACTAGGTGAACTCAATAACAGATTAATCAACAGGCATTTACAGCTGACACACATCTGCTTGGCGTTATGGTCGATTAGCTGAAAATACACAATTAGCCGAGGCACCTGAACAAAGCCCATGTCCTCCATAGTTACCATTACTGACTCATTAGGTGAAATGTTACAGTATTTCTGGTTTGATCTGCACCAATAATAAGGGCTCTACTCAATTTTTTGTTTGGTTCTGAAGCTAGACGTAGATTACCCATGTTCATACTTTCCAACAGTCACAGATTTTGCAGGACAGTCTTGAATTAGGACTCCTGTCCCTCCTTTTAGGGTTGGTTCCCAACTGTCCATTTTCTGGAGATACCAGACACATTTCCACAGCAAGAAATGCATGTGCATACTAACACCCTCTATTTGAGGCCACGTCCCTGGTGACACGGCCCTTCCGTCTTCCCATCCCACATCCTTATATTCTAATATGAGACGGTATGTGCGTACAAACATACACATACATGGAAACAGAATCAGAAAGGAATACTCTCAAGTGAGGAAAGAAAAAACTTAAAGGATCACTATAGGGTCAGGAACACAAACATGTATTCCTGACCCTATAGTGTTAACACCACCATCTAGTCCCCCTGGGCCTCTAATGCCTCCATAAATATAGCAAAATCTTACTGTATTCAAGCCTGAAGCTGTAACTCTGCATGCTGTTAGACTCAGAAAAACAAGCAGTCTGCTGACATCATCAGAAGTGGTAGCCTGATCCAATCACCATGCTTCCCCATAGGATTGTCTGAGACTGATCAGGGGCAGATCAGGGGCAGAGCCAGCACAATTCAAACACAGCCCTAGCCAATCAGCAACTCTTCATAGAGATAAATTGAATCAATTAATCTCTATGAGGAAAGTTTATTGTCTGCATGCAGAGGGAGGAGATACTGAATGTTTGAATGCATTTTAGGCAGCCATGACCCAGGAAGGATCTCTAACAGCCATCTGATGAGTGGTTAGTGAAGATATCACTAGTCTGTAATGTAAACACTGCATTTTCTCTGAAAAGACAGTGTTTACAGCAAAAAGCCTGAAGGTAATGATTCTACTCACCAGAACAAATTCAATAAGCTGTAGTTGTTCTGGTGACTATCGTGTCCCTTTAACATTATCTAAACACATATACACATATATTTACAAACAAACATACGGAGAACACTGGTGAATCCCCAGCTACTGCAGGACTTCATCTCTCACGATACCGTGACATCATGAGAGTTGTAAATATGCTACAACTGTGTTTTTAGGCAGCCCAGCTCTATGTTAAAATTGGTTAGAGTTTGACAAGGAAATTAAATGGCAAATCTGAAAATATTTTTTTTATTTTTTTTTTTAAATGCAAATGTCAAACTTAGTACTTTTTGCAAATTGTCAATTTAGGCTTAAAATTTCAACTCTCCTGTACAAAAAAAACATAAATCCCACAATAAAATTGGCATAATATACATCCATGCAAAAACATTCAATCTGCCCGCCTTACTTTTACTACTCTTTGATGGCTTAAGATTTCTGATTTATACATATAAAGGCTAGGAATTCAAAATACCGAGACACCATTTAAATGTCATTCTAAACATCACTATATATGAGCAAATCATCTGTGCTCCGTAAATAACAAAATCCTTTAAAAAGAGCAAATCCTTGGACTTTAGTCCTATACGAGAGAGCTAGTATAATTCTACAAAAACATATAGAGCATGATTATAATTTAAGGACTTGTATCTATAAAGCCATCAGCCATTCAAAAAGATCATCTATAAAATAGATTTTAGTGATTCACGTAGGTAGATAGTTTTCAAAATTAGAAAAATATATTGTTTCGTTTTTTTAAAAAGCAGACATCTCACATTTAAACTCAGTAAGGTAATAAATAACAGGTAGCATAGCCAGATCATATTTACAGCTTTACCGCTGCAATAATCAAATTATTTTCTTATATACCACAAAAATGTAAGGAGAAAAAAAAAAAAGGAGATCATCTAAATGAGTTAATGGACGCAAAGCGTGCAGAACACAAAAATGAAATGAGATCCTAATGGCATTATGCAACTAATTTATTACAATACGTTTCATGTTTCAGATAGACAGGGTTTCATTAAAGAGTGATTGAACGCTAAAGAAGTTTTGATGTTTCCTTACACTGACATCTGGTGGCGGTGAAAATTAAGTATCGATTGTGGTAGCAACCAGTGCTAATAAACTGTAATATTGCAAATAATATAAACAAAACACGTTTTGCCAGTCCATAGTCATTAAAAAAAAATAAGTCGGTATATAATAAGTGCTCTGCTAATAAATTTCTAAGACACTACTGCTTCGGAATTCACAATGGAAGGAAAAAAAAAAACGAATGTAAAGAGGAAAGAAATGTCAAAATGCAGAAATCCATTTGCAAACGTGAACGTGGCGAGAACAGAAATGAAATGAAATCAGGTTCTATTTACATTTTCCCACCGATTCATTTATTATTCCTCTAATTTAAAGTATTCCGTTTCGGATCACTTGATCATAAAAAAAGATAGGACGTTTCAGACAGTTTCTGGTACTGGATTACAGTGACACCTAGTGGTGGTTTGGTGTGTAGACAATCAACAAAGTAAACCAGATATTGCCATTTTCCTCTCTCACGGATATAATTACATACAATGTCTCCCACACTGAAAAAAGCATTAAGATGCAATATCTATAAGAATCATATAGTGAGAAAAGTGTTTAGCTAGCGAAGTGCTTTACTTACGAATGTTATCTATACACAAAGCCAAACAATTCTTCAAAAAGAAAAGCAACCTAATTTCTAAACAAAGCTATATATCTGCAAAAGCTAAATAGTTCATTAAAATCTTCAATTGGAATAGTACCAATATACTCCTCATAGTCAGCAGCAGGACTGATCCTGGGTGGGTGCACAGGGTGCACTGCGCTCCAACGCCAGAAGGGGAAGCAGCCAGCTTTGCCAAAATATACCGGTGGGGAGAGAGGAGGGTGTTACAATGAGGAAGCTCTAATGTTATTCCAGTTTCTCACTGCTCACTCGTGCCATGTGGTGATGTTGGGAGCCGGAATATGACATTACTCCAGCCCCGGCATTACTAAACAGCACGAGATTACAGAAGGCACTGAACCCTGAGGAGAAGATCGACACTGGACCCCAGGGAAAAGATCCTCACTGGACCCCAGGTAAAAGATCCTCACTGGACCCCAGGTAAAAGATCCTCACTGGACCCCAGGTAAAAGATCCTCACTGGACCCCAGGTAAAAGATCCTCACTGGACCCCAGGTAAAAGATCCTCACTGGACCCCAAGGAAAAGATCCTCACTGGACCCCAAGGAAAAGATCCTCACTGGACCCCAAGGAAAAAGATCCCCACTGGACCCCAAGGAAAAAGATCCCCACTGGACCCCAGGAAAAAGATCCCCACTGGACCCCAGGGAAAAGATCCCCACTGGACCCCAGGTAAAAGATCCTCACTGGACCCCAGGTAAAAGATCCTCACTGGACCCCAGGGATCCTCACTGGACCCCAAGGAAAAGATCCTCACTGGACCCCAAGGAAAAGATCCTCACTGGACCCCAAGGAAAAGATCCTCACTGGACCCACAAGGAAAAGATCCCCACTGGACCCCTGGAAAAAGATCCCCACTGGACCCCAGGAAAAAGATCCCCACTGGACCCCAGGAAAAAGATCCCCACTGGACCCCAGGGAAAAGATCCCCACTGGACCCCAGGGAAAAGATCCCCACTGGACCCCAGGGAAAAGATCCCCACTGGACCCAAGTGAGAAGAACCATACTAGCCCTCCCAAAGTTATGGAGGCTGGATGGGCCTACAAAATAAAATACACTCAGAAATTAATTTTATTTCTTGAGGTTTTTTGTGCAAGAATGTTTCAATATCTGAACATGTTTGTCAGTGAGAGTCTGTGTCTGTCATTGAGAGTGTGTGTCAGTATGTCTGTTAGTCAGTGTGTGTCAAATCCGTGTGTGTGTGTGTGTGTCTCTGTCAGTGTGTTTCAAATCTGAGTCTGTATGTCTGTCAGTAATTGAGAGTGTATGTCAGTGTATCTGTCAGTGAATGTGTGTCTGTCAGTGTGTGTCAAATCAGTGAGTCTGTGTCTGTCAGTGAGAGTGTGTCAGTGGGTGTGGGTCTCTCAGTTTTTGACAGTGGGTGTGCCTGTCAGTGCGAGTATATGCCAGTGAATGTGTGCCAGTATCTGTGTCTTTCAGTGTATCTATTAGTGTGTTTCAAAATCAGTGAGAGTGTGTGTCTGTTACTAAGAGTGTGTTTCTGTGTGTCAGTGTGTGTCAAATCAGTGAGTGTGTGTGACTGTCAGTGAGGGGTGTGGCTTATAGATGCAGAGGTGGAGTTGTTGCTATAGAAACATGCACATCTAGGCTGGATATTTGCAAAGGGGAGGGGTTAGTAAAGACAACCAAGCCCACCTGGGGCCGCAAAAATAAAAATAAAAAAAACAATTCTGCTCCCAGGCATCTCTGACCCGGGGTCTGCAGTCCCACTGTCTGGGTCATTGTCAAAAGAACAATAATACAAAACAATAACTATGCAGCTTTTTGTCTAATAGGGGCATGAAAGAACAGCAATGGCCGATGAGCAATATATCTGGCAACATGTTAGAAGAGCTGGGAAGCTAAATGTACAAGGAGACTGAAACCAGGAGATGTGGGAACCTTAGAAAACATGCACCTAAAAAAATAAATCTTGAAACTCTCTAATGTTCCTTGTAAGATGGTTACACCTTCCAGGATCTGACCCAAAATCAGTCTACTTATATCAGGGACAATAGTACTCATAGTTTAGTCAATCTCACAGTAGTCCAAGTTGGAGAGCCCTGAGACATATCATTATAGTAATATATATATTTAACCAGCAAATGTAACACGCTGCTAGCTTCCAAGTATGTCTTGGGGTCTAGATACTAGTACCCAGCTAAATGGTATACATTTTATCACCTCGAAAGGATGAAAGGCTGAGTTGACTCTTCTGGGAATTGACCCATTGACTTTGAGATACGGCAGCTGAATTCTTATGAACTGGATATGCTCCACATGGAGTGACAGTCGTAGTGCAGTTTAGTACTGTATTTCTCTTCACTGTTCCATGATACATGCCTAAAGCCACCTCAAAAAGTGAATTACAAATACATTTACTCTCTGATCGTAATAGGCTAAATGCCAGCCCTCCAACAGTCCTGATTACAGCAGGATAGTCTAGATTTAGGGGTACTGTTGTCTCCATCCTGATTTTTGTTCCTCGGTGTCCACAGTGCATTGGAAGCGCATCAAGTGCTCATGCTGCAAACGAGCACTAGGACTCTGTAGAAAGTGCTTCACCAGCACTCTCTGCAAGATCCCATATGTTGTGGGCCAGCTAGACAGACCCCTACAATAATAATTAAAATAAACTAGATGACACCTTTAAAATAAAAAAATGCAGATGGATTTAAAGAAAGTGTTGTATTATGCCAAGTACAAAAATTAAAATGTGCATAAATTTTTTTAAAAAGTATACTCGTATTAAAATTCGTTTATTCCCTGTATGAGATTTTAAATACGATGTAGTGATTATATGTTCTTTTTATTCATGTTGTCAATAGATAAGTTAAACAGACCCCTTCTGGAGGACACACACCTCTAATGCTGAGTAAGTGCGGTTTGGGGCTTGCTATTTAAGCGCAGAACAATGCTGTGTATACAGAGAATTGGAACACATTTACATGTAAATGATAGAGCTGGTGATGTGTTTAACCCCGTGTGAATGGATAATCTGATTATTTGCATACATAGAGGGGAGTCTAGCGACAGCTATCGTCTTTCAATATCCTTGATATACAGTAATTGTAGGATTATACCTCGTTACTGAATCAGGCATTTATCTCTGGGGAAAAAGAAAACAAAGCTTAAAATTGGTTAAATATAATATATAACTAAACTGTGCCATTTCAGGTTAATAACACCTTAAGAATATGAGGGGAGGAATTAAAGAATTCTATGCACTATTAGAATGCACGAGGGACAAAATGTGCAACTTGTTTTTTGTTTTTGTTTTTTACTTCTTTTTTTTTAATATACAACACAGAGTATAGTACATACTTGCCAACAATCAGGACAATACTGGGTTGGTGGCTTGCTATACAAAAATTGTTCAAGGCCTCTGTCGACATTTTAGAAACATCACTGAAAAAAACAAATGTATTTGGACCACTGTGATAAAAAAAAAATACAAATATTAATGCAACAGAATCCTGGGGGAAAATGTACATTTTAATATGTGAAAATGGAAACCCCTTCCCCCGTTATATTGTATGAAGTGTTAAAATATTGTTTTGAAATTGTTTTGTTTAACCCCTTAAGGACACATGTCGTGTGACATGTCATTATTCCCTTTTATTCCAGAAGTTTGGACCTTAAGGGGTTAATTAAAAATGCCTTAATAAAAATCATGTGAAAAGATTCTTGGGACAGGTTTATACTGTCACTACCTTTTACCAACCACCCTACTCGCAAAATGTCCAGTTGCTACTGTTATTGGCTGTTTTCAGACTAGATAACTTCATCAGTAACAACTGGAGGTGTTGGCTACAGATACTTAAAGGGACATTATAGTAACCAAAACAACCTTAGCTTAATAAAGCAGTTTGGGTGTATATATCATGTCTCTGCAGTTTCACAAGACAATTCTCTGCCGTTTAGGAATTAAATCACTTTTGTTTTTGTTTATGAACACCTCTCCTAGCTGTAACTGACTGCATGAAAAAAATGGTTTCATTTTCAATCAGATGTAACTTGTTTTAAAAGTTTGCACTCTAAATGTAATTTTAATCACACACAGGAGGCTCCTGGTGGGTCTAGCAAGCTACTAACAGAGCAGGAGATAAGAAATTTTAAATTAAATTAAGTGTGAACATTAGATTTCTCTTTACAGGAAGAATGTAGGGAGACTGTATAGGTCACATGCAGGGAGGGGTGACTAGGGCTGCATAAACAAAGTGATTTAACTCCTAAATTGGATGGATTCAGTGCAAACAATGGATATTCGGATATTTTTTTTTTCTCAAATGGTGTATCAGTGTAGAATATTGCATATTCTATGTTTCTATTGATTATTTATGGATGTCTGGATTGACACAAGTAACAGATGGTATAAGTCACCAGGTTTTCTTGTATGAGAACCTGGAATGTGGATTGGGGGTCTTGTCCTTATATGGCTCTTATACTCTGACGTCAGTATGGGCACATCTATATAATAACTTAAAGGACCACTATAGTGCCAGGAAAACATACTCGTTTTCCTGGCACTATAGTGCTCTGAGGGTGCCCCCACCCTCAGGGTCCCCCTCCCGCCCGGCTCTGGGGAGAGGAAAGGGTTAAAACGTACCTTTTTTCCAGCGCCTCCGAGTCTCCCTTTTGGCTGAATGCGCACGCACGGCAAGAGCATTCAGCCAGTCTCATAGGAAAGCATTTACAATGCTTTCCTATGGACGCTTGCGTCTTCTCACTGTGATTTTCACAGTGAGAATCACACAAGCACCTCTAGTGGCTGTCAATGAGACAGCCACTAGAGGATTTGGAGGCTGGATTAACCCTATTATAAACATAGCAGTTTCTCTGAAACTGCTATGTTTATTAAAAAAAAGGGTTAATCCGAGAGGGACCTGGCACCCAGACCACTTCATTAAGCTGAAGTGGTCTGGGTGCCTAGAGTGGTCATTTAAAGGAACACAAGGTCTCTCTCTCTCGGCTCTTCTTCCTGTACAACGATGTAACTCTCCCTTCAGGAGTCCTGCAATTAACATCTGCTGTTGAACATCCATGATCATGTAACATCCTTTGTTGTTTTATTATGTATCAGTAACTAAGAATAAACTGTAAGAAGCCGTAAGTCAGATTGTGTATTAGTACTTTTCATTAATATATACGTATATCAATGTTCCGAGCCTTTAGCCCAAGACTATTTATATTGTAACAAACCACCTCTTTTACCGGTAGGATTTTGTCATAGATCTTAAAAGGTAACCACAGCCTTCTTGGGTAATCAAAGTCCAGGACACATCCAGCTCAGTTTTTCTTTATTTGGTGCAAAATATACAGGTGCATCAAAATAAACAAAACAAAATTCCTTGCTCTTGTTTGAACACTTACTAAACACAATAATCACTGGAATTGGGTGGCTTTCCCACGTACCAACTTACAATAGCAAAATATAGCTGCAAAACACACCATTCCTCTGGCTCTTTCTCCCTCACTCTGCAGCAGGCTGATCCCTTCTTTTAAAAGCCTGCCCGCCCAATTGACCAGCTACAGGTGAGGATCAATTAGTTCCCATCTCTGGAACTCCTAAGGTATATACAAGATCTGGTCTGGCTGTTAGATAGCAACTAGTGCTATTGGAGCACTGGCCCACCCTGCTCTCCAAATGCTCCACCCCAGGGACCCATACCGTGTTTTGCATAGTATCAATAATGTATATTGCAAACTTAACGTCTCTCCCAGGGACATTTAACTGAAAACTCTCTGGCTGGCCTGATATATCTTCCTTCAACCACCATTCCACTTAAAATAAATATATATATATATACACACACACACACACACACACACACACGACGTATATATCAATAAACCAGAAGAAAAGAAAGAAGAAGAAGAATTTATTACAATCAGTTAATTCATTCCGAAACTTCTAGAACTTTGGTCTAGTTTTCTGCTCCTTGGGGAACCGTCATTTATCTGGAAACTACTACTGAATAAAATAACTGCAAATCATCTAGATCGGGGGACAGCAACCTATGGCACTCGAGGTGTATTTGCACGACACTCAAGGCCCTATGGGACTTCAAATATCTGCTAGTCCAAAAAGGTGATAAGGGACAATTCTCAATTTGCTCATTGAGGCACTTAAAGGAAGTGATCTCAGATCCCTTCTTTCCAGCACTTGTGAAAGATAATCCACACGGGAGTAGAGACTATCAGATCTGTAGTCTCCCCCTCTTGCACACACACAGTCCCTATAAACACAACACCACTGACAATCCACATACATGCACACAATATCACAAGCAGCCACACCACCAAACACAATATATCATCTACAAATACAATTCCACAAGTAGCCCCAATACAAAGTCCGCATTTATTGGTATGATACACAACACCACAAACTACTCATGAACATGTACAATATAGCAGGCCACATACACACAAATACAATGCTACAAAGCAACTGCAGCACCCATAATAACATAAGCATAATACGAAAACCGTAGTTTTAAAAAAAAAATAGGACCGGCAAGGGACTAACAGGTTGCCTTCCCCTGATCTAGATCATAAATTAAAGGACCACTAAGTGAATCCAGGCTATTCATGTGAATGAAGTGGTCTCGGTGTAGTGGCCCTGTAATTTTAACCCTTGTAAAATATTGTAGTTTTGTAAAAACCTTACCTTGGAGGTTTAAACACACCTCATTCAGACAGCCACTGAAGGCACTTCCACTTTACTCCCCAAGTTAAACTATGTCACGAGAAGTTCGACGTCAATGAGGACATTAAACGTCATCAAATACTGAGTTCAATGCATTCCTATGAGACGCATTTGATCTGAAGTGCATGCCGGTGGCACTTGCTGAGCATGTACATTACGTCCCTAATGCTTCTCTGGAGGAGCACTGAACTGGGCACCAAATCACGAAACGACACCTCCACAATTACGTCGCATGAGGCAGAGAGGGCAGTAGTGCCAATAGAATAGACGCAGGAAAAAAAGGGAGTTTTTTTTTTTTTTTTTTTTACTGTAAGTAGGAGAAAGAGGAACAATGTTTAATTTCTATTTTCTCATTGTCGACTGCAAAGGGCAGAGCTTGTAACAATGACTGACAGGGAACAAAGAGGGAGGCGACCAGTTCCAGGATGGAGAAGTATTGATTTGTACATTTAATTTTATTTTCCCCTTGAACAGGTTTAGACCTGTTACAATTCCTAATCAGAAGGGCTTTTCATTATTAAGTAGCTCAATGCTCTTCACAACCTTAAGTGCAAACAATTTATGATGAAGTACAGCACCGACTTTGTGACTAATTGCAACTAATTGTATTTGCGTTAAACATACAATTAATAGTGTATAATTGCATTTCTCACTTGTTTACATATATTGACATGACAAAAGTGATGCATTACGTAAAAATTCGATTAATATCAATCCAGTACAAATTAGATCCGCTTGAACATGATAAGACACAGGTACCTGGGAGTTACTGAGTAAGAAAGTGTTTAGAAATAGAAATATTACTACATTCACATAATGTAATTATATGAATCACTCGGCAAATTTGTTTTGCCTATAAGCTTTTAGAAAAGTCAGTTCAATTTACGCTATATATTAAAGCAGCGCTGTCATGGCCGAATCTCGTTCTTTTTTAACCCCCCTCCCGACTCCACTCCATCTAATTGACCCCCTAGTCACCCCCAAATGTCCCTAAGATTACCTATTTTTAGTCTTTATTTTCTGCTTCGATCTATATTCAGGGCGCCACCATCTTTGTGTGGGTAGATGAAGTCCCTGTGGGACACGTCACCTGCCCACACTAGACAGACTGAGATTCTCGCACATGCCCAGTAAAAAACACTTGGACATGCGAACTGGAATTTCATCTATTCATTCATTCGTCATAAAGACGAATGAATGAATAGCATTGTCAGATGAACAAACAAACACTGAATATCAGTGTTCGTTTGTTCGTTAAGTTTATTACAAGGAGGGAGCTACCGACGCGCAGCTCCCTCCTTGTAATATGTAAAGATAGAAACGACAGGGAGCTGTGCTCCCCGCCACTTCCTAAGCCCCCCAGGTCCCCCCTCAGTCTATGGGGGTCAATATGACCCCCCATAATAGCATAAAGGAGATTAAAATCTCCCCAATGCCCCTACTCGCTATACCGCGAGTAGGGGCATGTCTACTAATGTTAAAAAAAAAAGAAACTACTATCCGGCCCCCACCCCTGAGCGGCAGGTGGGGGCCCTAAATAACAATAGGGGGGGGGACCTATTGTCCTCCCCCCAGCCCCCGACGAAAAAGAAAAAACGAGAGTGCAAACAAAAAAATATTCCATCTTCACCCATGGAGGGCACTGCGCAGACTGAGCTCTGCAGGGCAGGGAAAGGCTTATAAAGCCTTGCCCCGCCCTGCAATTAGGCTAAGAACACTCTGATTGGTTGGTTTAAGCCAATCAGAGTGCTCTTTGTCATTTTACACCCAACCCCAGATTTTCCTTCCAAATCTCGCAGATAAAATACAAATTATGAGAATCAGTCTTTCTATAAGCTGAACATTCACAAAACACAGGCTATGTGGGTGGGATTGCCTAGCTGAAGCTTGGAACAATTCAAAACCTTCTCTTTAGAAGGGAGAACTATGTTAGTTTACTGGGACTGAAATTGCTTAAGAATCCTACAAAACAACGTGCACTTAATTATAACTCACTGCTGGGTGAAATAGCGGATACCTTAATGGGATTAGGGGAAAATTCATGTCATGGTTAGGCCAGTTAGCAGCAGTTAAGTTGGCATTACTACCAAAATTTCAATATCTGATTAGAACCCAGCACATTTACCTGCCCAACTCATACTTGGATAAGCTTTAAAAGCTTTTTACAAAATATAGATGGGGCAATCACAAGATTCGGGTGGCCCTCCTATCTATGTAGGCCCTAGAAAACGGCAGTCTAGGATTGCCAGATACTACTGTACTATAAGGCGGCCCTCCTATCTACAGTAATTTTGTCCCACACGTCAGCTCAGTGGGTGGAGATATAATTTCATCTTTATGGTCATGCCCTAAAGGGCTCAAATATTTGTACTGGATGTCCCACAATTTACGACGTAAGCTACCTGACATGTCACACACTATATCACTACTACTTAAAACCTGGGATACATCAAAACCTTCTTTGGGTTACACACAAACCTGGGCAATGACCACTCCGCTCTATAGCTCACATGCAGCCAATCTCACTTTTGACCACCGACAGTGGCTGAGGGAAGGGTGTGCACACAATCGCCACTTATGCCATCATGACACTCTGCTCCCATTTCCAGAACTCCAAATTAAATACAATTTACCCCCCTGCACAATGTTATCATATATCCAAATTAAACACCTGCTGTTAAATGCGAAGGACCATATTTTCCCACCATCTACACTACACCTTGAAAAAAAAATATGGAGGTCCTCGGTCATACCCAAAAAACTACTCTCCTATATTTATTATACAATAATCAAACCACCTGCACACACGATGGACAAATTTGCACTGGCATGGCAGACAGATATAAGCAAAAACTTCACTGTAGAACAATGGAAGAAGGCCTTCTTAGCACATAAAGGAAGGTCCAGGTACGTGTCCCACTTACAGCTCACGCGCAAGATTCAGTATAGGTGGTACATGGTACCGGACCGACTAGCCAGTATTTACTGACTACATTGAACAAATATATACAACAAATAGGTGGAGCAATGAAAGACAAATACTATAAATACTTCCCTCTCTTCAATATACAGCCACAAAACTGAAACAGAAACAGAGGGAGATACAATAGTGTAAAACTGATAAAACAAAAGTTATCACTATATCTATAATTGGCACACTCACAAGGATAGAGCCATAAAGTGACCTGGCTCTAGTCTGGATAGCAATAGGATCCTTAAGGGAGATCCAAATCCCACTCCAGTAGATGAGAAGGATGATGCAGGAACAAGAACTACTTCAAAAGTAATAATTAATTCCAGAAATAAAAGAAAAGCATAAAACAAAGTCCATATAATCACCAAAACGCGTTTTGCCAAATAGGCTTCCTCAGTTGGTGGATATTCCTCCATATAATCACCAAAATGCGTTTCGCCAAATAGGCTTCCTCAGTTGGTGGATATTCCTGGACATTGAACAAATGTTGGAGATGTCACACTGAACAAGGCACAAGGCACAATGAACCACATTTGGGAGCAGATAAAGCCTTATTGGCATATGGTGGAGGAGGGGGCATCGGCAGCTATAAGTGAGTCAGTTACACTCGCACCAGAGAGCAGCCAACTCTTTATGACTCTAGAAACATATACAAAAAACACAAGCCTGCTTACTATACCACATACGGATAGCGGCAAATTACTAAATCGCTAGAGCCTGGAAGCAAGCACACCCAACGACCCGGGACGCATTAGCCTGGCAAGTTTTCTTACATTTAGATTACAAAACAAGGATCAATAAACTTTTCCACCCTGCAAAACATATGGTGAAGGCGCAGACCAAGTGGGAGGAACATCTTCGGTCGAGGTGGTAGAGGGAGATTGGTGAAACAGATGATTAGAAAAAGTTGGAGTGGGAAAGGAGACTGGGAAAACCCCCCCTTTTTTTTTTTTTTAAATTCATGCTAAAACACATAACACCGCTGTTAGAAAACAAAGAAGGTGGAACAGTGCCGAGCAACTAAACAAAAAGTTATGGGAGGCTGTACTCCTGAAGATGGGGTATTCCCTCTAAACCCCAAGATAAGTGGAAGAACAAAGCAATGATGCAGGTTGCGCCAATAAATATTAGTTAACCTTTAAGAGCTAATAAAAATGCACTAAAAGTTAAAAATTTAAGTCCACGGTAAAATCAAAAATTAAATACCAGTTTGTAAAATACAGTCCTAAAAGTGACAATTCATCTTCAGACTTTCGTATGATGCTCTTTGGACAGTTTCTCTTAGTAGCAGCACACAAAACAGAGCAAAAACAGAATGAACCAATAGTGTAATATTGCAATAGAATGTGTGACATCCAACACTAAAATCTAAAAATGCCAATTCACATATACCAGAGCTATAACCAGCTCTGGATAAAACTGCATGCAGTGGTTTTATATTCCCATTTGCAGGATATCCCTCAGACGATGATTCACAACAGGGTAGCAGTGAGGTGGACCATATGAAACAAAAATAAAAGTCAATAGTGCTCCCTATACAGGTAAGTATAAACAATAGATGGAAATATACTTACAATAAAATGAGCAGACTAATCGCTCTGTATTTCAAAGTAAAGGGTATATACAGGTGATACTCGAAAAATTTGAATATCTTGCAAAAGTTCATTTATTTCAGTAATGCAACGTAAAAGGGGAAACTAATATATTAGATAGACGCATTACATGCAAAGCAAGATAGTTCAAGCCATGATTTATCATAAGTGCAATGATTATGGCTTACAGCTCATGAAAATCCCAAATCTACAATCTCTGTAGATTAGAATATTACATGCAATCAATAAAACAAGGAGTGTACATAGAACAATATCGGACCTCTGAAAAGTATAAGCATGCATATGGACTCAGTACTTGGGTTGGGCCCCTTTTGCAGCAATTACTGCCTCAATGCGGCGTGGCATGGAAGCTATCAGATTGTGGCACTGCTGAGGTGTTACGGAAAACCAGGATGCTTCAATAGCGGCCTTCAGCTCTTCTGCATTGTTCGGTCTCATGTCTTATCTTTCTCTTGGCAATGCCCCATAGATTCTCTATGGGGTTCAGGTCAGGCGAGTTTACTGGCCAATTAAGCACAGTAATCCCATTGAACCAGGCTTTGGTGGTTTTGGAAGTGTGGGCAGGTGCCAGGTCCTGCTGGAAAATGAAGTCAGCATCCCCATAAAGCTTGTCTGCGGAAGGAAGCATGAAGTGCTCCAAAATCTCCTGGTAGACGACTGCATTGACCCTGGACTTAATGAAGCACAGTGGAGCAACACCAGCAGGTGACATGGCTCCCCAAATCAACACAGACTGTGGAAACTTCACACTGGACTTCAAGCATCATGCAGTGTGTGCCTCTCCATTCTTCCTCCAGACTCTGGGTCCTTGGTTTCCAAATGAGATGCAAAAGTTGCTCTCATCAGAAAAGAGGACTTTGGACCACTGTGTAACAGACCAAGTTTGTTTTTCTTTAGCCCATGTAAGACGCTTCTGACGTTGTTTGTTGTTCAGGAGCGGCTTGACAAGAGGAATACGGCATCTGAAGCCCATGTCCAGGATCCCTCTGTGTGTGGTGGCTCTTGATGCACTGACTCCAGCCTCAGTCCACTCCTTGTGAAAGTCCCCAACACTTTTGAATGGCCTTTTCCTGATAATCCTCTCCAGGCTGCGGTCATCCCTGCTGCTTGTGCACCTTTTTCTTCTACATAACTTTCTATTAATGTGCTTTGATACAGCACTTTGGGAACATTCAACTTCCTTTGCAATTACCTTTTGAGGCTTTCCCTCCTTATGGAGGGTGTCAATGATGGTTTTCTGCACAACTGTCAGGTCAGCAGTCTTCCCCATGATTGTGATTCCTACTGTACCAGACAGAGACCATTTAAAGGCTCAGAAATCCGTTGCAGGTGTTATGGTTTACTTAGCTGATTAGAGTGGGATACTGTGAGCCTAGAATATTGCACCTTTTCACAATATTCTAATTTACAGAGATTGTGGATTTGGGGTTTTCATGAGCTGTAAGCCATAATCATCACAAATCACCGCTTGAACTATCTTGCTTTGCATGTAATGCGTCTATCTCATATATTAGTTTCCCCTTTTATGTTGCATTACTGAAATAAATTAACTTTTGCAAAATATTCTAATTTTTCGAGTATCACCTGTAAAGTAATCACTCGATCACAAGAAGCTATCCCGCAGGGGACACTTATAAATGGGCCGCCAACCATCACCACACAGCAACCGTCATTCACAGCATCTACCACACACCACCCCAACGGTCCCCGACACAATCTAAAATACCAGGTACATCTAACACCATGAACCTGTAAAGGCAAGGAGGAGACTACCTATGGGGGGGAAAAAACAGCTACTGATGAGAAAAGATCTCTTTATAGTATGAGAATGTGTAAACCTGTCTGAGTCTGCCAATTGCATGTGTTACTGTCTTGTTGTTACTACTCTTTGAAACATTGTGCTAAAAAGAAAACATATTAATCGTATTTCTCGTTTCATTGTCACCAAAACTTGTTGTAACCTGTGTATTAATAAAAATTGTCAAATTGTAATAAAATTTAAAAAAATTAAAAATTAAAAAAAAAAGTCTGATGGAATGATCCCTCTCGCTGTGCAGGTTAAAACACCTTCACAATATTGGTACGTTACAAAGTCAAGAATGATAAAGTGTCTGAATTAAGATCCAGTAACCTCTACACCGAGGACTGTGATAACCCACACCAGACCAAAAAGGGGATAACTGGGCTGGTTCTAGAGGACCACGAAAGTGGGTAATCGGTCACGTCCCCCACCATATTTATGTGAAAAGGCATCAGACAGAGATACAGCAAGAACTCAGATTAAATGCAATGAAATTACGTCTCAAACGAGAGTATCCATAGTGAATATAACTTCATGAAGATATGACAACCACAGAGCCTATTATGAGGAGTCCAGGACAGAGCTCCAGAAATTTGTATCCTGTCGACATTCAGGCCCCCCCACCCCAAAATTTAATAATTAGCATTTCAAAGTGTCAAAGTCACTTTTTGTCACTTGTCCCCTAGGAGGAGCAGATATTGTTAATGGATATAATCCAAAACTGCCCTCAATGCATTCCTTTGTCTGTGGTGCAATAAAGTTACAGCAGTTGGAGCACTGAAAGACTATACACATGTGGATTGTTCAACCATTATTGTGTGTACTTGCCACAATATGCCGACTGCAACAAGTTATGGGGCCAGAAGATATAATAGAAACCGATGGAGCAGGCTGTGTTTTGACAGAGATGAGAAGAACCACACGTTATAGGAGACAATTCTTAGGACATTCCTGAATCTTAAGGAAACCATCCTGAATGAAGTAGCGAATTCAATTTTTAGATGATAAGAGGCTGTCTTTAATAATGAAGGAGGCACGGATGATAAAGTGCTTTGAATATTGAGAGATTATTATGCAAGCAAGGGAAAGAAGAGTCAGTTTATATACTGAGTTAACGTCCACTCAGAAAGGCATAAATGAAAGTGTGATGGTATATGTTACATGTGCAGAGACAGCCATTATAGCATTAAGAAATGTAGGAGAAATATTTAGTGATGGATTGCTAACTGAAAGGTGTGCTAAAATCGTTTAAGCCGCTTGTCATTTGTATAATGCAAGGTGATGCAAAAGTCCCTTTTTAAGAGTTTAAGATACAGTAAGAAGTTTGGAAGATAGAGAAAAGTACTGTGCTAGCTCAAATGATGATAGAATGTTACGAGTGAGCAACATGAATCCTAGGTACAAAATGAAGGACAATCCTAATATTGTTTGTTACAATTGTGTCTAAAGAGGGCAGAAGGCACAGGGCCAGAGCGTGGGCCAGTAATCAAAATGGCGGACACTCATTGTGGTTTATCTACTGTAATGGCTCAACACACAACGATAGAGACTGTAGGGCATGCTTCCCCAAACTCTGGCCCTCCAGATGTTGCTGAACTACAACTCCAATGATTCTATGAATGAAATAGATAGGCTGAGAATCATTGGAGTTGTAGTTCAGCAACATCTGGAGGGCCGGAGTTTGGGGAAGCCTGCTGTAGGGGCAAGAAAAGAGAGAATGTTAAACAAGCAACAGATAACAACGATAACAGACACTCATATGGTTTCAAAATTAGAGATGACCAACTTAATGGGATAATATTGACCAAAAGGGCCAATTAATCCCACAGGGACAACAGCCGACATGATTACTAACATTGAAAAGTTCAAAAAATTTAAAAACAGCTTTAGGCCAGAGAAACATTTTATGGAGCTTGAGGATGGGAAAGGGGCAGCGATTCTGTTATTGAAGAGAGGTGATGCAGAGATTTGACTAGTAATGGAAATCAAGGGGCAGCAACACTCTAGAAAGCATTGACAGGCATACTGACACGCACACAGACACACACATATACTGACAGACAACCTACTGACACACACAGAAATACATTGACAGACATACTAACACATCCACACTTTTAAATCTATTTCCCATTTCGTACCTTGAAGGATTGCTTCCCTGGTGTCCAAAGTTGTGGCTGAGCCTGCTGCGGATTGCAGTCTGGCAATACAGACCAACCCTCTCCTCTCTGCTTCCCTGGTGTAGTCTCTCCCGCGCGGCTCTCTGGGAGGAAGTGACTCACGGCAGTCACTTCCTCCCATGCTGCCAAAAAGCAAAGGGGCTGGCCTAGTCATGCTGTTTAAGGGCCACAGTGCGTGACAAACGCCAACCGGCTGGCCCTTAGTGCACGGGCCACCCAGTGGGCCTCCTTAGCGTGCGTCCCCAGAATGCACCGGAGGCCCATGGGTGGAGGGGGGGGGGGGAGAAAGATGTCGAGGGCAGCGGGGCCCACGGGGCAGCTACCTTGCTCCCCTAGAAGTAAAAGGGCCCGCGGCAGCTGCCCCCTTTGCACCGCATTAAAGATGGCTCTGAATATGTGTATGCAACAAAGAAGAAAAAACCTGATGGATGGGGCGGGGCCTGACCGCAGCATCGAGCAGACGCTAATCATCACAGCTCCTGCAACCATTGCCAGAAAAAACGCCACAAAGCCGCTGAAACAGCTTTTAAAAGCCAAACAAAGGTCACCAGATGACGGGGGCTGCCAGGGTGGACACAACGATACCCAACAAGTGACTAACTACCCGGTACGTGCCTGACACACTGGCGAGGCCTACCAGAAGAGCAGGTACAGGAGAGACGGACGCTTCCCCGCAGCTTAGAATGCCTGGAAACTTAACACAGAGCCCGCGTTCCCCCCCCCCCTGGACCGGTGGGGGTCATCCCTGTCCACACAAGCAAGTGTACAAGCACTCACCAGAATACACGACCGCGAAGCACAGAGGCCACAAGTGGAGCAGGCAAGATGGCGCCCAACCCACAGACCTCAGCTCTGCACATAATTGAGAGGGAAACTAAACGCCGATACGACCGCATCTTCGGTGCCCTCTGGGAGAAGCTGGTGGCCCTGATGCAGTCCCCCCAAAAGGGATTCCCACCTGGCAACATGAGGCAGGGTCCACAGCATGGAAGCACAAGGGGAGAAAGGGCGCACCCCCGGAATCCCACTCGCAAGAAGGGTAACCCAGTAACCTGGAACTGCACAAAGGCCACTCACAGCCCGCACAAAACGACTGAAACACAAGAGACACTCAAGGCACAGCTCCAAAGGCGGCCTTACAGATGTGCAGAGACCCGACCTAAACTCCAGAGGGGCCCAGACTGGACGAGAGGACAGCAGAAGGAAAAGCATAAAATGGCTGCCATGAAACTTCCATACCAATATGGCAATGACAGTCGACCACACCAAAAAATATGCAACACAGCCAAGACCCTGCGCTGCCTGCAAGGTGAACCTGCCCTCTACAGGGGCGCCCTTACTCACCACACGACCGGAATACAGAACATGGGGCAAGTGATCAGAGCAGACCACGATCCGACAGGGTCGCTGCCCGGCGTACGAAACCGGCACAGAGCCCATGCACAACCAACGAGGGAGGGGACCCCGCAACGCTCCGGGCCCACACGCCAATCCTTCAGAGCTGGTGTCGGCTGACCAAGGCGGACTGACCCAGAGACAATCTGCGTCCATGCAGGCCCTACAGCAGAGACACTGCAAGATCCCACATCGCAGTATGTCTCACAGTATGGCCCTGGCAAATCGCAGCAGAGACTGTTAGTTCAGTATAGCAGCAGTGGAGCAAGCAATACAGTATATTAACCACAGGCAATTAGCTCATTCACTATAGATCATATAGCAGCTACTCATCCATTGCAAATGTATTCTCATGCATGTCAGTATTACCTTTTAAAAATGTGCAGACTCCACTAACAACTTTCAGATGTTACGTCTACTAACCCACTCAAGACCTTCAAAGCGTCTTACCCTTGTTTTTATGCAGGGCATCATTATGCTTAGAGAGTATAGAAACATGACTACACAACGTAGGCCAACTCTAGCAATGTTAACTTCTGTTTGGTGTTTCTTAGCTTAAATACACATAGTTTAACTTTTAAATGTATTATTTCATTTAGTAACTGCTAAAATGTAAACCGTGCTTATACAGTATGACAACGATAGCATAGCAGAACTAGCATTAATAACTAATCGTCAGTTTATATCATTGTATGTTAGCTAATCTTACTTCATCAATCTGTCTAATTAAGCATGCTTTAAAAAACATAAAATTGTGCGAATTCTCATGCCACTGTCAAAATGTTCTATATCTTGCAATATGCTGTTGTGGCGACTGTTAATATGATGTACCCACCTGCACAACAAAAATAAAGAATTAAAAAAAAAAAAAAACCTGATGGATGAGAAAAGTATAAAGCCAGATATTTTGCTTAAGGTTACAATCAAGTAAAGGAAGTTGATTGCGAAGAAATATTAATGCAAGTATCAGCCCAATATGACTATTGTGAAATATACATGGAACAGCCAAAAGGTTTTGAGTTCAAGTCCAAACAGAATGGGAAAAAAAACTATTTTCAAATTGAACGAGACATTATATGGTTTGAAGCAGTCAGGCAGAAATTGGAACATACTCCGTGACCATTTTAATGAAAATACGTTTGAACAGAATTCTGCAGACCAATGCGTGGAAATGGAAAAGTGATAATGATAATATGGGTAAATAATCTCATCATAGGTGCCAGTAGTGAAACAATACTCAAGGATGTAAAATTATCGACTTTGAACTAAGAGTTAGTCTAGTAAAGATGAACCAAAGGATATACATATGAAAGATTCTGGAGAAGTTTAGTATGACAGATTGTAAACCCAAATCAACAAGTTGAACAAGTAAACTATCACAACACTTGTCAGAACCAACAAAGAAACTTATGGTCACAGCTAAACATGTTAAGTGATACTTAAAACATACCACTTAAACAAGAATGTCAAACTCAAAGGCTAGCACGGGCCACATAAACAAGGTTAAAGTTTATGGGGGCCGCAAAAAAAAAACCAAAACCTTAAATTTTCATAGAAACGTAGGTTTGTTTTGAAAAGTACAGTATTTTAAAAAAAAAGCATCCCACTCTACTTAACCCCAGTTCCCCACACCCCCCCTCTATACTAAATCCCAGCACCCCTTCTACTAAATCCCAGTGTCACGATTCTGGAACCTAACACGCTAACAGGTCACAGAGAGTAAGGGCCTCTCCCTGATCTTTTCTCGGAACTCAGTCTTCCTGCTCCCTCATGCGAGCAGTTTAGTGATGCTGGGTGACAGAATTACGTCACTATAGAGGGCGCGTGCAAGGGAGCAGTGAGGAGCAGGAAGACTGAGCTCTCTCGCTGCCACCAGGGACCTCTCCTCCCCGGCCGGGTAATTTTGGCAGAGTGGGCACCTGCAATGTGGGGACAGCAGGTGCCTACTCTGCTTTATTAAGCATGGCAAACTTGTGGCTCGTTGGGCCGCAAAAATATTCATTGCGGACCACGAGTTTGACATGCTTGCACTAAAAGGACACGACAGGCACCCAGACCATCTCAACGTAGTGTACCTGACACCCTTAGCCCCGCAATGTAAAACAGAAAATATATATGTATTACAAAAACAAAGCACAAACATATACTATTTTCCATGTAATCTTTTATCTTAAAGGGATACTATAAGTGCCAAGAATACAAAACTGTATTCTTGGCACTATAGCTCCCTCTGCCTCCCCCCTCCCTCCCGCCCCCTGCCCAGGTAAATAAAGCATTAAAAACCCTTTATTTACTTACCTTTTCCCATCGCCCATGTCCCGTGGTGCTGGGCTGACGCTTTGCCCCCTCCGATGGCCCGCAATGAGCAGTGCTAATGCGCGGCAAATGCTGCTCGCACATAAGACCTCCCCATAGCAAATCAGTAAATCAATGCTTTCCTATGGGGAAAAATCTGATCCTGGATGTCCTCATGCAGAGCGTGAGGACGTCCAGCGTCAGATACCAGACCAAAAGTCTGTTTGAATTCAGGAAGCCCTCTAGTCACTGGTCTGGTAGACAGCCACTGTGGACAGACTTAGAGCTGCAATGTAAACATTGCAGTTTCTATGGAACTGCAATGTTTAATATTGCAGCATTAAGTGCAAAAGTTACACAGCACCCAGACCACTTCAATAAGCTGAAGTGGTCTGGGTGCCTATAGTGTCCCTTTAAATTAGGGATCGACCGATTATCGGTTTTACCGATATAATCGGCCGATATTCGGTATTCTCGGCAATATCGGTATCGGCTAATTCAGATACCGATATTGCCGATAATACCTCCTAGGACCGCCAGGCTCATTACAAGCCCGGCGGTCCTGGGGGGGGGTGGGGGGCAGAGAGCAAGCTATTACTTACCTCCCAGCAGCTCCTCCAGCTCCCCAGTGTAACTCTCGTGAGACCCGCGGCCGTCAGAGCGTTGCCATGGATCACCATGGCAACGCTCCGCGCGACACGCTGGCCGCGAGAGTTGCACTGGGGAGCTGGAGGAGCTGCTGGGAGGTGAGTAATCGCTTGCTCTCTGCCCCCCCCAGCTCAGCCAATACCACTGGACCACCAGGGACTGTCATATCCCCCCTCCCTGGCCAGGCAACAAGCAGGGAGGGGGGACAACAAAAATAAATAATAATTAATTAAATATAAAAATAATAATTTAATAAAAAATGCCCCCTCACACACTCCATTATATACACATACACTACACAAACACACTGTGTATATAATGCAGTGTGTGTGTTTGTAAAGTGTGTGTGTGTGTGTGTTTGTATACAATGCACACAAATACACTGCATTATATACACACACTATACAAACACACACACACACTGCATTATATACACACACTATACAAAAACACACACACACAGTGTGTTTGCATAGTGTGTGTATATAATGCAGTGTGTTTGTGTAGTGTGTTTATATAATGCACACTACACAAACACACTGCATTATATACACACTATACAAACTCACACTCTGCATTATATAAACACACTACATTCACTATACAGACACTACACAAATACACACACACTCTGCATTCATTATATACACACACACTTTGCATTTAGTATATACAGCATTCACTTTACGCACACTACCCACACACTACACAAACACTCTGCTTTCATTACATACACACACTAATACACACTGCATCCACTACACACACTAGACAAATACACACTGCATCCACTACACAAACACACATTGCATCCTCCACACACACTACACAAACACACACTGCATCCACAACACACACTACACAAACACACACTGCATCCACTACACACACTACACAAACACACACAGCTCCCCTGTCACACTGCATCCACTACACGTGGCATGTATATTTTGTGCATTTACCTTTAGAAATAGTTTTTATTTTCCAAAATGGTAAATGTACAGAATATCGGCAAATTATATCGGCTATCGGCCTGAAAGTTCACAGAATATCGGTATCGGCTCTAAAAAATCAATATCGGTCGATCCCTACTTTAAATGACAGCAAAAAAAAAAAAAGGATGATAGTTAATTACAGAATATTAAAGGAAAACTAACTGTAGCACCCAGTTTATATTTTATAATTATTGAGATCACCTTTTGGAAGTATATGACGATATTTTTTTTTTATTTTTTTTTGAGGATTATGTTTGCTAATCCATCCACACACATTATTTGCCTGTAGCTCATTTCTCTCAGCACTATACAAACCAATTAAGCTTTTTACTCCATTAAGACTAAAACAATCCCTGCAACAAGAATCCAAACCCTCATCGTGTTCTGTCACTGAAATGTACCTCCTGTGGATATAGTTTGCAGTAAAAAGCACTTCTTAATTCCTTCCCTCACAGCCACCTTACTCCTAAGTAACGTGGATTGTTTAACAGGCGGCAAAAGTCTTTCTGTCTATGACCTTTAACTGTCCTTTTTCAGTATACAATGAAACTTGCTTACTCATCATGATTATTTCAGGAGGAAAAAAACTAAACTTTTTATTGCCTAGGGTGTCCTGTCTTTAAAGACTGATAGTGAAGTATATGAACTTTCCCCGTGCTTTCCGTGCTATGAAACTGCTTTTATCATTCACTTTTTTCTTCATTTCTCTCTCTGGTCCTCAACCCTGGCTGTCCATTTTCTCTAATGTTACATAAAACAGTTCTTTTGTCCTTAGGCCAGAATCACAACACTTTTCGGAGGTTAGTCAGAGTTGAGAGCGTGAAATCAAATTTGGAATGTACAGAGATGAGCAGAACACCAACACCGGACAAAAAAACAAACCTATACTTTCTTCCTCAAAATAAAAAGGTAAAACTCTGATGAAGTTTGTAGGTTTTACACAAACTTTCAACTTTCTGGATAAATGCTGATTTCCAACCTAATCTCTGAAAACTGAGGAACCAGTTGGGCTGTCTCATTGCTGCTAATACTGAGATACTAATTTTGCCATGAAATTGGTACAGGAAACATTGATAGGGTTTTGCCCTGTTGACTCTCTGCCAGAGCAAGTCACCCTCTGCATGTTGCATAGAGGGATTGTTAGCGACTAAGGCTGATGTCTGGAGGTGCTCTGCATCTTAAAAGAAGACTCCAAACACCATAACCATTCACTGTAATTATTGATTCAAGAGTGCCGTGACAGCTCCGATCACCAATGAGCTGGCCATGGCCATGAAGCTCCATATAGGAATTTATGGCTCAATCTAGAAAACTTCAGGTTAAAAATCAAACCGCCAGTCTATTAACATTGTAGGGGAACTAGTGGTTTATGGTGAGTGAGTGTCTCTTCAAATATGAATCATCATTCATCTTTACACTAGTTGCAATAGTTTAGTGCCTTTTTAAAGAGGAACTGTCACATCCTTAATTTTAGCACAATCTGATAGCTTACTAAAAGTTAGCAATAGGTTCTACTAAATTTATTTAAATTGCATGACAGTCTATAGCGTCATGCAGTGAAAAGCTTTTACACATTTTGACGGCATAAACCATCATGCATTAGGGGTACCAGCAGTGTTAAAATCCTGCTGGTACCAAGGAGCCCAAGGCATCTTTCGATGTCTGAGGATCCCATCTGTCAATTAGGGTCACAATTAGTGGCCCAAACTGACAGATGATAGAAGTGCTGAACAAAGTCCTTTAAATCTATTTAAATACCACAGCTAAGTGATCACACTTAGACACAGCAATTCTGAGTCTGCCACAAGCTTAAAACAGGGAGTCCCAGGTATCTTTCAATACCTGAGGGATTGCCTCTGACATCTGGAGCCACCACTAGATGCAGATGGAGCTATAAGCAGCACTCAAAATGAAAAAAAAAATGTAAATGAAAAGTGTAAAAATGCTCTTCGATAAAAAGTTAGAAAGCCGGTGGGCTGTACCTTCTACAAATTTATACTTGTATAGCAGTTTTGCATTCTGTGACTACTATATAAATTGTAATCTCAGCATGGCATGGCAAGTTTTGCAAAGTTATAGTTTTAAATCGTAATTCACTCCTTGCAGTATTTGTTTTAGAACTTCAAAAAATGTATTGCAAACCTAGACATGTTGGGTATTTTAACAATCAGGAATAATTAGTGTATTTAATGCGAGTTAGTTTTATTTAGTTGCACGTGTGTACAAATTATTAGATGCAAAACGAGGAAAAATATTGTGTTTAACCCATTTTGTAATATTTTATTCATATTTATTATTGTGTTATCTATACATATAGGGTACCAAAAGAAAGCCATATTTCACCTTTAAAAAAAGTATATATTGCATGTATGGTGCAGACACCACTCCTGAAGGAAATGCTGAGTGGTATACTCATACTTTTTTAACCTCTGCTCTGTTATTCACCCTAACAAATTCTGAAATAACATTTACCAGTGTAAAGGAATATAGAACTTCGAGATCAGTGACAGTTCCGTTTGAGACAAGTGTGAGATCGGTGACCATTCCATTTTTTTAAGGTTAGTTTGAGGTCAGTGTGTAGCGGTTACCCCGTGTAGCAGAGGGGTTTCAACCGCTGGAGGGTGTCCTTTTCCCGATCAGTGAGGAGGATTCTCAGCATCCAGTCATGATCAAAGTGAAGAAGCTCTTACAAGCTCTTACAAGAGCTAGTGTGTGGGATCTGTTACACAGTGAAATTCTAAGGCTAGTTTAAAATCAGTAACAGTTCTGTTTTAAGGCTAGTTTGAGATCAGAATATTTTCGATACTTTACAAATTTTCACTGCAACTCCTTTCGAGCATACTTAATACACAGTTTGTGACATTTTAAAGTCTGTGCATTACTTGTATGTGCCACTTGATGTGCTCTTGTCTTCTCTGCTTCATGTGGTCTTTGATGTGATCTATATTCTCCACTCTCTTCTTTAGCTGGCTCTACCAAACATGTCCTCCCCATTGACAATCTGACTGCATGTATTGCAATGGTTAGTATTCGTGCTTGTTTCTGGCATCATTTTATTAAAAAAATTTTTAAAAAAATACGTTTCAGTATGTTCCCATGTTTCAGGCTCCTTTTAGCTGGTATCACTCCAAATCTCAGGGTAACCGTAATAGCAACTCCTAGCTTCAAATAATGTGTTTGGACTACTGTGGACAACACCACATCCAGCTGGCCTGATGTGCAATGTTTTGGTATTCCTAGCTTCAGACAACAGCTTCGGTTACATTATCAAGTGTAACAAATAGAATTAAATGTAGAAATAAAATTTTTTTTTATTAATTATTTTAGTTGTGCAGATGGTCACAATATTTCAACAAGCGCCACAACAGCGTATTTCAAATTTCATACAAGTTAGAAAGTGGCATGATAATTTGCACAATTTTCATGTTTAACATGCATAACTAAACAGTTGATTTGTCCAAGTAAGATTAAATGAAATAAAATAAAGTAAAGATGCTGGATGCTTAATATTGCTAAGTCGCCTATGCTATGGTAGATATAGCGTGAACACATTCTAAAACAGAGCAGTATCTGGTTACAAAATAAAGCATAGTAACGTTATGCTATGAACGTTTAGGCTAGGGAGCGTTATATTGTGAGTAACATTGCTAGTATTTGCCTATATTGTAGGTCAACATCACTATCCTCTCTAGGCATGATTAGTCTGTGTTACAACAGGTCATCACTGAGTAGTAAACCACTGGGAACAAGTGTAGTCAGAACTATCATGTTAAACACCGGTTAATGCTGGCATGGGTGTATAGTCTGCATAGGATATGCATGAGGTCTCTGAGTCTGAGTGTTTCATTACCGTGTGGGCTTGGAACAGTCCAGGCTAAGAGGGCCTGTGTACGGCGATGTAATGGGTGCTTCAGCCCCTAGTGCTTGTAAGTCCCGGATTCTGTTTCCCTCTGTATCTCCGTTGTTGCCCCTTGGCTTGCTGGCGTTGCTTCGGGAGCCGGCTCTGGCGGTACCCCGTGGGATATGTTGCTGTGCTGTCGCTTGTGTTGCATCGTTTTTTTGTGTAGCATCGGATCTTGCTGCACTGGGAGCCGGGATGTTGGACAGGTGAGACTCTTGTTTGCTTTATTTGCTTCGTATTTCCAGGTGTTTTAATTTGCGAGTGGGAGAGTGCGTCTGATGTGCCGGTCGCCATTTTTCCTCTCTGGGCCCACTGGTATCTGTAGTGTCGGACAGCCATTTTGGATGCTCGTGGGGTTCGTTATAATAACTGCGTCGTGCTGCAAGCCGAATCCATGCGGTTACCATTATCTCCGCTTGGCGGTAGGTCGCTCCTCTGCAGGGTTTCCCTAAAGCTTGTACATAGGTGGTCAAATGTCTCCAGGGGGGACCTGGGTTGTTGGGTGCGGGTGCTCTGCTCTCTGTGCTTACGCTGGGATTGGCTTGTGGGCAGTTTACCCCAGTATGTCTTGTGGCTGACGCGTCTGCTTTTCTTCCTGGCCGTTGTGTCCAGTAGGGACCGGGATATCCCACCAGTCCAAAGGGGGGGGTTGATTGAGTGAAAGTCGCTTGAGGGCTCTCGTGCCGAGGAAAGCGGCTGCCTCTCCTCGACTTCAGCCTCAGAAGGCCGCATTTGTGTCCCAGCCTCGGCCGGCCCCAGGGTGCGTTGGGCTCTGGAGGGCGCACCCCTGAGTGGTTTGGGGCTAAATAGCCGTTGCTCTTGCCCCAGATTATGCCGGCTCGGCGGGAGCCTGTGTCAGACACGTCTGCACGGCTTGATGGTCAGACTCCGCCCCCCCGGGGTGCTTCAATTTTTAAAAGCATATAGTGAAGATGAGAACTAAACAATGGGTTTATGTACAAAACTTGTCACGTTCGCTTTCAGATTTGCTCTGGTTTTGTGTGCATGCACCATCTTCTTATAAATGAAAGTGCTACTCCACTGTTTAGACATTGGTGTCTTTTCTGTAGTGTGCCAATATGATAAATCTTGTCTATATATCTCTAAGGCCCTAATTTACCCTTCCTTGTTTGGCAGCCTGTGCCTACTCTGTACATATCGATTAAAGGAACACTATAGTCACCTAAATTACTTAAATAAAGCAGTTTTAGTGTATAGATCATTCCCCTGCAATTTCACTGCTCAATTCCCTGTCATTAAGGAGTTAAATCACTTTGTTTCTGTTTATGCAGCCCAAGCCACACCTCCCCTGGCTATGATTGACAGAGCCTGCATGAAAAAAAAAAAACTGGTTTCACTTTCAAACAGATGTAATTTACCTTAAATAATTGTATCTCAATCTCTAAATTG
This sequence comes from Pelobates cultripes, assembly GCA_933207985.1. Taxonomy (NCBI): domain Eukaryota; kingdom Metazoa; phylum Chordata; class Amphibia; order Anura; family Pelobatidae; genus Pelobates; species Pelobates cultripes. Next base: position 347,606,031 of record OW240913.1, read on the forward strand.
AACTTTAATCACATACAGGAGGTTCTTGCAGGGTCTAGCAAGCTATTAACATAGCAGGGGATAAGAAAATCTTAATTAAACAGAACTTGCAATAAAGAAAGCCTAAATAGGGCTCTCTTTACAGGAAGTGTTTATGGAAGGCTGTGCAAGTCACATGCAGGGAGGTGTGACTAGGGTTCATAAACAAAGGGATTTAACTCCTAAATGGCAGAGGATTGAGCAGTGAGGCTGCAGGGGCATGTTCTATACACCAAAACTGCTTCATTAAGCTAAAGTTGTTCAGGTGACTATAGTGTCCCGTTAAGGCTTTTTATTGTACTTATTTACATTTTTGCAGTTTAAGTCATATGTAACTCATATTATTCAATAGAGGTTGCTTTTATATCCACTACATTCCCCTCCTGATGTGCCTTAGTACACTTCAGGTGTTTCATGTTATGGTTCAATAAGTGGTCAAAATGATAAATGTGGGGGGTTTTTTCCCCTCTTTTGGATATTTTGCTCCTTTTGTCCCTCATATTCATATTCCCAGAGTAAAGAGGAGTGTTTGCATTTGAAGATCATTTTTTTTTTTTACACATTAAATAAAAGAAATAACGTTTAACATGTCTACCTGTCTCAGAAAACCTGTCACATTAACTCTGGCAGAATCATTTTGCAGAAAGAAACGGTATACTTTTACACTTTTTTTTTACTTCTTTTACAAATTTGTGAACCAAAAAATTAAAAATTAAAATCAAGAGGTGGAAAGTAAAATGATAAAAAATTTAAAAAATTATTTTGGAGCTAATAAAGAAAAATAGGCACAAAAAGGAAAAGTGCCATAAGAATTCATAAAAAAAAAAATTAAAAAAATAGATATTTGTTTTTATACAAGACCTTTCTATTTTTTTTTTTTATTTATTTTTTTTAACATTCTCCTCATGTAAATGTAGGCCTGGACTGTACCCAGACTGAACTGGGTTGTGATATTAGCTGCTAAATATTTAAATAGGGATTTAACAGTAAACAGAGCATAAAAAAAAGTTTAGTACAAGTTACAGGTAATTTTCATTGTTTTACTAAATAGGGTGGTTTTCTAAGTGACAGTTCCACTTTAAAGAGAGAGCGGACAAGGTCATTAAAAAAAAATAAAAAATAAAAATTAATTACAATTAAACAGCTTTTTAGGTATCGTAACTTTGATGTAAACATATTGACTGTAAATTCTATTTGCCACTGAGCCCTTAATTCAATTGCTACATGTTAGAGCCTCGCAAGCACCATTCAACTCACACTTAATGGTTTACACGTACGTTTTCCCTCTTTAAATTGTATTTGCATTGGTTTTGACAAAGCAAAAAATAGATTAACAAAACAAAACACAAAATGAGTAATACATTTTATCAATGCTATAATCAATTTCTACGTTTTTGAAGCTTTAGGGTTGTAGTTGGAATCATAAGTGATGAGAATAATAAAATTGCTTTTTTTTTTGCAGTTTAGGTAGGTACAGTAAATAAATAACATCTTTATAACAATAATAAACGAACAAATAACATCTCTACAGTCGCAGAGAACGGAAAGCAAAAGCCCTGTGACAGAGGTGTCACTATTAATAACGGACATTTGTTTTTTTTGTAAAACACTAAAACTCAATAAACCTGCAAAGGTCACATATCTCTAGAGTACTGCATTGTTCACCAGATCATCGATTTAAAGTTCGAAAAATACGTTTCATGCCAAGGCCGCACGAAGGATCAGCACCTCAGGCTTCGCAGTTGCAGTACATTTTGATTTGTGGGTTCAAGTTAATTATTGCTGCTATCTTAAGCATTAAGTGCTGTAGGAGGCTGGAGCATATTCTATGTATAGAGGACCCCCTACTGTTCCAATCTGGAAACAAAATTTAAAAAAAAAAAATATATATATATATATATATATATATATATATATATATATATACACACACACACACACACACATACATACACACACACACACACACACACACACTTTTTCAAAGAATTACATATAGTAAGGCAATCTGTAAAATCCTCACATTAAGTTAAAAAAAAAAAAAAGTCCATTGGCAAATAGATTAGCAGAAACTGCAATATCTGTATTAAGGAATATCACAAAGAAAAAAATAGATTTCCAATTCCGTGACAAAGGATATGCAATGGGGTCTAGGAAATGGCATTAACAATGCAGATACAAAAAGAGAAGTCCTGCGCTCACTCCTATCACTCCTGGGCGGCAGCAATGACCACAGTACACATCAGCCCCAATATATAGTTAAAAAAAAAAAAAAAGTTACCTGCGCTCTCTCTCCTTAATCCCTATGTATATTTAGACAAATGGAGGTCATTTAGTTACTTCAATGACCAGCTTAGGCTCTGCTTAAATTACTTCTACATACACGTATACAAGTAAAAATGAATGTATACATACAGCTTAAGTAGTGATTGTGGTGTATGTGCAACAGCCTCCCGAGGATTTCCTATGGGAAAGCATTGGATTGGCTGAGATAATCAAGTTTGATGATGTCAGCCATTGATGCAGGGCCAGCTGCAGAGAGACCGGCGTGGCGTGGGAGAAAGGGTGAGTGTAAACACCTTATTTCTCCACACAGGGGGTGTCTGACATCTATTTTAACACTGTAGTGTAGTTTGTTTTCCTGAAACTATAGAGTTCCTTTAATTCTCAATTATTCTACAGAAAATGCCAGGAACATTGCAATTGTATTATTTAATTATTTTATCAAGGCAAAATAGGAGCTATTGTGGGTGCTAATTTTTTAAAGATATTCTTTGTTGGTTTCCATGCTGATTGCTTCTACTTAAGAATGTGGCTTCAGAATTGCACCTGTTTTTCCTTTATAAGATTTACCATTACTTCAACAAAGTCTGTTAAAATTCGACAATATATCTGCCTTCCCCCCCTTACGCTCTCGTCCCTCCGCCTATCTCCCTGGGACCTGTTGAATTATTGAGCAGACACTGCTTTCTGCAATTGCATTTTTATACAACGCTAAATAATAACCGCTTTTAAGATCTTTAGGGTTTTATTTTTGGTTTTCCTTTCCTGTTGTCATCCCAAAAATAAATCAAACTTTCCATTTCAAGCCCACCAACAGCCTGCTGTGCATTTGCTCAGGTGAGTTACTGGCTCACTCATATTCACTGAGACACCTGTGCGCTAGCAGGGATGTTTTCAAATCCTGAGCTGATCATTCCCATTCTCTCACTTCACCTTGGTGTAAACCACTTACCTAAGAAGAGTGGAGTTATTTCTTCATTAGTGACATCGTTCATTTCAGCTCCAACTTGCAAAAGAAGTTGCATGCAGCTCAAACTACCAGACTTAGCAGCGAGATGCAACGCGGTTTCACCTTCGAAAGTCTTGGACTTGATATATGAGCTGGAGGGAGCTTCAGAAAACAAAAAAAGTATTTGATTTTACTAATGTGCAAATGGGAAAGGCATCAGCAATAGCAAATAAAAGGAGAAACATCGCAATATATAATATGGTGTTAGAAATTCATATTTTAAAAAAAATTTTAAAAAAATTCTTATTTTCACACTACAAGTATCCCGGAAGGTACACATGTGACCAGGCTTGCTTAATGCCATTCATCTTTATACTGTGCTGGAAAAACAAATCAGAGGAAAATAATAAAGGTTTGGTTAAAGGGACTGTTATGGGGGGTCTATTCTAGTGATCCCTTGATCTATTGCTGGCCAGCACACTCAAACCTTTTGAAGGGACACAGCCGAACAGAGAGACATTCGGCAAACCTGGAAGACAATGACTCACACAGACACTTTGGAGGATGCTTATCAGGATCTTCAAATTTACTGAAAGTTCACATAGTATTTTATACCTTTTTGACAAAAGGTAAGTCAGTCATGGTTTGTTACATTGGCTGTACATCAATAGGCAAATGTTCAAGCAGTGAAAAGAAAGACAAAACCTTATCTTTACAGGTAGTATGGTACCGGCTGGGTAGACTGTGTGTCTTTTGGCTTTATTGGCTACCTTCCCAGATCTGAATTGACCCCCATAACAGGGACGCTTCAAGCAATATAAAAACCTATGCTGCGTGCTTATCCTATTATCCAAGAAGGTCCTCAGTCCCAGTCTCCATAAACAACGTGGGTTATAACTGCAGTGATTTGCAAACCTTGCTTAAAGGACCACTCTAGGCACCCAGACCACTTCAGCTTAATGAGGTGGTCTGGGTGCCAGGTCCAGCCAGGTCAGAGAAACTGCTATGTTTATGAATGGGTTAAGCCTTCCCCTATTTCCTCTAGTGCCTGTCTCATTGACAGCCACTAGAGGCGCTTGCGTGCTTCTCACTGTGAAAATCACAGTGAGAAGACGCCAGCGTCCATAGGAAAGCATTATGAATGCTTTCCTATGTGACCGGCTGAATGCACGCGCAGCTCTTGCCGCGCGTGCGCATTCAGCCGCATGGGAGGAGAGAAGGAGGATCGGAGGAGGAGAGCTCTCCGCCCAGCGCTGGAAAAAGGTAAGTTTTAACCCCTTTCCCCCTTCCAGAGTCGGGCGGAAGTGGGACCCTGAGGGTGGGGGCACCCTCAGGGCACTATAGTGCCAGGAAAACGAGTATGTTTTCCTGGCACTATAGTGGTCCTTTAATGATATGCTGATCTGCACTACAGAAGCTCTACTTTCTTCACTGCCAAGATTATTCACTAAGGTGTGAATTGTCGAGAATTGAATGTGAATTTTAAGTCCAAAATAATCAAACTGGAAAAAGTCAGTTCAGCGATTTTGGCCTGAAATGTGAATTCTCCCCAATTCACAATTTTAGAATGAAGCTAGAAGAGTGTTTGAACCATTGCAGTATGAGGGGAGCAGTGAATACATTAAGGAGGAGTGTATGACCATTTCTGAGTATTTGCAGACTTTGGGTTTGAGAGTCATTGCACCTTGCGTGATGACTACCACCACAGCATTGCAAACATACACTTAAAAAAAATCAAAGAAAATATTTCATACTTATAATCCAGGCACAGCATGTCATTGTGGATTTCCTTTTTTGCCCCAGTTCAAGATGTGCAGAGGTGGCAGAAAGAGATATGTGATTAAAAACAAATTTTTTACATGTTTAAGTGCAAAAACCTCTATTTAAGGTAAAAATTGTCACTTTACAGAAAGTAAAGGTTCACTTATACGTTTATTTAAATTACCTGCAAAGGTATAGATTAAAATATGTTTTACTACACATTTCTGATCCTTACCTCTATGATGTCATTAGTATTGCAGTAAAGACTACAATCATGGAAGACAGAAGTAGGTGGTCTCACAGTTGAAACCCGCCTAGTCACATGGCAGTATCCCCACCCAAGTGCGAACAAGAATGAGCATTTATATTCTTACAAATACACACTAAATCAGGGCTTGACAAATTTGCCTAGAATATAGGATCCAGCTACAAAAAGTCAAGGGTCGGAGTGACGTCATATCCCAGCAACACTGCAGAGGGCAGAGGAATAACAGCAGGACAATTACAGCTTTCTCGCCATCCCCGCCTCTGTAGCCTCCATTACATAGTCGCTGAACGCGCTGACAAACACCCATACACGGGGACAAAATTCCTAGTTGCCATAGTGACCTGGAGCCTGAGATTTGTCGAACCTTGCACTATATAGTTCATGAGTCGTGTGGGTGGAGCAGCTACATGACATACCCAGTCATCATGTTGGATGAGGAGGCAGCAATCTTTGGGGGAGTATATATTTTAATTTATACGTTTTCTAGTAATTTTGCCTTTACAATCTACTGACACACAACACACACACAGCCACCTACCTAACTTCCTTCCTTGAGGTCAGCTTGCCATCCACACAATTTGTGGCTGATTTGTTCACTTTAAATTAGAAAATACCAATAATAAGCAATAAAAAAAGTGATTGCAATAAACATCAATCTGCAGTTCTTTAACATTTCTTTTACCTGAATTAATTAGCAGCTGTAAGCAACGTCTGGAGTTAGAAGATGCTGCTTCATGAATTGGCATCCATCCTCTATTATCAGACACATCTACGCTATACCCTTTTTTAATTAGTTTCTTCAAGGATTTTATATCACCTCTTCTAGCAGCATGTCCGACGGAGGAACATCTATCAGTATATGCCTCGGAAAAATCCATTTCCACCTGTGCATGAGACAGAAGTTCAATAATAGAAATGTTAAGAAAGAAAATCCAGTAAACTTTTTTTCTCAGATTAATGTGTAAAGGGAAATATTTGTGAATATATGCAATGGTTGAATACACGAAAAGTTATAATATTGAAATAATGAACAACTAAGCTGTAATATTGAATGTATCATTTGCACTAACCGTGAATTGGTAAGTAGTGCAATGCACAATCATTTTTTTTTTTTTTTTTAAACGCACCTTATCACCACCAGTTAAAAAAGGTACTTTGGTACTTTGATGTTGCTATCCTCCTTGCCTGTTCCTCATGGTTGCCATGTGTTTGTGGTACCATTAGGTACTTGTAGCTGTTCTCTATATTTCTCATTTGGCCTTTTGATACTTGAACTCCTTCTGTCCTGATACAGCTTTCCTCCTTTTGCTCTCATGTGCCCACACCTATCTAGTTCGAACAACATTCTGATGTCCTTACTGTATTTCCTAGTAAGGTTGATCAGGGAGTCAATGTTCCGCTCACTCTTGATATACATCTTGATGTTGTCCATGTAGAGTAGTTGGCTGATGGTCTCCACTCTTGAACCAGTATCCGTATCCACTCTTCTTAATGATCTGACTGAGGCCTATGCAGAACAGCATTGTGCTAGTGCATTACCTTGGTATATGCCATATTTGATGTTCACTTGTGTTTATTTTCCATTTGCCCATGGAGTTCTTGATGAAGGCTTATTTTGATTGGTTAACAAAGTGGTCACTGCCTTAGAACCGGGAAGCCCAGTAAGTGTCTAAACTACACCAGTATGTGTCACTGGGCAAGACACCCAACGACATATACCCTTCCCACCTCAGTAATATGAGAGTAACATGAACCAAGAGTCATGCTGGATCGGAAGTCACCCAAATTAACAAGGTCCGCGTCAGATGCCAAGGCAATCTTATGACAAGTGGGCTATTGGAACAAACAATTCCTGGACACGATGCAAGAATACACATACATGACATATTACACTGTGTCATGATTTAACAAAACTAAAGCCAAAATGGAGAACCATGTATGAAAAACTAAGTACACCTAATGATTCAATAGTTTGTAGACCCAACTTTAGCAGCAATAAATTGAAGTAATCGTTTTCTGTATGATTATCAGTTTTTCACATCGTTGCGGAGGAATTTTCTCTACTCTTCTTTACAACATTGGTTCAGCTCATTGAGGTTTGCATTTGTTCATGCACAGCTCTCTTAAGATCATGCCACAGCATTTCAATCAGGTAAAAGTTTGGACTTTGTCTGTGCCATTTCACCACCTCGATTGTTTTCTTTTCAGCCATTCTGTTGTAGCTTTGTTTGTGTGCTTGGGATCATTGTCCTGTTGCATGACTCATGATAGCCTCATGTTTTACTCTACAATACGTTGGAATACAGAGGAGTTCATGTTGGACTCAGTGACTGCAAGGTTTCCAGGTCCGGTGACAGCAAAACAATCCCAAAGAATCAGCCCTCTACCACTGTGCTGTTTTTTGTTGTTGTTTTGTTTTTTTACAATTTCTTTGAGCATTGCACAGTATGAACTTGGGGTAAATTTGCTGAGATGTCCACTGCTGGAAAGATTGGCAACGGTCTTGAACGTTTTCCACTTTTGAATAATCTTTATCATTGTAGCATGATGGTCTTTAAAATGCTTGGAAATGTCCTTATTATGCTTCCCAGTTTGATGGGCAACAACAATTGCTTCTCTAAGATCATTGCTTATGTCTTTGCTCCTTGGCATTGTGTTAACACACACCTGAATGCTCCAAACCAGCAAACTGCTAACACTTCAGCTTTCATAGATGTGGTCACACTTGTGGATGATCAATAAAATCGAGGGCATTTGATTATCAGCACCTGCTGCTACTAAACCTCTATGAAAGCAGCAAGGGTGTACTTAGTTATACACACATGGCTTTTACATTTTGGCTTTATCTTTCGTTAAAGGGACACTTTAGGCACCCAGACCACTTCAGATCATTGAAGTGGTCTACACGCATAGTCCCAAGTCCCTTAACCTGGCAAAGGTAATTATTGCAGTGTTTAATAAACCAGTAGAGGAACTTCCCAGTCATCAGGCGACTTTTGATCGCCTGTCGCTATACGTCCTCACGCAAGTGCATTAGGACCCGGAGTGGATGCAGAGCCTTAACCAGCGCCAAATGACACTGGTGCTTGAATCAAAAAAAGAACAGAAGAGTTTTTAACCCCTTCTGCACATGGGAGGAGGTTGGGCGCGAAGGAGGGGAGCACTATAGGGAGCTATAGTGCCAGGAAAACAACTTTATTTTCCTGGCATTATAGTTTCCCTTTAAAACATGACACATGTATACATGTACTATATCATGTGTTGTTTATCTCAAGTTGTATTTACCTATTTTAAGACCTGCTAAGGATCAGATCATCGTTATGTCTTGATATGCAAAACCATAGAATTTAAAGTGAGTGCAATTTATATTTCCCCAATTTATTTTAAATGCACACACACAGATCTGGACATACATGTTTTATCATTTGGAAGGGTATTATACGGTTACACAAAATTTTTATTTGTATTATGTACTACTTAAATATTTACATTTTTTTATTGCTTTATATAGCATTTTGTTTTTCTGGAATCTGGAACTGCCTGGACTAATTCTATGAATATTTTATTAGAAATATCTGGTGATATACAGGTGCTGATAGCAAAAAATGTTTAGGAAATGATCTCTTAAACTTCCTCTATAGCACAGCTATGAAAACAGTCTGCAAAGACCAAGAAAATGCCAACATTTTAAGATTTTTTTTCCCCTTAACACAGAACTGACTAATACACATTCTTACTACTAATGCATGAAATTAGGGCTTCTGTGAAAAACCTGGTTTGTCAGCATTCCTTTAACACCCATAAATGTTAAATAAAAAACGATGGTTAATATAATTACCATTCTTTGGTCATACCCAAGAGGCTGTTGCGATAAAGACAGAAAAACAAGAATAGTACTGTAGCGTACGCACTCAAATTAAAATGCAGAAAATGTTATATTCAGTAATTTTACATTTTGAGGGTTTAATGGCAAAACCAAAAATTATGAAAAATTTATGAGAGAATTATAATTTAGGCTAAACAGAGAGATACAAGCAACAGATTTGGAGAGGTTTGAGGGTTTTTTCCCCCCAATTTGTATAACATGACCAAAGATTTTAACTTTCCATTTGAAATGGTTAATCCAAGAACCATGACCAGTTCACTGATTTACAGTGGTAATGGTGTCTGTGATCTGAGTTTAACCCCTTTGTTGCTGGAGGTGTAAATGAACCTTTGACAGCACCATTGGGACCTCATTACCCAAGCTGGAAGAAGATTTCCGGCCTGGATAATGTAAATTCTGCGCACATTACGATACACTGAGGGGACATTCATTGGCTGACAGCAATTAGCCAATGAATGAGCGGCCGGATTGGCATCAACCTTCTGTAGGTCTGCAAAGTCCAGATGCTGTTAGCCTGCTACAGAGAAGACCTGGCTGGTTGGGTCATCATCTAAGAGGGCAAACTGGTGTAAAACGGTTTGTCCCATGACCTGGGCCAGGATACTCCTTTCATTATAATCATTACAGCATGCTGTAGAGGTTATGATAGTTGTAATAAAACATTTTATTCTACACAATTGCCAGTTTAATTATTAAATCCCCCTGTATACAAAACAATAAAGACACGCGATTCCTTTTATAAAATAGACTGGCTTCTACGTCAGTAAGACAGAGCGATTATCTCATGCAGCTGTACCCTGTTAAATCAATTTCAATTAATGATGATGAAGGGAGGGACAGGTGAAAAGACATGAAACTTTTAGCCTGGACACATGAATCATGTATAGGGGCCTTCTGGACCAAATATTAAGGTGTGTTTAAATGGGTTATAGTAGTTTCCAGGTGCATTCGTTTGAGTAGGTCAAAGACTGCAACAAAGCAATTTTTTCAGACTCAACAGTTTTTCGTGTGTTTTAAAGATTGTCCAAAACCCCATGGACATTAAACCACCAGCAGGACAATGGTTGAAAAAGGTTCATTGATATGTGAGGTCAAAGGTGGCCCACATGAACAAACAGTACAGTAAACGGAATCATTGGTGCCAAAATGCTATGAAAGAAAGCACAACTCATTGCGTTTTAACACAAATAGGGTTTGGCAGTTGTTGACTGGAGATCCAATTCTTTCAGTTGAACACAAGAAAATTTAGGTTGTTGAAGGCTAAATAATGAAAACACACTGGCCGGTGTGTTGAATCGTGTCTCCTGCTTGTTTTTATGCTAATGGAAGGACTAGGACACTGAGAAATTCATGAGTACAGGAATTCGAAATGTCACGCGCCATCATTACAAACTGATGATGGTAGGGTGTGTTTAAGACAGATTGGGCCCCTTGATAAAAGTGAAGCAACACTGGAATGCCACGTTTTCTAAACATCTCTGTCAATCAGTTCCCCGCGCACATTGCAGGAGTGTTTTTTTTTTATTTAAAGGGTTATTTTTAACATTCCATTTAATGCTTCAAGAACTGTGCCAAAGGTTACTATTCTTTTATATTTCACCAAACAATTATTTAATTTGGACATACTGGCTTACTTAAATGAACACTCCTCAACACTATAACAATTCAATTTAATTACAGTCCTTAAAACCCATAGAGCACTTCATATTGCTGAATTGCTATATGGCTATTGAGTATCCCTTTAAAATTCCCATTTATAGAAGTGCCAATTTCATTATGAAATTAGCACTTTTATATTTCAAAATAGAAATGTCTGTGTGACAACTGGGGAGATTCACGTCCTACTTCCGTTAGCTCCACTGTGCCAACGTAAGTAGCAGGCGCATTCTAATAGAGCGAGCCTGTCTTTGAAACTTGCCCAAATAATGGCACGGAGTTGCAATCGCCGTATGGCCAGCAGGAGGGAAGTCACTCCTGCCTGTCACTTCTTGTAGCCTTTATTCCCTCCTTCAATCCTGTGCCTGCTGACCTTCTGGTTTAAAAAAAGCTGTCCTAGCTGCGGACTGCGGGTAGAGGATCTTCTGTATCCTCTACCTAGACTGAAAGGAAGAACTCTCAGTGAGCACTTCTCGTCAGACCAGGTACAGCAAACTGAAAATCCTCTTCTCGTAATCCTGGGCTCGGCCATAATACAAGGTTAGCAGACACAGGAGGTAATAAGGGGAGGAAAGAGACGTGGAGGGGCTGGGGGGAAATGAGACACATGAAGGGGCTGGAGGGAATCATGAGACACGCTATATGCATGCATGTATTCGCGGGTATATCTACTAAGCTGTTTTTTGCTTGTTTTTTCAAGTGTGGAGTGGTCCTTTAAGTTTGTGTTTGTGGCACACTTGGCTTGAGGTACAGTACATCCGATCATATTGGCTGAAAACCACTGGATTACAGTGCAAGGAGGTTCGTGGTCTCAAAAATCAATGCATTTGTAAAATTCAACGTTCAAAGGGATGCTATATTTCAATACAAGTACTTGCACTATCATGTTTAGTTGACAACCGAACTATCACCAGCCTAACCATCTGCTGTGCTGGAATGTATGGGATAAGCCCATCACTTCCATGATGTATTCAAGCATCATTATAGTTTTGGGCAGAGTTCATTGTTTGACGGGGTTTATTATAAAAACTGCTAGTCTGATAAAGCAAATGTAGACACATTTTTTTTAATTAATTGAACACATCTATAATGCATGTACAAACATGTATTCCTAACACTATAGTGCTGGAATACATGTTTAGCTCCCTGATACCCCTCTCTGTGTTAAAAGGTATTAAACTTACCTATTCTCCACCGCACTGGTCTCACTGTGGCTGAGATCATCAATCTTTATGCTGTGCTGTGCCAGTTTGCCTCTCCTCATAGATATGCATTCAATGAATGCATCTCTATAGGGAGCGTTCAGCGTCTCCGTGAACGTAGGTATCGCACACTCTGCAGCACTGGACTAGGAAGCACCTCTAGTGGCCCTCTTAGTGATTGCCACTAGAGGTGTAACTAGCCAGTAATGTAAACACCACCTTTTCTATGAAGAGGTAGCGTTTACAGTGCTAACTATGCAGTGACATTAAGCTGTAGTGGTTCTGTGACTCAACTGGCCCTTTAACCCCTTAAGGTCCAAACTTCTGGAATAAAAGGGAATGACATGTCACACATATCATGTGTCCTTAAGGGGTTAAAGGGACTGTATGGGCACATAACTTTATTACAATGAAGTTGTTATGGTGCACATAGATCCCTGGTGCTTTCTTACTTGAATGCTTTAACTTCAAAGGTTGCGCCAAGGGTTTCTTAAAAGCCACTCAATTTAGGGAGATGGAACCACAGGAACATCCTAGGGGCTATAAAAATGCTTATGGCAACCAGGAGCTCTTTTGGAGTTTTGAATCCCTGGAATTGTAATTTCTTAATAGTTGTGTCTATAGAGACAAGTCATTCACTGGAACTTTGCTGATTTTAGGTGAACCCAGCACATTTTTTTTTTTTTTTAATCACTGAAACCAGTTGTGTATGTTCTGATATGGTTTTGGGGTTGAATGGCACCAAATATTTCTGATGCATGCACATTTTTATGAATGTGTAAATCAGTCCTGCAGTTGAAAGCGGTACCTTGATAGACTGCAGCACTAAAATAAAAGGACAACTGTTTCCTGAACAGTAGTTTTTAATATAATAACCCTTTCATCAAGGAAAGAGATTTTTTTTATTTTTTTATAAAAGAAGTAAAAAAATATAAAACTCATCCTGTATGTAGTATACGGCCAGATCCTTCAGCCAAATAAATAGACCTTGGGTCAGACAGGGTTTGAAAATGGACAGTCTCTATGGTCTTCCCTGCACAGAATCAGACCGACTGTCATATTTAAACACTGTCTGACTAAAGGTGTACACTGATCAGCCACTTCATTAAAACCACTGACAGGTGAAGTGAATAAAATTATTATTATTTTCATTTATATAGCAATGACTACAGTACACATCAGCCCCAATATAGAGTAAAAACCAAAGAAAAACAAGTTACCTGCGCTCTCTCCTTAATCCCTATGTATTTTTAAACAAATGGAGGTATTTTAGTTACCTCCATTGGCCATGAGAGGATAAGCCCACCTGCCAACGTCAAGGCAGACCCCCCCCTTCTGGCAAAGATCTCTAATGAAACAGAAAGAGGTATTTTTTATATACACCCCTATATATTATTAACCCTTAATAGGGAACACATGGGATGGGCAGCTGCATTGTAAAAAGGCTGAGTGATACAAAAAATGAAAATGGGTACAAATGCAGAAAAGATAAGTCCTGCGCTCACTCCCATCACTGGGCGGCAGCAATGACTGCAGTATACATCAGCCCCAATATACAGTAAAAATCATTTATATAGCGCAAACAGATTTTGTAGTGCTTTACAATATTATAAGAGAGGGGATTTAGCTATAAATAGGACAATTACAAGAAAACATACAGTAACAATAGGTTGAAGAGGGCCCTGCTCATATGATATTACAGTCTATAGGAGGTGGGGTGTAAAACACAATAGGGCAGGGAATAGCAATCAAAATAGGTGGGAGTAAAGCAGAGCTGGAGGAGTGCTGCCCTTTAGGATAGAGCAAGAGACAGGTATGTGAGGTAGAGGTTACTCTACATCAAGCATTTCAAGCTCAGAGGATAGCAAGGGCGAAATAAACAAAGGTTTAAGTTTATGAGGGCCGCAAAAAAAAAATGTAAATTTTCAAAGAAACGTAGGTTTATTTTGAAAAGTACAGTATTAAAATAACAAAACAGTGACCCCCTCTACTAAACCCCAGTCCCGCCCTTAGTCTACTTAATCGTTGTCCCCTGTTGTATACTTAACCCCTGCCCTTACACTCACTGAGACACATTCACTGCCAGACATACACACAGAATCACTCCAAAACACACATGCACTGACAGACACACACTAACTGACAAACAGGCTCCCTCACAGCCATGCACACACACACAGAAATACACACACACTTCCCCCACAACACTTTTTATTATTTTAATTTAAATCCACCCAGCCTCCCTACATTTGGGAGAGCTGAGTGGATTTCTTACCAGGTGTCTAGTGGGGCTGCTGGGCAGGTGTACATTCTGGCAGCAAGGGAGCATTGTTTTTGAGCTCTCCATGTTCAGCTCCCCTGCCGCGTTGCAGAGTGATGCCGGGAGCCGAGTGACGTCATATTCCAGCTCCCGACATCACTGCGGGCACAGGGAGAGCTTACACTCAGCGCAAACATATTAGTTGTGGGCCGCATGTGGCCAGCGAGTTTGACATCTATGCTTTACATTGTTACAACATTGATTATATTGTTACAATGGCACCTGTCAAGGGGTCAGGTGGAGGAGCGCATGGTGCACTCCATATTAAACCAGCCCTGTGTGGTTTCATCAGCAGGTGCTCAGACTTCCTTACTGAGCAGAACGAGTGATTAACACAGTCAGCCCAATCAGGGAATTGTTACGAAGACCACTGGACCATCACGGATTTATTAACGCCAGTGGACCACTAGGGAAATATAATTTAAAGGAACACTATAGTCACCTAATGTGCGAAGGATGGAATACTATAAGCGCCGGGATAACATGTTACTGAACTACGATTCCCATGATTCTGTGAATGCCTCAGATAGCCAGAGAATTATGGGAGTTGGAGTTCAGAAACATCTGGAGAACCGTAGATTGGGGCAGGCCAGCCTTGGCACTCCAGATGTTGGACTACATCTCCCCTGACTCCTTGCCAGCATTATGACTGTAAAGCATCACGGGAGATGTAGTCCTACCCCTCCCCCCTACTCTAGGGCTTTATAAGCTTTTATTCGGAGCACGTGCCTGACCAGTAAACTCCGCGGCGTATGACGTCACCTGCGCGCCGCAGTCCGGTAGCTGGAGCACTCGCACCCTCCCGCGCGTCCTCAGGTAGCCAAACACTTCAGGGCACGTGACGCCTCGGGCCACGCCCACAGCGCCGAGCTGACTCGCTTAGCGCGCACGCCCACAGTATTAACCCCTCCCCCCCAGCAGTAAGCAGACCAGTCAGAATGACAACGCAAACCTACATACTTCACGTGAGGTCAGAGCTCTCCCTGTACTGATCCCATGATGCTCAGTGTCTGCCGAAGCGGCCATTGGCTGGAGCCTACAGGGGGCGGGACTTACATCAATGACGGGTGGTCCCATGAGCATGCTGTACAGGCGGCTATTGGTTGGAGCCTGCAGGGGGCGGGACTTACTAAATATGCTGTACGGGCGGCTATTGGTTGGAGCCTGCAGGGGGCGGGACCTACTGTATGCTGTACGGGCGGCTATTAGTTGGAGCCTTCAGGGGGCGGTGCAATGTTTGACAGGCGGTCCTGGGAGCATGCTGCTAGGGCGGCCATTGGTTAGAGCCTCCTGTGGGCGGGGCAATGTGTGAGTGAGCGGTGTTCCCGGGTACATACTACACAGACGACCATTGGTCAGAGCCTCTGGTGGGCGGAGCAGTGTCTGAGTGACGGTTGGTACTGGAGCATGCTGCGAGGCGACCATTGGTCAGAGCCTCCGGTGGGCGGGGCGATGTCTTAGTGAGGGGTAGTGCTGCAGAGGCGGCCATTGGTCAGAGCCTTCAGTGGGCGGGGCGATGTATTAGTGAGGGATAGTGCTGCATAGGCGGCCATTGGTCAGAGCCTCCGGTGGGCGGGGTTACCATCTGACAGGCGATGCTGTGGGAGCCGCCCAGTGCCGACCGGCAAACATCCCGAATGAGCTGTGAGCCGGAGAGAGAGCTGGACCGGCATCGTCACCATGTGGGTGTTCGGGTACGGCTCGCTCATCTGGAAGGTGGATTTCCCCTACGAGGAGAAACTGGTGGGATACATCACGTGTTACAGCCGCAGGTTCTGGCAGGGCAGCACCGACCACCGGGGGGTCCCGGGAAAGGTGAGACCCAGAGACAGACATTATATATATACACAGCATGGACCACCGGGGGGTCCCGGGAAAGGTGAGACCCAGAGACAGACATTATATATATATACACAGCATGGACCACCGGGGGGTCCCGGGAAAGGTGAGACCCAGAGACAGACACTATATATATACACAGCATGGACCACCGGGGGGTCCCGGGAAAGGTGAGACCCAGAGACAGACACTATATATATATATATATACACAGCATGGACCACCGGGGGGTCCCGGGAAAGGTGAGACCCAGAGACAGACATATTATATATATACACAGCATGGACCACCGGGGGGTCCCGGGAAAGGTGAGACCCAGAGACAGACATTATATATATATATATACACAGCATGGACCACCGGGGGGTCCCGGGAAAGGTGAGACCCAGAGACAGACATATTATATATATACACAGCATGGACCACCGGGGGGTCCCGGGAAAGGTGAGACCCAGAGACAGACATTATATATATATACACAGCATGGACCACCGGGGGGTCCCGGGAAAGGTGAGACCCAGAGACAGGGTCCCGGGAAAGGTGAGACCCAGAGACAGACATATATATATATACACAGCATGGACCACCGGGGGGTCCGGGAAAGGTGAGACCCAGAGACAGACATAATATATATACACAGCATGGACCACCGGGGGGTCCCGGGAAAGGTGAGACCCAGAGACAGACATTATATATATATATACACAGCATGGACCACCGGGGGGTCCCGGGAAAGGTGAGACCCAGAGACAGACATTATATATATATATACACAGCATGGACCCACCGGGAGTCCCGGAAAGGTGAGACCCAGAGACAGACATTATATATATACACAGCATGGACCACCGGGGTCCCGGAAAGGTCCCGAGACCCAGAGACAGACACACACCATACATATATATATATATATATATATATATATATATATATATATATATATATATATATATATATATATATATATATATATATATATATATATACAGAGACAGACAGACACACACACCATATATATATATATATATACAGAGACAGACACCTACACTATATATATATATATATATATATATATATATATATATATATATATTCTGTCTCTGTGTATATATATGGTGTAGGTGTCTGTCTCTGTATGTATGTATATATATATATATATGTGGATAGTTAATACAATGCTAAACAAAAATCGGGAAAGCAGTGCAACCCAGCAGACACACAATTTTAATATGCAAAATAGGATAATGCACACCACTCATGGACAGCTGTTTCGTTGTTAATGCAACTCTTCAGCATGAGGTTGGTTACTGGTTTGCTTATGGAGGCTTGGTAGTGCTTGGGAAGCAAGATCCAAATAGATTATGGTGGGGAAAAATTGTGATTGAAAACCCCTTCCACCTGAAGTATGTGGATAGTTAATACAATGCTAAACAAAAATCTGCACACCAGTCAAGCCATAAGACTTGCTTTTCCCACAGAAATCCCAAATCAGCAGTGATGTTACAACCGCAAAGGATTCTGGGTGGGCATATGCAAATTAGTTTAACAAAGAATCACATTTTTGCCTCATTCCATTTTAAACATGGATTCCTTTTAATTTGTGTTTGCAGTATACAACTGCTTGGAACACAATTTAGGATATATATATGTGTATATATATGGTGTAGGTGTCTGTCTCTGTGTGTGTATATATATATATATAGAGAGGATAAAGAGATGCACTCTCAGGACTTGAAAAAATAGTTAATTTATTCCAGCAGGTATAACATCAAAGTTTGCCGACGTTTCGACCCATTCGGGTCTTTCTCAAGGTCAATGTACCTGTGCTTACAAGCCATTTATATAGGACATAAAAAGAAGTACTCACCAATCTGTGAAGAACCCCCTGAATCCCTCCGTGCACACCCGGAAGTGAAACCGGAAATAAAACCCGCGATCACATGATCCATGCATAATTGATCATGTGGTGTTGCTAAGATACCGATAGGAAAACAATTAATTATAAGATCGGTAAATATCTCATAGATGTGCAAGTGAAATGTCTAATATCAATCTATTAATGAAATCTGATTAAAGTGCAGAGTGCATAAATCCGCAAAAATGCAGCCTAATATAAAAAAGTGAGCAAAGATCATAAGATCAAATATACTGTGTAAAGTGTCACCATATATCTAAAGAAGTGATCAAAAAAATAAAGAATGTTATGTTAAAAACATTTCACCAACCATGTCAAGATTAGAAGGCATTTAGCTGAAGCAATCTATAACATCAGAAAACTAGCAGGCTAAAAAAGGGAAAAAAAGCCATTAGAATAAAGGCTCCAAAAAACCAATAAGGATCGCAAATATACTTAGAGAAAAAGGAAACCATATGATTATTCAAAGAACATTATTATTAAAGAAACATAGAGAGCACAATGTTTTCGTTGAGTCCTTTTGGTGTCACTGTGTCCAGCCGATGGATCCATTGTGCCTCACGTTGAAGTAGTTTCTTTGATCTGTCACCCCCTCTGGACATTGGGGGGACATGATCAATAGCCGTGAAACGTAACAGAGGAAGTCTATGTTGCATATGTAGGAAATGTTTAGCGACTGGCTTATCGCTATATTGATCTCTAAATGCTGTTGTTATGGTCGACCGATGTCCCCTTATGCGGTCTCTCAACGTCAAGTCGGTTTTGCCAACGTACGAAAGTCCGCAGGGACATGTGATCATGTATATCACATGGTCAGTGGTACAAGTGATTATATATAATACACAGAGACAGACACACACACACCATATATACACAGAGACAGACACACACACTATATATATATATATATATATATATATATATATATATATATATATATATATATATATATATATATATATATATATATACATACACACATACACACACGTTGAAGATAGGAGTGATCCCAGGGGCACCTGACCAGCAGTCTGCTCGGGTCAAACAATTGACCCTGAGACAGACATTATATATAATATATACACAGCATGGACGACCGGGGGTCCCGGGAAAGGTGAGAGACAGAGACAGACTATATATATATATATATACACAGCATGGACCACCGGGGGGTCCCGGGAAAGGTGAGACCCAGAGACAGACACACACTGTGTGTATATATATACACAGAGACACACACACCATATATATATATATATATATGCACAGAGACAGACACACACCACATATATACACAGACAGACACACACTATATATATATATATATATATATACACATACACATACACATACACAGAGACAGACACACACACACACTATATATATATACATACACACACACACACACAGAGACAGACAGGTTGAAGATAGGAGTGATCCCAGGGGCACCTGACCAGCAGTCTGCTCGGGTCAAACAATTGACCCTGATGATGTCATAGACGTGCGCCTCCCGGGGTTGTTCCCATAGCAACCCAGTATAACCAACAAAATAATACATATACATATAACTAAAAACATAGCCTGCATAAATTATAAATGTTGAAGAAAGACCTATACACCCCATCAGGGACCATTTAGATACAGAGAAAATCCATGGAGAACACGTTAGAGATAGACAGCAGGCAGAACTAATCGAAAAGCGATCAAACTGCAATTAGCCTGTAGCAACCTATTAACAAGATATAAATACACAAACGGTACCACCTAAGGAATAGATAATGCATAAAGAAAACATGTAACTTATGCTACAAATACAAAATAAAATGCAGGCATGAGCAATCAAACCAGCAAAGATTCCAATCTAACTACAGGGAGCAAAGTACCAACAAATAGCAATTGAAAGCATAATTGTACCAAGAGTAATGTATCACTTTGAATCCTTAGAGAGCATTATACAGGTAAAAAGAGTAGTAAAGGATATATGTCAGAACTTCTTAGTCAAAAAAAGGGAGAAAACATGAAAAGACGATGCCAGATAAAGGGTGATTAAATATCCACCAACTAAACCTATGGGGAAAAGATCGTTATGCACAATAACAAGAAGATACAAGTATAGCCACTAAGTAGAGCTGCAGTGATCTCAAGAGAAGAGGGTACCAAGAATGACTGGTGTACTCCCAGTCTAGTCCAACATGAACACATAAATAAATACATATATAACTCAAACATTCAAGCAGCAGAGCAAAGAACCAATGCATCCCTGAATCTATATAGACCGGCATACATCACATAATATATACAGAATACAAAATAATACAGGCGAGGGACATAACGCAAAGGTCCTCAACAAAATCACATTGTTATAGACATATATAGTAATAAACCTATTAGCACTGGGTGGAATGGGTAATTGAGACGCCTATCCCCCAGGGTGGGCTGTCTCTTAACCCTAAACCCGTCCGCCATCAGACAGATAACATGAATCATCCTAAAGAATTTTATATTTTTTTTTAGTAAGGAGCACAAAATGCATTAGAGTCATAGGCTGAAATTAAGAATGGCTGAAGTGCCTATCCCCCAGGGTGGGCTACCTCCAAGCCCTTAATAGTCGCCAACAACTTGCTAAATAAGTGAATAGCAAAGCGGTATAATGGGAAGGATATTAGAGATGCCTATGCCCCTGGGTGGGCTTTCTCGTTCCCCTATCAACCAAACCACGATACCAATATTTACAAAAATACTGCCAATGAGTATTTTTCATTCAAACCAAATGGCTGAACGGTGTGTAGAGTCCTAATCCAGTAAAGTTCACGCTGCAATAACAGCTTACTGCGGTCTCCACCTCTGCGCAAAGGATGAACATGGTCTATGGCCATCAGTTTCAGGGTGGGCAACGAGTGTCCCTTCTCAAGAAAATGTTTTGCCACGGGTTGCCCAGATTTGTTGTCCGTATACTGGATCTGTGGTTACGGACTCGTTCACGTAAGGGTAAATCTGTTTTGCCCACATGGGCAAGTAAGTTTGTATATTACAAAATCCGATGTACATGTTAAGCGGTGTAGGGTTTCCCAGAATGAGGGTGTGTGGATGTTTTACCTGACAGCATATGTTCACAGGTCACACAACCTAAGCAACGGTAGCATCCATAATTAATCTTGCTAGATGGAGGTTGATAGCAATGAATGGAGTCAGTGCATACCAGGAGATCCCTTAGATTTTTATTTCTTTTGTAGCATGTCATGGGGGGATTTTTGAACTCGGCTGGTAATGACGGGTTGTTGGTTAAAACAATCCAATTCTACTTAATAGTGTTATTAAACTCCATCGATGCCGAGGTGTACGTAGTCGGGAATACTGTACGAGGGGCATGTGTTATTTCTTTAACAGCCAAATCTTCACTTTGGTATTTCAGTAACGCACGTTGAAGCGTGCTATCCTTATACCCTCTCATCTTGAACTTGTGCCATATAGCTGAAATTTGAATATGTGCCTTCTTAAGATCAGAATTATTTCGAAAAACTCTCAAAAATTGGGAGTATGGTAGGGATTCCTTTTAAGGCAGACGGGTGAAAACTGGTTGCATGCAGCAATGTGTTGCAGTCTGTTGTTTTTGTAAACAATGGATGTGCCAATTTGTCCCCTTCACGGTAAACTCGGACATCCAGAAAATCGACCTGATCGGTACTGATTGCTGAAGTCAGCTCAATGTTAGACGCTCTATTGATGGACCGAATCATTTGTTCTACAGCTGTAGTACTGCCCTTAACAATCATAAAGATGTCATCGATGTAGTGTGTGTATGCTACAATCTGTTCTTTAAAGGGCTGTAGAATATGTAAGCTCTCAAACTGATGCATGTATCCATTTGCATACATGGGTGCCATCGCCGCACCCATGGAAGTACCTGCAATCTGGCAGTACCATGTAGTTTCAAACCTAAAGTAGTTCTGAGACAGGACTATCTCCGAGTTCCAGTACAAACTCCACAGGTGGTCCAGTATAGTAGGGAGACTGAGATAGAAGTGCTCTCATAGCTTATATACTGTCTTGGTGTGGAATTACGGTATATAAGCTCCTTACATCACATGTTACCAACACTACAGGTACTGTCGGAAGTGTTAGAGTGGTTAGAAGACTGAGGAAGGTAGGAGTGTCTTTCAGGACTGTATCTAGGTTCTCAATAGTGTCTTTGAAGAGGAAATCCAGCCATTTTGCAACAGGCTCAAGAATCCCCCCAATGGCTGAAACAATTTTGCGGCCTGGTGGTCTGGTACTATCCTTGTGAATTTTGGGGAGAGTGTACATGATCGGTGTCTTTGGTTTATCTTGGAGTAAATATTGATATAGGTGCATATCAATGTAATTACTTCTGAGGCCCCTCTGGAAGGCATCCATGATTTGCTGGTGAACATTCCCAGTGGGATCACCAGGTAATGACAGATAGGTATTGGTATCCGACAACTGCTGGAGGATTTCTGACTGATAGTGTGAATAGTTCTGCAGGACTATTCCTCCCCCTTTGTCTGCTGGTCCTATAACAATGTTATTGTCTGTTGAGAGAGCTTTGATGATGTCTTTTTTGGAGCAGTTGGAGTGATGACAATGTTTCTCCTGAAGAAAATCGGAAGATTCTTTTTGTACCACACGTAAAAGGGCCTTGATCCCAGGTTGATTATGAAGTGGGTCAAATGTACTCTTTTTTTTTTTTCTTAAAGATAGGGCTTGTCAGTGGAGTCTCACACATTGATTCCTTAAAGAAATCTTTCAGGCGCAGTGTTCTGCCAAACTTATAAAGTTCCACCTCCCACTTCAATGGATCTGGCCGTGTAGTGGGGACAAATGACAGTCCTTTAGACAGCAACAGGAGTTCGTCAGGGAGGAGGGTTCTAGATGATAAATTGAAGACTGGAATTATCTTCTCATCCAAGGTGGCATTTCTCTTGCCCCACCATGTGCGTCCCCTCTGTCCTCGTCTTGTGATGTACCTGTGTCTGTGTTGCCTGCTCTGCTCTGGTACCTCGTAATTATCCCCTGACGTTCTGTTGGACGGGACTCTAAAAAAGCTACCCTTGTATCTTGGTTAGGCTTACGTTGAATGGATGGATTAGCAGTATCTGATTCGGAGTTGGATTCGTCTGAGGATTTGTCAATGGTAAATTGTCTGGGTTTGCGGACCGGTCTCCGGCGTCTCGCAAACCTCGGGTTATCACTATGGCCACTAAGCCACCTATACACCCGATGTTCCTTGTAGTCAGCTGAGACAACAGCTTGTTTCTCTCTCTTAAACCTGATTAGATCTGTCTTGTAGGTTTTAACATTATCCTCCAATTTCAATAGAGTGGTCGCTGCCTCTGTGGAGGATAGGATAAGTGCTTCCTGTGTTTGTAATTCCGCTATTTTACATCTTACTTGTGTCAATTCTTCCTTTACATCTTCAATGATAATTAACATAAGATCGAGGGAACATCTATTCAAAACCCAGATCCATTTTTTGCATGTCAAAGGTTTAAGTCTACCTATAGTAGGGACATTACTGACTCGAAACCCCCTAGGTATTTGAAGTTTCCGATAATAATCCGAGAGAAAAAGACCATGAAGGTCCAGATCCGTCTCTTGCTTTCTTAAATGCAAAAGTTGGAAATAAATATCCTTCAAGGAGGTAGTATTAGGGAGATCAGTAGTAGAGGAAGTCCAACGAGTCCTCTCAGCATCTCCTTCACTATATTGGAGGATCTCTGCTTGTTCAGATAGCCCCCCGGCCAGGGTGAAAAAGTTTTCCATAAAAACAAGTAAGTATGATACTAGATGAAGGTATGGTACTCCGATGAAAACAGGTTATTGCAGCAGAAGTGCAAGCCAATATATATATGGGAGTCTAGCCAACTCCTTGGTTTTGCACCCCTCCCTGTCAGAGGTGCCTCATTCCAGGGCCCTATTTAGCCTTGTACTGCAGAGAGCCCCAGATGGAATTTTTTTCCCCAAGTAAGTGGGTTAATCTCATAAGAGCAGACATTAGGCTTTTAGTGTAGGACCTGCCAAAGATGGGGTACATTGACGTTGTGGCAGGCTTATGCAATGTATGATCATATAATGTAACTAAACCCCCATTATTTTTTCCTAGATTAGGTTTTAAAAAAAAAAATAAAATAAAAAAAATCTTTCAACATTGAAGTTGCTGTTTAGTGGATAGGTGAGTGTGCTGGATCTTGTGATACACACACACACACACCACACCCCCCGGGGGGTCCTGGGAAAGGTGAGACCCAGACAGACAAAATAAATATATATAGTGTGTGTAAGGGGCAATTTAGCAGTATGTGGAGTAGGTTCAAGTGAGAACGTAAGATAGAATAATCGAGCAAAGTCGGTTGTGGTGTGCTGATACCGACGATACGGTAGGCTCTGAAAATAAAGAGGGCAAAAATTGAATAACCGAAGATTTAATACAGTCAACAATTATATACAATTATCCAGACATTTCTTTAAAAGCATTTCTTAATTCTTGTGTAGGTTTTGGTATGTAGGTTGTGTAAGCGGATGACTTCCACCGCCCTAATGATTTAATGATATGCACCGGTATGTTTGCGCTGGAAGCTGTGGAAGCCGCCCCTATACGGAAGGAGTGAGCTGAGTAGAGTGAAGGGTTAAGACTTAGCATGGTTAACAGAGATCTGATGTATCGCATGAAAGTCATAGTAGTGAGTACAGAGCCTTTGAGTGAAAATAGGTGTAGCAATGGTGTTGATGGGGTAAGTGAAAGGTAGGAATCCAGCGCTGCTACTGGACACCATTTGTTGTGTGTAGGAAAATAAGTGATCTCTACAGGAGGTCCGTGTTGGCTTGTTTTTGACTGAGGTAGAGACAGTATGTAGTGATCCATGTGTTTGCGTAGGTGTGTGCGTAGAAGACATCTGTCTTTTTGAGTGGTGGTGATAGTAGTGAATTCCCTTGGCCTGAGGAACCCGTAGAATGCTATGTACATGGCAGCTTTGATGACTGTGTTGGTAGTAGAGTGGAAAGGTTTGGAGTCTAATAGGTCGGATAATGACTGGAAAAGTGTGTTATCTATAGGTAATCTCTGTGGAAGAAGTGGAGGAATGGATTTCTGAATACCTCTAAGTATATTCTTTACCTAATAAGATGATGTGAAACTATGTGTATTGAGTTGTAGAGTTAGCATATGATGTTGAATGCCTGTCAGATATAATTTGATTGTGTTGTAAGATAAGTGTAATGTAAGGTGGCAAAAAGAAGCGAAGGCTATAATAGATGTCATGACGAAAGGATGAGTTATATCGTGGTCTGATAGGAATCTTGTGAAAAGTGTGAAGGTTCTGTTGTATGTTTTGGGAGTGTTGGATGATAGTGCTAGTTTGGACAGAACCCTACTATGTTGCATGATTAGTTCTACTCCATGGTTAGCTGCTGGAACGGAGGGGCGGCTGTGGCTGTAAGTGCTGCTGACGGGAGTGCTTGCTGAAAGTTGAAACAAGACAGACTGTCATCTGCTATGTTAGTAAAGCCTGGTATATAAAAGCAGACCAAGTCAAAATTGTGACCTGCTGCTAACCACGTGAGCTTCCTGAGAAATCTCATATTTGTTAGGGATGATGAACGGCTTTTGTTAATGATGTGACATGTTGCTTGGTTGTCTGTGTGGCAACGGACTGACAAGCCTGACCATAAATGTCCCCACGCCACGGCAGCTGCTACAATGGGATAAATCTCAAAAAGAGCTGAGGTTGTAAAAAAGCCTTCTAAGTCATAGACTTCTTCAGGCCACTTACCTCAAAGCCATTTGTTCCCAAAGATTGCTGTGAAACCTGTGGTAGACGCCGCGTCTGACCATATTGTTGGAGACTTGTCAGTCAACTCTGGTAGGAACATGCTTTTACCATTCCAGGTGGTCAAGAATTCTTTCCACATATATAGGTCTGCCGTGGCATGAGCATCCAAGGATAGTCTATAGTTGTCGTGTTTGAAATGTGGAAAAAGACAGAGAAGTCTGGATATGAAAGCCCGCCCTTGAGGAATGATGCGCATGGCAAAGTTCAAAGAACCTATGAGGGATTGGAGTTCCTTGCGGTTGCACTTACCCAGCAAAATGTAATGGTTAATGCTGTTAAGTATGTTTGTGATTTTCTCTTGTGGTAAACTAGCTTGCATGGAGGCAGTCTAGTTGTATACCTAGAAATGTAATAATTGTATCTGGACGTTCGGTTTTCTTGTTGGATACCGGGACTCCAAGGTGGTCAAACAGACTAATGGTTGCTTTGAGACTCCTGGGGGGAAAGGAGTTTGCTTCAATCAGTAAGAAATCATCCAGATAATGGAGGACTATGGGGCATCTAGACACATTAAGTAACAACCAGGAAAGTGTTTCAGCAAAAGTGTCGAAGATTTTGGGGCTACTTTTTGACCAAAAGGTTAAGCGGGAGAAAAAGTAATAGTTATCTGCCCATTTGATGCCATGTAAGTGCCATAGTGTGGGATGGATAGGTAGTAGTTTAAAGGCATTGGTAATGTCTGTCTTACTTAGCCATGCTCCGATCCCTGCTTGCATAATGGCTGTAATAGCATGGTCTATAGTGGCATATTGTAGGGAAATATCTTCGGAGGGAATAAGAGAGTTCAGACTCTGGGTAGATGAGGTATGAGGGATCGACCGATCTATGATGAGTCTTTGCTTGAGGGAAGTTTTCCCTGTGACTATCCCTATGGGATTTGTGCGCCATGCCGTAAAAGGTGGGATTTTGAAAGGCCCGAACAAGAACCCCTCTGCCATCTCTTGGCTAAGAGTGTGTCTATGGCTGTTGGGTTTTGTTGTGCTGATTGTAAATTAGGACACTCGAGTTGGCCTGTGGGCATATGTATAATGCTTGTATGAAACCCCTCTGAGAAACCAGATATGAGAAAATTTACCATATGTCTGGAAGGGTGATTGGTTAGTAGTGCTGAGAAGACATGAATGTTAACAGAGGTTAGATACGGTTTAGGGTACATTTTATTTGGACACATGGTATGTGCATGTGCCCTGAAACAATGTGAACAAATATGCAATAACCTGCATGCACTAAAGCTACATGTGCCTACATTGAAATTATTGCACACTTGTGATTTTACCAAAGAAAATGATGGGACGACCCAGTTTGTCTCTGGTGGTTCTCTCAGTTCTACCCCCGTAGCTTGTGCTAGATGACTGATTACGGTCGTCTGCCGTATGAGAACAAAACTTGGTAGTGTGAGTGGTAGAAGAGCAGGATGTACAAGCCGGTGTTTTGAGACCTGTGAAGAGTCTACAAAATAGCTCTGTATCTAGTCTGCTCCAGTTGATACAGGTACCATACCGAGAGAGAGCTCCAGACACCTTAGTGGAAAAATACCTATGGTGGTCCTAAAAAGCAGATCCACCATATTTGTTCCCCAGGTCCACCAGCTTGTGCATATAGCGATCAAATTCTTCACTTCTATTAGGGTACACTTCACAAATTACATCTCTAAAAATACCAAAGGCTAACACAAATTCTGGAATGGTCAGTTTACGGTTTAACCTTGCGTCTTTGGATTTGACCACTACAGAAACTTCATCGTACATATAGGTTTTGTTCTCTACCACATCCTGGGAGGCAATTAGTAGGGATGCAAGGTTGACGTCTTTGCCTTCCAGAATGTCCCTCTTAATGTGGGCTGGGATAGTGTATGCAGGATCAATGTCCTGATAATCTGAGGAGATAACCATGCCCGTGGTTTGGTTGGTGCCTGTTGAGCAGTATCAGGTCATGAGTGAGGCCAGCATAGCCTGGATATCACCTGAATTGGTGTTGCTGGGGCCTTCCCCTGCTTCCGTGTTGTCGATTGTAGTGTTAAGGAGTTTGAATAGTTCCGCTTTCCTTGCTGTGGCAGGGTAGGGGATTTGTCGCCTCTTTAACTCTGTGGTGATACGTGGGATCGTCCAGGATCTGATTGATGCCGGACTGGCAATGTCTCCTCTACGAGAGGGTGTCTCGACCCTAGTTGGGGTGCCATGAAGAGATAGCTCTTCATCATCTTCAAGAGACATACTTAAATAAAATGAAAGATAGACTTATTATTTGAACTTATTAGTTTAGTACTGGCTACTAGCTATGCCGTGAGGCGAAACCATTATGCTTATTGTTTTTTGGTGACAGGTGAGGCTCTATCTATGGTTTGCGCAAGGGGATTGTTGTGGCAGGATGTCGGCCTCTCGGTGACTGTAACCAGAAAATAGGAAAGGGAGTGACAGGTGAGGCCCTCTCTGATACGTGCGAGGCGGCTAGCTCACGTGTGGCCGTAGGGGTGTTTGCTTCCGAGTTTGAAGTGGGGTGTTGGCCTTGCGGGACCACTAATCCTAAGCATAAATGCAGAGAAAGGAGGAATTAACTATTGGCCCCTATGACCCTAATTGCCAGTACTTGTCTGTTCTGTGGGGGATTTTGAATAGGTCTACTGTAAGCAGGTGGACGTACCTGGTAGTATAGGTTATTGAAACCTGGTAATCCGTATAGGTTATAGTAGTACCTGTAACTAAATAGATGAACCGTATGAAAAAATATATACAAGTGACACAATTATATTATCTTTAATTATGTTCGTATTGACCTGTATAGGTCAGGAGATGGTGTTTGTAAGATCTCCTTAATTCTGTATGTCGCCTTGTAGTTGGTAGGCAAATGTAGTAGTAAAGGCAAATGTAGTAAAATGTATATAAAAAAAGTATGATATATCTGTGCGATTATGTATGGTGGTCAGGAAAGTAATGTGATATTACAATAATGGCAATAGCCTTGCTGACCTGAAGGTGGCAGTGTGGAATCTTTAACCATGTGAATACCCATATGTGTAACTGGGACCTATTTGTTAACCCATTCGTGAGTGTAGTTCCCAAAATGTAACACTAAGCAATAACCTCCCTTTGAGTCCTGCAAGTATTATACACATACATGAATTCTTTATTCCCAACACCTGTCCGTTCGTGCGTTTAACCGCACGAACTGGACAACATAAGTCTAGCAGGGTTTGTCATGCAATGGCCGAACGGCTGCCCGGTCGGCAGTGCTAGTTATAGATGTGAATATTGTTTGTGCGATGTGAAACGCCCGAAAAGGAAGTGACAGGAGAATCAGTAGCATTAAGTGTATAGCGTGTTCGTGCGTTTGACCGCACGAACATAGACATGTATGCGAAACTGCTTAAGCGAGTAAATGAATGGGAGAAATATGCAGCACATCATATTAAGTACCGAACGTGTAACGAAAATGCCGTGTAAGCGAACAGCTGAACCAGGACGGATACAGTATACAGATTTGAAGAGCAGAAATAGCCGAACGCGTACAGTAAGTGAGGACCTGAACCGTATTTGATGCCGTGGGCCTTGTTGCCTAGCGTAACGGTTAGGTCTACTTACTGTTTGATAGTCACTAGGACGCGATCCGCGGCAATAGTAGGCAAGAAGCTGATCCAAAAGAAATCTGCAGAAGGATTCCTGGACACAGTTCAGCGATGGAAAACCTCGTGGGACACAGAAGTATTCCAAAATGGCGACTGGATGAACCGGAAGTGTATTCAGGCGCTGACCTTGAACGGTGTGGAGTCAGGTAAGGGTTGTACCTTATATAGGGGAGTGAATTAATTTAAGACCCTCCCACGTGTGTGTGTGTGTACCCACCCCCCCCCCATGGACCACCGGGGGGAACTGGGAAAGGTGAGACCCAGACAGACACACACAATAAAAATATATATATTCTATCATGGACCACCGGGGGTACTGGGAAAGGTGAAACCTACAGACAGACAGACAGATAGATAGATATATTACTTTAATTCACCCCCTATAGCTCCCTCAGCCAATATACTGTAATTCATCCCCATCTTTATGTGATGAGTCATGTGGGAGAGTTGACCAAAAGGTAAGGTGTTTTACAACAGTTGAAAGAGGTCAACCACCATGTTTTATAATTGACCGGAATATTAAAATCTGAATATCTCATACAGTGACAACTAAAATGGTCTTTTTGTTGTTGTTGTTGCAGGGCTTAAAATGTGAAGTCATCTGCTACTAGTCAGGCATTAAAAGTTACTAGTCAATGAAAGACAATTACCAGGGATAACTTTTTACTGTCAATATAAACCGGCCATTTTATTTTTTGTACCAAAATAGCCATGTCGGGTACACAGTGCACAACTGTCTTTAACGGTAACAGAAAAGACATCCCTTTATAGCTTACTGTGTATCCAGGTTTGGAGTCTATAGTAACATGTGCAGGGCAGACAAAAGCATCGCATCCAACAGTCGGAATAGACAAAGTTCAGTGTGTGCATTGCTATACATTCTACTAGCCCCTCTCGCCCCCAAAAAACAACAACAAAACAAGCCATCAACCTAACTATACTGTAATGCAACTTCAAAGAGAAAACTACCATTAAAAAAAAAAACATTTTAGATGTTGTTGCATTTAGTAACATATGCTAACTTGCAGTATTTCCATGTGCATGTAATAGTAAAATATAATCTTTTTGGCACGATTTAAAGGAAGACTAAAGTTAAATCCAAAGGCCACTACTGCATACGAATTCTTCTTGACCTCTCTGAAGAAGGAGAGCATGATCAACTGGCAGCAAACTCTTCAATCACTCGGACTCTGTCCTCTCATCTCTTGGCAAACTTATCTCATTTGGATTCCACTACCACCTGTACACTGATGACACCCAGATATATCTCCCCTGCCGTCCTGCAACGTATCACTGCTTGCCTTTAATCCATCTCTGACTGGATGTCCTCACGCTTTCTGAAACTCAATCTCTCTAAAACTGAGCTCTTTGTATTTCCTCCTCCTAATACTGATCCTCCTCTTTCACTCTCCCTTCAAATTAGTGGTATCCACATAAGTCCATTTTTGCAAGCGTGCTGTCTTGGCATTTTACTTAATTCTGGCCTCACCTTTGAGCCTCACATGCAGTATGTTGCCAAATCCTGTAGATTCCATCTTAAAAACATACCCCGCATTCGCACCTTTCTAACGCAAGATGCTACCAAGGAGCTTGTCCATGCTCTAGTAATTTCCTGCATGGATTATTGTAACCCTCTCCTAATTGGTCTTCCCAAAAGCCGTATTGCCCCCCTACAGTCTGTAATGAATGCTGCCATCAGACTAATTTTCCTCTCTAGTCGGTCCTCTCACACCTCACCCCTCTGTCTTACATTGGCTTCCTGGATCCTATAGGAGTCAATTCAAAGTGCTCACCCATACCTATAATGCACCGAACAATTCTAGCCCCTCATATCTCTTCACAGATCCATAGCTATACCCCTTCTTGATCTGCCCGCGTCCTTCTCCTGTCCGCTGCTCGCACCCATACGGTCAACTCATGCTTGCAGGACTTCTCGCGGGTGGTTCCCTTCCTATCGCCTACCGCCATCAGATCCCTCTTCAACCTGTCGTTCCTGTAATTAACCTATTTCTAGGTAAATTCCCCTATCATAATATTGTAAAGCGCTACAGAATCTGTTGGCGCTATATAAATGGCAATAAAAATAATTAAAAAAATTAAAGCCCAATGAGGAAGCGCCCTTAATGACACTTACATTAGGCAAAATATAAACATTTCTGTTATACAGAAACAGCAAATAGTTTTACACTGCTAGATAAAAGAAGCAGCATCTCTGCACTAAAACAGCATGTTTGCATCTGGAGGGTTAAAACCTGGGGGACCTGGCACCCAGACCACTTCATTGAGCTGAAGTGGTCTGGGGGACCTGGCACCCAGACCACTTCATTGAGCTGAAGTGGTCTGGGGGACTATAGTGTCCCTTTAAAAATATTTCTAATCTTGACGTGTTCATTTATTGGAGTATAATATACCGATAGACTTTTCTACATAGTTCCACTCTGTATCTGGGAGATCATCAATACTGATCATGTCTAGGCCAGTCCAATGCTTCTCATAGAAATGCACTGGCAATATAAGTTGGATGCATGACAATTGCCATGCTCCGCCACTGAATCTAGTTTCTATAAAAAGTGATCACTACTTCTTTGAACTTGTGCTCGAAGCAAATGAGCATGAAACTTTCCCGGCTCTCAGATAGCTGAGAGGGTGCAACGGTTTGTTTTCCTGGCACTGGAGAGTCCCTTTAAATATGGGTACTTTTAATGCTTTGAGTTTTTATTAGATTTAGTACATTACCACTTTCTCCCAATGTATTACTCCCAGCAACAGTACCTCTACAGTCCATTGTATTGGCAAAGGTGCAATAAGTACTCTATCACCCCTTCACCGAAGGTCACAAACATTTTCCTCTTACCTGACTATGACCTGGTGCAGAGTCTCCGTCAATGCCAGTTAAACAGCATCTGGCTTCTGACGATCCCATCATTCATTCATTGGCTGTAAGTGTCAGCTGCGCACTCTCGGCCAGTGAATGAGTTTGTGCAAGATATGTGCAGAGAACTGACATTAACCAGACGACCTCTCTCGTTCGGACTGGTTTATGACTCTGCAAGAGATGAAGTTACCTCTGGCAACAACATTAGATATCCCAGTGTGAGCAGCGTTTTGTAGTGAAAACTTCACATACAGAGACCATGCACCAGGATTAATTCAAATCACTGAAGTGGTTGTGGTGAACCGTCACCTCTTAACGTTAAGGAATATAAGTTCTTTGCCTCCGTAAACACTGTTAAAGAGTTTGTGAGGATAAAGAGCGCAGTTTAAAACAGGCTTACCTCCATAGCACTCACAATGCAGGTCCTGTCCTCTTTTCTGGGTTCATTCCACAATACTCTGTGGGTGCACATTCTTATAAAGTGTCATATGAGCAGCAACATGAGGGTCAAATAAATATATTATATTATATTATACTCTTGTTGTGCTAGGTCAGCCTTATAAATATATATATTATTTAACTCTTCATAGCTAACATTTTTAGTTCAACCATGGTGACAGTTTAATAGACAAAAATGCAAATGGGTTTGTCCTAACCCGGAGTCCTTAAATACTTCTAAGATGGTTTCTATATATAGCCCTGTCAAGAAACCCTGAGAATCTCTGCCACTGTATGTGATGGCTGACCGGAATTAGGGGGGGGGGGAAAGCAATTACAAATGTGTGTTTCTATGTGTATATTTATAGTCCGTGTGTGATTGGCAAGCTGTGTGTGTGTGTGTGTGTGTGTGTGGCGCTAGTTAGGCGTGAGGATGATTAGGTGAGTATGCCTAGCTTGCATCACAGTCATTGATCAAGTATGTTTGATGTGTTACTTACTAATTCTGTGTGACTTTTAAGGTGTACACAATTGTTACTTATGTTCCTTTTTATTAATGAACATTTTATTTTTGCCTCTATCATTGGTAAGAACTTGTCAACCCTCTATTAAACTACATGAAGAATTATTTGCTGAGCAGTGACAGGTTTTATTCACAGTGAATTCCAGACAATTCTCATCTTAAAAGGATACTATAGTGCCAGAAATACAAAGCTGTATTCCTCGCACTATCGCTCCCCCTCACTCGCACCTCCTTTATTTACTTTATCCCAGCACCAATGCCCCTCTGCGCTGGTCGGTGCTCCGACACCTCTGACGTTGCGTGAAGAGCAGGTGATAATGCGCATGTGGGGCAAATGCCACACTTGCATTAGACCTTCCCATAGGAAAGCATTGAATCAGTACTTTCCTAAGGGAAAAAAATGTGTCTGGATGCGCAGCTGCAAAGCAAGGATGTCCAGCATTAGATATCAGATCAAAGGTCCATTACGATGCAGGAAGCACCTCCAGTGGCTGTCTGGAGGCAGACTTCGTGCTGCAAGTGCAAAAGCAATGAGCTGCAGGGGTCTGGGTGCCTATAGTGTCCCTTTAATGAGTTTAAAATTTAAGGCCAAAGTAGCTGCCTTGAACCATAGCTGATTTGGATCATTTATCCAGTTCAGCTATTTTGGCCTTAAATTTGAATTTCACTTTGAATTCTTGACAATTCTCACTTTAGTGTATAACCTTGTGAGTTTCCAAGATGTGAAACTGCAGGACAAAATAGATGTTGGATTTTTTTTTTTTTTTCTTCGCAACTTAAATAGGTATTTTCCAGTTTTGTACAGTGGGTCGACATTTTCATGTGGCATACCATTACTGTAAATAGTTTCTACAAATGCATATTTTTATTTTTGCTTTGATCATTAGAGAACAATGTTGATGCTTCTAACGGGTAAAACATTTTGCAGCTTTCACTGTGCATTGTGTACTAATCCACTAGCATCTGGACTTTCAGACACACCTGGACTGTAATCCTTAACCAGAGCATTCATAAAACAAAGGACTCCAAAAACGGCAATTCAGAGACAGCAGTGTGTTTTCATCCAATATCTGTTATGTGGTTGTTCACATGCCATGGCTTTCTTGTTTGAATAAACGATTGGTAGAATTGACGTCGTAGTGTAGGGGGTTCAGTGCCTTCAAATTCCACTTTAAAGTTTTATTCCAAGCACCATGACCACTTCACTAAATTGAAGGGATCATGGTGCGTGGAGGTTGTGTGTGCAGCATTTTGCTATAAAAATGCTGTACACGGGTATCACTCCAACTGTGGCCTTGTCTTTAGCCTGCTCAGCCTGGCTAATGTCCATGCTGTTCATATTTGGGTCTGATGCCCATACCCTTAAGGGATCGACTGATCATTTTTCCAGAGTCAATGCCTATACAGATTATTAGTCACCTAACAGGTTGATCTTATGTACTTTTACATTTTTGAAAAAGCATCACCTTTTCTACACAAATCTTGCATTACTGACAGCAAACCCACTCCTCTCACTCGGTGAGTTCCCAGCAAGAACAGTGCTGTTACTGATAGGAGTGGGATTGCTGTCAAATCACACTATCATTCTGACGCAGCCAAATCCTGCTGGAATCACTGAGATCTTAGCATGCACAGTGCTGTTACTGATAGGAGTAATAGCAGTCACATTACTCTCTAACAGTCGGCATTACAGTAGATTATGCACGATTTCCCTCCCTTCTGCTGAAGTCTGCATGCAGGGACTGACAAGGAGGGGTGACGTGAGGTCATAATGTGGTCATTGGCTGGTGGCCTGAGTTTCTGGATGTGGAACATGGCGTGTGGTGACTGGGACAGTTGAGTAAGCCATCAGTAATATCCATAAAGGCCAATATTATTAGACCGACCAAGGCTAATACCGATTTTATTAGAAATATGCATAGGGCACCCGGTGGGCCTCCTTAGTGTGTGTGGGCCCCATGGGGGAAAAAATAAATAGTTGAGTGCAGTGGGGCCCACGGTGCAGCTGCTTTGGGTTCGGGGCAGCTGCCCAGTTTCCCTTGCGTTACAGATGGCCCTGAAGCCAGTACCTTTTCAATTACTGATTGTAACCCCATGCCCATAATTTTATATTTGTCTCCAACATTCTTTCTTGTCAAAGATTTGTGCACTAGTAAGCTTTGCAGCCATCTCTATATTTTGTGTAATAAAATACTTTTTCTTTTTTCAAAAGTTTCAGTCACTCTCTGTATCGCTCAAGTGATATTAGGTCCCATACACCCTGTTCTCAGGATACCATATGGTAATGCAAGTGGGGCAATAAAGCAGTCATAATGACTTTCTGGACCATTTCCAGCCCTACGCTTGGCTAAAATATTCTGAGTGTAGATGAGGTATGACCTTCACTTTCACAAATTGACTATTCTTTGATTAAAGTGTTGGTACCCAGAGTCTGCAGCAGCAATTTGCTCTGCCATGGCTGTCCATAAGATACCTGAAGCACTTATTTCCCAATATCTGTTGTCCATATTGTGGAGTGTGCACATTGCACTCAAAATAGGGAAAGTTCAACTGATGGCAGAACACTGCACTAAACCATGAGTGAACCTGGCTGTGCAGAAACCAACAGCATCCATGGTGTAGCTGTTTTTACATCATTTTATGTAATTTTTAACAAAATGGGTCAATTTTCATCCAGACAATCTTACTGCATTTCTACGGTATATTAGGTGAAATAGTGCCTTAACAAGTGGATTTTGCAGCAATTTAACCCCCTGTAGCTTATGACCCCAGATAAACCTTTTAAATACTATTTGATCCAGACAATCTCTCTGACAGAAAGTGCTGCATTGGAGGGCACACTGCTAGTGTTTTGTATCAGGTATTTAGTGTGAGTAAGTTCCTGCTGTGACACTAATGCCCCCCTGCCCCTGAAGGTGGGTTAATGGTAGCGCTGGATTAGTTATGAGGAATTGAGTATGCTTGAAAACTCAATGGAGCTCCATAGAAGCGAAGTAAAAAAAAAAAAAAAACACACAAAATTTAAAAAAAAACGCAACTTTCGCCAATTCTACAACTAAAGGAAGTTTAATTTTCAGCAACAGGTTCACTTTTTTAATCTTTTTTGTGTACCCTAGCAGCTAGGTGATGTGAGTATCTCTCTGATATAATGCAAAATAGTGTAACAAACTCTATAGGAAACAATAGGTTATAGAAGCATCCAGCAACATAGAGCTGTGTGTATATAAAATAAATAAATATATATATATATATATATATATATATATATATCATGACACAGAAGTGTAACAATATGTGTTTGTGATGGTTTTTTGTTTAAAGGATCACTATAGAGTCAGGAACACAAACATGTATTCCTTACCCTATAGTGTTAAAGGACCACTATAGGCACCCAGACCACTTCAGCTCAATGAAGTGGTCTGCGTGCCAGGTCCATCTAGGATTAACCCTGCCTGCTGTAAACCTAGCAGTTTCAGAGAAACTGCTATGTTTACTTTAGGGTTAATCCAGCCTCTAATGGCTGTCTCACTGACAGCTGCTAGAGGCGCTTTCGCGCTTCTCACTGTGATTTTTCACATTGAGAAGACGCCAGCGTCTATAGGATGCTTTCCTATGGACTGACTGAATGCGCGCGCGGCTCTTTCCGCCCATGCGCATTCAGCCAATGACATCAGAAGAGGGAGGCTAGTCCCCAGTGCCGAGGGAGCCCGACGCTGGAGAAAGGTAAGTGTTTAACCCCCTTCAGCCAGACGGGAGTGGGGGCACCCTCAGGGCACTAAAGTGCCAGGAAAAAAGTTTATTTTCCTGGCACTATAGTGGTCCTTTAACACCACCATCTGGTCCCCCCCTGTGCTCCTCATGCCTCCATAAATATAGCAAAATCTTACTGTATTCAAGACTGATGCTGTAGCTCTGCATGCTGTTTGCCTCAGAAAAACCTGCTGACATCATCAGAAGTGGTAGCTTGATCCAATCACAATGCTTCCCCATAGGATTGGCTGAGACTGACAAGGAAGCAGATCAGGGGCAGAGCGAGCATGATTCAAACACAGCCCTGGCCAATCAGCATCTCCTCATAGAGATGAATTGAATCAATGTATCTCTATGAGGAAAGTTCAGTGTCTGCAAGCAGAGGGTGGAGACATTGAATGTTTGGATGCATTTTAGGCAGCCATGACCCAGGAAGGATCTCTAACCGCTATCTGAGGAGTGGCCAGTTAAGTTATCACTAGGCTGTAATGTAAACACTGCATTGTGTGTCTGAAAAGACAGTGTTTACAGCAAAAAGCCTGAAGGTAATGATTCTACTCACCAGAACAAATTCAATAAGCTGTAGTTGTTTTGGTGACTATATTGTCATTTTAATCCCATTTAAACACCTTTTAATTTTATTAAATCTGAAATTTTATTAATTATGTACAAATTTACCTTGTTTAATCCCTTAAGGACACATGACATGTGTGACATGTCATGATTCCCTTTTATTCCAGAAGTTTGGTCCTTAAGGGGTTAAAGGGGAACTGTAATTTCTCAGAATTTACAGCATTGAATAAAATGTTGCAAATCTTCTATGACCTTCCTACCTAACCGAAAGGAATCATTTCCTTTTTGGTGACTTTTATTTTATTTCATCTATGACTTGTGTTAACTATTTTTTCATGAGATTAATCATTTTTTTTTATTATTATTTTAATTTTATGTAAAAGACTTGGCAAATTACATTACAATTCTGTTCAATCCAATCCAGGCACAGCGCGAACACTTATTTCAAATGAGGAGGAAGAGAGATATAGAATATGAAGAATAGTTTTTTTGTTTGTTTTTGTTATTCTCAATATTGTGAGTGCCAGGTGGAAAAGACAGAGCATATATCAATGAGGTGCTCGTTTGTATTAAAAAGAAGTATGGGTTTCTAGATTTTATTCATAAAGGAAAACTAATGTCAGGAACACAAACATGTATTCCTGACCCTATAGTATTAAAAACACCATCTTGCTCCCCTAAATATACCGGTAGTAAAATCTTACTTGTATTTCAGTCTGCTGCTGCTGCTGGCTCTGCCCTTTATGTACCTGCTTGGCTGACATAATCAGAAGTGTTGCTCAAAGCCAATCACAAGGATTTCCCATAGGAAAAATTGGATTGGCTGAGCTTGTCAAGGAGGCAGATCAGGGGCAGAGCAAGCACAAGCCAAACACAGCCCTGGCCAATCGGCATCTCCTTGTAGAGATGCATTGACTCAATGCATCTCTATGAGGAAAGTTCAATGTCTACATTCAGAGGATGGACACACTGAATGGCAGTGCTTCTCACTCTGCAGCACTGGCCCTGGAAGCACCTCTAGCAGCCATCTGAGGAGTGGCCAGTGGAGTTATCACTAGATTGTAATGTAAACACTGTTTATTGCAAAAAGCCTGAAGGGAATGATTACTCACCAGAACAAATTCAATAAGCTGTAGTTGTTTTTGGTGACTACAGTGTTTCTTTAACACCCCACAAACATGTGTGATAAATATAGGGATAAGTAAATCTTATTAAGTTCCCCTGTAAAATCATCGAAGTCCTTTAGAATCCAGCACATGGGATTGAAAAGAAAGATACAGCACATACTGTCAATGTTTATATGAAGATATTTATATAGAGGCATACCTCTCTAATACGGGGCGTTGGGTTCCAAACGACCTCTGTAAAACGAATCTCAGCCTTTGACATCATTATATGGATTCATATTAAATGCATTACAACATATAGCACATAATTCTAACCTCAATCTGTTATCTGTGATTCATCATTTGTGTATAACGGAAATATGCCATAAAGCAAGGTACACCTGTATGTGAACTGTGTAGGTATTGGTGTCTTTTCTATACAGAGTCTTATAGCTTTAGAAGACTTAATTTTGTGCCTAGCTGTTTCTTCAGGAGGTGTTTGTTTTTCAATAATTTCCTTAAAGTACCCAAGAGTTAACAGATCTGTGGTGATTCTAGTAGGGATCGACCGATATTGATTTTTTAGAGCCGATACAGATACCGATAATCTGCGAACTTTCAAGCCGATAGCCGATATCTTGCCGATATTCTGTACATTTACTATTTTGAATAAATAAACTAATTCGAAAGGTAAATGCACAAAATATACATGCCACATGTAGTGGATGAAGTGTGTTTAGACAGGGGAACTGTGTGTGTAGTGGATGCAGAGTGTGTGTTTGTGTAGTGTGTGTATAATGAATGTAGTGTGTATATAATGCAGTGTGTTTATGTATTGTGTGTGTATAATGCAGTGTGTGTATGTAATGCAATGTGTGTTTGTGTAGTGTGTATGTAATGCAGTGTGTATGTAATGCAGTGTGTATGTAATGCGTATGTAATGCAGTGTGTGTGTCTGTGTAGTGTGTATGTAATGCAGTGTGTGTCTGTGTAGTGTGTGTGTGTCTGTGTAGTGTGTGTGTGTCTGTGTAGTGTGTATGTAATGCAGTATGTGTGCAGTGTGTGTTTGTGTGTGTGTGTTTGTGTAGTGATGTAATTTGTGTAATTTTTTATTTTAATTTTTTTTAAATATTTAAATGGGTTTTTTTTTAGTCCCCCCCCGAGTGTGTTTGTGTCGCGTGTGTTTGTGTCGCGTGTGTTTGTGTCGAGTGTGTATGGTGTGCAGTGTGTGTGTTTGTGTAGAGTGTGTTTGTGTGTGTGTGTAGTGATGTAATTTGTGTAATTTTTTATTTTAATATTTTTTTTAATATTTAAATGTTTTTGTTTAGTTCCCCCCCCGTAGTGTGTGTTTGTGTAGAGTGTGTTTGTGTAGAGTGTAGTGATGTAATTTGTGTAATTTTTTATTTTAATATTTTTTTTAATATTTAAATGTTTGTTTGTTTTTTGTTTAGTCCCCCCTCCCTGCTTCTTACCAGGGAGGGGGATATAGTAGTCCCTGGTGGTCCAGTGGCTTGTTAAGTACAGTGGTGGCTCAGCAGCAGCAAGCGCTGACTTACCTTGCATGCAGCTCCTCCAGCTCCCTGTGTAAATCTCGCGGCTCTTAGTGCCGCGCGGAGCGTTGCCATGGTAACCCGTGGCAACGCTCTGCGGCCGCGGGTCTCGCGAGATTTACACAGGGAGCTGCATGCAAGGTAAGTCAGCGCTTGCTGCTGGCCCCCACAGGACCGCCGGGCTTGTAATGGGCCCGGCGGTCCTGTTATATATTATCGGCAATATCGGTATCTGAATTGGCCGATACCGATATTGCCGAAAATACCAAATATCGGCCGATAATATCGGCCAGACCGATAATCGGTCGATCCCTAGATTCTAGGTTTGACATTCCATTGGAACTGAATTGCTTTTTATTTTTTATTTATTTTTCTGTAAATAAAATAATAGAGGTTCTCTGACTGCAAATTTATTACACCGCAAGTGGACCTGAAAATCTTTCAATTCAATAAAACAACTTATTCCATAAAAATAATATTTATATATGCAAAAATGTATAGGTGGTTTGTTTTGGGGTTTTTTTGGGGGGGATTAAAGCACACAGATTTGACACTAGCCAGCCTGTAACTTTTTCTAGACTGGCTCAAAAAACAGCCAGAGGTGGTTACACATATCTCTATGTGCACAGTGTTTCAAAGAGAACCACTGTACATACAGCCTAGAAGTACCACGACCACTTCAAATCACTGAAGTGGTCATGGTGCTTGGAGTTGCTTCACTGATTTAGTATGAGATGGAAGGCTAGATAGCAGTCTGCTAAAAACTTCAAAATCTGTAGATTTCTAGCATAAAGTCTTGAATGTGATGACTTTATTCTATGCTGGACCAACAACATTTTCACAGTAGATTAATAAGGAAGGTGGAATACCTTGGTAAAAATGTAAGAGAAAAGTATAGAAAAGGAGGAGATAGAAGACCGGGGGTAAGGGTGCAATGGGTAAGAAGGCAAAGCAGTAAAACCGTAATATCAAGACCTTATTGGCAATATAATTCCCAGCATGGTGACCACGGTTTATGAAATTAGGTGATTGTGTTTCTTACATGTGCATTAAGTGATTCTTTTTAAATTTGGGGATAACCTTTTTAATGGGAGGGACCTTATCCTGCAGCCAAGACTGGGAAAACATCCTGCTGTCTGCTAGCATGATCCTACTCAAGAATTCTTGCTTATGGGGGCTGAGGTTATCAATTGCTGTAAATAATGGCTCGAATGGAATTCATCTGTGTAAAAATGCAGGAAGTTAGATTGTGGATCAATTATGAGGCACTTACCAGCATATGTAGTGGCTTTGTCCTATCTCTGCACAGTCTCCAGCAAACCTCTGAATCCATTATCCCCATGTGCAATTTTACGGGTGAGATGTACTAGATAACTAAATGATTGTTCCTGTAGGGTAACATATATGGAGGACTAAGAGTAAGACTCCCATATCTTCACCCAGTTCTGTTTTCCACAAGTCTTTATATCGAAGTTTCCCCCATTCATTTGAGAGTGTATATAGATAATATAGTAATGTGATCAGACCTTTCTAGGGGGCGACTGCGAGATATGACGTCCTAAGACGTAAGAGGTGTTCCAGTCTCCTTTTTGGCTCTTTGGACTAAAGTAGAATTAGTTATTGAAAGTATGCATTCAGCATTCAGAGCGTTCAGCATTGGAAAACATGAAAACTTTTAGTAATTGAAAGTCTTCAGATTGAAGTGCCTCTGGGCTCTGGTGGCTGTCTGGCATTTTGCCTGACAAATGTAAACTTTGTCATTTTTTCACAGATGCACTGTTTATGTTTTTCAGAATGCTGAGACAGGGTTTGCACCAAGACCACTACATTAAAGGTGCATTAGACTGACTTTAGTTGGTTTTAAATAAATAAATCTAACTTTTGTTGGATTTATTTGTACTAAAGGGACACTCTACTGCTCAAATACAAAATAAATAAATATCACTTTTAGTAGATATACCCCAAATGAAAACTATCATGCATTTTTTAACATTGAGGTATATCAAAAACCAGCTTGCAAAAGTTGCAGTTCTGCCTTTGCAATCCCTCCCCTTCTAACCCCTCCCAGACTTTCTGTAGCTGTCCAATCACTTCTCAATGTAGCTTAATCAGAAGTCTTTGCAAGGCAGGTGCTCTGGGCAATTGCTGCCTCTTGAGGTGCATTGAGCTAACGAAACCAGGAAGTAACATTACCTTTTGTCTGCTTGAAAGCTAAGGAGTTGTAACCAGGTTAATTTATAAAAGTGTCGATTTTCTACTGAAATCTGCAGTTTTTGCAAAATGAAATAAAGAGGACACACTCTTCACACCTAAAGCATTTTAGCAAGCTAAAGGGTTTTTTGTTTGTTAGGGGTCTGGAGTGTCTTTTTAAAGTGTCTCTGTCACTCTAAAGTTGTGGAAACAGTGTTGATGGAGTATGACCATTTTCAACATTTATAAAAGTAATTGCGGCTCTCCCTCCTTGACCTTCAGTGTGCTGCTATAGAATTTTGTGCAGTTTGGCAGTGTGTCACGTGGACATGCCACAATGTTATACATTCTCCAAGCTGTTTAAAGATAAATGTGGATTCAAGGGCATACGTGAAATTGCAAAGCTCCTAAAGCTATATCGTCTTCACATTTCATTTCAGGCTAAATAAAGGCCTGTAGATTTTGCAAGAATTGTGTTTGCTAATTTTTATTTTATATTTTGCAAATAAGCAACAAGAAAATTAAACAAACTGGTTGTGTTCTTTATCCATGTCTGTATCTGGAAATGGATTTTGTTTGGGTTGCCTAGATTTTAATGTGTAAATAGATCTTTGTGATGAACGCAGCCTGTCACCCACAATAGATCTTGAAACGCAAGGAGTGTAATGATTAATTCAGATACAATCAAAGTAAGAAACGATTGCTTTCTCAGTAGTGTTTGGCAATTTTCTTTTAGGCAGCCCATCTGTTTTTGCGGCAAACTGAGGCAAGGTTAATTAAAGCATTATTATAGAAAGCTGAGGAGATAAGATTTGCAAACTTGGTCTCATGTAGAGCTTAATTCTAAGAACACAATGGCAACTCAACTGGTATGCAAAAAGTTACATTAACCCATTTGTTACAGACTAAACTTTTTTAAAAGCATAGGACAGTGCAAATGGAGAGGGGGGGAGGGGGGGGGTTGTACATTGTGAATTACAAACTTTCACCCATCATATATGTTGGTGTACACAACCAGTTAGACAGCTGTGATCGTAACCACGTTCCAGTTCCAATAAGAAGCAAAGACTCCGTACTAGTACCCAATTAGGACAGGTACGCTTAATGATTTATTGTACTTTTTTCAAGTAGTTTTTATGAATGAAGAGCTACTGATTGGCTTAGAGAGTTAGTTGAGCACTCTAAGCCAAACATGTTAAACTCAAAGGCTAGCACGGGCCACATAAACAAGTTTTAAGTTTATGTGGGCCGCAAAAAAAAAAAATATAAACCTTAAATTTTCATAGAAAAGTAGGTTTGTTTTTAAAAGTACCGTGTGTGTGTGTGTGTGTATGCCTCTGTCAATATGTCCATGAGAGAGTGTGTGTCTGTTTTTCGATCACATTATTGGTGTTTTTACTCACATTTTTTTTTTCCACGCTGTACTGGTTTAGTCGTGGCTTTTCCCGCCTCCATAGCTGAGATCTTAATGATCTCAGCTAAGCCAATGCTTTCCCATAGGAAAACATTATGAGGATACGCATGTTCTCTATGGGTAACATTCAGCGACTCCATGCAGAGCACTGACACAGGACTCTCTAGTTGCCGTCTGAGTGACTGTCGCTAGAGGTCTTAGTAGGCAGCAATGTAAATGCTGCCTTTTCTGTGAAAAAGTAGTGTTTACATTGAAAAGGCTACAGGGACAGGCTATAGGCACCAGAACAACTACATTAATCTGTAGTGGTTCTGGTGACTATAGTGTCCCTTTTAAAAATATTTGCTCCAATCTTTTTTAGCTGGCTCCTAGATTCCGAACAAATTTGTCAAGCCCTCGGTTAAACTATTCACAAACAGTTTAACCTGTAAAGGTAAGGAAACACCAGGGTCCTCCTGGCACCATAACAATTTCATTTTGAAGTTATTATGGTGTCGGAGTGTTCCTTTAAAGGGACTCTCAAGTGCCAGGAAAACAAACCCATTTTCCTGGCACTAGAGAATCCTGGAGTTAAATCCCCTTCAGCTACTTACCTGAATCCAGTGCAAATGTCCCGCTGGGTCAGGCTCCGCCCATGCTCCGCTGACGTCGGCAGGGAGATCTAATGTGCATGCGTGGCAATGGCCGCGCACGCTTTAGACCTCCACATTGAATAATGCTTTCCTATGGGGAAAATCTGATGCTGGAGGTCCGTGAGGACAGCTCACAGCACCCAGACTACTTCAATTAGCTGAAGTGGTCTGGGTGCCTGGAGTGTCCCTTTAACATAAAAAGAGCCTGAAAAACAAAATCAGAATTAACCCTTTACTTAATCATGTCAGTTGCTAAATATTTCATCTATATTTAAAAGAACACTCAAAGTACCACAACCACTGTTACAACATACTG
Organism: Pelobates cultripes; assembly: GCA_933207985.1. Taxonomy (NCBI): domain Eukaryota; kingdom Metazoa; phylum Chordata; class Amphibia; order Anura; family Pelobatidae; genus Pelobates; species Pelobates cultripes. The sequence continues at coordinate 347,650,964 of OW240913.1, forward strand.
ATTTTGGTTCTAGGAGTGCCCTGGTCATCCCTCCATTGTAAAGAGTCAAATGTTTTAGAACAATATGACATATTACCAAGGGTGTACCGGATGCTGCTCTATAGTCACTAGAACAACTACAACTTATTGTATTTGTTCTGGGAAGTCTAATCATTCCCTTTAGGCTTTTTGCAGTAAACTTCAGAGAAAATGCAGTGTTTACATTACAGTCTAGGGTTACCTCCACTGGCCATTCCACTAGAGGTGCTTCTTGGGGCAGTGCTGCACAGTGTACAGCATTGCCAATCAGTGTCTCCACCCTCTGCATGGAGACACTGAACTTTCCTCATAGAGATACATTGATTCAATGCATCTCTATGAGGAGATGCTGATTGGCCAGGGCTGTGTTTGACATTTGCTGGCGCTGCCACTGATCTGCCTCCTTGACAGTCCAATCATATGAGAAAGCATTGTGATTGGCTCACAGAATAATTTCTTATGATGTCAGCAAAGCAGGCAGATCAGAGCCAGCAGCTGCAATCTTGAATGCAAGTAACATTTTACTATGTTTAGGGAGGCTTGGGATGGCTAGATGGTGGTATTACCACTATAGGGTCCAGTAAATTTCTAAATAAATAAGTAACCATTTTAAATGTGAACAATGGTAAAGATTTGTATTTTAAAGGAGATGCCACTTCATGGCATTTTAGTAGTGTGGTTAATTATCAATATATTTCACAACCATATTTTTGTATTCCTGAACCCATAGTATTCCTTTAATGTGATTTCGAAATAAATGACAGCTCCCCTTTTAAAAGTAAACTATAGCATTAAAAAAAGCATTATAAAAGTAATGCAGGAAAAATGCATACTTTTATAGGTCCCCTGTAATTGGCCCTTTTATACTTTAACCTTGTTACACCCCCTGGCTGTCAATCAGACAACCAGTCCTGTTACTTCCTGATAGTTTATCTAACTCTAGAGGGGTTTATGCGATATGTAGGTCAGCACTTGGAAGCCATTCAATGCAGCTCTTAAATGCTTTTTGGCAACTCTTAAAACTATTAGAAACCCTGTTTGTGTCAGTAGCAAAAGCACACTTAGGAGGATGCTGTATTTTCCATCTACCCATATGTTATGTCTTTCACTGAAGGGTACTGGAGTTATAGTTCCAGCCTGAGGGGCCCACCTCCATATTGACATTATCCTTAAATCTTTGCTGAGAGTCCAGAACAGACTCATGTCCCGTACAAGAACACAATGATCTAATTAATTGTGCTTGGAGTGTTCCTTCTGATAAATGATTCAGTCTAGCATGATGGCGATCAGTCTACTAGTTTTGGACATGGACAAATTTACATCATTGAAGAAACAATGAAGTCTGTTTGCTGTTACTGCTGCTACATGCAGTATGACTAGTTTTTATATCTAATAGGAGAGATTGCTTTTTATAATGGTGTGAGAGTATTGTTTGTTCATTACAATTCCCCTTAATATAAATTTGTGCTTTACTGAAAATCTAATATTCGTTGCTAGAATAGACTACAATGCAGAAAATCAGTCAAATAACATTATATCTCGGTAATAAACACTTGATGCTTACTCCGATCATCATAAATCATACTGCTCACTGATGATGTGGAGTGTAACTCTGCCTGGTTACCCTGTAATAGGGCAAACCGTTTAGCAATGGTTTACCTACTTACCTGGGTCCCCACCGGGCTCGGACACTCTCTGGCGGTCCAGTGATGTACTCCTGGTTCCTGCAATATATCAATTTTAAAGGTGAACAATGGTAAAGATTTGTGTTTTAAAGGGGATGCCACTTCCTGGCTTTTTAATATTGTGGTTAATTATCAATATATTTCAAAACTATGTATTTAATAAAATTTAAATGTAGAAATCTATACCTCTTTAGCCTGAAACCGGGCAGTCGTTGTTATAAGCTCTGTCTTTTGCACTTGGCAGTTAGCATTGAGAACACATATAGAGAATACGGCATGCTTTTTATTTTAATTTCTATACTCCTCTCGGATTAATTTTTATTTTTGTTTTTATATACAGTGGGATCTCTGTTTACGAATTTAATGCGTTCTCCGGGACGTTTATTATTGTGAAACATTTGTAAACTGAAACGCAGTTTCCCAAAGGAATGCATTGAAAACCAATTAATCCATTCTGGAGGTCAGAAAAAAGTCAAAATGAGCTGGAATGGAAACCAACCCACAATGCAGAACACACAGTAAAAGTCATGCAAACGATGAAGATCAGCTTCCTACCTTTACACAGCTTGAGAAATGCACCAAAAAGTCCCAAAACAACTGAAAACAATTTCCATAATGGCTCCAAAACCCAAAGCAAAAGCCTCTCCAACACCTCCACACCTTAACACCCCTTCAGCAGCTTACCTTATTCCAGGGCTGGGCTTCCTTGGCGCTGGTGACCTCTCACCCCCTCCCCGCCGACATCAATTTCTCAATGCTTTTCTATGGACGCTCTGCGTGATGGAGGCATAATTTGCCTCCAGCGTCGCAGTTGCGCCTCTAGTGGCTGTGCGGAAGACAGCCTTTAGAGGCTGGCTTAACCCCAAATGTAAACATAGCAAACTGCTATGTTTACATCTGAAGGGTTAAAACCTGAGGGACATTGCACCCAGACCACTTCATTGAGCTGAAGTGGTCTGGGTGACTATAGTGTCCCTTTAAGGTTTGAGACTTTTTTTGTTTTTATTGTGTATTAATGCTTGTAATTCATGTGTATATGACTTTCCTAATACAGGATTTGATCATTGATTTTAATGATTTGTTTTTCTTTGTAGCCTGGAAGAGTTGTCACACTTGTTGAAGACCCAGAGGTAAATATATTCTACAATGTTCAATAGAAATGCAAAATGGTAACAAACACTCTGAGTGATCAGGTAATCCTAAAATTGAGTGAATAACACAGGCTGGACCTCTTCATTGACCTTGTGCTACTGTATACTCAAAACTGTATGCAAGTATTTTACATTTTTGATAAATGAAGTGCTACGGGCAGCTCACGTGAATTTGTACCATCAACCTGCTAGCCCTACACTTATCTCCGCTCACTCCAATCACAAACACAAGCTGTTTATTCAACTTGTATTCATGTTGCCTTCCTTGGGACATGTAACTTTCCTTTTTGTAACTCTTCTGCCCAGGTCAAGAATTGTGTAAAAGACCAGTAGATCTTCTAATGCCGGCATAACTGGTTCCTTCTGTGGCAAATGACTTTTAAGACCTACTCACTTACCAAGGGAGGACCATTATCCTTATAACACTGCCCACTTTTCTAATTCTGCTAACTTGTGGTTCTATCACCAAGTGATTCACCACTATCACTAGAATTGAGAACTAATTCACATTTTCTTTGTACTCCAGCTTCTATCTTTTTCTCAGCCACCATTTATCCTGTTGGCATGCTTAAGTGTGCATGTTTCTGAATGACACAGCACTAGATGTAGCTGCATGCAGTGGTAAAAACTTTTTTGCACTTTTGCCTCTTTAAATCATTATGGAGACTTAATCATACCTCCCAAGTGTCTCTATCGGGGGCAGTCCCTATTTTGGGCCCAAATCAATCTGTCCCTATTTTCTTGGAGCTCCATATTTTTAGTGTGTGTTAGTGTATACCAGAACTCCACAGAAATAATACTCACAGTAATGTATCTTTAAACTATAATAAATGTGTTTAGAAATGATTCTCTGTAAATAAAACCTGTTGTTCTAAATGACAGTTTAGTTGTCAAAATTGTTGTTAAGTCACCAAAAATGTATCGCTACACGCCCACTCACACCCCTAGAATTGTGTCCCTCCTTGTCCATTTCAAATGTTGGGGTGTTTGTTAATTTAACTCTGCAAAACCTAGCTTTATTTTACCAATTGGTAAAAGCAACATAATAATCTGACAATGATTTATGAGATAGTTTTAGGTATTCTTTGTGATTCTATTGTAATATTGGTCACTCCCTAGATTGCCGTGGTTTCCAAAAGGTCTTCCTTATTGATCTGTGACTTGACAAAACTACAGTTCAAGTGACAAAGAAAAGTGGAATTATGTGTTTTATAAAAAGCTTAAAAAACACAACATAGGAGACTCTGACATAGCCAGAGATTTCAGAATGCCAGTTTAACATAGTTGATCTAAAGCCACACGTTGCTCTGTAGTTGATAAACACATAAAATGCAGTCCAAGTTATTTGTTTTCACTGGTTGTTCTGACATTTTCTGGTAAGTGTGCTATACAGTTCGTTACAGTTGTCCTTATCAAACCATTATCCTGGCCCTGTGTTCAGTGGGCTTTTTTTTCATTTACTTCTTTTGTCAAATTTAAGCCTCAATTGTAACTGCAAGAGCCAGTTTCAGGCAGCAAACTGGTGCATGTATTTGTTTTCGTTTTGTTATTTAATATTGAATATATTTTAATGGATGTGGGGTATAATTGGACAGCAATGTTTTATAGTTATGGGAAATGATTTTTGTGTTTATTGTTATTCTAACAAACAATCGTGGTGTGTATCTGGCTTGTATTTCTTTGAGTGGTGTAAAAAATAACTGAACATTTTTCATGCCACAAAGCTGAACACGTTAAGTCTGTGCCCTCAGTATCTTGTTTTATCATTGCCTTCGTCCCTTTAAAGGGACACCGTGGGCACTGTATCTGCCTCATCTCATTAAACTGGTTATAGTGTCTGGAGTCCTCTGGTACCATCATTTCTTTCAGCATTAAACAGTTTTTAAAGTTTTAATGCTATAATGCTAAACAAGAGTCCCAGGCAATCCATCCCCTCTGTGCTGCTTTGGCTAATAAGGAAGTGTTAGCCTGAGCAGCAATAGGCAGCTGTGATTGGCTGAATGTGTCAGCTGACTGCTTTTAGCCTGTCAGAGTTCCAAATGACGGTATGAATGGGTATGACAACAAGGAAGTGTGTAATCTCTGCCTTAGCTACACATACTGAAGGGGCCAGACTGTGGGTGGCAAGAGACTCTTATTTTGTGGCATACTGCACAAACATGGTGCAACACTGAATGGAGGGACAGTGCCAGGGCACTCCAGGCACTATAACCAATTCAAAGAGATGAAATGCTTATAGTGACTACAGTGTCCCTTTAAGTATACTGTCTGCTACAGAGAGGTTTTTTGTGAATATTTTCATTGCCTGCTGTAGAACTGCAGGGCTTATAAAATTCCAATGGAATGCTAAATCATGGCCAGTGTAATACATACAACATTAGGTCAAAGTCAGCTATGTTGTTAGTTTGGCTACTCTGACCTTCATTGTGAAAGTCACTTTGCATTTTCACGTTAGTAAAAAATAACCCTGATAATATTTCTCTGATATTGCTCTTTGAGGAGGCAACATTGTGAATGTATTTAAATAAATGTGTTGAGGACAAGGCATACCTGCGTTGAGGACAAGGCATACCTGCGTGTTTCACTGCTTTCATGCATTATTTTACCATAAATATTTGGATGGTAACACACATTTTGGATCTTTGTTACATTGGATTAAATTGAATAAAGTGCAGGCTGTCTTTATGCTGTATGAACCATGTAGGAATTCTAGCCCTTTTTATACATTCTCTCCATTTGTAGGGGTCCCAAAGGTAGTTTGCCAAATTGACATTAAAGGACCACTCTAGGCACCCAGACCACTTCAGCTTAATGAAGTGGTCTGGGTGCCAGGTCCTTCTAGGGTTAACCCATTTTTTTATAAACATAACAGAGAAACTGCTATGTTTATCAATGGGTTAAGCCTTCCCCCATTGCCTCTAGTGGCTGTCCCATTGACAGCCACTAGAGGCGCTTGCGTGCTTCTCACCGTGATTTTCACAGTGAGAGCACGCAAGCGTCCATAGGAAAGCATTGTAAATGCTTTCCTATGCGACGGGCTGAATGCGCGCGCAGCTCTTGCCGCGCGTGCGCATTCAGCCCAGGAGGAGGAGAGGAGGCAGAGAGCTCCCCGCCCAGCGCTGGAAAAAGGTAAGTTTTAACCCCTTTCCAGAGCCGGGCGGGAGGGGGACTCTGAGGGTGGGGGCACCCTCAGGGCACTATAGTGCCAGGAAAAAGAGTATGTTTTCCTGGCACTATAGTGGTCCTTTAACCTTAACAAAATCATGGCGCTGTATTTGCTTGCAACTTTGTTGCATTTAACGATCTCTTAAAAAAAAAAAAAAAACCTTATTCGAGGCTTGGTATGTTCTTTCCTATTCGTGTTTTGTAGCCACCATCATTGGTTTCTGTGTTCTTCTATTCAGTCTTGTCTTCAGAAAGTGAAACAAAATGTTAATTCAGGTAGATAGGCTTTGGTAGTCAAGAATGTGCCACTCTATATTGTGCAGAAATGTCTTCTTTTATATTTATCTTTAGCAGTGATTTGGGGTTTTATTGCCCGTAAAATTTTTAATATCTTCATATCTGCTGTAAAGCAATTAATCGGCTCGGGAAAGATGTTTCTGTAGATTTTGAATTTTATTCTACCACTTCTTTAATCTGTCGTCTATAAGACAGGTGAGCAGGTACTTGTGCAGTCATTAATACCCTGCACACTACATTTCAGAGGGTGTATGCATTTGTTGTGTGCAGAGACTTATAAATATACTTTTATATTTTGTCTCCTATGATCCAGAACTTCTTATGTTGTATGAACTTTCATCAAACTGTAACCCAACAATTTTGTTCTTGGGTCTAAATGTTTGAAGTAATCTGAGGATATCTGCTATAGTCAAGTTTTATGGTACATGGTTTTGTTTCTTCTCAGTTGCAAGTCTTGCCCTCCCAAACACAGGTTTTCCTTGATTGTTGACTTACTTGACTGACTGACTGCTGCTCTGGTCATGAGTAAAACAATAAACTGATGATACCACTAGAACGACCTCCAGACCATGTGTTAGCAAGTTCCTGACCTTGTCTGACTCTGCTCTCTTGTGAAAAAACATTTTTCAATAAAATTAGGGGATAAAGGTTTTAAAAGATTCATAGATATAAATTTACAAAGCAAAAAACAAAACCTGTCACTGTCCAAACAATATGACGCACAGATGCATTATATATTGCCTTATTATATGTGTAATTGTCTGGTTTTTTTTGTTTTTTTTTTCCCTCAACAGGGCTGTGTGTGGGGTGTTGCTTACAGATTGCCAGAGGGAAAAGAAGACGAAGTGAAGGCTTACCTTGATTTTAGAGAGAAAGGGGGCTACCGGACTACAACCGTTGTCTTTTATCCCAAAGATCCCTCAATAAAACCATTTAATGTACTTCTGTATATCGGAACATGTGATAACCCCAACTACCTCGGTCCAGCTCCTTTAGAAGACATTGCAGAGCAGATTTTTAATGCAGTTGGGCCCAGCGGAAAAAACACTGAATACCTGTTTGAACTTGCAAATTCACTCAGGGATCTGGTTCCAGAAGATGCAGATGAGCATCTGTTTTCTTTAGAAAAGTTAGTGAGAGAGCTTTTGGAAAGACATCAAAATTGTATATAAACTACCATGGCAGATTTGTTAATTTAACAGCAAAGCATCTGGCACTGCAATGCCCCAAATATCTTTTATTCATACAAATTACAGAATCTGTGTTACATTATTATTTTAAAATGTAATTTTATGTGCAAATGCAAAACATCCCTGTATTTATTCTCAGTTTTACGATTCAGATATTCTTTTGCAAAGTACTTCTGTTTACCTAGAAGTAGATAAAATCATTTTTATTTTATTTTTGGCAAGTATGAAATGTAACGTATCTGCAGGAACGGGGAAAAGTATATGCAAAATAGAACATTTCCTTATGAGAAAATGTGCCACGTTCTCATGTCTGCAAGTGCAGTGTTCTGTTCCAAATTCTCAGAGGTATTTGTCATACATAATATGCTATTATTCTCTAAAAAAAAGTATACAAAAATAAACGGCATAGGCACACAGGAGGAACAGCAGGGGACGTTAACAATAAAGTACGCCTTACAGTTTATTTAAAGAGTGCAGAATTCATAAAAACACAGTAGTAATCAAAACCTGCTTATGACTAAATGTATGTTTGCATGAAACGTATAAAGAGGTTTACTGCCAAATCCCTTGATGTTTTAATGCACTCTGCACTTTTTTTGAATAAACTGTGGGGATTACTTTATTGGATACATCGCTTGCTGTTCTCTCTGTGTACCCCTGTCATTTACTTTATTTTATATTTGGTGCGGACTCCAGCGTATAGGAGCGCTGGGATTAGGTGAGATCCAGCAAGCTATCGGTGGTTAGATATATGAGAAAGGGTATCTGCATATTTTTGGTCAAAACAGCCAATCTGGGAAATAATTTTTTTTTAAATATACATTTAAACTTTTTACCTGGAAAAGAAATTGCAATTAACAAATCTGCTTTTAGTGTTTTGGTCATATGAATTTAGCTTACATATTCAGTTATCATCCAGCAGCACCAAATGCTGTGTTTTTTGAAAGCCAGAGACCTAACCTTGATATACAGAGCATGAATAAAGTATCACAAATACGTTAACAAGGTAGCCATCTTGTCCTTCTGGCAGGCTCCAGCTCAGGTAGTTTGCGAACTGTTACCTCGGTTAAACATAATTCATTTTTGTTTGCTTGTACAGTATTGTTGATCTAAGCAGATTCTGCAGCCTTGCCATTCATACCTCTCTTTAGAGGCAGTGTCATAACAAAAGCCGACATTGGCAGGGCTGTTTTTCTGATGATATGTCCAAATTCTGCTAATGCGTATGTAACAAACAGAGATGTTCTGAAACCTTGTCCACTGTTATTTTTGTTTTATTTTTTTTTTTAAACCTCATCAAGACTCACTCACAGTTTGTCTTCTCTTTTAGGGTTTAACATTATATATTAACAGGCTATTGTGTATATAAAGATTCCATTTGACTCAAGCAATTCTTTGGCAGAAACCCCTTTAAACCGACAACCCTTTGTATTGGTTTTAGCCCTTACATCGAAATAACTAATTTCTTTTACAGTCTTACTAATGAACGATTATATTTAACGGACCTCTTCATCTCAATGCCCTGTCAGTTTACTCCTGCAATGTAAAACATAGCAATTTTGTAGTAGCTGCAATGTTTACATGGCAGAGTTAAATACACTTCCAATGACTGTCTTCCCGACAACCATTAGACACCCTTCCTCCTTCAGAAGCAAGTAAAACTTTGTCTTGGAATCAAATGCTGCTGATAGCAGCATTCAATTGGAGGAGCATAGCGTTTGACCGCGCATGCCTAGTTCCAATCCATTACTTCACTATGAGAAGCATGGGATTGGAGAAAGCCACGGGTGATGTCAGCATCTGAGCAAACCTCATTGGACGAAATGCTTGAGGCTGCAGTGAAGGAATCCTGGCGTAGATCAGGAGGTGAGCAATCGGTTAATTTATATAGATTTTTTTTTTATTTATTTTTAATGCCAAGCTGGGTGGACAGAAGGGATCCTATAGTCCAAAAATAACAATTATTTTCAGGACTATAAGTAAACTTGAATTTTTTTCATACATATATAATGTATGTATAATTGGTGACATTGCTGCTAACAATAGCAATATTTATAAATAAAATAACTTATTTAATAGGTGCATATGAGACTTTACTAAAAAGTCTTTGTTTCTTATTTTGTGTTTATTTCCACTCAACGTTATTATATGTACTAAAAGGGTACGTAGGTTAAATATTAAATGTATATTAATGTTGCAGAACCACATCTCATGAAACTCCTGTAATAATTATTATATTATCTTATTAAAAGGTTTTAGTTTTTTTCCGAATTTCATTACGCATTTACTTTACCTCTTTACTCATTATCCATTCTGGCAACTGTACCGTGCCTCTTGTTTGTTTTTTGTTTTTTTTTTTGTTTTTTAAATACTTGTGCACCTGTGATTTACAGGATTACAGGCCATCAATATTTCATCGGTTATTGCTGTTTTTAAGGTCAGATTGGTTTGTTTTCAAAGGCTTTTAATGCAAATTAAGCTACTGCCAAATTCCGAGCCAGGTTTATATTAAAAAAAAAAAAAAAAAGCCTTCTGAAGCATGAATTAACACTTGATGTCTTATAAAGGTAAAATGTTAAGGTTTGGTTTTTTTGTTTTTAAACCTAGAACTTATCATTTGCATGTGTGAACATCCTTTTAACCCACATTTATTAATAATGACACACTGTATTAAACCACTATATGATACACATCTGCATGATCTTATTTATCTGCATAACTATGGAGCACTATGCATCATTGAAAATACAAGCCATAATTAAAAGGCTTCAAACATTGTTGGCAATCAAAACTTGTAACTACATAATATAGTGGTTAAAGGAATAATCCAAGCACCATAAATACTACAGCTTATAGGCGTCACTTCGTGCCCCCATTCCTTCCCCCTCCACCCTTTTGTAAGTCAAACAGTTTAGAATGGGTTGGGTTTTTTTTGTTTTTTTTTTAATACCTACTGTACGTTGGGTAGTCGCTCTCCTCTACATCCAACAGCGAGCTGGAAGCTCTGTTTATAATCTTGTATTAGTTCAGTGGAGGGCTGGCGCTCTCTAGGCGAAAGCTCTTCATCTGAGCTAAGCCCAGCTGTGCAAAGCTCATTTGCTGAGAGCAATCATTGCACTACATGGCTTAGCTCAGGAGAGCTAACAGAAGCGTCTAAGCCGGAATTCGTGCTCTCCTGTTTGACCCTACCTAAGAAGTCAAATTGCTCTAAAACAGTACAACCAGTAACAATTTTGGGACTGAAGGACACTTTTGACATCATAAGCACGACAGCGTGCTTTAGTGGTTATGGTGTACCTTAAAAACACTGCAAGAACCATGAATTGTGCTATTGTAGTTATGGTGCCAAGTTTGACGTCTTACCTGGAATCTACACAGCACAACTCCCCACCTCCGCTACTTCGACCAGAAAGCCAGAGCAGTGCTTCTGTTGGCTCTCCACATTCGGTCATACAGGTAGAGAACTTCTGATTCACTGGCTGAGGTAGTAGAGTCAGGGAGCCTCTGTGTTTGTTCTAGGTTGCATGTGAACATAAGACGGTTGCCATGGTCAAATAAACAATGAATTTACGCAGATTACTAAAGCTGGATCATTTTAACTTCTGAATCTTAATATTTAAAATTCATTTTTAACTAGGTCAAACTTTTTTTTTTGTCAGTACTGTAAATATGATTTATCTCTCTTTTAAATGAGGGTGAGGATATGTAAGAATGAAGTGAGTACATGCTTGGTATTAAAGCAGAGTAGGCACCTGCTTTCCCCACATTGCAGCTGCCTACTCTGCTACTCTACACACACACACACATACACTCACAGACACACACTTACAGACACACACACACACACAAATTATAATTTTTAGTTAAAAAAAATGTCCACCCAGCTTCCCTACCTGGAGAGCTGGCGTGGACATGTTCCTGGGGTCCAGTGGGTCGGGTGCCTGTCTCCATATCATGTGGGGATATTTATGGGATAATAATAGTAAAGGTGAGAATTGCCCACTAATTCAATTCTCAGACCCCAAAGAACGTTTATCGTGTTAAGTGAAATGTATACCATATAAAATAATATCACAATGTTATAAAAATAGATTTTATTTTATAATAATATGTAACATGCGTGACGATAATCAATGAATATCCAGTACAAAATGATATGCAATGCAAAGGAATGTCTATACACGTTTCAATGGCTAAACAGCATTTTCTGTCAAGTCTTACACGATTTATGAGGTATCCTTACAGAGAGAATAAGTTTCACTCAGAGAACAGAATTCTAAAGAGTGCAGCGTAAGGTCGTAAAGTTTAGCTGACAGAATAACCCTTTCAATGCTGGATAGATCTCCTAGGTAGTTAAGATCTATTCTTATGTAATTTTAAATAAAATAACATTTAAACCAGTTCATTAGTCATTTCCTGGAACCATCCAGTAAGAGAATCTACCATATTTATATAAGCAGAATTTTAATTCGCCTAAAAAGATCTTATATTGGAGCAAATCAATACACCTGGATAAAAACAATCACATCAATATATAATTATTCTTAATTCCACCTGCAGAATTGAATGTTTATAACTATATATTCTTTAGTTAACTAAGATTTCTTAATATGGAAATCTGACCGTGCTTTATCCAGTCATATATAATGCTATTAGTACATTTTAATTAATTTAATTAATTAAATGAAACCAGTATAATTACCAGTTGAGTAGATATTTCATCCGATTGGTAGATAGTCTCAGAAACTTATTTGGATGTCTCTCTGCATGGAGGTGTGTAGGTAATAGTGTCCTAGAGTGTCATTGCTCCCGACTGCTCACTTCTTTGCATCCCCTCTCTTTACTTTGTCCTAACTTTTAAAGGGCCAGACTCTCTGTACGTCATCAGTTGATAACCCAATAGAAGCACTAGAGGTGTGCTTATCTTTCAGATTGCAATTTAGGTATTTGGTCTATAGAGGGCAGTCTTGTCCCACTAAACATACCTATCCAGGAAAGAGTTAACTTTTCCTGGTGGCTATTTTGACGTCATTTTGGCCTATCTTGATAGTGGCCATAACTTACATTTGCTGTCAGATCAAACAGTTTCTTTAAGTTTTGTCCAGACTATGTGTCTGGCAAATTCTGAGTTTTGACCCGTAACTTACAATGGGACCTTATACATATAGACAGTGAAATTAAATTATTTAATCTTCTCTGTCACAAATGTCTGGGTTTAGAATTGATCTATTCCATTAGCATTTTAGACCGTCTATCCAACCCCCGTTCTCCTTATCACTTGGTTTGTATATACTATGCATTCCTTTAGCTCTGGCAAAGTGGTTAGTTTTACAGATAGAAATCTTGTGTCTTTTTGTTAACTTGAAAATAACAAAATGGAGTCTGGTCTGTTCAGAGTGACTCAGAATATACACTTTTAATTTCTATCATAGCACAAAATGTCTGCCGATATAAATACTCTGACAATCAGACACGGCGAGGGAGCTGTGTGCTCTCTGCTCCCTCTCGGCGCGCGGGCTTTCTACAGAAGCTGGGAGCCGGAATATGACGTCATAGTCCGGCTCCCGGCATTAGCAAACGGCGCGCGATGCGAGGGAGCAGAGAGGACACAGCTCCCTCGCCAAGTCTGATATGGAGGCAGGCCCCCGACGGGGAGGGGGGAATCCATCACCTCTTGGCCCCCCCCCCATAGCAGGGGGAACATGGGGAGGGGAAGAAGGGGGGCATTTAGGGGCGCTGAGTGCCTGCAGGAATGGCGTTCCTGCTCAAAAAAAAAAGTGCAGGAACTCAATTCATAGTCGTGCCGCGGGGATTAGGGTGTGCCCGCCTATGATAGCACCAACTTATACCTCAGCACGTTACAATATTATAAAAAGGGAGACTTTAGCAATAAATGAGAATTACAGTAATCAGTGAAAGGAATGACTAGAGCAGGGTTAGGCAACATTCGGCACTCCAGATGTTGTGTACTACATCCCCCATAATGCTCTGACACCCATAATGCTGGCAAAGCATCATGGGAGGTGTAGTCCAAAACATGTGGAGTGCCAAAGGTTGCCTATGCCTGGACTAGAGCATGAACAAGCTCATGGCAGCATCTTGTGTACAAAAGGGGCAGGCGCTGGCAATGTTTCTCTGGTGGACAGGTTTTGGCAACAGACTGGACGTGAAGCCAGAGTCAATAAAACAAAGACCGGGAGCTTGCAAGGACGGGTTGCAGGTGGTATTAACTTGCAGGGAAAGTGAAAGGAGGATCAGTGTTATGAGAAGAAAAAAGAAGAAGCTGTTTTAGAGAGATTCAGTTTCAAAAATTCAGAGATGGATAGGGTTTGATTCAAAATATTCAACCATTTTATATGTATATTAATTTTTGATAGTATTATGCATATTTACATATCCACAGAGTCTTCTATCCTGGAGATAATTGGCAAGTAATCCAATTATCTCCAAGGACAGAGGCAAAACTCCATTAAGCACATGGCAGTAAAAAGACCGTAAAATACAATAAAATACACCAGGTTACATTTATCACATAGAACATACACATTCTACCTATCCCCAGATAGCTTAGATCTGAGCGCACATTATTACCAGATGGCGCTCAGATCACGTACATACAGTTCAATCGCTTTTGTGGAAATGAGATATTAACATAATTTTTAGCTAGTAAAATGTCTATTTACTTTATATAGTTCTCAATCAGCATTTATCATTTTATATGTGATTTACTTAAAATGGCCGCTGAGGAGCTTCCCCTCTAACATCGACTAACTAGCTCGTGTAACAAGATGGCGCTGGAATCTGGGGGAGACCCTCATGTTACCAGTGACATCAACCCTTGTAGGAAGAGCATTAGAAGAACCACTTAACAACTAACCAATTAATGATGTATTATTTCATGTTATCTCTGACAATGCATATGATGTAATTTTGCTTTAAAAGGGACTTGCCGTCCCCTCTGAATAAACATTCCTCAAGTTTTTCATCAACCTGAAACTTGTGTCTGGTGTGAATTACTTCAGGGAGCGTGCACGCACTGTTTCTTTAATTTGGCCAGGTGCAGATACACAAAATAATCAATTTATTGATTGATTTCCACTTCAACTGGCGCCAAACGTGGGGCCCCGGATTTGCCGGTTCGGAGGGCCGGAAACCAACGGACCGGAGCGGACCTCCGGAAAGTGGGACAACCGAAGCCTGATCACCTCCAAAATACAGCCGTTGCCTGTATTCTCCTGTTTTGTGTCGGTCTGCCTCCGCGTCCACTTCCGGCTTCCAGAAGGCTACAAGACAGGTAATCTCTTATGTGGTGCCTCTTTTAATGAACCGTCAATTGTCTATCTGCCTCCTGAGTGTTTGTATGAGTGTGTGTGACGGTCGGTGCATGTGTTTTCTTTTTAAACTTTAGCTTGACTGCCTAGCAGGCAGGGGACCACCCGGGGTAACAGGGTTGGGGTATTACGTACAGCCGGTAAGGGGCTGGGAACAACCCGGGTAACAGGTTTGGGGTATTACGTACCCGAGTAACAGGGTTGGGGTACTACGTACAGCCGGTAAGGGGCTAGGAACCACCCGGGTAACAGGGTTGGGTTATTGCATACAGCCGGTAAGGGGCTGGGAACCACCTAGTGGAAGGTGGGGTTTTTTGCTGTAGACCTGGTAAAGGGTCGGATTACAGCCTAAAGAGAAGCTGGGATTGTTACTATTTGCAGTTTGGTGCTCTCTGTTTTAATATGTACATGGCCATATTATTCTCTGTCATTCTGTGGATTTTGTTCAATTGTTGCTACAGTGTGGGTACCCTCGGTGTGTGTGTGTTGTGTGGCTCATCCTCAATTCTGGGGTTTACACTCATCTCTATGTGTGTGATTTTTGTAAATGCCTTTTGCTTAGTGTTGCCACATTTATCTTTTCCTTTGTTCTCTATCTCACCTATGTCTGTTGCCCAGAGCTGTGTTAGTCACCCACGCTCGCCCGCTCCGGTCCGCGGCCACCAATCTCGGGTGGGCGGACCCCTGTGACTAGTCATACGTATTCCCCGGCATCCCCTGGGCTGGGATGTCCTATATTTAAGGTGAGTTTCATCGGGGTTGACCCTGCAGGTTTACACAAGGTCATTCTATACAACAAGGGCTTCCCATTTCTGTCAACCCTGTCTAAAGCGCATTGGGGCTTATAGCCCCAAGGTCTACCAGTATTCCAACCAGAGGCTTTCCAGGAACTACAATGATGTCCCCAATGCCTTCCCGTTACACAGATATATGGGTCCTTCTTGTTAGGTATGTCTTTGTATATGGCAGAGTGTTGTGTTTGTGGAAAAGTACAAGAAACAATATCACAATACTCAAAGGTAAATGTAGCCACATGTGTGTTTGAGGAATTGTACCAGAACGTGTAAACATGATTGTCTTTAGTAATAGCAACTTGTTGGGCCTCTATCAGGCCTAGCAGCAAAAGGAGACACAGGAAGCTCATGGTTCATCAGGGGTGGCTTCCTCTGGAGCAGGTACTTTCTTACAATGTGAAGCGTGTATACAGGAACTCTTTCCGGCCAACTTTACTGAGGTAGCCGTAGTCAGTAGTACTTGGTAAGGACCATCGAATCTTGGTTCGAGAGTGTGTTTCCTGAGGAACTTCTTGACCATAACCCAGTCACCAGGAAGTAACTTGTGAATACCTGTATTCGACTCGGGATCTGGAATAGAAGAGAACACTTGGGCATGGATTTTGGTGAAGGCATGAGAGAGAGCAGTTACATAGTCTACCATAGCGTCTGACTGAATCTGAAGCTGTTGGGGGAAATAACAACCTAACCTTGGTGCTGTACTGAACAAAATCTCATAAGGGGATAGACTGAACTTCCCCCTAGGGGTGTATCGTATGCTGAATAGTGCTAGGGGAAAACTCTCGGGCCAGGGCATGTTGGGCTCCTGGGACATTTTAAGCATTCTGGCTTTCAACGTGCCATTCATGCGTTCTACCTTACCGCTACTCTGCGGGTGATAAGGTGTGTGGAAGGCAAGGGTCACCCCCAGTGCTGCCCAGACTTCCCTTGTTAACAGAGCAGTAAAGGAAGTTCCTTGGTCACTTTCAATCACTTCTGGAACTCCATATCGGCAGACAATTTCTGTAAGGAGATGCTTTGCTGTGGTCTTTGCTGTAAGGTTAGCGACTGGAAAGGCTTCTGGCCATCCTGAGAACATGTCCACTATGACTAGCACATACTCATATCGTCCACTCTTCGGCATCTGGACATGGTCAATCTGTAATCTTTGGAAGGGATAATGTGGTTTGGCCAGGTGATTAGGAGCAGCTTTGATAATCTTTCCGAGGTTACATTTGGCACAAATAATACAGGATCTGCAATAGTTCTGTGTCAGAGTAGTAATGCCAGGTGCTTCAAAATATTTATCAATTAGGGAGTTCATCAGATGTTTAGGCAAATGGGATGGTCCGTGGGCCCACTGTACAACAGCTGGGTACATGTTTCTCGGTAAACAAAACTTGAGGTTGATGGTATAAACATCATTTTGAAGGATTGCCCATTTGTCCTTCCAGCTTTGTTTTTCTTGAGGGGTTGCTGCGGCTTGCTGTTCTTTCAAGAGTTTGAGATCTGTGGGTAAGGTTTGCATAGTATAGATGGGGTGGTCTCAGTGGCCACTCTTCTGTCCACTTTCCATCCTTGCCGTGCTGCTTCCTTAGCGGCCTGATCAGCCAGGTGATTGCCCTGGGCTTCTTCTGAGTTCAACCTTCAGTGGGCTTTTACCTTCACTACGGCCACCTCTTCAGGCAGCAGCAGGGCGTCCATCAATTCTTCAATAGCTGCCCCATGTTTCACAGGAGTACGGTGGCTGTGAGGAAACCCCTGGTTTTCCACATTAGACCAAAATCATGTGCCACCCCCAGGGCATATCTTGAATCTGTATAAATCTGTACCTTCAAACAACTTACAGGCCACCGTAAGGGCTGTTAGCTTGGCCTCTTGGACTGATTTTGTCGGTGGAAGTGCAGCAGCCTGTAGTATTCGACATTCTGTAGTGACTGCGTATCCAGTGTGGTATTGTCCTTGTTCATCAGCAAATCTGGAACCATCCACAAATAGTGTACAGTCTGGATTGGGTAGGGCAGTTTCATGCACTGTTGGTAGGTGGGTAGTTTCCATCTTCATCTGTTCAAAACAATCATGAGGGGCTTCTGGATCTTGCCCCCTAGGAGGGAGATCGTCGCATATCTCTGTATGGTACCGAGGATAACTGACTGTATTGCAGTTAATAATCTTTTTAGTTACTCCCGCTAGTTCAAGTTGTTCTTGAGTTGCTGTACTTCAAGACTTGGCCATTGGGCCTAGATCTTCCCACGAGAGGTCAGGAGACTTGGTGAATGAGACATGCGGGACAGCCACCTCCCAGTGGTGGTAAAGGTGTGATATTTACATTGGAAGGTGAACCAACGAGACCATGTTGTCTCTGGAATCACATAATAAATCTGTTAGTGGGATGTGAATTTCTACTAGGTGGAACAACTCTTCTTCATAGTATGCATCAGGGCCTGGAGTGTCTTTAAACCACAGAGTGCAATGCAGCAAGTTCTCTGGTTGCACGTCATGTGTAATGTGGGAGTATGTAATTGGAACTCCATCTGGACATCTGGGTTGATGTCTAGGCTGTACCAGTAATGGGCTACTCCCCCCTTGGGAAGTGGCAGAAGAGTGGCCGGGTTCAAGGAATAACATCTTTGAAGAGTCACATTGTCGGGCAGCAGTAGAGAAGTTTGTAGACAAAGATGGCATTGGGAGGAAAGGTGTTTTGGTTGGACTTGCTGCAAGATGGCGGAAATGTAATGCGGAGCGAGAACAGTTAGAGAATGCCCAAGGACGAAGTCATTGGTCTTGTCCAATAAAGCACTAGCAGCAAACACTGCCCGCAGGCAGGAAGGGCTACCTCTGGCTACGGGGTCGAGCATGCAGGAAAAGTAGCCAATGGGTCACTGTCTTGAGCCATGGGACTGTGTAAGGACCCCTGAAGCATGGCCCATCTTTTCTGAAACGAACAGTTTAAAAGGCAATTGGTAGTTGGGTAGGCCCAAAGCGGGTGCGGAGGAAATTGCCTTTTGCAGGGCTGAGAAGCAGGCTAGTGCATGAGGTGAGAGTGAGAACGGTTCGCTCTTCAAAGCGTCATATAGAGGTTGCATAAGCTGGGAAGCTTCAGGAATCCATGATCTGCAATAGGTAATGAGGCCTAAAAAGGCATGTAGAGTCTGATGAGTAGATGGGGGTGGCAAATTCAGAATAGCAAGAATCCTGTTTCTGGTAAGATGACGGGTGCCATGGGAGAGGCAGTGTCCCAAGAAGACCACAGAGGGCCGGCACCACTGGAGTTTGGATTTAGAGACTTTACAACCTTCTTCAGCCAGAAAGCATAGAAGATCCTCGGAATCGTGCTCAGCAGTTGGAAGGTCAGCAGCGCAGAGAAGTAGGTCATCAACATACTGGAGCAAGACCACGTCTGTGTGAGCTTTTTGCCAGGGTTCCAGGACCATAGACATGGCCCTTGCAAACTGAGTAGGAGAATTCTGTGTCCCCTGAGGCATGACAGTCCATGTATACTGTTGGCAGTCATGAGTAAAAGCAAAGAGATGCTGGCAGGACGTATCCAGAGGTACGCTGAAGAAGGCATTAGCAAGATCGACCACAGTGAAGAACTTGGCTGTGGGTGGAACCTGTGACAACAAGGGGTGTGGATTGGGGACAACAGCGGTGTCTTTGACGGTGACATCATTAACAGCAAGCAGATCCTGGACCATGCGGTACTGGTCTGGTTGGCCCTTTTCAGTTTTCTTCTTGACAGGGAACAATGGAGTGTTACATTGTGACACAAATTTGATAAGAGCTCCTTTTGCTAGAAGGCTGTCAACTTGCTTAGAGATGGCAAGAGCCTGTGCAGGTTTCAATGGGTACTGAGGCCTCTGAGATGGGGCAGCTCCTGGTAGAAGGGTAACCACAGCTGGTGGAACACGTAGGCGGCCTATGTCATCCGGCCCCGTGGACCAGAGTTTAGCAGGGATTCTGTCCAGAGCACTGGGGGCATCCATGACCCTTGTTGCCCCTGCGGGAGATGTGAGGTGTAGCAATAATGGTAGGGAACAGAGGACCGAAGTGTCTTTATGTGATAGGGGTGTGAGTAATTGAACCTGACCATCTGCAGTAAAAGTAATTGAGGCCTGAAGGCGGGACAGGACATCAGCACCCAAAAGGTTAATGGGACAGGTGGAGGAGACAACGAACCGTGAGAGGATATCAGAACCCACACGTAGGAGCTTAGTCAGTGGATTACTGCGGGGAGTACCGTCAACAACTACACAAGATACATCGGTGTCTGACAGGAAGGATGGGTCTGGCAGGTCTTGTTCTCTAAGAACACTGCGGGCTGCACCTGTGTCAACTAAGAAGGTAGTGGGATGACCCTCAACGGGCAGGACAACTGTAGTGAGAGGCCTTCCCCCATCCCCTGTAGACACTGCCATGGCAGGGGTATCAGACACAGGCTTGCCGGTTACCTATTGCAATAAATCTAAATGAGCCTGGTCAGGGCCAGTGTAGCGACGTGCAGAGGTAGTAGAGAGACTTGCCGGGGGAGCAGGGCGACCAGTACGGCCTTGCCTAGGTACGGGGGCGATTCTCCTGAAATCCTTCAGTAGCAAACCCGTCAGCAGGAGCTGGAGGATAAGTACGGGCATCTGGAGGTGGTGGGGGAGCTTGGGAATATTCAGGAGGTGGAAAGTATGGAACCGGGGGCGGAGGTGGTGGCTGAAAGTACCCTGGAGGGAGATATCCATAAGCAGTAGCTGAAGGATTAGAATACCGGGGGAGCAGTGGCCTATGTAACCTTGGATGGGGACAATCTCTACGGAAATGGCCAGCCTGATGACAATTATAACAGGTTCTGGCCGCGGGTGCCGATCCCGAGTAGGAATCGCAGCCTGTGGCACGGTGTAACCTTGGGGAACATGGGCAGGCCCTGTGATAGGAACCGGAGCGGTAAACATCAGTGGATTAGCTCTTCTCTGTACGGGCTGAGACACTGACTCTAAACCTTTAGCTGCCAACAAAAGGGTGTCCAGAGGGATTATTCTATACTCAGGGCGAGAGAGGATTAAACCCTTACGAATGTGTTCTTTCAGACCAGCCACAAAGGCTGCGGACAGCATCTGGGTGTTTGCTTTGTTGTATGTACTAAACCCTAGATCTGAAAAGGTTTGGGTTAGTTGTGAATGATATTTCTCAACTGATTCAAGTTTGTCCTGAACGATATCATTTATACAAGTGGCTTGGTCAGCCGATTTGTCCTGGGCCCAAGCACGGAGTTGTTCACAAAACGTAATACCAGACTGGAAATCCGTGTCAGTAGTGAGGGGAGCATCATTGAAACTCCTCGCCATTATTGGCCAATAGGCATCACCAGCTTTAATTTCACACAGACTATAAAGATCCCGTCAAGCAGCGGAGTACATCTTACGGATTTGAGCCATTCTGCGGAAGAAGGGCATTGGCTGTTTCTCTGGATCAGGGAGGGAAGTGACCAAAGTGGCAGCTTGTGAGGGGTTGAACGTAACATACATATGTGGAGCACCTTTGGTAACGGGGGTTACTTGGAGATGCACTCCAGAAGTGGTCTGTCTCTGTGAGAGTCTATTACCCTGAGGGCGAAGCGGGCCACGCTCTTCTACATCATCATCCCCGGGAGCAACGGGGCCCTCATGAGAGGAAGCAGCATCAAGGGAAGCTGGGGCTGGAGCGGCCGGAGTGACAGGGGCCGGGAGACCAGTGACGATGTTATGGAGGGTGCCCAACTGTGACGTAGTAGGATGGAAGCCTGAGGCTGCCGGAGAGACACCCATAGCGTAGGGTTGGCCCGAAGTGGCAAGCTCATCAGAGCCGACCACCATGAGCGGGTAACTGGGACTTGCATCAGGGGTGTACGGGACCAGAGCCATGGAGGAAGCAGGGGTAGGGGCAGGCTGGGTTGGGCGTGACAGGTGAGCAGTCAGGGCAAGGGCGAGGGCAGATAACGGGTCGGAGGAACCAGGGGCAGATGGGGTGAGGGAAGGTGGAGTGGGGGGAGCAGGAGAAGAGGGTTGGGACTTAGAGGCGGAGAGGGTAGAGAGTAATGACAACAGATCGGCCGGTGAGATAGCGGGAAGAACATCGGGAGGTGTAGTAGGAAGAGCAGAGGTAGTGGGACGAGCTAAGGTTGGGAGGACAGAGAGAAGAGACGACAAGTCAATGGGAGGAGGAGGATCAGAAGATGTAGTGGGAGGAGTAGGGGTAGTAGGATGTACTAGGGCTGAAAGTGCGGGGAGAAGAGAAGACAGGTCAGTGGGAAGAGGAGGAGGAGGTGGAGGAGGAGGGTGAGAGTCGGAAGGTGTAGTGGGAGGAGCAGGAGTAGTGGGATGAGCTAAGGCTAAAAGGGCGGAGAGAAGAGATGACAGGTCAGTGGGAGGAGAAGGAGGCGGAGGAGGAGGAGAATGAGAGTCGGAGGGTGCAGTGGGAGGAGTAGGGGTTGTAAGATGAGCTAAGGTTGAAAGGGCAGATAGAAGACATGACAGGTCAGTGAAAGGAGGGTTAGAAGAAGTAGGAGGAGGATCGGGGATGGAAGGGACATCAGGGAGTGCAGGAGGCAGAGTAGGGTGCTGGGGATGTTCAAGAGCGGAAATAGCAGAGAGGAGAGAGTATAACAGGCCAGCAAGAGTAGTGGGGTTGAACAGGCCGGGATGATAGAAGTAGCGGAGGGAAAAGGCGAAACCGTGGTAGCAGTGACATCAGGAGGTGGGGCAGGAGCTAACGGGATGGGATCGGGGACGGGGGAACAATAGGAACAGGTGGAGACAGTGGAAGGGGCGGGGGACGAGGAGATAGAGGAGGTGAAGGGGCATCGGAGAGGGCTGGGAGGAGGGGTGATGGCGGGGCCTGGTCGGGGCAGTGGGGAGCTGGAAGGACGGCTGGGATGCAGGAGTAAGAGGAAAGGAATGTTACGGTACTGGGTAATAGTAGGCTCCATCAGCTCCGAGCACGGGACACAAGGGGGTGGGGACCTGTCCTACACCACAAGGAGGTGGCGTCTGGGCATTAACGGGGGAAGCTGGGCGGGAGTTATTCAACATGTTCTGGGCACCATCATAGGGCGGTGGTCGGGAAACAATGGGGGGTACATCATCATTGCAAACATTTCGGTGATACACATAAATCGTCTGCCCCTCAAAGTCTAACTCTTCGTCTGTCCAGCCCTCCCGTTTGTGACCTCTAGCGACCCGATACTAAGCCTCTACGGCTTTCATCAACCCGTTATTCAGCAATAAACCCTCTTTGTCAACAAGCAGTTTCCTCCAAAATTCTGGTTGCTGGTTTCGCCACATCATGTATGACAAACTAAGTACAACTAAAGGTTTAATAGCTTGTAGAACCACCTTTAGCAGCAATAACTTGAAGTAATCGTTTTCTGTATGAGTTTATCAGTCTCTAACATTGTTGTGGAGGAATATTTGTTCACTACTTTACAACGTAGCTTCACTTCATTGAGTTTTGCTGACATTTGTTTATGCACATGTCTCTTAAAGGGACACTTCAGGCACCCAGACCACTTCCGCCCATTGGAGTGGTCTGGGTGTCAACTCCCACAACCCTTAACCTTGCAAGTTTAATTATTGCAGTTTTTTATAAACTGCAATAATTACCTTGCAGGGTTAACTCCACCTGCAAGGTAATTAGAGGGCACTTCCTGGTCCATAGCACAGAAAATCTGTGCTAGAGCGACGCTGGAGGTCTGGATTTTCAATGCTTTCCTATGGGGAGCTCTAATGCGCATGCGCGGCGTTGCTGCGCATGCGCATTAGGTCTCCCAGGCTGGTGGGCAGGATCAGTCTCGCCCACCGGCCGACGTAAACACTGGGAGGAGCGGTGGCGAGAAGAAACCAGTGCTGAGGGAAATCGGCGGGGTCTCAGGTAAGTGATCTGAAGGGGTTTTCACCCCTTTAGCAACCGGGGATGGGAGGGAGAGGGGACCTGCAGTGCCAGGAAAACAGATTGTTTTCCTGGCACTGTAGAGTCCCTTTAAGGTCCCGCAACAGCATTTCAGTCGGGTTGAGGTATAGTCTTTGACTGGGCCTTTGCAACACCTTGATTCTTTTCTTTTTCAGCCATTTTTTTTTTTTTAAATTCTTTATTTTTGTGGGTATACGAGAGTTAAACACGTAGTACATTATGTGCAAAACAAAAGTGAAATAACATGTACAAAATACATTTAAGACAGTCTTCATATAACATTCGTATTTGCATAGAAACTTTGCAACACAATTTTTAATAGGTAAAGCCCTGCATTTCTCCCTCGTGGCCACTAAGGCGTATGGCTACCCTGAGGGGCTAGTATACAGCTTTATGTGCTCTGCTTAGGAATGTTGGGGCTGTAGGCGCAGCCTGGGCACTTGTATTATTAGGTGAGGGAGTGTGGTTATTATGGCCGATGGCCGTTGATAGGAGTGGTGCAGGTCCTCGCAAGTCTCCAAGTAGGGCGCTTGTACACAGAATTTCGGGCCTCTGCATTTGCTTCGTGTTAGGGGAGGGGCAAGTCTGCTTAACCAGGATCGGTGGGAGTCTGCTTACGGAGCCAGCAATTTAAATATATCTGTTGCCCTGTAACCTTCATAAGCTTAAAAAACAAACAAAAAATAAACTTTTAAGACCTTAGAAAACTTAAGAAACTTTGAGAAAAGAAACCAAGAACCAAAAAATCACTGCTTCTAAGGTGAGCAAAAAGACTAGGTAAGTTCAGCATATGAAAGGTGTCCAATTTATAGTCCTGCGGTAAGGGACCTATCAGACATTTCACAGGTGCATTTGCGTGTGCGGTCGCGTTTCTTATGTTAAAGGATCCGTCATCTTCGGCTCAGTTCCTCTGGGCACAAAGGGAGTTATATCATCGACATTCCACGCTGGGCTGGCCCTTGTCGCTGCTGTAGGAAGCGAGAGTCCCAGTGACTGGAGAAACTTAGGCGCTTCAGATATGCGTGTCAAGTGGGCCGTCTTACCGGCGTGCTCTATGGTTAAACGATGAGGGCCCCATTTATAGGGGATAGAGTTCTCGCCCAGTAGCAAGGTGATGTGGCGGAGAGACCTGCGCCAGGTGAGAGTGTGCTTTGAGAAGTCTCTGTATAGGGTCAAACTTGCTCCCTCAAACGTGATGGTGGGAGAGCCTCTTGCGGCTCCCATGAGAGCCCCCCGGTCCGAGTCCCGGACAAATTTAATCAACACATCCCTTGGTGCTTCTTGGGGCGCTTTGAGTGCCTTGGGGAGGTGAAAGCAGGTGTCGATCCCTACCTGCTTCGCTTGTTTGGGAGTCCGTAAGGTTGCCACCAGCCTCCTACAATAGTGTGGTAATTCCAGGTTTCCCGCCGATTCCGGCACTCCCCGGATTCGCAGGTTTCGGGCTCTGGTTTTGTCTTCCATGCCCGCTAATTGAGCGGTCAGCGCCGCACATTGTTTTTACAACTGTCCCAGGGCAGCGTCTGTCGCCGCTTGTGCTACTCTCGCGCCCCCGAGGGACTCCTCAACGGAGACCACCCGGCCTGCAAGTGTGGAGACCTCCCCTCGGACAAGTGCCATGTCGGCGTCAAACATCGCTTTGATGTTTACCATCAGTGCCTTGATGTCGGTTTTCGTGGCGGGTGCTGCGTCGCCCAATTCTTTAGGCTGCTGGGGAGTAATATGCACCTTGCTGGAAACGTGGAAGGAATCGAGTGCGCTGTCATCGTCGGATGACTGTGTGTCGAAGGCCTCTATCGGCGCCATCTTGCCAGGTACGTGCAGCTGCCTAGGACGCATAAAAGTGCCTATATCTTTGGATCCCGAGCCAGGATCTGCTCTGCTCTTCTTAGTTTTCTTCCCCATAGTGTGGGGTGTCTTGGGGATCTGTTTGTTGGGTCCCAGAGGTGGTTTTTGTCGCTTGGATATCCCTTTTTCTGGGTCTCACGCTCGGAGCTGTGGTGAGTTGCGACTTGCTCGTTTAGGCGTTGGCTCCCTTTCAGCCATTTTTGATGGGCAACAACACTGGCCTCTCTAAGATCATTACCGATGTCCTCCTTGGCATTTTGTTAACATAAACCTGAATGCTCCAGTACATACGTTACATGCAACCAGAACACACTATGACAAACCGAGAGACAACATGTTCATCATCTGATATAGCACTAAGCAGTGAGTGCTTGCTGCTCAATTAAAGGGACGATCAAAGCACAACTAGAATCCCTTGTAGTGGTTATGGTAGCAGGAGTTCCCTCTCAGTGTAAGTAGTCAAACTACTTGCGAAAGGCTTGACAACTTACCTGGGGTCCCCCAGGAGCCTGCCACCTCATGTGGAGCCAGAGGATTTGGCAAGGAGCTCCTGTTTGCGCCACTGAGCTGGTCCGTGCATGGCTCGTTTGCTAAGAGTGTCAGCTGTGCGCTCTCAACCATTAAGCGCCTTCCTGCGCCACCAAGCTTAGCTCAGGGCAGAAGGGAAGTGGCGACAGGTGCCTGGTTGAGCTCAGGTAAGTTGGCATCATGGGATGGGCATGGGTAGAATGGCGCATGTTAAGGACTATGAGGGTGGCAGAATTTTAGACGTGTTAAGGCGGAGTAATGGCGTGTTGTGTAAAACCAAGTAGGAAGGGAGTTACAGTAATCAAACTTTGTGAAGAATTAGGAGTTCTGAATATCAGTAGAGGGCAGATTTTCTGAATATTAAACAGGCGACAAGGATATTGAGAAGTGAGAGAACCTATATGTTTTTCAGAGAATATGGAGGACTCAACGATGACCTCAATACTCTCACTGAAGTTCTGCGTTGTAAGTGATGGGATGTAAAGCAATGCGGAATTTGTTGGCGCTTTATAGTATAATAATAACGGGGTGATGGGCAGATAGTGAGAGGGGGAAAACTATTTTTTTACTTCACAGCTTTTTTTACCCTAAGAGTTACAATCACTTTTACATTTTCCACCATGTGCAAATTGGCACGCACATTTTTTTTAAATTTTTTTTTTAATTGTCAAAATGTATTGTTATAACTGTTTTCAATAAAGTTAATTAAAAAAAAAAAAAAAAACAGTGTCGCATCCCTGTGGTGATGTGCTTGTGGTGTAGTGGCTAAGAGGTCAATTTCAGTACGCACACCGGAAGTGATGCGTTGTAGCGTCAGTACACCCGGAAGTCATGAGGTGACTCCGCCTCAGTACACCCGGAAGTGATGAGCTGTCGCCTCCAGGACCAGTTTCAGTACACCCGGAAGTGATGAGCTGTCGCCTCCAGACCAGTTTCAGTACACCCGGAAGTGACGTGGCGCGCTGTGGATAGTGTATGCTGTGCTGCGATGTGATTGGGTGACGGCTGACTGTGCTCGGTAGCCGGGAGAGGATGCGCAGGAGAGGTCGGGCTGCCTGTGGAGCTGCCCCGTTGCTTCTCGTTCTGTGCGGGGTGTTCAGGGCGACCTGCGGCGGCAAGTCTCTGCCAGCCTTCAACGATGACATTCCCTTCCGGCTCAGCTGGCCCGGGCCGGACTTCTCCCTGGTCAGTGAGGGAGCGGGGGGGGGACAGGGGAGTAAGTGGTTATGGTGGCAGGGGAGTAAGTGGTTATGGTGGCAGGGGAGTGGTTATGGTGGCAGGGGAGTGGTTATGGTGGCAGGGGAGTAAGTGGTTATGGTGTCTGTAACTAGCAGTAGATGTTAGTGAGTTTATGTGGGGTTAATGGTGACATGTGACATTTTAGGGTTAGTCAGGGTGTAATTATCAGGGACAACGCAGACTGATCACCGGGGAGCAGTGGGGTCTGGCTGCACTGGAAGAAATGGGGAGATAC
This sequence comes from Pelobates cultripes, assembly GCA_933207985.1. Classification (NCBI taxonomy): domain Eukaryota; kingdom Metazoa; phylum Chordata; class Amphibia; order Anura; family Pelobatidae; genus Pelobates; species Pelobates cultripes. The sequence continues at coordinate 347,678,353 of OW240913.1, forward strand.
AGGGTCTGGCAGTGACATGGGGTAATGGGGAGATACAGGGTCTGGCAGTGACATGGGGTAATGGGGAGATACAGGGTCTGGCAGTGACATGGGGTAATGGGGAGATACAGGGTCTGCCAGTGACATGGGGTAATGGGGAGATACAGGGTCTGGCAGTGACATGGGGTAATGGGGAGATACAGGGTCTAGCAGTGACATAGAGGTAATAGGGAGATACAGAGGTCTCTGGCAGTGACATGGGGTAATGAGGTACAGGGATGGCAGGCATGAGTGTGGGGGTGAGACCCTGCTTGGCAGTGACATAGGGAGATACAGGGTCTAGCAGTGACATGGGAGTATTTACAGGGTCTGGCAGTGAGATGGGGTGTTGCAGGGTGTGGTAGTGACATGGGGTGTTGCAGGGTCTGGCAGTGACATGGGGAGATACAGGGTCTGGCAGTGACATGGGGTGTTGCAGGGTCTGGCAGTGACATGGGGTGTTGCAGGGTCTGGCAGTGACATGGGGTGTTGCAGGGTCTGGCAGTGACATGGGGTGTTGCAGGGTCTGGCAGTGACATGGGGTGTTGCAGGGTCTGGCAGTGACATGGGGTAATGGGGTGTTGCAGGGTCTGGCAGTGACATGGGGTAATGGGGTGTTGCAGGGTCTGGCAGTGACATGGGGTAATGGGGTGTTGCAGGGTCTGGCAGTGACATGGGGTAATGGGGTGTTGCAGGGTCTGGCAGTGACATGGGGTAATGGGGTGTTGCAGGGTCTGGCAGTGACATGGGCTAATAGGGAGCTGAAGGGATATTACAGTGACATGGGTTAGTTGGGAGCTGCAGGGGTATTGCAGTGACATGCGTTAATGGTTAGCTGCAGGGTTTAGCAATGACATGGGTTAATGGGGAGATGCAGGGTCTGGCATGGAATGGATTAATATAGAGCTGCAGGAGTCCATGGGTTAATCGGGAGGTGCAGGGTTTGGTAGTGACATGGGTTAATGGGGAGTTGCAGCATCTGGTAGTGACATGAGATCATGTGGGTCTGCAGGATCCATCCGTGGTGTAGGAAGCGGGGACTTGCAGGTTTCAGCCATGAGTTGGGCAGAGGGAACCACAGGGCATAGCAAGGGCAAGTTAGCAGAATGGGTGTTTATCCCTCAGGTGTGCAAATGGAGCTCCACCTTTATGGTAGTCAAATTGGGAGCTGCGAGGTCCAGACATGAAGTGGGAAAATGGAGAGCTGAAGGCTATGAGGAGGTCCGAAACATATTGGATCTTAAAGGAACATTCCACACATATTTAGAACGTTAGCTTATTAAAGTGCTTTAGTGTGTTCATTTTTTTCATGTTTTCATGTTAAGCGCAAATGCAGGAAATCATAGAAATCATCAGGTTTATAAACCTTGTTACACGTCCCCGGCTGTCAATCACACAGACAGCCCTGTTACTTACTGGAAGTTTAGCTCAATGGAGATGAATTCAAGAGACAGAAAACCCAGAGCACATGTAGCTATAGCAAGCCCAGATGTCCTATAACCCCGAGGTATATCTGTATAATGGTATTTATTTATAAAGTATTCATTTTATAAGCAAGTACCAGTAAATCGGTTGTAGGCCAAAATGGTTGATTTGATTGAATAACACATTAACACACCGTGTTAAATTATATCTGAGATCTTTCAATTACACAAAAAGTAAATCAAGTGATATGACACAATGATTAACAGCAAATTATTTCACATACCCTGTGTTTAATTAAACGGTATAACTCAATATTCAGGTCCCAATGTAAACTATGAATTTCTTTGTCTGTTTAAAAGTTAAGCCTTCCCTGTCTGACATGTCATTGTATTGGCTTTGTTTGTAGCGTTCAGTTACACACACTAGTTGTTTTCTGATTGAATTCAATTTTTCGCAGTCAGTTGTTTTGTGAATGTTGAAAGAATCTCAACAATGTACAAGCTGTGGAATGTATACAGAATCTGTGCTAGTACAGCACGAACCAGTTTCTGAAAAGACGGAAATGCAGTATCCATTGGTTTTCAAAAGCCTTCTGAAAATGTACTAAAACACTTTGTATTCTCTGCTTTTACTTTATAACAGCCTACTACAGGCATACCATACAAAGACGATGACTACATCATTATGACCACGGCAGATAAAGAAACATATAAGTGCATGCTTCCATTAATGTCAAGCAATGATCAGGTAATATTACAAATTGCATTGTTAAAGCTGCTTGTTAGAATGCTGCTCAGTGTGTTATGTAGTAGTTGTCCAGTTAGAATTTTATTGGAAGATATTTTGCATTTCATCTAATAATTAGTTCAGAGTGCCTTGGAACGCTAGATTAAAGGAGCACTATAGGGTCAGGAATACAGACATGGGGGTTAAAACCACCATCTAGCCACTCTGGTCCCCTCTTGTCTCCCTAAAAATCGTAAAATCTTACTTGTATTCAAGTCTGGAGCTGTCGGCTTTGTCCCTGTTTCCTGTAGACCTGCCTGCTGACACCAGCAGAAGTGGTAGTCTGATCCAATCACAATGCTTCCACATAGGGCTGGCTGAGACTGACAAAGAGGCAGAGCCAGCACAATTTAAACACAGCCCTGGCCAATCAGCAGCTCCTCATAGAGATGAATTGAATCAATGAATCTCTATGAGGAAGGTTCAGTGTCTGCATGCAGAGGGAGGAGACACTGAATGTTTGGAGCATGTTAGACAGCCATGACCCAGGAAGGATCTCTAACAGCTATCTGAGGAGTAGCCAGTGAAGTTATCACTAGGCTGTAATGTAAACACTGCATTTTCTCTGAAAAGACACTTTGCTGTTTACAGCAAAAAGCCTGAAGGTAGTGATTCTACTCACCAGAACAAATGCAATAAGCTGTAGTTGTTCTGGTGACTATAGCGTCCCTTTAATAAAAAAATTATAAAAAAATGTACAAACTTTATTTTATTGAAAGTAAATATTTTTTTCGTTAAACAAACAAAATGCATGAAATGAGCAGTCTGTTTAAGATCTATTACACTTTTCTCCGTTGCCCTAACTTATTACACTATGAAGCATGATCAGTGATCACATTTGATAACCATCATTTTTTTGTAATTGATAGCTGAGATTTTAACCAGGTCCTCTCTACCAATTGTCGTATGCATCAGAAAATATAGTAGAGCTGAAAGTTGTCAGCTTTAAACACATGTTAGTGGATGAAGTTCTGTCTCCGTTTTTTGTTCTGTTATTTTATTTATTTAAATGAGAAATCTGCAAATATTTATGGGAATGTGCTGGACTTCTTGTAAGTGGGAATTCAGGTTTCAGCTATTATGCATTGAGTTTTGCATCATTTTATTTTGCTTTAAGAATGCATGGAAAATAAATCAGATTAATCTTTCATGGGTTTTTGTGACACATAAATTTTTTTATTCATTATATTTATTGTTTTTTTATTTATTTTATTTATTGTTTTACTTTACAGGAAGATGAACGTGACTACAAAGGTCCCACGCCAAGTGAACTTTTGGAGCCTCTTTTCAAGCAGACTAGCTGTTCATACAGGGTACACTGTCCCTTGCTTCTTTTACCTTTTAAAACTAAATTCTAGTTTCACTTTTCGGTTGTGATTGGAATCATGTACTCGGAGCACTTTACACAGTTAAATGTAGGTAGGGTTAAAGGAAGGGAGATAAATAATAAGACATTCATGTACAAAGTATTCACCTTAGCCTATAATTTACATTGAGTGAAATACATTTATAATTTGGGACTATCAAAAAATATACAGTGTGGTTACTGCAAGTTGTTTGTATATAGATCTAAACCTTACCTTGTGTCACTTTACCCTACTTCCCTTAGAATGTAAGCTTGTTTGGCAGTGCCCTCAGCGTCCTCTGTTCCTGTACATCCAACTTGTCTTGGTTCAAATACTTGTTTGTTAGTCCCCCTATTGGACAGCGCTTTGGAATTTGTTTGCACTTTATAAATAATTCTAATATACAGTGTGTGAATAAAGGAGGGATTTTTAATGTTCGGGTTGTTAGTGTTGAACTTTTACATTTTTTGCTTTAAAATAGTCATCTCTCTTTAATTTTTAGATAGAGTCTTACTGGACCTACGAGGTTTGCCATGGAAAACACATTCGTCAGTACCATGAGGATAAAGAAGCTGGGCAGGTATGTTCCCTTTATTTCATTTTTAATATTTGTTGTAGGGGAGGTTGAGCGAAAAGTTAGCAGAGGAAAAATTAAAGTTGATCTTTAGAGAATTTAAGGGGCATAATTAAAAATACTGTGTAGGTTGTGAAAATTAAGAAATTGTTAAGCCTATTAGCAGGTAATTAGAGACTCCTATGTAAAACCTTGCAAAACCCATATGCATGCATTGTCGCTGCGCATGCACATTAGGTTACCCAATCAGCTGATGTCACAGCAGTTATTTTGAAAGCCTGGTTTAACATATTATACAACACAGAGCCAACATTTATCACCATTTAGTGCACTATCTCTTTCCCTGTTTCTAGAAAGTAAATATTCAAGAGTATTATCTTGGGAATATGATTAAGAAGAGCTCACTAGAAACAGGTAAGTTACGTTCCCCAATTTTTCTTATGGTTGATTTTAGTTTTTTCATATTAAAGCGTGCCTGTTGTGATACACACAAGTGTATTTATTCTAAACATTAATTAAATTTTCAAAGATTCCAAAAAGTGCTTTGGCGTTTGGGTAATAAGTTCTTGATAAGTATAGCTGCATACATTTTGTTGGTTTTGGAATACTTCTTTTAGTCAGTTAATTTTTTTTATCTATACTTTACCATAGCAGAATTCATAGCAAATGTATAGATTGAGAAACAAAAATAGGTCCCTCCCTATCTGACAATCGATTCTTCAGTATAGTCTTTGTAGACCTCTATGCCCAAGAGTTTACAGACAAGGAGAGCAGGAGAACACTCCCACAGGCTACACGACATGTATTTCTTGTTGCTATGGTTAATCACTAGCAGTTGCATCTAACAATGACTAGAGAAGTATAGGAATAGAGTGAATGATGTCACTCCTTTCAGACGCCTTAACACTCAACAAAAAACAGCGTATTCGTGACAAAAAGTAAACAGAAGGCAAACATCACAGTTGTGCAACAACCTCAGAGCATCAGAAATGGTGTGGGGGAGAGGTGAATTCAGTTACAGGGACACTGTAGACATTGCAAATGCTTCATCTCGTTGAAGTGGTTACAGTGTCTTGGTACCGTCCCTTGTTTAGGTCTTTAACAGCTTTAATGGGACAGTGAACTGCACAAATACAAAAAAGAAAAAAACTAAAATCACTATTTAGTTGATATACCCCATTGAAAACCTATTTGTGATGCTTGGACTGATGAGGAAGCAGCTGAGCAGTAATTGGTGGAGGTGATTGGTGATGGCAGTCACCCACTGCTGACATGAATTGGTATTACTAAGGAAGAGTGTAACTTAGCCAAACGGCGTGTGGGCCAGGCTGTGGTTTTCCAGGGGCCATTATTCAATGTTAAACTGCTTGAAAATGGATTCATAATGAATTAGGGGACCGTGCCAGGGGACTCCAAGTACTATAACTAATCCAGTGAGATGAAATAGCTATAGTGCCTACAGCAGAGTACAGAATATTTGATAGAGTTCTAACCTCAACATATGAGGAAAGGGATTTAGGGGTGATTATTTCTGATGACTTAAAGGTAGGCAGACAATGTAATAGAGCAGCAGGAAATGCTAGCAGAATGCTTGGTTGTATAGGGAGAGGTATTAGCAAGGAAAGAGGGAAGTGTTATATTTTATAATGATGTACCTGAATGTACCTGGATGCAAGTGTAGTAAAGCTGCTATAGATCTTACTGAAATTAAACTTCCTCTCCTTCCACCTTTAAGTGTAAAAAAATAAAAATAAATACATAACCCCATAAGCACCAATTCTATGTAATGAAAACAATCTGGCTTTTGGAATAAGTATCCTATTCCAAAGTGGACTCCTCTATTTGGTTAACAGCTCTTTTCTAAGCTGCTGAATATGCAGCAAAGTATATCCTGGATCAGAGTGTGATCTCTTCTTCTCTCAGTCAGTTTAGCCTAGCCCACTCTATACCGATCCACCATGAGATAAGAAAGTTGGGCACTTCAAGTCTCACCAAAACCCTCCTCTAGGCATCATTCTTGCGCACACACACACACACACACAAGGGTTAAAAACACTTACCTTAATTCTAGCACTGATGACCCTTGGCGCTGGATCAGTTTCCTTCTTCAGCAACTTCCCAAATGGAGAGGTCATTGTACACACCGTTAGAAGGGGAATACTTCCGCCAGGGTGCTCAAGACAGCGAGGGTCAGCTTTCCAAAAGAATCCAGTAGTGAGAAATATAAATATCTGGACACATCTGATGGCGTCATGCCGATGTATGGCCATGCATGCATTAGAGCTTCCCCATAGGAAAGCATGGAATCCTGTGCATTCCTATGGGGGTTTTGAAGAGTTAAACTCGGTGAGAAGTCAGGAAGTGCCTCTAAAGGAAGTCTTAACACTAAAAATACACTTAATCGTATTACATAAGTCAAGCCAGATGGTTAGAAAACTGCAAACCCATATCTGTAATGACGCATTCACTTTAAACGTCCTGCAAACTATGGGCAGCATTCAGAGCTTGACCATTCCTATTTCAGCATTGCTACCATCAATCTTTGAAACATATGCAAAATAGATTAAATATCAAGCTCTTATGGGTCCATTTCTTCATGACAGATTCCTACCAAAAACATTGAAGGACAAATGACTCCATACTTTCCTGTCGAGATGGGGAATGGAACCCCGTGTGTCTTGAAACTGAACCAGCCGAGAAGTAGCACAGTCATGTATATATGTCATCCTGATGCTAAACATGAGATCCTGTCTCTAGCTGAAGTAACCACTTGTGAATATGAAATTGTTATACTTACACCTCTTATCTGCAATCATCCTAAGTACAGGTGAGGTTTGTTTTAGAAAGACTCCTGTCTTTACAATTCTTTATTTCAGTTGTTGCATTATATGATTGTTAGCCTTATAGACAAGTAGTCTTTCTGTCTTCCTCACAGGTTTAGAACATCACCCATTAATGATATCTTCTGCCAGGCAATGCCAGGTTCACCTCTAAGGCCGCTGAGCCTTGAAAAGCTGGAGCAGCAGCAAGAAGTAACCAAGACGCCGTTTAAAACCAACAAGGAGGTAATTCTCACTGTATTATGCCATTCACTGTTACAGCTTACACTTTCTGTAAAAACAATAATTAGAAGGGAAAAGTGAGTTATTCATAAATTGGTTTGTAAGATAAAATATTTACAATGCATTGCAATGAAAACCCAATAGCAAAATTTAGCAAATTTGGTTTTCCGTTCACTGAGAAGTGAATAAACCATATAGGGTTTTTATTTGTATGGGGAAAAAAGTGTGCCATGAATCTTAGCATTTCTCTGTCAGGAGAAGATGAGTTTACACTTTTTTTTACATTTTTACCCAAAAGTGTCTGCAGCAAAATATTCCTTTTCCTCGTATTGAGTTGGATTGTGACATTGTATCATGGGGTAAGCACTCTCTCAACTGCTGGAGAGAGCTCATCTCTCTTAACGTGGTAATGCTGTTAGCCCTGTGTTTTATTATAGCGTTTCGGTGAAGACTGAGAATACTACTTAAAGTGGTTCTGTTTCCTTCATGACATGCCCACTTTACAGGTAGTTAAAGCTTAAAGTTCTCTCTCAGGGATACTTTAAAATAGTATTTAATTTGTCACAGTCTGTTCCATAAGGACCCGGTGCTGGTATGGAACATCTTGCTTATTTAGCAATAAGATTTGTACAGCCCTGCAGTTGTTAAATGAGTAGATCTTTAAAGGCTGGTTTGTTATAAGAATTAGTGTCCGTCACAACTCATTCTAATTTCCCTTTCTCAGATCCTTAAATTAACTGTTTGATTGCTAGATTAGTGACACTTAACAGAATGTTTTGAGGAGTTATTTTTTCACCATTTCATATTCAATGTTATTAAATGAATTACAGGAGGACAGGCAGTCTTTGAGAGACAAGTTTTCCACAATCCACAAGCCAGTCTCAGTTGGAGCTCAACAGCAAGTAACTGTCGGAACCACTCACATATCCAGATTGACTGATGAACAGCTGATTAAGGAGTTTTTGAGTGGCTCTTATTGTTTTCATGGGGTAAGGAGTGAGAGCATCTAAAATACTACAAACTACAATCAATCAGCTAATAGTGCTAGCTTAAATCTTTGAAATCACCAAAATAGTCTGTATATTTGGGCATTCCAGATGAAGGTTATCCCTCTGTGTGCCAAACCAGCCTCTTTTGGTGCAACGTTACACATGTGTTTTGTTCTATAAGCTAGTTGCCTGGGTGATGGTACATCTGTTTCTAACACTGGCTTGTTGACCTTCAAATTCATAATTATTTGAAACCAAGTGCCCTTCAATAAGCAAATGTATTGCTTCTGACACACAATAACAGTGTGATAGGAAATTTGTGAGTATGTACAAAAAGCCCAATGGATATGTCCCCTCGAGCGTTTCTAAAGGGTTCTAACTCATCTGTGGCTGTACCCCAAAATTTGCCCAGATTACATGAGATATACATCACTTACTCCATTTTTATTTTTAGGGTGTCGGTTGGTGGAAGTATGAATTTTGCTATGGAAAACACGTCCATCAGTACCATGAGGTATGTTGATCTGTGCATATACCTTCCCAACCACTAGATGGCCTTTTTGTAGCATCTCCTAAGAATCTGACTCTGACTATATATAAGCACAGTTTGTTTTACAAGGCAATTTTGTAAAAAATCTGAAATTAATTTTATGTATTATTTAAAATTATGGCATTGTGAATATTTATTTTATATGGATAGATAATGCGTGGGAGGAAATTGTGAATTCTCCAATTCCGCAATTTGGACAAAATAGTTTGATCATGACCTGTATTGTAAAACGTAGTTTGTTTAATTTTCCTAATTATATTATTTAGCAATTGGCCATTGACTTATAAATCTGGTATTGGTCAGACAAATTATTTTAAATTTACAAATAACAAATACAAACAGTATGGATGGACAGACAAGAAAGCCATTCCATGCAATGGTTCGATTCAGCCTTAGTAACGCTCTAAGTAATTGATTTGACAGTTAAGTCCATGTCTCCTTTAGGATAAGGACACTGGAAAGACAACAGTAGTTGTGGGCATGTGGAAACCAGAAGAACATCTCAACTGGGCTAAGAAAAACCCTGCTAGGTTATATCTCCTTCCAAGCGATGGGAAGCAAACGGTTAGGTAATTTGATTTCAACTTGCAACCCCCACCAACACAACTACCACCACATTTGTTGTTTAAACTTGGACCTAGTAGGACTATTGGCTGTATATATTCCTTGTAGTTTCTCCCAGTCCAATTGGCTGTATGAAGGACATGGTATTTACCTTCCTTGTTGTACTGCCGTTTGGTATAAGGTGATTTGTAAAGGTGGGAGGATAAAAATTTAGACATGAGTTATTTGTGTTAACTTTTTAAAAAAAATTTTTTTTTTTTTTTTTTTTTTTATAGAATGGTATCCCATTTCTATGGTGGTGGAGACATTTGTGAATTAAACGAAAAGCCAAGGCAGGTTGTTGTCAAATTAAAGTAAGTACATTCTGTGTTTAATATGCATATTCTTTAACCATAATGATGAGTGGGATCGAGGCTTGGATTTACCATTTATAGTTCTTTTTGTGTATTCTATACAATATACAATTTTAAAAAGAAGAGAAACCCTTGTCTTTTGTTGTGCACTAAACAAACTGATCCAGTAACACCAGCTTCAACCAAAAGTGACGGAGATCCCTCTGCCAATTCTGGTCTTCCTCTAGCTTTCTTTATTTGAATGAAAAACAGCTTTAGGCACTTTGTTTCCTATGTAAACTGATTTATTAAACCATTGTTACTTTTGCAGATTGAGGGGACTTTGTGAATTTGTATTTTGTTGCATCTTTCCAGGAGACAATATATAGTTCTTGTTAATTGTGGAGCTTGTGCTGCAGACTCCTCGTTGACTGTAATATCTAATTGTTGCATGTGCTTTGATGTTTACTGTAATAAGCCTGTAAGTTATGTGAAAAGGCTAGACAGGGATACTTGACAATAGCAGGGTTATTCTAAACTGAGAATTGTCAGGAAATCAGAGAAATTGAATTTCAAATTTTAGACCGAAATAGTCGAACTGAAAGCATAGCTGTCTGGGAGAATTATCCCAATTCAGATATATTGTCCTTGCAATTGTTATTCACTTTGAATTCCCAGCAATTCTCGCTTTATTAAATAACCCTGTAGATGTATCTGTAATATGATGTTCAGCACTGTTAATAATTCCAACTGAACTTGGCCAGTATAGAGGCTATATTCCCATTGTCCACCTAACGTAATATACACACATGCCTTTATTTTAATCATAGTGTGTAAATAAAGTGCTGAAAGGGGAGAGATGATGACCATGTCATTTGGTATCATGCTTATGTAAATTACCACTATAGTTGTAAGCTCTTTTGATCATAGTCCTCATTAACTTGTTCTTTCTCAAACCTTTTGTAATTGTCTCATTTATTTTTAAATTTCCCTCTTTATTATATTGTGAAGCACTGTGGAATAAGTTAGTGCTATTTAAAGGCCAATAACAATAATTGTATAAACACCAATAATAATCTTTAATGGCGGGGCAATAATATGTGTACTCTTTATTTGCCGTGTATAAATGGAAATTAAATGTGCACTATACCTTCAATGGCAATTCTTCTGCCTTAGAGTTGGCTCATTCTATTTTCTATACACTATTCTAACCTATCCTTTTTTTCATAAACTATTTACATTGACATTTTGTGTTCATTGTTTTAGGTGCAAGGAATCAGATTCACCTCATGCAGTTACTGTATATATGCTTGAACCACAAACCTGTCAATATGTTCTTGGAGTAAGTACCAAATTCCTACGTATAGTCTGGAAATCTTTTACTTATATTTTGAAACACTGTTTCCCATTTTGTGGCTCTCTGCATTTTGAAATTTGTTAATATTCCCGTTTTTCCAAAGTCAGTAATTCAGGAAGTGTTTGGGTTGAAAAATAATTAAGTGATGAGAATATCTTAAAAAAAAAAAAAAGACTTGCATATTTCATTCGATATTTTTTTGCTGAAATTAAGGAATGTTTGTTTTATGTACTTGTAGCGATTGGTGGACACATTAACCCCTTAAAAGAGCACTACACTGTTAGTAATACAAAAGTCTAAGGATGTAAAGGGCTATATTCAGTGCTGACTTTCCGCACTGCATGCAGCACATCAAAGAGTCTGGGGAACTAAAATTGGCCCCAGCTGACAGAGAAGAGAGCAGTTTCCTAATGTGGGCGGGTATTTAAATACATATCTCACTCTAAGCATTGCATGCAGCTTACCTGTCAGTCCTGGTCCACTAAAAATGTCCCCAGCTGACAAAGGGGAGCCCCAGGGGTCTATTGATATCTGGATTTACTGGTGTGATCAGGGATATAACCATGCTCACACTGCCTTGCTGCCTATGGGGATTTAAATCCCCATTGAAAGAGTTGCATGCTGATCTCACTTTGATCTCTGCATGCAGCTTACCTGTCAGTCTTGGTCTTCTAAAAATGGCCCCAGGTATCTACTAATACATGGGTTTCCTGGTGTAAGCACGGATTTAACCCTGGCCACACTGCATTGTAACAGTGAGGATTTAAATCCCTGATTGCAGTGCTCACTAAATCTGGCCTCTGTTGATTGAGGGAATTTAACACCACCTTGCACTTTTAATGCATGACCGTTTATACAGTCACAGGGCATTCAAGCCTTGCACTGTGTCAGACAGCCAAGCATGACGGCAAAGCAACATTTCGACCTGCTGAGAGGTCTTTATCAAGCTTAAATAAAAACCTCTAAGCGGGTCGAAACGTTGCTTTTTTAATCCAGTAAACCTGCCTGTGGCTTGAATTCCGTGAGTGCCTGGAGATGTTATCTATTCTCTGTTACATATATTCTGCGTTTGCGGGTCCTGCTTCAGTGCATCCCGTACTAAGTGGAACTGAGTGCAGTTCCTTGTCTTTAGCTTTAAAGCATGAGGGCATCGACCGTCATGTGGTCTTTAAGTAGTTAAGGGTTTCTTTTCAAGTGTCCCCTTAAAAAAGTAATACCTGTGGCTCCCTGGTGTAATCAGAGATGCTCACAACAAATCTGCAGGGTGTTTCATGCAGACATACAGATATTTAACCCCACTCTGCTTAAACTCATAGAGCGTCTGAAAGGGGTTAATCCGTCCTCCCTGATTTATAACACTTTCCCACGAATAAGAGTTGAGAAACAGTCTCTAAACAAACTGGTTTTTTTTCTGTTTTTTTTTCTATTTTAGGTGGAATCTCCGGTAATATGTAAAATACTGGATACTGCAGATGAAAACGGCCTCCTTTCAATTCCCAATTAACTTTCAAAATAAGTCAAACCTACCAGCATTTGTAATTAATCAGCAAGAACAAAACTGTACAAAAATAATGACTTGACAAGCCTCTCTGTGTATATGTATGTACTTGTGTATATAGTGGGTAATACATACGATTTTAAATACGACAATGCAGCTTCTGTATTTGTACAAAGAACATTTTTTTTCAATTTACTATTTTTCACAAACAACAAATATAATAGATTTTTGTAGTCTAACTAGCATTTAACTAAATAACCCATGGGTCACCCAACAAAACAAATATACAAAAATAGCATGTAGTATATAAATTATAAAAGGGAAATAACAATCATCAGGACATTTTTCAATTTGAAAATTAATCTTAAGTATGTAAAATGCAATTACAGTATCTTAGTTATCCCCAGCCCTTCAAATTATTATTCATTGAACACTGAATTGTAATAAACTGAAACATGAATTGCAAATGTAAACTAAAATAGCCAAGCTTTGACTATAGCTGAGCTGAAGAATATTTCCAGTAAACTATTTGTGGCTCAATTTTGTAATTAAATTTTTAATTTAATTTCAATTCAGTATATGATAAATAACATCTGCAAGTCTCCACTCATGATTTTCAAGGTATTTGGTCAAAGTCACTATATGACTATTATACTAGTCACCGTGTTGTTTGACCGATGATCACTCATACCACAAAATAACAAGCCTTAAACCACAAGTACTAAAAAACAAACACAAAACACACACCACTGTAATTGCTATTCAAGTTAAAATAGCAGTGTTAATAGCAGGGATGGGAAAACGGCTGTTTTAGTCAAAGAACATAAATTCGGTTGGGCATTTGTCAAGCTAAGGCTCCCACGTTTTGCAAAAGAAGAATGAGGTGCTGTCTGTATATTATGTAATCTCTCCATTGTGAGAATAGGCTGAAGCTCAGACTAAAGTGACATGTTAACAGTGTTACTTCAATGGGGCTAGTGTGCGTGTAGACATGAAATGGTTAATGGAATAAAGTGAAAACCACAAGATTCTTTACACCTACTTTTCATACTGTTTACTCCCATTAACAAGTTACAGGTTTATTCACTAAGCTATGAATTGAAATCGGACAAAATGTGGGCAGTATATCTGATTTGGGAAAAATCTCCCAACTCTGCTGTAGTGACATTGGCTATTTTAGCCAAAATTTTACAATTCAGATTAAAGTTAATTAATTAGCTTTAGGGAATGCACTCCTGAGAAATGTCTGATTTATTTATTTATTTTTTGTTAATTATAAACTATGTGTTCTAGAGAATCATTCACTTTAGTGACTTTCTACAATGTGTAAAACACAAAGATAATATGAACAAAATGTTTATTTTTTTTATTTTTAAATTCAATTTATGAATACATTACAAAGTATTTATCTGACATTCCCAGGAATTACATTATGGCCAAATAAAATGTCTCAACTGAGGTCTTTTTTGAGTTCCGTAAGAGGAAGAAAGGCTTCAGATTCTTAAACTAATTAACAGACAATCATATTTTGTGTGGATATACAGAATTGTACGATGAAACTCACATTAATACGCCGTTACAAAATATTCTTTACAAAATTTAAAGCCAGAGACTTTCTAGTGAATGAAACCCATATCATGATGTGGAGTTAATTTAAAAAAAAAAAAGTGACTGATGCTTATTCTTCCAACAATGTATATATTTATAATAGTTTCTCATGTTATTTCTAAATGGAGTAAGTCTACAATTTGATCACGAAAAAATGAGGGCGTATAGTGAAGCCTTTACAGATTACTAAAATTTGTTGTTTTTTTATATATATATATATATATATATATATATATATATATATATATATATATATATAATATAATCCCATTTCATGTGAACGTTGTATAAATTCAATCACACGAGCCTCTGAAACATACTGACACAGCACACACAAAAAGAATGAGAAGCGACAATGGGCGGGTGGAGAATGAAGGGAGCCATTTCTGTATTTTGCACAAGGGTCTGAATATACAGGTGTGTGTGTATATATATATATATATATATATATATATATATATATATATATATATATATATACAAAAATTAGAATATTGTGCAAAAGTTCATTTATTTCAGTAATGCAACGTAAAAGGGGAAACTAATATATGAGCTAGTTCAAGCCGTGATTTGTCATAAGTGCGATGATTATGGCTTACAGCTTATGAAAAACCCCAAATCCACAATCTCAGTAAATTAGAATATTACATGCAATCAATAAAACAAGGAGTGTACATAGAACAATATCGGACCTCTGAAAAGTATAAGCATGCATATGGACTCAGTACTTGGTTTGGGCCCCTTTTGCAGCATTACTGCCTCAATGCGGCGTGGCATGGAAGCTATCAGCCTGTGGCACTGCTGAGGTGTTATGGAAGACCAGGATGCTTCAATAGCGGCCTTCAGCTCTTCTGCATTGTTCGGTCTCATGTCTCTCATCTTTCTCTTGGCAATGCCCCATAGATTCTCTATGGGGCTCAGGTCAGGCGAGTTTGCTGCCAATCAAGCACAGTAATCCCACGGTCATTGAACCAGGCTTTGGTGCTTTTGGCAGTGTGGGCAGGTGCCAAGTCCTGCTGGAAAATGAAGTCAGCATCCCCATAAAGCTCGTCTGCGGAAGGAAGCATGAAGTGCTCCAAAATCTCCTGGTAGATGCTGCGTTGACCCTGGACTTAATGAAGCACAGTGGACCAACACCAGCAGATGACATGGCTCCCCAAATCAACACAGACTGTGGAAACTTCACACTGGACTTCAAGCATCTTGCAGTGTGTGCCTCTCCATTCTTCTTCCAGACTCTGGGTCCTTGGTTCCAAATGAGATGCAAAAGTTGCTCTCATCAGAAAAGATGACTTTGGACCACTGAGCAACAGACCAGGTCTGTTTTTCTTTAGCCCAGGTAAGACGCTTCTGACGTTGTTTGTTGTTCAGGAGCGGCTTGACAAGAGGAATACGACATCTGAAGCCCATGTCCAGGATCCGTCTGTGTGTGGTGGCTCTTGATGCACTGACTCCAGCCTCAGTCCACTCCTTGTGAAAGTCCCAAACACTTTTGAATGGCCTTTTCCTGACAATCCTCTCCAGGCTGCAGTCATTCCTGCTGCTTGTGCACCTTTTTCTTCCACACTTTTCCCTTCCACATAACTTTCTATTAATGTGCTTTGATACAGCAAATTGGGAACATTCAACTTTCTCCGCAATTTCCTTTTGAGGCTTTCCCTCCTTATGGAGGGCGTCAGTAATGGTTTTCTGCACAACTGTCTGGTCAGCAGTCTTCCCCATGATTGTGATTCCTACTGAGAGACCATTTAAAGGCTCAGAAACCCTTTGCAGGTGTTATGGTTTACTTAGCTGATTAGAGTGGGATACTGTGAGCCTAGAATATTGCACCTTTTCACAATATTCTAATTTACTGAGATTGTGGATTTGGGATTTTCATGAGCTGTAAGCCATAATCATCGCACTTATGACAAATCACAGCCTGAACTATCTTGCTTTGCATGTAATGCGTTTATCTCATATATTAGTTTCCCCTTTTACGTTGCATTACTGAAATAAGTGAACTTTTGCACGATATTCTAATTTTTCGAGTATCACCTGTATATATTTCGTTTTAGAGAGACATTGAGGCACAATAGCTTATCAACCACAGGGCAGTGTCCAGGATCTGAATGGTAATTTTATTTTGAAGTTTGACAGGTGAGATGGAAGAAGACACAGCATTATTAAATTAGTATAGTATTATGACCAGCTGAACACCTGGTTTCAAGGATTTGCTTTGACAATGCTGAATTTGGTAAGATTTTTATTTTATATATTTCATTTTATATTTTTTAAGTTTGACATACCAGCTCATACTTAAAACCTCTTTAACCCCTTAATGACGAGTGACGGACGAGGTCCGTCACTCAGGGGAAACCCTTAACGACGTCCGTCACACTGTAAAATTAACCCCAGATCACCGTGATCGTGGGGTTAATGGTGCTCCGGTCTGCTGTCAGAGCGAGCACATGTGCTCAGTATACTCACCTTCCGCCTCACTCACCTTCCTGGTTCTGTGTGAAGTGCAGGGAGACGGATCATCGCTGATCTTGTCCCTGTTAGAAAAAAGAAATAAAGCTAATTTAAAATCCCACCCCCCTTTACCCATTTTAATTTAAAAAAATTAACCCCTTCCCTGCCACGTGATCAATTGTCAGGGATTACATTTTACTATGATATGATATTTTTTTTAACCCCTAAGGGTTAATTCTTTTTTTTTTTTTTTAACCCTCAGGGGTTAAATTTATTTTATTTAACTGGGGTGGGTGGAAGTTAGTGGGGAATTGGGGGATTTGGTGTTAGGCTAACTAGGGGTTAACTTTAAAAAAAGTTTTAAAATAAGCTTTAAAAAGTTAAAAATTAAGTGAAAAAAGTTTTTAAAAAATTAACCCCTTACCTGCCAGTCGATCACTGCCTACAGTGATCAAAATACAGATCACAGTATTATACTGTGATCTAATTTTTTTTTAACCCCTGACGATTAACTTTTATTTTTTAACCCTCAGGGATTCCATTTATTTAATTAACTAATTTAAATATTTTATAATTATATATTTTGCTAGCTGGGGTGGGTGGGAGTTATGGGAAAATGGGGAATTTACTGTTAGTGCTGCTTATTGCTAGTTAGGGGTTAACGGTAAAAAAAAAAAGCTTAGAAAAATGTTAAATCTAAAAAAAAAAGTTTTAGGAAAGTTTAAAAAAATAAATAAGCAAAACAAAAGTTTAAAAACTAGTTTTAAAAAGTAAAAAAAGTTTAAAAAAGTAAAAAAATACATTTAAAAATGCTCATTACCACTACACCTGGAACAAACTAGAGAAAAAAATGATCCCACGCCTTTTGAATTACCCCAGGGTGTATTCTTTAATAAACAGTATGTGTTTGTGGGGAAGTTTCAATAACCAACCATCTAAACTACTCCAAACTGGAACATGGACACCGTAAAACTTCAAAGTTAGAAAAAAACTGAATGGCTGCGTCTCAGATGTGCCCCTTCAACATCCACATATACCTGACAAAGGTACATACGGGGGTATTGCTGTACTCAGACCACATAGCTGAGCAACATATGAAGTATTATACAGTCATAGCACACATAAGGTTTGCAAAATATACTGCGCTTATTACCACTACACTTGGTACAAGCTAGCGGAAAAATGATCCTACGCTAAGGTTCAAAATATGCCTTTTGAAATAACCCGGGATGTCTTCTTTAAGAAATGGTATGGCTTTATGGGGTATTTGGATTATATAGCCTGGTAAAATACTCTAAAATGGGACATGGGCACAGCGTAAAAATATAAAGTTTGAAAAAAACTGGAATGGCTGTGTCCCAAATGTGCCCCTCCAGTGTCCACATATACCTAGCAAAGGTACATACGGGGGTATTGCTGTACTCAGCTGACATAGCTGAGCAACATATGATGTATTATACAGTGGTAGCACACATAAGGTTTGCAAAATATACTGTGCAAACTCACTTTGTGTGTCAAAAAGGCAGAAAAAATGCTTATCACCACTACACCTGGTACAAGCTAGCGGAAAAATAATCCCACGCTAAGGTTCAAAATATACCTTTTGAAATAGCCTGGGGTGTCTACTTTAAGAAATGTTAGGCCTTTGTGGGGTAGCTTGAATTTAAAACCTGCGAAGATGCTTGGAAATTGCACATAGGCCCAGCGTCAAAATTCAAAGTTTGGTAAAAACTTATATGGTGGTCTATATGGCACTGTAGCTTCACGAAATAGTGCCAAAGACATTCATTGGGGGTATCTTTTTACTCAGAAGACTTAGCTGAGCATAATATGGGGGGGTTTGAACTTAGTGGCACATATAAAATATATAAAATGCCCAGCAAAAATGCAATCCGTATGTAAAAAATGCACAAAATTATTTTTTACCACATACTTTGGCATATATTGGTGAAAAAATGGGGGCATGTTAAGGCACAATATGCACCTTATGAGATACCCTGGAGTGTCTACTTTTACAAATGGTAGGCCTTTGTGGGTTTTTTTTGAACAGTCAAACTACTATAATACCCCAAATGGAAGCATAGGCTCATTAAATCCGTCTCTCAAAATTCTACTGTGAACACTGAAAAGGACAGGTCTCCTATATGGCACTGTAACCTCACGAAATAGTGCCAAAGACATACAATATCGTTGTACTCAGCAGATGTAACTGAACACAAAATAAAACTTTGTACAGGAATAGCACACACCAACTTTACAAAATACACATGAGAATTTGTGTGCCAAAAACCAAAAAAAACACAATTTTACTCAGGGCCGGACTGGGGATACAAAGCAGCCCTGGAAAAAAAATTTGTGCCAGCCCCATAAGTCACTGCGCCATATATTGTCGCGTGTAATATGTAAGGCTATGTCTTGCCAGGACAGATGATTGAGTAATATATATATATATATATATATATTGCTTTTTCTAATATAAAATATTGGTCCTTTCAGGGTAAAAGGTTTAATTATACAGTAAGCATACGCACATGCAGACACAGGCAATTTCACTGACATTTCAGTGACACGCACAAGCTCATTGATACACAGCCTCATAGACAAACAATCTTACTGATATACATCAGCTCATTGACATAAAAACACAAGCTCACTCACTAGCAGATGCACACACACAGCTTAATGTGGTGGTACTGGTGTCTATAGCATGTCCCTACAGGCTTTTCAACGTAAACACTGACTTTTCAGACAAAAGGCAGTGTTTACATTGTTTCAAAGTGACACTGCTAGTGACAGTCACTCAGACGGTCACTAGAGGTGCTTCCTGTGTTAGTGCCCTCCCGCCCTCGCGCACTGCTGAATGAGACTGGCGCCGGAATATGACGTCATATTCCGGCGCGGTCTCATTAGCTGCGTGCTGGGGAGCAGAGCCAGCGCAGCTCGCGCAGCTCCCTCAGCGGCCGCCAGGACAAGTCCGCCAGCGGCCGCCAAAATACCTCCCCAGCGGCCAGGGGAGGGCTGGCAGC
This sequence comes from Pelobates cultripes, assembly GCA_933207985.1. Taxonomy (NCBI): domain Eukaryota; kingdom Metazoa; phylum Chordata; class Amphibia; order Anura; family Pelobatidae; genus Pelobates; species Pelobates cultripes. The sequence goes on from OW240913.1 coordinate 347,697,942, forward strand.
CTTAGGCCTGGGGGCAAAACCAGTCAAGTAGACTGGTGCACCTGCCAGGATCAGAGCGGTGCAAGGATTTTTTGCCGCCCTAGACAAAATAAAAATTTGCTGCCCCACATGTCACATCACAATGCCCCACCCATATGATCTGCCATATGAACTAACGCCAGTGCTGCACACAGTGTGTGTTTACATTAAAAAGCCTGCAGGGACCAGCTATAGACACCAGAACCACTTCATTAAACTATAGTGTCCCTTTAATGTGAGGTAAATTATAGATTAGTATCACTAATAATATACTAGATTGCCTACTTACAAGCAGATGAGGATGATGATGGGCTGCAGTTTGGCTCCACTGGTCTGGAGTAGAACAGGATCTCTGGAGCTGTTTGCAACTGTGGTCACAAAATTCAATGTTCTGGGAGAATTGGAAGCAGCTCAATTTTTTGGGGGCGCCTTACACAGCTGGGAATCCTGGGCCCCAGGGGCCTGGCCGGTGAGAGTATGCCCATAAGGCCCCTCATAAGTTCTACCACCCAGCAGGTTAAGCTCACAGAGAGTGGAGTGTGTAGAGAGTGTGTTATGTGTTGTGTAGAGGGATCTAATATGTGTGCTTATGGTGTTATATAGTGTTTAGGGTTTACCAGTTTATTTTGCAGGTGATGCAGTGTGTTTGTGTGTAGTGGAAGCAGTGTGTATTTGTGTATAAGGGATGTATTGTGTGTTTCTGGTTGTGTGTAAGGGATGCATTGCGTGAATCTGTTTGTATGCATAAAGGATGCAAGGTGTGTGTCTGTATGTGTGTGTAAGAGATGCATTGTGTTTCTGTGTGTATGTAAGAAAAGCAGTGTGTGTGTTTGCATGTGTGTGTAAGGGTTTGCATTGTGTGTTTCTGTGTATGTGTGCAAAGGATGCATTGTCTTTGTGTGTAAAGGTTGCATTGTGTGTGTGTGTGTGTGTGTAATGGATGCATTGTGTGTTTCTCTGTGTGTAAGGGAAGCATGTTGTGTTTCTGTGTATGTATAGGGATGCATTGTGTGTGT
>OW240913.1:347699075-347769150 GCA_933207985.1 Pelobates cultripes
ACCATTCAAGTGGATGGTCCTGGGATTACCAAATGCATACTAAGGAAGTGAGACTAGCAAAAGTGGTATCAGAGGTTGCACTTCGCACAGGATATATCCAAGTAAACCTGGTACATGCATCAACACATACAAAAACATATTTAAAACCATGAGATGTTGGCAAACTTCAAATATATAGTAATTCAAAAACTATGTTAGACATTAATATTTCAACAAACAGTACATCAGTAATGTGGCAATAAGCAAATACTTACGAGTACTAAACACGTGAACTACAGTATTTCCCATATTGAGCCACCCACCAATATTCCTTTTCAGGAGTTAGAAGTGCATTACCTCTATCAATAAGAGCTTGTCCTTCCTAGCCATGAGTAAGCTTTTAGGGCAAGTCTCTCTTTCCTTTACAGGAAGAACAACCAACTTATTACTTTCAATGGTTGTTATATAATTAACCCCTCTAAAGTATAGGCGTATTTATACGGAAAAACAGGTGGATTAGGTCTGGTTATCCTTGCAAGCAAAAACTCTGCATCATGACTGAGAGATAGGGTATGCTTTTGTGATCCAGTGACCACAGAAAAGCATTGGTAGACACATTGCATAAAAAGTGCCTGTTAATGACCAACTATGTGAGGAAAGGGACCAAGCATTGTTATTAGCATGTCAATACACGTATTACAATGCCAGGCTTTCAATTTGTTTCCACAAAGAAATATGCAGTTGTGGCTGTAAACTTGTACCATATGAAAAACTTTTGAACACCAGACTTGATATATCAGTGAACAGTGGACCAAAATAGATAAACAAAATCTATTACAATTAATATACTTTCTTTAAATTACTTTAGTTCCTGTATTAACAATAGAATTTTAAAGTAAAACAATGTGCATCTAAAGCCAATTTGTTGTATTATGCATGTTAATCACAAGGCCGTTAATAACGTGAGACAATTAGAACAGCTATTTAAAACTGAACAGAGTGTTTACACAAAATGACCTTGCACTGAAAATGCACTTGCAGAAAAAAAATGAAAAGAAATATCTTAGTAAATTAATTAATTACACGTAATTAGAACCTCCCTCAAAGTCCTGATGACTTTGCAAGAAACATGTTGTCCTTAAATACTAGGTAAGTCTATTAAACAGTGAAATCGCATTTTTACCCTGTATATTATTGTCACAGCTATAATGTGCAGTATAACAAACTATTTTATAAGTGTTGTACAAACTGTTCATTATAAGCCAGTGGTCTAGCGAGTTATAGAATATTTATTTATTTAATCATTTATTTATTCTTTCATGCTCTGACCTCAATCGGCAAAGCAATATTGTAATGGTGTCCATTGCAATCTGCCCTTTTACTTGTTAGATAAATAAAGTTCTGAATATATTCAGAGATTTATTGGACAATAACAAATACAAAAAAAATGTATTTATGCTAAACCTGCCTGTTGTAAAAGGATTCTGTATATTTCTTGTCATAAGTACTTGTAGTTAAATTTGTTTAACAAAGGTGTTTATATTGTGGTAAAAAAATAAAAGAATAATATATATATTTCCTGACCATTATTCATGGCAGCATTTCAGCATTTACTCATGGGTTAGCTCCTCCCTTTACACCAGAAAGGACAGGAAATAGAACTTTGAAACTGGTATAAATAGATCCTCCCCCTACCCATCAGGCAGTCTTTTTTCCTGTCCTTCACAGCAGTTTGGAAGGAGTCTGCTTATGCAGGTCTAGATTTATTATTTTATGCAAACCAGGCAATATTTTTTAGGCCCTGCCGGGGTTCAGCCTCTAAGCCCTGAAGACCCAGCAAACGCACTAAGATGAAAGTGGCTAGTCTGGGTACCCCCTTTAGTGACCGGGGATCGGACCCAACCTCTCCCTGAAGGGATGCAAATGGTCCACTGCATGCCAGGGTTCAGCCTCTTATCCCTGAAGACCCAGCAAACAGCATATCGGTAAGAGTTGCCAGCCTGGGTTCCTACTTCAGCAAACTACTTCTCTCGGAAGTGAAGACAGTAGTCCACTGCATACATGAGGCCCAGCTGAGTCTTCAGCCTTTATCCCTGAAGACCCAGCCTTTATCCCTGAAGACCCAGCAAACAGCATATGTTTAAGAGTTGCCAGCCTGGGTACCTCCTTCAGCAATCAGGAGTCTAACCTATCTCTCTCCCTGAGGGGATGACAGCGGTAAACTGCATACATGAGGCCCAGCCGAGTCTAAGCCTTTATCCTTGAAGACCCAGTAAACAGCACTTCCATAGGTGACTACCAGGGTATACCTATTCTATGTATTCCACCTTGTATGGTGATGATGAACGGCATATGGGGTACAGATGGAAGCCTATAGTTTAAACAGTTTAGGCTGTCAGTTGTTCAAATCCCCATTTTGCTGCTGAAACACAGGCCCGCAACGGTTCATGTAAGTGCATTAGTAATTTAGATTAAAACTAATATAGGCACCTGGGTCTCTGTTCTTTCAGTCCCTCCCAGCTGCTTACACTAGGCTTCCTTCTAACAAATAGGTCACATTTAGGAGATTTGTGTGGTGAGCATTTAGGTAAGTTTATACAAGGATGTTTGGTGCAAAAGAGTACTGATAATACAAGGATGCATTGTGCAAAGGAGTGCTGTTAATGCAAGGAGGCATTGTGCAAAAGAGTGCTGATAATGCAATGAGACATTGTGAAAAAGAGTGCTAATAATGGATATCCTGGCTGTATAAAGTCTGCTGGAATTCCACAGTCCTGAAGACAGAGATGTATCCAAGGTAAGAGAACTTTCTTGGGTGTCTGATTGAAGTACACACATGTATATGACAGGTTTTAAAAACCTAACTCTAAGTCCATACACACACTTGTTTCTATCAAGGCATGTGGCATTGATTGCTGTCATCTGTGCATTATCACAAATAAGCAGGCTTTTGCAGACAGTGGAAGAATATACTGCACAGGAGACCACTGGGCCTCAGTATCTGTACATAAACTGGTCGTAGTACAACATCGGTATGTTTCCACTATATGCTCTAATGTATGAATTGGTAATAAGTCTCAGTATGTGTCCAGTATATGCTCTATGTATAAGTTATTATGAGGACACGGCCTCAGTATATGTATCCACTCTATGCTCCATGTATGAGTTACTATGAGGACACAGCCTCAGTATATATATATATATATATATATATCCACTATATGCTCTATGTAGGAGTTACTATGAGGACACGGCCTCAGTATATGTACCCACTATATGCTCTATGTAGGAGTTACTATGAGGACACGGCCTCAGTATATGTACCCACTATATGCTCTTTGTATGAGTTATTATGAGGACTGGGCCTCAGTATATATATATCCACTATATGCTCTATGTAAGAGTTACTGTGAGGACATTGCCTCAGGATAAGTATCCTCTATATGCTCTATGTATGAGTTACTATGAGGACACAGCCTCAGTATATATATATCCACTATATGCTCTATGTATGAGTTACTATGAGGACACAACTTCAGTTCGGGAGACTCGGCCTCAGTGTGTGTTCTCTGTGTGCTCTATGAGCTGCTGTGAAAACACAGCCTCTGTATATGTCCCCTTCATGCTCTATAGGTAAGGCGGTGTGGAGACATTGCTTCAGTGTATCTGTTCTCTATATGCTTGATGTATTAGTGGAAACACAATATATGTAAATTATATGACACATCCTCTATGAGTCCACTCTAATACTGGTTCTATGTGTGGGTTGTGAGTCACAACCTCAGTATATGTGAGTGGTATAATATGTGCATGAAGTTTTGTTAAAACACAACCTCAATTTATCTCACTCATATAATCTTAATATGTGTACAGGCATAGTGTCACTGTATATAGCAGAGGTAGGCTATGTATGATTACTATTTGAACAGACTCAGTATATGTAACTTTTATATCTGGGCATAAGGTGCTTTTAGAAACATCCACAATGTATCTGATTCATATAATCTGTATACAGGTTGGTAGTATTATAGGACCCCAATTTATACACAGCATTGGTAGATTTAATATATACAAATGATCTAAAGTCTGTTTTGCACTGAAATGCAACACTGCCCAATTCTAGCAAATACAAATGCACTGTTGTACTGGGTAAGTAATTACTGCCTACTGTGGATTTTCTATTTCAGTTTTTTAAATGAAGTAGATAAGGAAACATACTGCTTTTGACTTTGTATTAGATTCCTTCTCCCACAGGTGTTTCAGGATAAGCAATTAACACATTTTACCACTTCAGATAGATTGCAGGTGTTACTGAACCTGTCTGAGTGCCTCTCCCAGGAGAGAAGGAGACCTGTTTTTCCAAAATGGAGCATGGTAATGTTTAAAGGACCACTATAGTGCCAGGAAAACATACTCGTTTTCCTGGCACTATAGTGCCCTGAGGGTGCCCCCACCCTCAGGGACCCCCTCCCGCCCGGCTCTGGAAGGGGGAAAGGGGTTTAAACTTACCCTTTTCCAGCGCTGGGCGGAGAGCTCTCCTCCTTCTCTCCTCCTCCGTTCCGCCCCGTCGACTGAATGCGCACGCGCGGCAAGAGCTGCGCGCGCATTCAGCCGGTCGCATAGGAAAGCATTTATAATTCTTTCCTATGGACGCTGGCGTGCTCTCACTGTGAAAATCACAGTGAGAAGCACGCAAGCGCCTCTAGTGGCTGTCAATGAGACAGCCACTAGAGGATTAGGGGGAAGGCTTAACCCATTCATAAACATAGCAGTTTCTCTGAAACTGCTATGTTTATTAAAAAATGGGTTAACCCTAGAAGGACCTGGCACCCAGACCACTTCATTAAGCTGAAGTGGTCTGGGTGCCTAGAGTGGTCCTTTAACAGAATCAATGCTTTTTTGTGTGCACACCTATGTAATTATACATGAGACCATTCTACAAAAGTTTTTCTATTGCCAGGTATCCTCTCCTCTCTGATCAAGATAGGGGCTGTTTTTTTCGATTTGGTGGCAGTGTTTTACCTTCAGATATATTCCAATTACTGATGCACAGCTTAGTAGATCATACTGGTTGCAGGAGCACAAATTGGGCTATTAATTGATCTCATAAGTAGGTAACGCTGAAGTCATTACCTTATTTAAAAGCTGTTGATATTGCTTTTTTCTTTCACCTGGTCATAACCTTTTATTCTTTAAATCTGAGTTCATTTACTTAAAGCATAAATGTTATATTCAGTATTCTCTTTTATCCCTTGAGGACCTGAAAGTTTGGCAATACCTTTAGTATATGTCAGGGGTGGCATGCTTTTGGTTCTTAAGGAGTTAATGATCAAAAACTTCTGACCGATTCCCTGTTGTGAAGGGGAACATTATAATTTCATTTCTGCAATAAAGGTATTCTTTTAGGCTCATATGCTCCAGGTAACTTTGATACTGTGTATTGCAAGTATGTTGAGGTCTTTCCAGTCCCCAGACCATTCTACCAAGTTTACTATTTCACTTAAAATTCACCTTCTACCAGAACAATAGAGGAAATCCCTGAACAGGTAGTTCCATTACTCTCTTCTGATATTCATAGGGATTCTTTTAGGTGTCCTTATATCTGGAATTTGCAACCAATGTGTGGCTTTAAGTGTTTGATTCATCCTGCATAATATAATGTAATGCAGCTTGTTGATGACAGACATTTGACTGATATGTTTTACATGGTCCCTGTACCAAGATTGTTATAAGTTATGGCCACTCCTAACATTGCATTGATTTAATACTTGTGGATTATATGCTTGGATTGGTGTTGATATCTTGCATATATAACAAGTTGCTTATTATCACCATAGGCTCTGCCATAAGTACTTCATCACTATCTGAAGATAAGGTAAGAGTAAGTATGCGGTTGTTTGTTCTCATAAGGATAACTGAATATCTTCTACTATCCTGCTTATTATGTGTCTGTTGCCACAATGTATAATATGCCTCTGGTTACCACCTTCCCATCAGTATCTTGCCTATTACATATGTCTTACTTATGTTGCATAACAGTCTCTAATAAATTTGATTATACTGTACTATTTACAAATGTAGGTACTGACGTGATTGGCCTCCTTATAATTTAATAGTTACCACAAATTCTACGGTTCATACCAATATTTATTTTTTTCCTCAACTAATCTGTATATGATTCTTCTTGCCTTTGCCTAGTAATGTTATTGGTTTATTCCTCTCCTGTGACTGATCATTACTGTATCAATTCATCCACGGTGTGAGGTATTGTTGTGAGTCTGATTTTTTGCAACATAGAGTCATTGTTGCAGTGTTTTAATGACAGACTCTTATTTCTCTACTAGGCTCTACCTCTTTCTGATAGGCATATATTGAGTTGTTCCTGTATCTTCAGGTAATTAGTTCACTAGGCAAGAGGAAGCAGTGTGAATCGTATTTAATAAATACATCCAGTAAGTAGTAGGATTCTCCGTATAATTCTCCCCGTGTTTGAAAGCATGGTGTGTCCGTTCTCATCCAACATTATCTGCTTGTTCCAGTATGAACTCTGGAAGTTATGCCTTTGTCGAGGTACTGATTTGATGATGTCATCAATTTGGTTTTAAATTTTATATCAGAATGACATTATCATCCTCTAGCTTATGCTATCATGGCCGTAATTCCTATCGGACTCTATATCTGTTAGGGATATTTCAGATATTGAATGCCATGAGGTTGCTGACCTTGCAGCCTCTAGGGAAAATTAACTTGTCTGAGCAGATTTTATGACAATATCCTATTGATTCTTGTTTGGCTTTGTAAAGTCTTCTAAGATTTATACAGCTCAATAATGGTTTTATAGCTATTAGCTGTTTTTGAACTCTGTCCCTCCCTACCGCTGAGGACGATCCCTTTCCGAATGAAGAAGCAGCTAACAGCAGTTCCAATTAACCAAACAGGAACCATACGAAATCCTTCACGAACCAAACAGCTGAATAAGTAAATCATATGAATCCAATACCCCCAAGTACGACACCAAGTTTCGTATTGAGGGTCAAGCAGAGATCTGGTTTATTGAGGGCTACCTGCCCGGTATTTATGCAGGTCTCCCACCTGGTGGACACTCCCCTAGGGGACCAGATGGAAGACTGGGACAATATGGATACAGTAGCCAATCACAGTGGCACAAGCATAAACACTCCCCTTTGATGTAGGTAAACCCTCCTCTCTATCATGGAGCTAATTGGGAAGTAATACAATTATCTCCATGGATAGAGGCTTAACTCCATTTTGTACCTGAACATAAAAATACAATAAAATCAATAACTTTAAATTACACGAACAGAATCCCCACATTCAACGTATCCCCAGATAGCTGGGATCTGAGCGCATATTATTACCAAATGGCACTCAGATCCTATGCATACAGTTCAATCGCCATGGAGCCAAAGTCTTTCACATTGTCTTTCGATATACGAACGAGCTCCATGGGATGACTATCTGGGGTACGTCTATTCATGACGGAAAGTACCGAACGGACCGACGTTCGCGTGCTGGATGGCAGAGAAGGGAGGTCGGCGGCTTCAGACTGCCTGATGGAAAAGGGGAGGATCTATTTTTACCAGTTTCAAAGTTCTATTTCCTGTCCTTTCTGCTGTAAAGGGAGGAGCTAACACATGAGTAAATGCTGCCATGAATATTTATCAGGAAAAGAAAATTACAGTAAGTATGAAACAATTTTCCTATATATATATATATATATATATAATTTTTTTTTTTTTTTTAAACATCGATTAATTTTTAAAGCTTCCAGCATATTTAATTAAATACTCTTTATATGTCTTTAAGGCATAAATTATCTGCAAATTAAGATTATATACAAAAATGCATGTTATGTGTGTTCCCATGATTCCTTTTCTATCATTTGTTTTTTTGTTTTTCTTTAAGTATGGAATCAGATTACTTTTGGGATGAGCACCCCTCTCAGCTCTCCAGTTTCAGAGGCTTCTTTGGAGGTGACCACAGAAAAGTATAGATTCTATAAAATAGATGTGAGTGGGCTTTGGAATAATTAATAATTATAATTATTAATAATTAATAATAAGTAATGTCACTTTAATTATACTTTTCATATAGCAGATATGTGATATGCAATCTGATTTTATATATCAGCATTCTCACTTTAATTCACACTGCATTTTTTTGTTTCTTAAAAAAATAGTATGCATCATTATTTATTTTTTTGTAAATTTTAATGTCTGTTTAGAATATTGCAGGCTTTGCAATATCACATTAATTTTGCATTATATATATATATATATATATATGTATGTGTATATATATATATATATATATATATATATATATATATATATATTCACAATGCTCTTACAACATATTATTAAAATTACCCTCTTTCAGCATTAGCACTATCTCCCACTGGAATTAGTGTAAGATGCACCAATATTGGGGTACTGTAGAATATGTGGTGGAACTGAATCCCCATATATGAGATTTGAAACTGTATTTGTATTTCTACGCTGTTCCCTAATCTCCAGTTCCTGGCTCTGATACAGCATGTAAATGCTCTTATTGCCTAGTGTGTATATATATATATATATATATATATACATATATATATATATATATATATATATATATATATTTATTTATAAACAACATTGATATATTTATATATAAACAACATTGATATTTAATCTTATTTTATGTTATTTTATGAAAACCTAGTTTATGAAATTCAGTAATACAGGCAATACAAATATTTGTCTCAGTGTAAACTGAGATTTTTCTGCAATACTAGCGCTGGCCAGTAGCAGTCGCTGTGTGTGTGGAGAGAGGCAGGGATAGGAAGTTACAGCATCTCCCTCCCTGCCTCTCTCTACTCAGTGATCCGCCGGGGGAGCAGCTCTTCACAGAGAGTCAAGACAGCAGCTCCGAGCCTGCATTGACAGTCTACAGCTCAGGTAAGTGAGGGATTGGGGTAGGAAGACGTGGGGACAAAGTCTGAGCTTAGCATAGAGTACGTTTCCCTCCAGCACCATCTCAATCAGATACATGACGCTTGGGAAGTAGGACTGTTTTAGTGTTTTTGGTTGATAAGATTTGTAAGGTCATAGTAAGGTCATAAGATTTGTAAGGTCATAGTCCCATAATTTTCAGCACCAGGCCCACTGGGCTCTTAATCTGGCCCTGGTCGGGGTCAGTAGTCCCAGCGCCTCCAGGAACGTGGGTGCTTCTTACATGGATGCACGTGTTTGTGTGGTTCCATTACAGTTTGCTATTAGAGATCCGTTAATCCCCCACCTGCTGTTCTCAGAATACTCATGATGGGGCCAAAGGATTTACACCAGAGGAGGGTGGCTTTGGTCAGATCTTGGTAGAGCGTGAAGGATGCATCCTCAAAGGCCGAAAGTGTCCTAATTTTGAGTGCTGACATTATCTGGATTTTTTCATGGACTGTTAGGCACCTGAGTATGACGTCTTGAACTGCCGGCGGTGGCGCCTTAGCGGAGCCAGGTATATCCCTCCAATCGTTAATTTCTTTGCTATAGCGTGGGGCAGAATAGTGACTAATAGGTGCCTGGCATACTGTGATAGTTTGTATGCCGTGATTTCTGTGGGTACACCCCTGATATTTATGTTTGAGCACTGTTGGCATTCTTCCATGGCTGTCAGCTGTGCAGCCATGGCCCTATGTTGGGACCAGACCTGTTGCACCAAGTCTTGGAGCGTGGAAAGCTGGGTTTGTATGACGGTTATGTCCTGTTCTGAAGCCTGCACCCTTTCTGTGATTGCTTGCATGTCCGTGTTTATGGGTGCTAGCTCTGCTGCCAGTATTTTGTGAAAGTCAGATAACAACACTTTCAGGTCATACCTGGTAGTTGGTGTCAGGCCAGAGGAGGCTGCAGGCTGTTTTGATGGAGCTTTAATTTAGACTCTGCCATATAAGGAAACTCTCCATATAAGGACCCTACCCCCAATCTCCCTATACAGCATATTTCAGAGTCCTCGTGGTACAGAATAGCAAACACCATCTGTTCTTTTTAACCCATTAGACATCCACACCTAAATATGTAATTTAATAGGAACATATAGACTATGTAATATTCTGCATTTCCCTCTGTTTATGGTTTATTTATAAACCATAACAAAATGTTATTTAACTGTCCATTCATATATCATTCGTATCAGTCACTTGCGTATAAGAAGATATGTGTTCTGTGGCGGGATTGCCTAAACTGTGAATTGCCTTGTTTCTTTTGCGTATGGATGTGCCTTCTAGGATGTGTCTTCCCTTTTTCTATAATTTTGCCTTTGAAATCCTGCACTACACCTTTTGACCGACCAGGGGGCGCTCCGGCGCACCTCAGTTAGAATGTTTACTTAGAATGTTCACACCTCGCTAGCAAGGTGTGAAAACCACAGACTGCAAGGCAACGAGCGGCGTGTGCTTCCCTTAGGTGGCCGCTGGCTCGTATTGCCGAATGCCCATCAGGGGGACGATTTGTCTCCCGAACAGTGCTGGGCTGCCATGATACTCCAATAAGAACATTCACACCTCGCTAATGAGGTGTGAAAACCGCAGACCCCAGGGTAATGAGCGGCACATGCCGCCCCTGGGTGGCCGCCGGTTTGTATTAGCGAACGCCTACCAGGGGGAGCATTCATCTCCCGAACGGCCTGTGCATGCTGACTTTGATCCCGGTGTCAGGGATCACCCTACCCACTTCCAACGGAGCTATGATCACTTCTCCCTTCCCTCGTTCTGCTCGTGCCCTCATCCCGGGCACGGGAGTGACTAATCCGAGTAAGAGCCTTCATTCAAACTGGGTTTCTTGCCCTTCCATCTGATTGGGCGGCGAAGCCCTTCCGTCCCTGGGCGCTGATTGGCGCGAATAAGTTTTGCGCCTTTCAGCCGATTGGTGGCATCGGGTTTCACGCCCTATCTTCAGATTGGGCGGCGAGACTCCTTCCTCCCCCTAACGCTGATTGGCACGATTTGGTTCACACCATTTCGGCTGATTGGCCATTGCTTGGTTTAGGCGCAAAGTTTGAATGCACCGGGCTAAACCAAGTAACACCATGGAACTGATTCCGGGGATGCACAGAGCCTTGAGCCCCAGACATCCGATGCTGATATCTCCGGCTCTGTACATCCGATCACCCCACTTTTTGCAAGGATCCCAGATGGGAACATATAAAATATATATTGGGGTGCCGAGCCCCAAAGTACACCCCCCTGTATGTAAAGTGTACTCATGCGTGCCCCTGTGTCCTGTTAGTATCTCCCAGAGCGGGAGATGGTTATCAGTTCCCCAGCCCCCTCCTGTATGTGTGTTTGTGTTGGGCAGGTCTGTGCATAAAAATCTGTGTTCCTAAAAAACATTGTCAAACATTGTATCCTGGAACTGGGGAAATGGGTCTGACCTACTCTAATCCAAGTTACCCAGGTCCCGCTACATGTTCATAGCTACCCGGTATATGAGATTCCTTGGAAGTATGGTGTATTACCCGGTTTACAGTTTTCTTTAGTGTATTCTCCTTCTGTTTAAGCTTTTCATTTACGAGTATATATAATTTGTATTTTTTTTTATTCTACATTGCATAACTACTTGTAAAACGATACATATTATAGATACACATATAACAATAATAAATGGATGCAATAAAATATTTACAATTGCTGATCCTACAGATGATTTAGCAAGAGTGTTTGTACTTTTAATTATGACATTCCACCAAGAGGAACTTGAAACAATTGACCATTCAGGTTCTATCACCTTTAATTTACCCTGGTCATGTTCTAATTGAATTTTTATGGTTCTTTCAACTGTTATTGTAACGAATATAATAATACTTTGTCTTTCCTAATCTTATCTGCGCACTTTCTCCATGGAAACTCATTAGTTTGTTAAACATTCAATTGAATAGGCATGCTATCTACTTCTTGTATAGGACTGTTCGATATATTAACTTGAGTTCCTTGTATATGTATATGGACCCCCATTGATACAATATAAACCTTTCAGTAATGTTTTGGAATGTGTACATTTTGAAAATGTAGCGCTTACTAACTCATTATTTGACATAACCTCTACACATACTTTATCTTTTTCCTATGAGAGTTACAATTTCATGAGGATTTTTAATTATTTTAATTTTACCAGAACATGAACTTTGGTTATGAAAACATGAATGATAAATGATTTCAACTTAGTTATTTAAAAATATTATTTTGGATGCAAATTCTAGACAACTAGATCTACCTGCTCAAGTTCAGTATGTTATTATAAGAAATAAAATCAGGATATTGTAATTTATACCATAATAAATGTGTGTTACTAATAGGAATCCCTAACACTGACATTGAAAATAGCGCTTAACTTACACATTTATCATTGTTACATCCCAACCATTTGTTAACCCATAAATCTGTATGATTTTTAGCGAATGCAGACTCCTCAGGTAAAGTACGTTTGAGTTCTATAGGAGTAACACCACCTTTTAATGCTTGTGCCATCACCTTAAAATTTGTAGAATATTCAGCTTGTATCTCCAAACAAGCTTTGGCTACCTGTGATGAATCTGCATTTCTCCTTAATGCCAAAGTAGCTTCCTGTATGTTGAACAGAGGGTGCAATAACAGATGCTTTGTTCATAACCATTTTTTTTTTTAATATTTGATTTAAACCTCTTTAAATGTGCAATTATTTTTCCACCTATTAACCTTGTAGTTCCCAAATCATTCTTTAATGCTTGAATATCCATAGAATTGGTGATACTTCTTATAGTACCAAATCCAGCCATAATTCATTCTATTATACCTCTTTTTACCCTATTTTTTTCCTGTTTGATACTTTATTTCCTCCAAACCAATGTTCTAAGACACGTTTCATATTTAATAAATGTTCCTTACATTGTGGAAATTTAGTTTAGATTTTCCACTGAGAAACATTAAAATGCCAAACTATTGTTGCAATTTTCCCAACTAATAACAAAGGCTTTGATTGAATATTGTCAGAGTATTTATATCGGCAGACATTTTGTGCTATGATAGAAACTAAAAGTGTATATTCTGAGTCACTCTGAACAGACCAGACTCCATTTTGTTATTTCAAGTTAACAAAGAAGACACTAGATTTCTTTCTGTAAGACTGGCCTCTTTGCCAGAGCTAAGGAATGTATAGCATAGTATAAACAAGTGATAAGAAGAATATAATCAAATCTAAACCCAGACAATTGTGACAGAGAAGATTAAATAATTTAATATTTAACTGTCTATACATATAAGGTACCATTGTATGGAAAAGGGTAAACTTAGTTCATGATCTGTCATATCAGAAATTATAGCAGATTTGCAGACACATAGTCTGGACAAAATTTAAGAACCCCTTTGATCTTTGAAGGATACGTAAGTTATAGCCACTATCTAGATAGGCCAAAATGACGTCAAAATAGCCACCAGGAAAAGTTAACTCTTTCCTGGATAGGTATGTTTAGTGGGACAAGACTGCCCTCTACAGACCAAATAACTAATTTGCGATCTGGAAGATAACCACACCTCTAGTGCTTCTATTGGGTTATCAACTGATGACGTACAGAGAGTCTGGCCCTTTAAAAGTTAAGACAAAGGGAAGATAGAGAGATACGAGAGAAGGAGGCAGATGCAAGATATGCAAAGGAGAGGAGAGAGGAATTGGAAGTTTGGGAACTCCAACTCGGACAACATCTGAGACTAACACTCTACTCCTAAAACTCTAACACTTAGAATTTACTGACTTTCTAACCAACACCTCCATGCAGAGAGACTACCAATCGGATGAAATATCTACTCAACTGGTAATTATACTGGTTTCATTTAATTAAATTAAATTAATTAAAATGTATTAATAGCATTATATATGACTGGATAAAGCACGGTCAGATTTCCATATTAAGAAATCTTAGTTAACTAAGAATATATAGTTATAAACATTCCATTCTGCAGGTGGAATTAAGAATAATTATATATTGATGTGATATTATCACGTGTTAGCATACCGCTGTTTTTATCCAGGTGTATTGATTTGCTCTAAATTAAGATAGATATCTTTTAGACAAATTAAAAATCTGCTTATATAATGTGGTAAATTCTCTTATTGGATGATTTTAAGAAATGACTAATGAACTGGGTTAAATGTTATTTTATTTAAAAATACATAAGAATAGATCTTAACTACCTAGGAGATCTAGCCAGCATTGAAAGGGTTATTCTAACTGTCTGCTAAACTTTACGACCTTACGCTGCACTCTGAGGAATTCTGTTCTTCGCTGTGAAAAGTTTCACTTTCAGCCTGTGTTAAAGATAGTCATAAATCGTAGAAGTCTTGACAGATAATGCCGTTAAGCCATTGAAACGTAATACCCATTCCTTTGTATTGCATACCATTTTATACTGAATATTCATTGATTATTGTCATGCATGTTACATATATTATTATTAATTTGTCATATAAATAAAAATCTATTTTTATACATTGTGATTATTTATATGAAATACTTTCCACTTAACACGATAAACGTTCTTTGGGATCTGAGAATTGAATTAGTGGGCAATTCTCACTGTTACTATTATTATCCCATAAATATCCCCACATATTGGAGGCACGGTGCTGAGATCGTTTAAGTTGAAATGGTATTTCATATATAATAATAATATTGGTGTAATTCATGCAATTTAATCTTGATATAGAAAAGAGTTTTGTATTGAGATTAAATCACTGTATAGAAATATGGCTGAATCTAGTGCTTCATCTCAATCAGAGAATGGGAAGAAGTTAGCGGAAATGCAAGGTTTTCCCTTAAGCATCATATATCAGTATCTAAATATTAAAGTTGATTATCCAGAGTGGATACTCCAAATAAAAAAACAGGTTGATGATTCGATTCATGATAGATCGGCTGATTCACCTATAGTTAAATATCTTAGCCATATAGATGAAGAGTCTACAATGCGATCTGTTACCAACTCATGCCCGTTTTTCATATTGGGTTATTCTATTATGTTAAAAAAGCATAATGAGATAGAACGTAAATTGGACGAGTGTCAGAAAGACCTGGTGCTCGAACAAGGAAGGTTCAAAACTTTGTCTGATGAAAATAATCTCCTTCAGGTTCTAAACTCTGACCTTTTGAATAAACTGGAAAGAATGAACAAAATGGTGGATGATTATGATCAACAGATAAAACAGATACAGATGCAGCTAGATGAATATCAAAAGGGAAGTGAAGGATTACTGGGAAAAGACCCAAGTGATTCTTTTCAATTTCCTGATATTCACACACCAGACCAGGTTTTCATAAAACAGTCTCTAAGAAAAGATGTGAGTAATTCTGAGAAAACACCTGTAGATTCTTGGCAATCTTGGGCAGAACAGTTTGAAAAGACTGTCCTGGCCAAGCTTGACAGAAGGAATCAGATTCAAGGTGATAGGAATGAAAACAGACATGGTTCTGTACACTGGCAGGATTATGATGCAGATCAGAATTGTGACAGTGAACAAGAAGCTCAGAGTGATGGGAGTGAAAGTGATTGCACTATCCACTCTGAAGGCCATGTAACTGATATGCCATCTGCGCTGTTGTATGGGTCTAATTCCTCTTCAGCAGACAGATCGCATAGACGTTTACCCAAACACAGAAACAGAGATCGTAAATCAACGACGCCTGTTTATGAAACACCAAAGGTTATCAAATTCCTTAGAGAGACTGTCCCACAATTTTCTAGAGGTTCAGGAAACATATCTGAACATCTGGAAAATTATGATAGAGCAATGAATTCATTGGGCATGTATGATGACATTCATAAGAAATGGTTCATTACATGGACCTTTGATTCAATGTGTCGTGTTTATCTAGAAAGTCTTCAAGCTATACAGTTAATGTCCTGGTCCAAGATGAAATATGAAATAATCATGGAATATGGTAAGTATAAAACCATTGCCTCTGCAAAGAAGGCGCTTTATAACTTAAAGTGCCGTCCAGATCAAAGCCCCAGAGAATTTTTAATAATTCTTAAAAATGCATACTCCGTGGCCCAAAGGAAACCCAGGTATGAAAGCACAGACTTCAAAGATCTGTATTTTCATGCCATGCCAGTAAACATACAAATGAATCTCGCAAGAGATTACGATTGTAAGTTGCCATTAGAATGGCTAGTCAGTCAGTGCATGAAATTGTATACTATACACCATGCACATGACGAAAATCAGCCAAAGGTTAAGAAACCTGGTGATAAAATGGTGTCAGAGACTAAAACTCAGTTAGGTTTAGAAACCCAACAGAAAAAGAGGACCTATTCCGAGGTTTTGAAAACACCAAAACCTCAGAAACAGGAAAACGCAGGAAGCAATTCTGCAAATTCCTCTAATAACTCTGAAAAATCCAATGCCAATGTGAATAAACGCCCCTGGGTTAATAAGAACCAAGGCAATTCCCAATGGAGAAGGAATCCTCAGGGAAATAGGAGAT
The DNA here is from genome assembly GCA_933207985.1 of Pelobates cultripes. Lineage (NCBI taxonomy): Eukaryota > Metazoa > Chordata > Amphibia > Anura > Pelobatidae > Pelobates > Pelobates cultripes. The sequence continues at coordinate 347,715,564 of OW240913.1, forward strand.
ATGGAAACAGAAACAATCAATCTGCTTCCAATAACTCCCAACAGTCTCAGCCATCCCAGCCAAATTCTAATGGGCAAAGACAAAACGGCAATGGGGGAAATAATTTGCGTCGTTAGGTTGGTCAATTGACTGACCAGATGGGCAAATTAATGGAGGAAATGACAAAGATCAACCAAGTCTTTGCTCTAAATCCCTTTTTAGGGATAGCTCCAATTGCAGAACTACCTGTGCAACCGCAGCAACAACCACAGGTGCCGCAGCAATAATAGCCACTGTGACTAAACAGGCTAGGTTATCAGTAGATGTAATGCCTAACCCTGTTTCCTTTCCAGGTACTAACAGTCAAACAAACAATAGTTGTGTTAGAAAACCTATTGCCTATCCCGTCACTTCACTTTCGGGTGAAGGAGGCGCAACGTGTTCCTCTGTTTTTTCATTTCAGCCAAAGGCTAAAGTAGCCCCAGCAACCACTAGTTTCCAGGATCCAGACCTGAAAGGGTTAACTGATGAGATGCCGACCACTAGTTCCCACTTGACAGTTCAAGTTATTCCTAAAAAGGATGGGCCTGTGGGTAAGACTGAGCATTCCTCAGTACAGGTAGAAACTACTGCTGTGACCGGTAATGTATGGAAAACAAGTAATATGTTGACACATTCTAAATTCTTATGTGAATTAGAAGAACATGAAGGAAGGTACTACATGTCTGTAGAAATACAGGATTCGCTACCCCAGCCTTTTAAAGGGTTAATAGATACTGGTTCACAAGCCACTATCTTATCCAATACCTACTTCCAGCAGGTAATGGACTTAGCAACGGATAAGCCGAAGCTAAGAGGTTTCCCCAATGCTCTGTTGAGTGTAGGAGGAAATGCCCTTCATGTTATTGGCAATACCTGGTTAAAGTTTAAAATAGGTAACAAAACCTTTAGACACCCGGTGATAGTGGTAGATCTCCCCTATGACCGACTGATTCTGGGTATAGACATACTCAGAAGACTTAACACAATTATTGACTGTGTGAATGGAATTGTATGGTCACAAGCTAAGGTTCCTATAACCTATGAGAAATCACATGTTCAATCTGATCGTAACTGCCATGTGATAGAAGAAAGACCTGACTCGATAGAGGTACATTTTAGAAATAGTCAGTCACCTGACGTGACTATCCTGCAGGTGAATGATGCAATCGCACCTGTAGATGAGCATTCCATAAGAATTGCTCCAGAGAGGATCCAGAATGTCTCTCTGGAAGGTGATGTTTTAACCATTTCTCTCCACAGGGACTATGTTGAATCTGTAGATCTGGCAGGTCATGCTCAATTCCTTGCCAGAATTGAAAGGGTTAATAACAATTTATTCTTTCCTATGCAAATACATGACTTAGGAAGAAGTAGGAATGCAAAGCTGGACTTAAAGAGTGAAAACAGCTATATTAGCAGAAGTCTGTTAAGGCAGATCGCTAATCCTAAAATGATCAGGTACACTTCCCCACATGACAGGTGGATCCAGAATCTGGATGGCGAATCAGAGAGTCACAATGTGATAGCAAAATGTTTACTATCTATTTCCATCGGAAATAAGACAGTTAAACATTTATGCCTAGTGACAGACGAACCTCGCTATCAGGTTTACGTTGGCAATGATGTCATACATCGCTTTGCCATACACCTTGACCTGATTAATTCCAATTTGTGGACAAGGTTAAAAGGTAATCCTTGTGGATACTTACACGAAGAAAATGCCCTGAAATCAGGACAAATACTCCCTTATGCGGTAAGTATCCAAGTACCTGATGACATAACCATTCCACAGGGGACAAGTAACTTTCTTTTACCCATACAGGTCAAGGAGGGTCAGAGATTAGAAAACTCTGATGCCCTAATCTGTTTATCCAACAGGATACAACAATTAGGGATGGTGGTAACACATACGCCAATGGTAAGTATTGGTAAGAATCCAACTTATATCACGGTCAACAATGTTACACCGAATAGTGTTACTTTACCAAAAGGAACATCATTAGGTCTAGCATTGGATGCTGAGTACTATACATTTGGTTTCCAAAACCAAATTATAGGCCTCATCCCTGAAGAATACTTAACTGAGGACGAAATTGTCGATCAAATATTCCATTCCTCCCCAGAAGGATTATTCACTATCCTATCTGTGTATCCCTTCAATGTTGAAGAAGGCTCGTGTAAAATCGAAGAAGCATCTATCACCTTCGATCATCCGCTCAATGAGCAGGAATCACAAGAGTATCACGACCAAAGAGAAAAGGTAAGTCAACACCGAACTGACCTAACTTCTAGGCTTGAAGAAGCTTATGAGATAGGCCAGCCTGAAATCTTTCCAGGATTTCAGGAAAGGCTAGAAGAGCAAATATCTTTAGCTGACGGTTGCTCCAACGATGCTGAGCGGCAACAGCTAAAGGAAATCCTTTTGGAATTCCAAGATATTTTTGCCAAAGATTCCTACGACTGTGGGTTAACTAACCTCCACGTAGCCAGAATACAAACTGATCCAAATTTACCACCTGTATTTATCAAACAATATAGACTCCCATTAGCGTCATATGATGGTCTACAAGACATCATTCAGAATTTAAAGGAAAGGGGCATTATACGTCCAGTGCACAGTTCGTATAATAATCCGATCTTGGGGATTCTGAAACCTAATGGACAATGGCGTTTATGCGCTGACTTACGACAGCTAAATAAACGCGTCTATATGTCTGGTTGGCCAACGCCATACATAGACCAATGTTTGGTACAAATGCAGGGATCCAAAATATTCACTGCCATTGACTGTGCGCAGGGATATTGGACTGTACCAGTCCATAATGAAGACCAATACAAATTGGCCTTCACATTTGGAAAGCAGCAGTATACCTGGACCCGTATGCCTTTCGGTTATATAAACTCTGGTCATGAATTCGCTGTGTTCATGCATAAAGCTATGCCTGACGCACTCGAGAGAGGAACGTTATCATATGTCGACGATGTCTTGCTGAAAAGCACTTCCTTTGATAAGCATATCTTAGAGATTAGACATGTTCTCACTCAGTTAAGAGAGGCAGGGATTAAACTGTCTTTACAAAAGGCACAATGGTGTCGCACCCATGTCAATTTCCTCGGACATGAGGTAACTTCTGAAGGATTAAATCCCCAGAGGAAGAAGGTTGAAGCCGTACTAAAGGCTAAAACACCTTCAAACATCAGGGAATTAAGATCGTTCCTTGGTATGACTAACTACTCCCGTAAGTTTATAGATAACTATGCAGAAATAACTAAACCACTCTTACACCTGCTTAAAAAGGAAACTACCTGGAACTGGGGGGAGCCTCAGGACCAAGCGGTAAGTGAACTGAGGAGGAAGCTCACTCAGGCACCCTGTTTAGCATACCCAGAGGGGGGTAAACCCTTCTATCTGGAGACAGGATATACCGATTTAAGCATAAGTGCTGTTCTGTATCAGAAGCAGGACAGTTTAAACAAAGTTATTGCATATGCTAGCAAGACTTTGTCACCTGTTGAAGTTAAATTCAACACGTGTGAGAAGGCGTTATTGTCGACTGTCTGGGCACTACAAAATTTTCGTAGCTATATCCAAGGTGAGAAAATAATTGTAGAAACAGCTCACCAACCTCTACAGTATCTGCAGAGTGAAAGAATTAGAGACGGTAATCTCTCTAACAGTCGGATTACTGCATGGACTCTATCCTTACAGGGATGGCCGTTAGAAGTCCGTTATAAACATAATAAGAGAAGCCCAGTTGCCCAAGGTTTAGCAGAATTACATGACTGTACTGCTCCATCTCTGGATGATAATGACACCGGAGATGACTTCCTAGAAGAGCAATTGCTATCTCCTTATAAAGTTTATGACGAGGAATACTGTCGACCACTACCGTGGGTATACATTGATGGTTGTTCATATCACCACGTCATTGGTGCTGAACGGAAGTTAGTTGCAGGTATCGGAATCGCCTGGACAGGTGATTATCCTAATGTATCTATAGGATACAATATTGGTCCCAAAAGCAGTCAGATAGCCGAACTCTGTGCAGTATATAAGACCATTCAAATGGCAATAGAATATGGTATCAAAGAATTTGTTATTATAACTGATTCCAACTATGTTCGCAACAGTTTCGTCGAATATCTGCCTAGCTGGAAACGTAACCAAATGCTGAAAAGCAATAACAAACCTGTTAAACATGGGAAATTGTTTTGTAAAATTGATGAACTGGTTAAGGAAAATGGTTTATCCATATATTGGAAGAAAACCAAAGGCCATTCTAAAATAGAAGGTATTGACAAGGATGGTAATGACTTAGCCGATTCACTGGCAAAACAAGCTGCCATCAATGGTGAAACCCTAAACATTGATGATCTTATGGGTTCAATTCATGTTGAAGCCATAACTAGACGACAGGCTAGAGATACTGCCGACTTAAATGTTGTGCAATGGAGCCAAGAAGCTCCTAGTGAGGACCTGATTACTAGTCAAAAGAATGATCCCGTCATAGGCATATTCTATAAACATATAGAAGACCCTACTGCCAATCCCATCACAGATGAGGATTGCAAAAATAATGAAGATTTACGAATCTTGATGAGATATAAAGTCCAATTTAGTATCATGGATGGGTTACTGGTCAGAACTTCTAAACATGGTATACAACAATGGGTAGTCCCAACTGTATACAGAGGGTTAATGCTCCAACACGCACATGATGCACCTACATCTGGGCATCGTGGTGATAAGATCACATATGAGATATTGCGTGATTATGCATATTGGCCACACATGTTAAGGGATGTTAAGACATACTGTCAGGGATGCTTGATTTGTCCGCAATATCAACCCCATGGTCCAACCCATCGTGCACCACTTCAGAAGAGGGGGTGTCATTACCCTGGTCTGATATTCAAATTGACTTTATAGGTCCTGTAACAAGATCTTCAAGAGGTAACAAATACATGTTAACTGTTACATGTATGTACACAAAGTGGATAGAATGTTTGCCTTGTAAAGAGAACACGAGTACCGTGTGCGCCACTTTGTTGATTAACCATGTCTTTTCCAGGTTCGGTCTGCCTCAAAGAATTGAGTCAGACAGAGGTAGTCATTTTACCAGCGAAGTAATGGCTAAGATGTGGAACATTCTAGGTGTTAAACGAAAGCTACATATTGCATACCGCGCTGCGTCTAGCGGGGGGGTAGAGCGATATAACCAGTCTATCGTTAATATTCTGAAAAAATATGTTAAGGAGTCTGGTAAAGACTGGGACATTAAATTGCCCCTAGTTTTAATGGCGATTAGAGCTACACCTAGCACTGCTACCAAATTGTCACCTTTTGAATTGATGACAGGAAGAAAGATGGTTTTACCACAGCATTTACTATATCGTACTTCGGATCATAACTTGATCAATGCTGCCACTACGCATCAGTATATCGAAGATTTGCGCAAGCATTTACAGCATGCGTTTGCTTTTGCCCAAAAGAATCTAGAAAAAGCAGCGACAGGGGTTAAGACCTATTACGATCTAAAAACCACGAAAAAGGAATATGAGATCACAGATCAAGTCTATCTGTATAACTTTGCGCGAAATCAAGTTAAGGAAAAGAAATTTTTACCTTCTTGGAAAGGGCCATATGTCATTATTGACAAAATTTCCCCAGTAGCGTATAAGATAAAAATTCCTAAGGATGGTGATTTTATTGAAAAGTGGGTTCACATTAACCAGTTGCGTGCTTGTCATCCTAAATCTCAATTAAGGATTATAGGTGCGGATTCGGATGCAGAAGGGTGAACGACTAACCTGGATGAATGCTTGATTCACGTGGTATAGTATGATGTGAAATGTTGTGATGTGCCATGATCTCATGTACGTTCATGTCATTAACCATTTCCTTGCCATCCAATAACTACATTTTATAAGCAGGTTACTAGCTTGTTTAACTGCTATAGGCAAATTGCTGAAGAGTCAGTAATAAATGTAGTGAGGGATGAAGTTATAAAAATAGAATTAGACAGAATACATATGTTGATGAATCGTAATAATGTGTTGTCCTAGGCCAAGTGATGTCACACTGTTATAAGTTTGTTTGCTTAACAAACCTTGAATCATTAGTAGATAAGTCTGAAACGAGTTCCTGATCCGTGACTGTCGAAAGATGTCCAAGAAGGATGTGGCGTGTTTCTGGATCGTACTGCTCCTGTGCCAAGAGCTACGGACCGACCCGATCGCAGAGATGGGACCATCCTCCGGCATCCTGATTCAAGAGACACCAGGGTTCATCTTAACAGAGAAGAGGATCCTGACCAGACGTGTGTTCGTCAGCTTGGACCCCAAGATTTCCATCGAGAAGGCATACAACATTTCATCGATGCAGCTTCCTGAGTTACAGACTTGGTACCAGATGCACCTCCAAAGAGCACAGGACCGTGTGCGAAACATCTTGGAGCAAGCCCGGAAACCATTTGTATCCAGTTCTATTCCGATGAGCAACCGACCCAAAAGGTTCCTCACCGCTATAATTGTTGCATTAGTTTGTGCCACTGTCGGTGCAGTTGTCGCAACTGGAATGTCTGCAGCCAACTCTATTACTGTCCAAAAGCTGGATATGGAAATCTATGCGCTAAAGCAACACATTAACGATATTCATCAGGTGATACAACAGCAAAAAACACTTCTCCAAGACGTGTTAACTATTGTGGAAGACACAGTTGTTACAACAAATTTGCATTCGGAGTTAATTACCAAATCCACTGAGTTGCACCAAAGTCATGACTTATTTAAGCGTGAACTTCTATTTCTGCATGACCCAATATTGTTCCACACACTTGCTTTTCTTGACGAAGTGCAAACTGGAATGATCGAATTGGCAGGGGGACGCATACCTCTGTATTTTGTATCCAAGGATATTGTTCATGCGATGCTTGCCAATGTGGATGGAGAGACAATTGAGCCTATGCAATTAAATCTGGCCTTTGAGATGGGGAGCGCTATACCTCTCTTAATTGATCCGGAACGTATGGAGATTTGCTTTTTATTGACCATACCATATGTAACTCCCAAAGACATTTTTCAAATGAAAATAATGTACTATGTTAGAAATGATGTGATTGCACAATATGTCTGGTAACTTCTATAGTGCTTATTCATAAGCTAAATTAATTTTGGCTATGAAATGCACTAAAGGGGGGTTATGTCAGAGTATTTATATCGGCAGACATTTTGTGCTATGATAGAAACTAAAAGTGTATATTCTGAGTCACTCTGAACAGACCAGACTCCATTTTGTTATTCCAAGTTAACAAAGACAAAGAGACACAGGATTTCTTTCTGTAAGACTGGCCTCTTTGCCAGAGCTAAGGAATGTATAGCATAGTATAAACAAGTGATAAGAAGAATATAATCAAATCTAAACCCAGACAATTGTGACAGAGAAGATTAAATAATTTAATATTTAACTGTCTATACATATAAGGTACCATTGTATGGAAAAGGGTAAACTTAGTTCATGATCTGTCATATCAGAAATTATAGCAGATTTGCAGACACATAGTCTGGACAAAATTTAAGAAACCCTTTGAAATTTTAAATTATGGCGCTATAAAGATAACGCAAAATGACGTCAAAATAGCCACCAGGAAAAGTTAACTCTTTCCTGGATAGGTATGTTTAGTGGGACAAGACTGCCCTCTACAGACCAAATAACTAATTTGCGATCTGGAAGATAACCACACCTCTAGTGCTTCTATTGGGTTATCAACTGATGACGTACAGAGAGTCTGGCCCTTTAAAAGTTAAGACAAAGGGAAGATAGAAAAATACACGAGAGGAGGCAGATGCAAGATATGCAAAGGAGAGGAGAGAGGAATTGGAAGTTTGGGGATTCCAACTCGGACAACATCTGAGACTAACACTCTACTCCTAAAACTCTAACACTTAGAATTTACTGACTTTCTAACCAACACCTCCATGCAGAGAGACTACCAATCGGATGAAATATCTACTCAACTGGTAATTATACTGGTTTCATTTAATTAAATTAAATTAATTAAAATGTATTAATAGCATTATATATGACTGGATAAAGCACGGTCAGATTTCCATATTAAGAAATCTTAGTTAACTAAGAATATATAGTTATAAATATTCCATTCTGCAGGTGGAATTAAGAATAATTATATATTGATGTGATATTATCACGTGTTAGCATACCGCTGTTTTTATCCAGGTGTATTGATTTGCTCTAAATTAAGATAGATATCTTTTAGACAAATTAAAAATCTGCTTATATAATGGTAAATTCTCTTATTGGATGTTTTCAGGAAATGACTAGTGAACTGGTTTAAATGTCATTTTATTTAAAATTACATCAGAATAGATCTTAACTACCTAGGAGATCTAGCCAGCATTGAAAGGGTTATTCTAACTGTCGGCTAAACTTTACGACCTTACGCTGCACTCTGAGGAATTCTGTTCTTCGCGGTGAAAAGTTTCACTTTCAGCCTGTGTTAAAGATAGTCATAAATAATTCTTGACAGGAAATGCTGTTTAGCCATTGAAACGTAATACCCATTCCTTTGTATTGCATATAATTTTGTACTGGATATTCATTGATTATTGTCATGCATGTTACATAATATTATTTGTTAATTATTGGTTATTATAAATAAAAATCTATTTTTATACATTGTGATATTAATTATATGAAATACATTTCACTTACGATAAACGTTCTTTGGGATCTGAGAATTGAATTAGTGGGCAATTCTCACTGTTACTATTATTATCCCATAAATATCCCCACACACACCACAGCCAGGCACTCTTTTTCAATGGCGGCGTAGCTTACTTCCCTGGGTAAAAGTTTTCGGCTTAGATAAGCTACGGGATGCTCGCCGCCATCGGGTCCAACTTGGCTCAGTACTGCTCCCAATCCAAACATAGAAGCGTCTGTGTGGACGAGAAAACGTTTAGTTGGATCAGGAGCAGAAAGTACAGGAGAGTTAACAAGTGCCGTCTTGAGCTGTTGAAACGCCTGCTCACACTCTGGGGCCCAGACTACTAGCTTAGGGAGATTCTTACGGGTCAGGTCTGTGAGGGGTTTGGCAAGGGCGCTATAGTTGGCCACAAATTTCCGGTAGTACCCTGCGGTCCCTAAAAAGGCGAGCACTTGGGTCTTGGTGCGAGGGGTAGGCCATTGGGTGACTGCCTCTATTTTAGCGGGTTCTGGTTTCTGTTGCCCACTCCCTACCCGGTGCCCTAGGTACTGTACTTCCGCCATACCGATATGGCATTTGCTGGGTTTTAGGGTCAGTCCGGCCTCTCGGATCCTGTCTAGTATGGCTCCTATGTGGACCAGATGTTCGTGCCAGGAGTGGCTGAATATGGCGATATCATCTAGATACGCGCAGGCATACTCCTGGAACCCATCCAATAATCTGTCTACCATTCTCTGAAAGGTAGCTGGGGCGTTTTTCATCCCGAATGGCATGACCTTAAACTGATACAGGCCAAACGGGGTGACAAAGGCCGAATTAGGAATGGCGTCCTCCGCTAACGGAATCTACCAGTACCCTTTGCACAGGTCTGTTGTGGTAAGTTACTGGCCCCTGGCCATTTTGTCGAGGAGCTCGTCTATCCGGGGCATGGGATATGCATCGGAGGTCGTTTTATCGTTGAGCCGCCGGTAGTCTACGCAGAAACGGGTCGTCCCGTCCCGTTTCGGCACCAGTACTACCGGGGAGGCCCAGGGGCTGTCCGAGTGCTCTATCACTCCTAACTGAAGCATCTCCTCAATTTCTTTGCGCATATTTTCTTTGACTGCTTCTGAGTGCGATATGGGGGTTGGCGCAGGGGAGTCTGATCTAGCGTTTCTACCTTATGGGTAGCCAACGGGGTATAACCTGGTAAATTGGAAAATGTGGCCTTCTTGTCCTGAAGTAACCTTTGTACCTGAGCTCGTTCTTGGGCATTTAACCGTTCTCCTAACTGTACCTCTCCCAGATCTCCGCTCTGACCCTCTTGGTCTAGGAGATTGGGTAGGGGTAAGTTGTCAAAATCTTCCGTGGCAGGGGCACAGATTGCGGTGACCTCCTCAGTGCGTTCGTGATACGGCTTGAGCATGTTCACATGGAGCATGCGTTTGCCTCCCGTGCCTGTAACCGGGCCGATCACATAGGTGGTGTCTCAGATCTGTTCTACCACCTTGTATGGGCCCTGCCAGGAAGCCTGCAGCTTATCTTTGTGGACTGGTCGCAAGATGAGTACTTTTTGCCCCACCTGGAAGCTGCGGTCCCTGGCTCCCTTATCATACCATCTGCGCTGTCGTTGCTGCGCTACCTGGAGATTGTCTCTGACGGTCTGGGTCAGCCTCTCCAGGCGTTCTCTGAACTGGAGCACATATGGTAAGATAGGGGTGCCATTAATGGTTTCGTCTCCCTCCCAGTGTTCCCGTATCAAATCAAGAGGTCCCCTCACTCTCCTCCCGAATAATAATTCGAACGGAGAGAATTCGGTGGATTCTTGCGGCACTTCTCGATACGCGAACAGCAGGTGGGGTAAAAATCTCTCCCAGTCTTTTTGGGTGTCCATGAACATGCGGATCATTTGTTTAAGGGTTCCGTTAAACCGTTCACAGAGCCCATTGGACTGGGGGTGATATGGGGAGTTCAGGATTTGCTGTATCCCACATATCTTCCAGAGCTGATGGGTTACTTCAGCAGTAAACTGGGTGCCTCTATCGGAGATAATCTCCTGGGGAAGTCCTACCCGGGTGAATATTCTCATCAGGGCCTCGGCTACCGTTTATGCGTGTATGTTAGTTAATGCCACTGCCTCGGGGTATCTGGTGGTGTAATCCACCACGGTCAAGACATATTTCTTGCCGGAGGGGCTTGGTTTTGCGAGGGGTCCTATGATGTCTACTGCCACCCTACTGAAGTGTTCCTCAATGATGGGCAGAGACCGTAGTCGGGCTTTGTATCTGTCCCCTCTCTTGCCTACCCTTTGGCAGGTATCACAGGTCTGGCAATATCGCCTAACATCCTGGGAAATACCTGGCCAAAAGAAATTTTGGGTCAGCCTGTGCTTGGTACAACTGATGCCTAAGTGTCCGGACAGGGGGATATCATGGGCTATGCGTAACAACTCTAACCTATATTTTCGAGGCACTATGAGCTGTTTAATGGGTAAAGGTATTGACCCGGACACTACCTTCTCTGCGTGCCGGTATAGTAGTCCTTTGTCCCAGATATATCTTTCCCTCTCTAACCCTGCTTGATCTTTATCAATGCGGTCTTTATACACCTGTAACGAGGGATCTAGGGCCACTTCTGACCCAAACTCTATGGAATTGGCACATGGCATGGCAGTGGGTAGGGGAGGGTCATTGCTTACCTGAGCCTCAGAGTGATCAGATAGTGCTGTGGTGCGAGCCTGTTGTCGGGTCACAACCGGATATGCTTCTTGTATGGTGGGCTGTGGAACAAAAGCTGAAGTCAGCTCCCCCAAGTCGTTGCCCAAAATCACATCCGCTGGCAAGTCTTGCATCATCCCCACATATACATTCCCGTGCCCCGCTCACCCAATTCAAGTGTACCTTGGCCGTTGGTACTTTGTAAATGGCTCCCCCGGCCACCCGCACAGCCACACAGTTTCCCGTGAGCTTGGGCTTGGGTACCAAATGACTTCGGACTAGGGTTAGGGTGGCCCCAGAGTCCCGGAGTCCTTGTACTTTTCTCCCCTCCATATGTACTTCCTGGCGGTGCCCTTGGCGATTATCGGAGGCGGCCTGAATGGGGTTCACCTCGTGTAGGGTGCCTAGTGGTTCCTCCAGGGTTGCCCCCAGCTCTGGGTTTTGGTAGGATTCGGCCTGTAGACAGTGGACTGCGGCACGGTTGCTTGGTGCTGCATTATTCCAGCTGGGTCGGGGTCGATTCCGTGGGCAGTCTCTCTGAATGTGCCCCTGTTGGTTGCAGGTATGGCACCGAATTGGTGGGCGTGCTGAATACCTGGGGAGGAATTCTGGCTTACCCCTGGTCGCTGGTGAGTTGTGGGGCCCCCTGGAGTGCTGGTTGTTGCAGGGGGGATGACGGCTCTGGTTGGTATGGGTTGATCTCTCCTATTGTCCTGGAACTCGTCTGCCATGTTAGCCGCTTCCTGCATGGTGTGTGGCTTTCTGTCCCGGATCCAGTTTTGCAGATAGGCAGGGATGCCATTGAAGAACTGCTCCAGTACCATTAGCTGAAACAGACCCTCCAATGTATTAACTTGGGCAGCCTCCAGCCACCCCTTTGCAGCTCGTTGTAGCTGGTGTGCCCATTCCACATGAGTGTCTTTAGTGGGTTTCTTAATATCCCGAAACTTCCTCCGGTACGCCTCTGAGGTGATGGCATACCGGATTAGAATGGCCCATTTCACCTTATTGTAGTCCCTACTATCCTCGTCTGGCACTGCCCGGTATGCTTCAGCGGCTCGCCCAGATAACCTCCCTGCTAGTAGGGGTACTCGGTCTGCATCGTTAATCTCATGCAGCAAACACAGTCTCTCAAAGTCCTGTAAATAGCCGTCAACGCCACCGTCAGCCTCCACATAGCTTTTAAAGGCTTGATATGGGATTTTGGCTTTCCCTGGGAAAATATTGACTGGCGTTGCGGCTCTTTCTCCGGCTTGTTGATTCCCTTGCATTCTCCTAGACATGATGTACTCCTGTACATCACCGAAAAGCCTGTCAACCATCTCTGCAGATGGGGGTTCAGGGAATAAAGCCATTCGTGCTCGGAATTCGGCTGTAAATTCGTGGGTTTCTCCTTCCATTTGAGGTGCTGCAGCAGCTGCGGCTCTGTCTCCTTCCATGAGCTCTGTAATTAGGCCTTTGCCTTGTTACTGGCGATTGCTCCTCTTGCTTCCAGCAGCTCCTTTAATGTGCTCCGTTTTAGCAGGGCGTAATTTGTTCCCATTCACCGGCTGTTCGTGGGGTGTATTCGAATGAGCTAATTCCCGAATGGCTGCTCCTTGATTCGCTTTAAATTCTGCCGAACGTTGCTTTGCTGTGTAGATTCAATCCCGTCGCTTGCCACCAATTGTAGCGGAGAGGCAGTATAATCCACGAAATCTCCGCTGGGTAACAGGAACAACAAAGGATAATCCAGGGAATCAGCATACAATAATCCAAACAGCACTGCAGTAACCCTTCCTTCCCAAGAACTAGACGACACATAGGCTGGGAGTCAACTGAGGTCTTTTAATTCAGCTCCACAAGTCCCCATGCAAGGGGTTTCCTGAGTACCCTCCCAGGGGCATTCCCTGAGGGGACTACATGGGGGACTTACAATACAGGACATTTCTCCCATCAGGCACTGCTGCACGAGAGGGATCCTCCCACTGGAATATACCGTTAAGTGGATTATCCCTCCGTGCAGCAGAACTCACAATTCACATTAAATTCAATAACTCCATGAATGGTTTATTTAAACGAATGGACGTTCGGTAAATAGCTGGGGTCTGAGCGCATCATTCGGGAGATTACCGCTCAGATCCCAGCTAAAACAACCGAACGCCGCACGAAAAACACATTCACTAACGCATAGCCTTAAAATACCGATTACCTATAAGGGAACAAAATACCAAATGTCCCGGACATCCCGAACGGTCTGGAGGCTCAGCGGTGTTCGCGCTGTCGAGTAGCCGTTTTTAGTACCACGTGCTCGACGACCAAACACCGCTGAGGGAACAAAGGATTCAAGATGGCCAACCGCCGCATGGTTGCAATCGGTTAATAGGCGCCACACGCATCTAAGTGTGTGGGCTATTAAATGATATTTTGTTCGGTTCCCGAACGGCCCGCAAAGGTGCCGTTCGTGAAACGAATAGAATCAGCTATCTGCATTCGGCAGATAGCCCAGGCAGGCAATACATTATTAACATTGCATTACAGTACATGCTGGAACACACAATAGGAACCCCATACCAGCAACCCTTAAAGAGGCAGTACAGAAATAATGTCCAAGTGGCTAGGTTTGCCACAATGCCTTCAGGAGACACACTTCACCAAATCGCCCAGCCTTAAACCCCTTGCATACCCACATCAATATCACGCTACGGAAAAATCAAAACGAAAGGGGTCTCTGTGTTAATAAGCAACCGAGAAGCGTTTACAGAACATGACCTAGTCATGGACGATGAAGGCCGCTATATCATTCTACTTTGCACCATCAACGACATCTCATACACAATAGTAAACGTATACGCGCCAAACTCAGAACAACGCAACTTCCTACACAGAATCCTAGCTAAAATAACACCTATTTTGAAGGGAATGTTAATAATATGTGGAGATTTCAACCACACCCTCGACCGTAGCCTAGACTCCTCCAAAGGACCGAATACACAAGGCCTACACCCAGGCCAAGAGACAATGCAAAACTTACCAGAAACTACTAGATGAACATAACCTCTATGATGCATGGAGGGTCCTTCATCCCACAGAGAAAGACTTCACGTACTTCTCCTCGGTCCACAACACCTACAACCGCATTGATAGGTTCCTCACAGAGGGAAAAAAACTAACACAAGTACTCAATTGCTCAATAGCGACAATCACGTGGTCAGACCACGCGCCCATCTCCATAGAATTAAAAGACAAATTTGACAGCCACAACAGAAGCCCTTGGCGCTTGAACGAAACACTGTAACATGATGAAACATTCACAAAACACATAGAAAACACGCTCACAAACTATTTTAAGGAAAATTCCACGCCGGAGATAACTGCGAAGACAGGCCACATCCAAAATAGCACACATACAGGCACTAAATGGAGACAGAATGGTAGCCCCAAAAGCCATAAGCGACGAATTCACTACATACTACAAATCCTTATACAACCTTAAAAATAACCCGCTAATGCCTTCTACGTCCCCCACATCCATAGATGACTACCTAAGAGACGCTCCCTTGCCAACTCTTTCACAAGCGCATAGGGATGTTCTTTCAGCCCCCATCACTCAGCAAGAGGTGAAGGACACGATAAAAACCCTCCCCACAGGCAAAGCCCCGGGTCCTGACGGATTTGCAAACACATACTACCATCTTTACGCAGGCATCTTATCCCCTGCACTGACAAACCTATTCATTAATGCCATAGATAAACATTTGTTACCCACATATCTCTTACAGGCACATATTACCACCCTCCCCAAACCAGGGAAACCTCCAACCGCATGCCCAAATTTCCGCCCGAAATCCCTTCTCAACACAGATGCCAAACTATTTGCAAAGCTTCAAGCCAACAGACTTCAAAACATCCTACCAGAACTAATACATGATGATCAGGTGGGGTTTGTGAAGGGCAGACAAGGCCCGCAAGGTACTAGACCTCATGTACAGTGCCAGAAAACTATGAGTTGGAGGCCTTTTCGTGTCCCTAGATGTGGAGAAGGCCTTCGATAAACTAAATTGGATGTTTCTAAGCAGAGTACTTCACAAATTCGGCTTTCCCACGAAATTCATAGCAGCAGTAGATGCCCTATACAGCACACCCTCGGCAGAAGTCCTCTATGCAGGATTCCCCTCTCGTAAAATAAAAGTTTCTAATGGCTCCAGACAAGGATGCCCTCTCTTCCCTCTGCTTTATGTACTGGCCCTGAAGCCACTGGCCTCCAGAATTAGATCAGACCCGAATATTCATGGAATCCCCTTAGGCGACAAAGAATACAAACTAAACATCTTTGCAGATGATATACTCCTCACTTTGACACAACCATTCATAACAATGCCCAACTTAATGCGACAAATCGACCTCTTTGGCCACCACTCTTACTATAAACTAAATATCTCTAAAACACAGGTAATGACGATAGGAATGGAGAAAGAGGCTCGGAACAGGTTGAAAGTGGCGTTTCCCCTAGATTGGAGGTCAGACTACTTAACATACCTAGGGATAAAACTCACTAAAAAAAACCAAGACTATTCCAAGCAAACTACGTAAGGATTATGAAGGATTTCGAAATGACACTGAAATCCTGGGAGGGAAAATTCCTCTCATGGCTAGGATGCATTGCAGCCATTAAAATGTCTCTATTACCAAAACTATGTCTCTATTACTTTAGAACGCTACAAATACCCCTACCACACAACTACCTGAGGTCGGTCACCTCGCTACTAATAAAATTCACATGGCACCACAAAAAATGCTGTGTGGCCACCAAACTACTACACAGGCTGGTCACGGAGGGAGGATTGAGCATCCCAAAGTTACATACATACCATAAAGCGGCAATGTTGAGTACCATACTAGTTGCACATGACTCACACTACAACCCACAATGGACAGGAATAGAAGCCTTTTGGCTCAAATTGGACCAAATACGCCGATCTTCTGGATCGATAGATCCCGGAGATCAAAACCATTCACAGGCCTCCCCACTACTCGGTTGCTTGCGGACACTTGGGATGGGATGAGGAAAACGTTAGTTAACCACCCCATAATACCGATGGCAACACCCTTACAATCTATAAGCTTATCCCCACTTTTAACTATAAGCCGTTTACCCATGTATTCCGCCTATACCAAGGAGGGCACCTTAAAACCTTCCCATGTCTACGGGAGCAATTTGATCTCCCCACAACACTCCTATTTACGTACCATCAGGTAAAATCATTACTAACAAACAACCCTCCTACAAATCCAGAGAAATCGTTAACTGAACCACTCTCAAAGTTCGAAAATGCCTGCCTATCGAACAAGCCAATCATAAAACCTCTCTCCACATGCTACCACATGATCCTACACGGCCACCAACACCCCATGAACCTTACAGGGACGCTTGGCACAGAGAATTAGGCACTGAATTAAGCCTGGCGCACTGGAAAAGAGCATACACAGCCCATAAAGGCATCACATCCTGCGCCCAACACCTAGAAATACAAAGGAAAATATTATACCGATGGTACCTGGTACCGGAAAAAATCCATAAAATCTGGCCCACTTCCACGAACGTATGTTGGCGTTGTGAGCGAGAAGTGGGCACGATGATCCACATATGGTGGACATGCCCAACACTCGCACCCATATGAACGCAAGCCCTCCAAATCATGTCGGATATGCTAGGTAGAAAGGTAGACAGAAATCCTGCACTATGTCTATTTTATATATTTCCAGAGAAGATGCTCAAGATGCATCGGCATTAGTATATTACACGCTCACAGCAACACACATACTAATAGCGAGACATTGGAAATCTAGAGAAATACCCACGCTCACTCACCTATCACTCCAAATCGCACTCAACTGGACATACAAAGCCATGCACCAACACCAATTTGGCCCCAAACCAACACTAGTTAAGGCAAAACACATATGGGACACATACAACCTCAACAATAGCGAACCTCCAACACAAAAACTGGCGGAAAGCGAGAGCGACATCCGTGGTGTGGAATAGACAAGACTTACCCAAGCACGAGAATGGAAACAACAACAAAAAAAAAGACAAATAACGATACTTGCCTACTACCCATCATTCTAAGCACAAACCGCCCCGCTAAACTAGCAGGTTCACCAAGGGACAGCCCATGCCTCTTTTCTTGCAAACCTCTTCTACCCCCCTCTCTCCTATGCCACTCTATCCCCCCCTACTGTTGTACTCCCCACAAACTACATGGGGCATACGATATGCATCATTCATAGACCTACCGCTAACAAATAATACCACACTGAAATATCTGCTCTAAATGTAAACAGAGCATGTGACGGAATGCTGGCACTCCGACTGAGTACCTCCGCCAATCGATGCTCCTAGCACTTGCCGAGGACTCCAAGCACTCCAACCGACACCATCAGCACTGCAGACCCCACTTCCAGCGATGAAACTGCACTGGGGTCTCTGCTGTCTCCACCCACCCTGGACCCAAGGCCAGGATCCAGCTTCCAGTGGGTGAACCTCTCTTTCCCCAGAGAGCAGGAACAGGAACAAGCTCTTAGCAGAACTTAGTGATCATACCCTGGGGAGTATAGTGATTATAGCAATCCCCAGAGTGTATTTCTCCAATCCCCCAAACATGAGCCAAGGCTTAATGCTGGAACAAGACTGATTTACTGGCACACAGAACTCACAATTTATGCAACACAAAACTCCTCCTCTGGGCCAGGCTAGATAATTGAGTTTCTACAATACACAAAGCTCAATTATCTGCTGGCCAGAAACATTACAATTTTTACAGCATTCATAACTTCTAAAATATACATCACAGGGACCCCAAAACATGCAATAACCCCATAAAAAGTATCTGGGTGAACCACATATCCAAAATTCACCCAGATCCGTTCAGTACTTTGGAAAATACAGTTTAATGCAGATTCTGCAGAACATATACAGGCTAAATGAAAAACAATTACTGTATAATGTGTCCCCTGCTGTATAGTCCAAAACCACTGCACGATGTCTCTGTGCACCAAATACTGGCGAGATGGCACCGTGTTGAAAAGTCCAAACAGTGTCTGTGAGTTAAAATGGCCGCCATCCATTGTTCTCACCATGTGCTTCTGATACAGGAAATGGTGGCCACCCAGTAATTCCACAGTATGTCCCCAGATGGTTCTTAAAGGGCCAGCAGCAGTACAACACAAATCCATTATGCCCAAATCATGTCTTTAAAGGGCAATACAGGGAGTGCAGAATTATTAGGCAAGTTGTATTTTTGAGGATTAATTTTATTATTGAACAACAATCATGTTCTCAATGAACCCAAAAAACTCATTAATATCAAAGCTGAATATTTTTGGAAGTAGTTTTTAGTTTGTTTTTAGTTATAGCTATGTTAGGGGATATCTGTGTGTGCAGGTGACTATTACTGTGCATAATTATTAGGCAACTTAACAAAAAACTAATATATACCCATTTCAATTATTTATTATTACCAGTGAAACCAATATAACATCTCAACATTCACAAATATACATTTCTGACATTCAAAAACAAAACAAAAACAAATCAGTGACCAATATAGCCACCTTTCTTTGCAAGGACACTCAAAAGCCTGCCATCCATGGATTCTGTCAGTGTTTTGATCTGTTCACCATCAACATTGCGTGCAGCAGCAACCACAGCCTCCCAGACACTGTTCAGAGAGGTGTACTGTTTTCCCTCCTTGTAAATCTCACATTTGATGATGGACCACAGGTTCTCAATGGGGTTCAGATCAGGTGAACAAGGAGGCCATGTCATTAGATTTTCTTCTTTTATACCCTTTCTTGCCAGCCACGCTGTGGAGTACTTGGACGCGTGTGATGGAGCATTGTCCTGCATGAAAATCATGTTTTTCTTGAAGGATGCAGACTTCTTCCTGTACCACTGCTTGAAGAAGGTGTCTTCCAGGAACTGGCAGTAGGACTGGGAGTTGAGCTTGACTCCATCCTCAACCCGAAAAGGCCCCACAAGCTCATCTTTGATGATACCAGCCCAAACCAGTACTCCACCTCCACCTTGCTGGCGTCTGAGTCGGACTGGAGCTCTCTGCCCTTTACCAATCCAGCCACGGGCCCATCCATCTGGCCCATCAAGACTCACTCTCATTTCATCAGTCCATAAAACCTTAGAAAAATCAGTCTTGAGATATTTCTTGGCCCAGTCTTGACGTTTCAGCTTGTGTGTCTTGTTCAGTGGTGGTCGTCTTTCAGCCTTTCTTACCTTGGCCATGTCTCTGAGTATTGCACACCTTGTGCTTTTGGGCACTCCAGTGATGTTGCAGCTCTGAAATATGGCCAAACTGGTGGCAAGTGGCATCGTGGCAGCTGCACGCTTGACTTTTCTCAGTTCATGGGCAGTTATTTTGCGCCTTGGTTTTTCCACACGCTTCTTGCGACCCTGTTGACTATTTTGAATGAAACGCTTGATTGTTCGATGATCACGCTTCAGAAGCTTTGCAATTTTAAGAGTGCTGCATCCCTCTGCAAGATATCTCACTATTTTTGACTTTTCTGAGCCTGTCAAGTCCTTCTTTTGACCCATTTTGCCAAAGGAAAGGAAGTTGCCTAATAATTATGCACACCTGATATAGGGTGTTGATGTCATTAGACCACACCCCTTCTCATTACAGAGATGCACATCACCTAATATGCTTAATTGGTAGTAGGCTTTCGAGCCTATACAGCTTGGAGTAAGACAACATGCATAAAGAGGATGATGTGGTCAAAATACTCATTTGCCTAATAATTCTGCACTCCCTGTACATCCCAGGGGCCATAGTCACAGGGCAAGAGGCGGGCAAGCAGTCCTCTCCAGGCACAAGTGGCGAAGGGCACTTCATCACAGGTGTGTTTTGTCATCACCAATGACAAACACACCCCCTCTCAAAGTGAGCATGTTGGTTCAATGCTCTTCCATGGCAGACCATGCACAGAGCTCTGCTGAAGAGCTCTAGCATGAGAAAAAAGTCCTGTATTTGTTCTGCACAGTGTAAGCAAATTTAATAACATGCTTGCACTGTGTTTCCTTGCAACTTGTCTGTGGTGTCTCTATAAATGGGATACCGGGAGACAAAAGGGCCAGGAAAGAGTATTGTGCATGTGTTTGGAGCCTGCTTGTGGTATTGTGTGTGTGTGGAGTGAGCTGATTGTGGTGTGGTATTGTGTAATAAGGTTAGTCATGTTGTGTTTGTGGTGTAATGCGATGCATATGTGGCTAGGGGCTGTTGAGAATGTGTGTATAGGGGATATAGCAAGTGTGTGCATACAGGCTATAGTGTGTGTGTGTGTGTGTGTGTGTGTGTGTATATAGGTGATGTAGTGTTTAGGGGTGTAGTATGTGTTTGCTTACAAGGAATCTAGTGTGTGTATGTGTATATGTGTGTATATATATATATATATATATATATATATATATATATTTGGAAGTATTGTGTATGTGTGTGGTGCAGTGTGTTGGGGGTTCTGTGTGTATGTGAGGGGTGCATTATGTGTGTGTGAGGGTGCGGTATGAGAGAGTGCTGGGTGTGAGAGAGTGCTGGGTGTGATGGGTGAGAGTGCTGTGTGAGAGAGTGCTGTGTGTGATGGGTGAGAGAGTGCTATGTGAGAGAGTGCTGTGTGAGAGAGTGCTGTGTGTGAGAGAGTGCTGGGTGTGAGAGAGTGCTGTGTGAGAGAGTGCTGGGTGTGAGAGAGTGCTGTGTGAGAGAGAGTGCTGTGTGTGATGGGGGTGTGAGTGCTGTGTGTGATGGGTGAGAGAGTGCTGTATACATGTTTGAATGGATTGTGTGTGTTTGGGGGGGGGGTAAATAAACAAATAAACTAAGCAGGCATTATGCCCCCCCCCCTTCCTCCCTCCCTTCTTACCTTTAGCCTGGGAGGGAGGGGGGGGGCGGCACACTGGTGACTGGGAGGCAGTGTTCCCTGGTGGTCCTCGTGGTTAGTGAACTCTAGCCCGCATAGCCTGTGGGCCTAGAATTCACTCTCGCGTGATCCGGTCGTTGCCGCCCGCTCGGCATGTCTGTTAGCCGCAAGGCTTTTTTTGCCGTCCCCTGTAAAATGCCGCCCAAGGCAAATGCCTTGTTTGCCTCGCCGCTAAAACGCCCCTGCAGACACACTCTCAGGCACATACACAGGCAGACAATGTCAGACACATTCAGAAATACACACAGCCAGGTAAACACATTGTGACTGTATGTCTGTATTAGTCAATATTTGTGTCTCTGTGCATCAGTGTGTTTGTGTGTGTGTATGCATGTGCATGTATCTGTGTGTATATGTATTTGTGTATTAGTGTTTAAATGTGTGCATGTATTAGTGTGTGTGTGTCTGCAATGTGGTTGTGGTATGATGTGGACAATGCAAAGATAAAGTTACAAGCAACATATATATATTATATGCATAAATACATATACAATGCATGGGGAAACAAATATATGATAATATACATGTAAAGGAATTTAGAATATGTGGGGAAATGGCAATGACATTGTTTTCTTATCTGTAACTTTATTACAGATAATTATTGGAAAATATATTTTTTTTAAAAGCCCAAAGGAACAGAACTTATCTGCTGAGTGCTGGTGGAGAGTTATAAAAAATAGCCCACCTACCCCCACCTCACAAAATTAAAAAAGTATCCCATTCACTAAATGGCCAAACAAAAATAATGTCCAAATTCCTATTCCTCATGCTACTTGCCCTTGCAAATGATGTGGAGTCTAACCCTGGTGCCCCAGCTAATTCTAATCCTAATCTCCCCACTCAAAAAAGGCCTCTCTTTTGTGCACTGCAACATCCGTAGCTTACTCTATAAACTGGATGCACTGCAAGCCTGGTGTTCCCATTATTAACCAAAAATCATTGTGCTCTCAGAATCATGGTTAACAGCTAAAATACCAGACACTGTCATTGCAATACAGGGTTATTCATGTTTTAGAAATGACAGAGCAAAGAGAGGAAGAGGCATTGTTATGTATGTTGACAATTCCATAAAGTTTACCCCCTTACAAAACTTTAGCCCTCCTGCCACCTTTGATTTCCTTTCTGGCACAACTGAGATCCCGTGCAGTAAATCAATCATTGTTGCAGGAATCTACCGCCCACCTAGCTTCCCTGTGCATTCCCTTTCTGACATAGCCCATCTCCTTAGTGAAACCATAGCTCAAAACCCAAAAAGTGAACTGTTGGTCTTTGGAGATTTTAATATTGATTGGCTGAATCCTAAAAATAATAGTTAGTGCTCCCTGTTTAAGACTTTACAGCTAACACAATTTATCTCCTCCCCAACTCGCATAAACATTAAAAGCCATAACCATACCGTGCTAGATTGGATTCTCTCCACTTCTCCTGATCAGGGATGCCATCAGAAATTTTGGGGCCCCTGACACAGCTCAAGGTCTGGGCCCCCCGGTTCCTGCACCCGAGTCCGCCCAAAGTTTCCTTCCTCTTCCCCTCCTCAAATTTCCTTCCTCTCCCCCCCTCCCTCAAATTTCCTTCCTCTCCTCCTCAAGCTTCCTTCCTCCCACCCTCAAATTTCCTTCCTTCTACCCTCCCTTAAATTCCTTCCTCTCTCAAATTTCCTCCCCTCCCCTTAAATTTCCTTCCTCTCCTCCTCCTAAATTTCCTTCCTCTCCCCTCCCCTCCCCTTCAAAATTTCCCTTAAATTTCCTTCCTTCAAATTTCCTTCCCCTCCCTCCCTCAAATTTCCTTCCTCCCCCTCAAATTTCCTTCCTCTCCCCCCTCAAACTCTCCCCCCTCCCTTAAATCCTCCCCCCTTAAATTTCCTTCCTCCCCCTCCCTCCCTTAAATTTCTTTCCTCCCCCTCCCTCCCTGGCTGAGTGCTTCCTCTTCAGCTCCGTCGCACGCCCGCCCACCCGCCCGCCGGGTGTCAGCAGGGCCAGCCTCGGGGGGGCCCTGAGGTGACCGGCTGCTGGGCCCCCCAGGAGAAGAGGCTGGCCCTGTGGGTACATACCGGGGTCACAGGGCCCCCTGCGACCCGGTATGTACACCATTGAATGTGGGGCCCGGACGACCTGAGCAGTCCAGGACCGCCGGGCCCCCAGGATCACCGGGCCCCCAGGACCGCCGGGTCCATGACAACCATTACGGTTGTCATGCCCTGATGGCGGCCCTGCTCCTGATAGAATCCAGGAGGCAGGTGCTCTCCCTAACAGGTTCAGTGATCACTGTTTAGTGTACTGCATACGCAAAATAAACCTTTACCAAGGTTAAAATCACCAGGTCCTTCAAAAAATTGAATCTTGAATCCTTTCTTAATGACATCAAGAACCTCCCATGGCACAGATTAAACATTATCCCAGATCTAGGATGTGCAGTTGAATTATTTCAGTCTGAACTCCTACAAATTTGGAATTTGCATCCCCCGCTGCGTAAAGTAAGCGTAAAAGGGGTACATATGAACTGAATCACAGCTGACCTCATCCAAATGTACCAGTTTCAGGATTCATTGTGGTCAAAGTTCAAGCGTATTGGCTCTATGAACGATTACAGTGCAAATAGACAATGGCAAAATATATGCACAAAACAAAAAAAATTGGCCAAGGCCCAATATTTCTGTGAATATATGAACAATAACCTATCAAACCCTAGAAACTTTTGGAAATAATAAATAAATTACAAACTCCCCCAATCCACTCCCAACCCCCCACTGTCAAAGTGGATAACCAAACCCTGCAACTTCCCCTAGATGTAGCAAATGCCTTAACAATTATTTTGTCGGATGCTTCACTAACCTGATTGCCAAGCTAATAAATGACAGGCATCCTGAAACTACAAATGTGGATCAGGCCCCACTAAATTTGCAAAGACCCAATATAGACAAGTTCATTTTTAAACCTGTACCTATTAGTGTCATTAAGAAACACCTTAATAATCTAAAAATGAAAAACCAGTCTGGACCTGATCAAATCCCAGCAATGCCGTTGAAGGTCAGTGCGCCGGCAATTGCTAAACCTGTCACAACCCTAATTAACGAATCCTTGGTGTCTGGATACATACCCAAACTTTGGAAGACTGCGAGAGTAGTGCCTATCCATAAAAGTGGTGACACTACTTTGGTTTCTAACTATCCCTCAATATCATTGCTTCCAGTATTGTCAAAAATCTTCAAAAAAATGCGTCCATACGCAAGTATGTGAGTATTACCAACAATCTAATTATCTGACCCCTGATCAATCGGGTTTTCGCCAGAATCACTCCACTTCAACTGCCTTCTTAAAAGTTTGCAATGACATCCAACTGGCATGGAACAATGAGACCTAAGTTTAGCTTTTTTCCTTGATTTTGCAAAGGCCTTTGACACAGTAGACCACAACCTTCTACAAACTCAAAAACTCAGGTATTGTTGGTTGTCCGCTAACCTGGTTTTGATCATATGTATCGGATCGCTCGCAATATGTGTCCATTTCTGACAGCGACTCCCTCCCTCTTGCAGTCACGTGTGGTGTTCCCCAAGGTTCCATTCTCGGCCCCCTACTATTCACATTATTTAGAAATGTTCTGCCTAATGTCTGTAAAACCTCAAATGTACACATGTATGTAGACGACACAGTAATCTATGCAAGCAAATCCAGTCTACCGCAGCTTGAGGCTGTGCTCCAAGACCAGTTTACAGAGATAGAAAAGTGGATCGGAAAAAAACAAACTCTTCCTGAACACTGACAAAACTGTCACAATGATCTTTGGAACAGTACCTAAATTACACAATTCCTACCTATCCATAAAAACAAAATCAAATAGTACACTGACCACAGTCCACTCTTTCTAATACGTGATTATGGTGTTAGACCCCAATCTATCTTTTGGCCTCCACATAGAAAAACTTGCATCTAAACTTTATCCAAAACTAGGTGCCCTGTACAGAAACAAATCCTGCCCTTTAGTAAAGGAAAAGATTGTACAGCAAATGCTGATGCCAATCATTGATTATGGGGATGTAGTATATGCACCTGCACCGCAAACTCACCTTAATAAACTCAATACATTGTATAACTCGTTCTGCCGATTTGTGCTACAATGTATTTACAGGACCCACCATTGTGACATGCTAAAATAACCAAACTGGTTGTCGCTGGAATCCAGACGCACCCTTCATCTTTCCAGCCTTGTGTTTACGAGCTTTTTTGGGAAGGTCCCTCCCTACATGAGCAGAATGCCCTCCCCAGCTGTTCCTACCTCCTATAACCTCTGATCCAGTACCAGCACTTTATTTATTCTACCTCAATACAAAAAGAAAGCAGCCCGATCCTCCTTCTCCTACAGAGCGCCGCAATTGTGGAACGACCTCCCGCACACTTTAAAATCTTCCCCAAGCCTAAAGTCCTTTAAGAGATCCCTCTCTACATACCTCAAAACAGAATGCACCTGTCATGGTTGTTTATATATTTCCTACCTGTTCTATGTTAAATTTTGTATATGTTGTGTATTAATATTGTTTTTGTATTTTATTGTATCCTAATGCAATGTTTTGTGGACCCAGGACATACTTGAAAACGAGAGAAATCTCAATGTATCCATCCTGGTAAAATATTTTATAAATAAATAAATGTATACACGACTGCCAGGCTATACAGCCATACCCAGCAATCGTGTATAAATTAGCAAATTATGCTATATCTACAGTCAAAGTGCTCACAACGCAGCGGCATAGGGAGCTGCGACAATGCAAGCCTCTGAAGATTACATCTCTGTATTCAAAGCTGCAAGCTCACCCTTCAATAAATGTACAGCTCCTTATGCACACACAAGGCAACCCCTAATTATTGGGAAACTAGACTGAAACAATCTCACATAAATAATAAGAAAACAAACATTATCCTGCCTTTTTTACTACATATTACCAACAAAGGTATACAAATGTAAAAAAAACCACAAACATTGGGACATACTAAATTAAGATGAAACACTACGAAGCATTATCTCAGAAATATCAAAAATATGTTTTAGAGTGGCTCCCAATTTAAAAACATTTTTAACAAAAAATAATACAAATTAAAAAAAAAACGACTATCTGAAACCATATGTTCCTAGACAAAAAAAAAGTTTCTTCAAATGTAAATTTTGCGTGGCATGCAAAAATTCATATAAATCAAACAACTTCAAAAGTGTTTAAATATTATCAAAAATGTATAAACATTAAACAAATATATGTCAATATTTTATGTACTTTTGGATTTTCTTTTTATGTCCAATTTAAAGGACCACTATAGTGCCAGGAAAACATACTCGTTTTCCTGGCACTATAGTGCACTGAGGGTGCCCCCACCCTCAGGGTCCCACTCTCGTGGCGCTGAAGGGGGAGGAAGGGGTTAACCCCTTACCTTTTTTCCAGAGCCGGGCTCCCTCGGCGCTGGGACTCTTCTCCCTCTTCTTTCATCATCGGCTGAATGCGTATGCGCGGCAAGAGCTGCGCGCGCATTCAGCCAGTCTCATAGGAAAGCATGATCAATGCTTTCCTATGTACGCCGGCGTCTTCTCACTGTGAAAATCACAGTGAGAAGCGCGGAAGCGCCTCTAGCGGCTGTCAATGAGACAGCCACTAGAGGCTGGATTAACCCATAGGTAAACATAGCAGTTTCTCTGAAACTGCTATGTTTACTGCAAAAAGGGTTAAACCTAGCTGGACCTGGCACCCAGACCACTTCATTAAGCTGAATTGGTCTGGGTGCCTATAGTGGTCCTTTAAAGGTTGACCATTCCTTGATTGATACTCTCTCCTGGGCTCCTATTGGTCTCTCAAAACTATCCACTACTACTGTATTATATCTGGCACCATTTTGCTGTAGTCACTGCACTTATATTACAGATTTTTTACTTTACAAATGTCCTCTTTCTATTATTCTAGTCTTGAATATTTTCCTCTTCATTTAAATCTCATATTCCAAATGTAATCTAGTGCATCACCGACCAATCGCAAGAGTCACATGACTTTTTGTTTAGGCTCCATTTTCGAATAGCCCACCTCCTCTAAGCACGGTCTTAATCCCTTTCCACTCCTTCCCTTTTAAAAGATAATTCACCTCCCCATACCCCACAAATATCTTTTGCACAGCTCCTTTAGCTTTTTTTCTTGAGCATCTTTCTACGCCGACTCGCGAAGCTTTCTTGGTACACCGCCTACTCTCCTATTCAGTTTTATACCACAAATAATGTTTGATTTATCCTGTAACTATTATAAATATTGTTAATAAGTATTTTAAAATGTTTTTATGCTAATTATCTTGCAATCACGTAACGATGATGTGGGATTATATCGCTCAGTCGCACAGTTGTAGAGCTAATTGGTAACTCACTAAATTGTGAGTAAAGTCATTATATACAACATACTACACTATATACTCCTCCATTGTCCCTTCCTCTCATTTCATATTGTCTATGTCTGAGGATATACCGTGGCGCTACCCAACGTTTTCCTGTACACATAATAAATATATGTTTATAGCCAATTTGCTAGGGCTACCTCGAGATTGTATGGGAGCAATAACCAGGTCGCTTAGTGGAATTCAGATTTCTCTCAAATGGACATTTAAACCCTTGGATCCCAACTAAACGATAATGCAATTGGCTGGAACATCTATAATTACATTTTCCACCAAGTCATTTGTTTAACAGGTCCTTTTTATGGTGCAAACAGTGAATGAACTACTGCCGGTGCAACCGATGGGTATCGCTGAACAGGGGCCCTGTAGTATCAATTGGCTGGGAGTAATTGACAACCAATCACTTCCTCCCAGCTTAATAGAGAGCACCACGTGAGAGGAAGGGAGGAGGCAGCACAGGCATCAGCAGAGCGTGAGCTGCTGCAGACACACATCAGCCTCAGCCAGCAGTAACCCAAAAAAGTCACCCTTCTACAGACAAAAGGTATCTAACAGGAGGGTGGCTGAAAATATAAAAATTACTATCTGTGTGTATATCTGTATGTCAGTGTCTGTCAGTGAATATCTTTGTGTGTGTGTATATATGCCAGGTTGTGTATCTGTGTATCATGGTGTGTGCATGTGTCCAGGTGTGTGTATCTTTGTGAGTGTGTCCGTGCGCTAATATGTTTGTATCTGTGTGATGATGTGTGTGTATGTATGTGCATAAATCCCTGCAATCAAACACCAACACAACAAGCAAAAACACCGGTGCAAACGCAAACATTACATACAAACACACCCCTTCATGCAAACACCAACACTACACACAATGTACATCTGTATTTAAACTGCAACACTACATCCAAACATACCACTGCACACAAATGCAATCATTACATACAAACACATTCCCTGTATTAAAACGCAAAAATTATATACAAACACCAACTCTGCATTTAAAAGCCAACACAACATACAAACACACCCCGGCATTCAAACAGAAACACTACACACAAGTAGACCAATGCATTCCAATGACAACAGTACATACAAATACACTCCACACATAATCTATACAAAAACAAGCTTACAATCAATCGTACAAACACTGCTCATAAACAAAACTTTGCAATGATGGGCAAATGGCATATCCCCAGTAGCATCATGGGAGTCTTATGACAGATGGGGATCTATATTCTGGCCATTTGTTGCACTCCGGGAGCCCAATAAAATTTCTTCACCTCGCCCTTCTCTACATTGGTTACACCACTGGGTGCAGACATTTCCACTATCTTCACGTTCTGTTGGGTATTACATTTTAATGATGACTTATTTAATATCACAAAATGACACGTGGGCTTGTCTGGCCAACTTGATTTGGTAAGATAAAAATTCGAAATTATTTTGGACTTCATTCCCGGCCAACTTCTGAACATGTCATCCACATCTCAAGGTTGGATCATTCGTGGCCATTTCATTGATACAAACAGGCTCAGATTCATAAGTAATTTAGAGGTAGGTTTGTATATTTCCAAAGACCATGTATTTAGTGAATATTCCCTGATTGTCTGCCTTTGAATTGCCTTGCATTACAGTGAATATTTTTCTTAATTTATATGGCGATTACTGGGTGATCTCGTAGAGGTTCTTTTGAACTTTGCCGAGATGGGAAGTCAGTGTTAGAAGGTAAAATACCACAAGGTATGAACTGTATAAGATTGCCTCTTTTGCTGCAATAAGTCCTCTGTAAATCATGTATGAAACAAATCCAAGGTTATTGAAGATGTTGATGTTGTGACATGACCATGAGACGACTCATTATACCATCTATATAAGTGAATAATATCAAGTTGAAAAGCTCTATGCAATAAAACGTTGTGTTCCCGCCACATACTCTGTGGTTCTTTGGATTTTCTACTTTTCGACCACTAGAAAAAGTGAGTGTGCATCTCCTGTGTAACTAGAATAGAGGTTAGTGCTATGCCTATTTGAGTGAACTCCAAACTCTCAATGTGCTTGGATTAGCTAAATGCATTTTAAGTCATATTTCTCGAACTCATGGATAGGCAAAAGGAAGAAAATGTATGTTTTGTAGAACTAGAACCTTAGGGTTGGAAAGGCATCATAGATTGGAGTTGTAGATGGTGATCTTCCTTTGGCCATCCGTGGCCTTTAAGATATCTAAAATATTGTCCATGCCAAACAAATGTAAGTAAGCGTTAGATCCATGTTATAGTGAAACTTTCTTCCAGCATGTAAACGCAGAAAATAGACACAGTGAGATAGAAAGACTGCGGAAGATAATCAGAGAGAAAAATGGACTGTGGGATAGAAAACTGGACAGGAGGATACAAAAAATGGACAATGGATAAAAAAAAGGGTATGTACACACAGAAAAGGGACTGCACAAGCCTCCTAGTAATTGATCACACTCTACACCTCTCACTCAAACAAATTGTGAAATCTTCTAAATCCATAAACTTATATGACGGCTGTCCAGGGAAACAACAGGACTATAAAAAGCAGTCTTTATTGGCAACGTTTTGACTTACTAGGCATCGTTCTCAATGCTTAATACTGCTAGGGAGTTAAAATATTACCAACCCCCGTGTCTTCATAAGACTGCTTTGGATCATCCAGTTGTGTGTCCGGACATTTGTTTTAAATAGTTTTTTATTGACAGCACAATGTAGACACGGATATCAAACAAATTGCCGTAAAAGCGTATGGTCGCCTACGCAGAGGCGTATCTATTGAAACAGGTAAACTGATCAGGTGCAGGCATTTTAATTGTATAGGTGTGTACTCTGCGAACTTAATGACATGTTGTCTGGGCGCGTAGAACCTAGTGTGGTTTGGGTTTGTGTAGTTGTCTTTTGTCAGCTGGTTTGTGTGGTTGCCTCGTGTTAGCTGGTTTGTATAGTTGCTTTGTGTTAGCTGGTTTGGGTAATTGCCCTGTGTTAGCTGGTTTGTGTAGATGCTTTTTGTTAGGTGGTTTGTGAGATTGCCTCGTGGTAGCTGGTTTGTGTGGTTGCTGTGTGTTAGTCGGTTTTTGTTTTGGATATAGATATATATTTTTTTTTTCCTTTTTCCCTCTCCTCCCTTTTCTTCCTTGTGTGCACATTCTAAAGTCATACGTCAAATTGGCTAGCAATTAAGCAAGTGATTGCCCACGCAGGGGCTGAAGCATTGGTTTAACACTGCATACATGTTTGGTTGCCTGCGTAGAAGCAGGTTTGTCCTAGCCTGTGTTTTTTGTTCACTGATGATTGCTTTGTGTTTTATATTCTTATGTATTGTGTTGTCATTTTTAGGTCTATTATAGCGTTAAGTGAGTGTTTTATGTTAACTGGCGTGTGCTAATACTGCGTGTTTGCCAATTGGTAAAAGCAAATTGTCTCCTGTGCAGAGGCAAATTAATCAGCTTGCTAATTAGAGCCAGGTATTAAGCAATAATACAGCATCCTATAAACGAAATAGATACAAACTGAAAGGGAAGAGAAAAAAAACAAAAAAAAACCCAAAACATATAGATTTTGCGTGCAGCTGTGAAAACACAAATGCGGGCTATCCATAAAAACTCGCATTAAAATGGCATTAACTGAGAACATGAATATGGTAAACTTTATGCAAATCGAAGCTTAGTTGAGGCACTTCTCAAAAGTCCGAAATTGCACGTGGGCTTGTTTATAAGAATAGTCCCGAAATTGTCAGCGGTGCTTGTTGAGCTGAACTATAACAAGCTATCAGCATACCGGGTCGAGGTCCTTTAGGGCGCTGGTCCTCCATCTGTCCTCCCCCATGACTCGTTCCCCCGCGGAGCGCTCCGCGATGCCGTGGGCACTCGGGGTCTAGGCCAGTCCATGAGACCCCCCCACCAAAGATCCCAGCACCCGCTGTCCCCTGCACCTCCCCAGCATCGCTCGCGCTGCCAGGTAACACCTGGACCCACGAGTCTCACCCAGCACAGGCCACACACTTAGAGCCAGTGCACCTCCCCCCTCACGGCCACCGGTTTACCGGAGGGGTTTAGTGCCCTCTAGCCCCACAGGGCTCACTGCGCTAGGGACATCCTTCTCTGGGCCCCCCATAAACCCAGATGCATGGTCCAGTATTACCAGGGGGCCGGCCATCCGGGGTGTCCGTCCGTGGGCCGCCTGCCGTCAGGGCCCCTCGAGCCGCATACAGGGGCCTCCACATAAAGGTAGGCAGACCTCTCCATGCCTGTTTATATTCCGTCCGCCCTTATCTGCTGGCGGGCTGTTCGTGCATCGCCTCAATCGCCCCCCTCCGCCTCCGTGTGTCACATCCACAGGGAAGCCGCCGGAAGCAAGGTAGGCCAATCCGATCCGGTACCAGCGCTCGGGCCCAGGGTAGTTATCGGTCTTATTGTGCAAATAGTATGTGACCCTGTTTTTCCTTTTTTTTCCTTTTTCCCTCCTCCCGGGTGCAGTTGTCAGGCAGGCCACGTTTAGGCAGCCTTTGCCTGTATAGGAGATCAGCATGTTTCCCCGGTGGCTGTATCCAGTCCGGGGCGTGCAGCCTCCATGTGGCTGGGATTACCCCCACCGGCCGGGGGGGGGGGCGGAGCGGGGCCGCGTCTCTCGCCCGTGTGGGTCCTCATCGATGTTCATGGCGCCGGCATGCTTGCTCATCCCTACGGGCGGTTAGGTATCAATCCGCAGTAAGCTGCTGCCCATGTTCAGGCTTTGATATGACACGTAGGCCGAGTTCGTCTGACTGGGTGCTCCCGGTATATTTTTGGCCGTAGTCTGGCATCGTAGGAAGGTCAGGATGAATCCCGGTGGCATCCCGGTGAGCAATCCCGTTTTGGGGCAGATTATAACTGAATTTTATGCTGTTTTTCAGCTTTTGGCCCCGGAGCCACGCTGCTCTGCTGCCATTTAGCTTGGCGGCCCGGCCCCGCCCCCCTGTCCGGACATTTGTCATATACATTAGTGGATAAAAAAGAGTCAGGCGGATATAAAAAGGGACAATCAGATCAAAAAGGGACAGGTGGAAAGAAAAATGGATAAATGGGATTTAAAAGGGACATCGGGATAAAAAAAAAGGGGACATCGGGACAGAAAAGGGGACAGCAGTATAGAAGATGGTCAGTATGAGAGATAAGGACAGTGTGACAGGATAAAAAAAGAGGAGCCACAGGATAAAACAGGGAGGATTTGGGGTCTCATTAAGGGGGTTTGATTGACAGTCTTGTACTCCATATCTTATCAGTCAGATTGAGAGTGTTGAAGAGTAATCCCAGCATAAGGCTGCTATAGAGAGAGGCTATAGTAAGACATAGCTCCTGTAGTAAGAGGAGGGCTTGCTGCAGCCCTGTGTGTGTATGTACAAAGCTCCTGTGTGTGTCTCTGCTGAGCTTCTGTATGAATGTACAGAGCTCCTCTGTGTGTGTACAGAGCTCCTGTGTGCAGGTACAGAGCTCCGGTGCGTGTCTCTGCAGAGCTCCTGTGTGTAGGTACGGAGCTCCTGTGTGTGTATGTACAGAGCTCCTGTGTGTGTGTACAGAGCTCCTGTGTGTATGTACAGAGCTCCTGTGTGTGTATGTACAGAGCTCCTGTGTGTGTGTGTATGTACAGAGCTCCTGTGTGTGTGTGTGTGTGTGTACAGAGCTCCTGTGTGTGTATGTGTGTGTACAAAGCTCCTGTGTGTGTATATGTACAGAGCTCCTGTGTGTGTGTGTGTGTGTGTACAGAGCTCCTGTGTGTGTATGTGTGTGTACAGAGCTCCTGTGTGTGTATGTACAGTGCTCCTGTGTGTATGTACATAGCTCCTGTGTGTGTTTGTGTACAGAGCTCCTGTGTGTTTATGGGCAGAGCTCCTGTGTGTTTATGTGCAGAGCTCCTGTGTGTGTGTTTGTGTACAGAGCTCCTGTGTGTGTGTGTGTGTGTGTGTGTGTGTACAGAGCTCCTGTGTGTGTGTGTGTGTGTGTGCGTGTATGTACAGAGCTCCAGCTGATGACAGCCCTCCCGCAGTGCCCTGCCATTGGTCGCGGTAAGGATTCCCTGCATTGGGTGTAATAGAGGAGGGGGCTGGGTGGGGGTGTGGAGGGTCGCTGAGCACTCAGTATTCACATTGCCTGATGTTGGTACGGGGGGGCAGGATGATGACGACTGTGGATAATAATAAACGCATCGCTCCAGCAGGAAAGCTGATGGATCCCCTTGTAGAGCCATGGAGGAGCCCGATCCGGAGGTAGGTGGGCTGCCAGCAGTAGGTGGGATGCTGCACGAGGCAGATGGATGCTGGGGCTTGGTGGAGGCTGGGTACCAGGATGCTGAGGGATAATGAAGGCTTGGTCTAGGTGGATACTGGAGATAGGTGGATATTAGGGGTACCATGATGCTGGGGGTAGGTGGATATTATGGGTATCGTGATGCTGGGGGTAGGTGGATATTAGGGGTATCGTGATGCTGGGGGTAGGTGGATATTAGGGGTACCGTGATGCTGGGGGTAGGTGGATATTAGGGGTACCATGATGCTGGAGGTAGGTGGATATTAGGGGTACCAAGATGCTGGGGGTAGGTGGATATTATGGGTATCGTGATGCTGGGGGTAGGTGGATATTAGGGGTACCGTGATGCTGGGGGTAGGTGGATATTAGGGGTACCATGATGCTGGAGGTAGGTGGATATTAGGGGTACCATGATGCTGGGGGTAGGTGAATATTAGGGTAGTGATGCTTGGGGTAGGTGGATATTAGGAGTATTAGGAGTATCGTGATGCTGGGGTAGGTGGATACTAGGGGTACCATGATGCTGGAGGTAGGTGGATATTAGGGGTATTGTGATGCTGGGGGTAGGTGGATATGATGCTGGGGGTAGGTGGATATTAGGGGTACCATGATGCTGGAGGTAGGTGGATATTAGGGGTACCATGATGCTGGTGGTAGGTGGATATTAGGGGTATCGTGATGCTGGGGGTAGGTGGATATTAGTGGTATCGTGATGCTGTGGGTAGGTGGATATTAGGGATACCATTATGCTGGAGGTAGGTGGATATTAGGGGTATTGTGATGCTGGGGGTAGGTGGATATTAGGGGTACCGTGATGCTGGGGGTAGGTGGATATTAGGGGTATCGTGATGCTGGAGGTAGGTGGATATTAGGGGTACCGTGATGCTGGGGGTAGGTGGATATTAAGGGTATTGTGATGCTGGGGGTAGGTGGATATTAGGGGTACCGTGATGCTGGGGGTAGGTGGATATTTGGGGTATCATTATGCTGGGGGTAGGTGGATATTTGGGGTACCGTGATGCTGGGGGTAGGTGGATATTAGGGGTATCGTGATGCTGGGGGTAGGTGGATATTCGGGGTACCGTGATGCTGGGGGTAGGTGGATATTAGGGGAACCGTGATGCTGGAGGTAGGTGGATATTAGGGGTATCGTGATGCTGGAGGTAGGTGGATATTAGGGGTACCGTGATGCTGGGAGGTAGTGTGGATATTAGGGTATCGTGATGCTGGAGGTAGGTGGATAGGGGTATCATGATGCTGGAGGAGTTGGATATTAGGGGTATCGTGATGCTGGGGGTAGGTGGATATTAGGGGTACCGTGATGCTGGGGGTAGGTGGATATTAGGGATACCGTGATGCTGGTGGTAGGTGGATATTAGGGGTATCGTGATGCTGGAGGTAGGTGGATATTAGGGGTACCGTGATGCTGGGGGTAGGTGGATATTAGGGGTATCGTGATGCTGGGGGTAGGTGGATATTAGGGGTATCGTGATGCTGAGGGTAAGTGGATATTAGGGGTACCGTGATACAGGGTTAGGTGGATATTAGAGGTCTGGTTATTCTAGAGTAGGTGGATATTAGGGGTACCTTGATTCTAGGGGTAGATGTATGTTGGGAGTACCATGAATCTGGGGGGTAGGTGCATATTAGGGTTACCGTGATTCTGGGGGATAGTTGGATATTAGGGGCACTGTGATGCTGGGTGTAGATGGATATTAGGGACACTGTGATGATGGAGGGTATGTGGATGCTGGCAGTGGACTGGATTCTGATGTTAAATGGGCTTTTTAGGGTATGTGGGATTCATAAGAAGGTAGGTGCTGGGGCTGCTTATTGTAGATGGCATTCTTTGAGTGGGTGTGATACTTGGGGTTGGTGGATTGCTGTCGGTAGCTGATGTGGTGCTTGGGGTTGGTGGCATGCTGTCGGTAGCCAATGTGATGCTTGGGGTTGGTGGCATGCTGTCAGTAGCCGATGTGATGCTTGGGGTTGGTGGCATGCTGTCAGTAGCCGATGTGGTGCTTGGGGTTGGTGGCATGCTGTCAGTAGCTGATGTGATACTTGGGGTTTGTGGCATGTTGTCAGTAGGTGATGTGAAGCTTGGGGTTAGTGGCATGCTGTTGGTTAGTGATCTGTTGCTTGGGATTGGTAGCTTTCTCTAGGTAGATGATCTACTGCTTGCGTTTGGTGGCATGCTGTAGTTAGATGATGTGTGCTTGGGGTTGGTGGCATGCTGTAGTTAGACGGTGTCCTGCTTGGCATTGGTAGCATGCTGTAGTTAGATGATGTGCTGCTTGGGGTTGGTGGCATTTCTGTTAAATGGCATGCTGTCGGTAGGTGAGGTGCTGCCTGTAGGTGATCTGATGCTTGGGGTTGGTGGTCTGCTGCTTGGGATTGGTGGCTTGCTGTAGTTAGGTGATGTGCTGCTTGGGGTTGGTGGCTTGCTTTAGGTAGGTGATGTGATGCTTGGTGTTGGTGGCTTGCTGTCGGTTGGTGGTCTGCTGCTTAGGGTTGGTGGCATGCTGTGAGCAGGTGGTCTGCTGCATGGGGTTGGTGGCATGCTCTAGGTAGGTGTAGTGCTGCTTGGGGTTTGTGGTATTCGGTGGGTAGCTGATGTGCTGCCTGTATGTAGGAGTGTGGCTTAGATGAGCACAGTACATGTGATATTCCAGGGACAGCTGTGGGTTTATGGATGAAGGAGAATATATTAGCTATAATGAGAGCAGTGGCCTAGGTTGCTATCTGATGCCCTGACTGTTGAAACACCTAGTGTGGAAGAGGACATTCACATTTACTCCCACAATGATGGCACTCCTACTGTCAGTAGGTGATGTGCTGCTTGAAGTTGGTGGTATGCTGTTGGTTAGTGGTCTGCTGCTTTGTTTTGGGACTTCCTCTAGGTAGGTGAACTGCTGCTTGGGGTTGGTGGCATGCTGTAGTTAGGTGATGTGCTGCTTGGGGTTGGTGGCTTGCTGTCGGTTGGTGGTCTGCTGTTTGGGGTTGGTGGCTTGCTTTAGGTAGGTGATGTGATGCTTGGTGGTTGGTGGTCTGCTGCTTAGGGTTGGTGGCTTGCTCTAGGTAGGTGAGGTGCTGTTTGGAGATGGTGGCATGCTGTGGGCAGGTGGTCTGCTGCTTGGGGTTGGTGGTATTCGGTGGGTAGCTGATGTGCTGTCTGTATGTAGGAGTGTGGCTTAGATGAGCACAGTACATGTGATATTCCAGGAACAGCTGTGGGTTTATGGATGAAGGAGAATATATTAGCTATATGAGAGCAGTGGCCTAGGCTGTTATCAGATGCCCTGACTGTTGACATCACACCTAGTGTGGAAGAGGACATCCACATTTACTCCCACGATGATGGCTGAGTCTGTGTATCGTTGTGTAGTATTTTTATGTGCATTTTGGTTTTAGTAGATATTAGAACTTTTTAAAATAACAATGTAATTTTATAAAACATTAATGGTCTTGTCAAAGGGTTAATATTGGTGTTCTAGGCCTGAAAATGGGTCCTCGCTACCAGTCAGCACCATCGTTCAGTCCTTTCCTGCAGCTGGGCCCTGCCACGCATTAATGCTATTAGATTTTGTGGTGTCTCTAAATATATGACCACAGCAATCTTTGTACATCAAGTCTGTATTTTATTCCAGATTATAGCAGGACCTGGGTGTAGCAAGTCTGCATGAATCTAATCATTGCATGCTTTGTACAGCTGGTTATTCCAAGACTGATATGGCATCTGGTTAAAAAGAGATTCCTCAGCGTG
The DNA here is from genome assembly GCA_933207985.1 of Pelobates cultripes. Taxonomy (NCBI): domain Eukaryota; kingdom Metazoa; phylum Chordata; class Amphibia; order Anura; family Pelobatidae; genus Pelobates; species Pelobates cultripes. Next base: position 347,753,456 of record OW240913.1, read on the forward strand.
CATTATAATTAGTGCAGTCCTGCATTTCGTAACAAGTGGTTGCAGTTTCGCATACAATAATATAGGGATTGCAATCTTGCACAGTGTAAGCTTATAGCAAGCAACAGAACAGACTGTTTTAAAATGCACTTTTTTCTATAACCAGAAAAAAATTTAAGCTTTATCTGTGTATGGGGAACCTGCATAAGATACCCGAGGCAGCTATATCATGTCTGCATTGCATCCGACAATAGCAGAGCTGCATTGTATGCCTATAGATAATTAGATATATAACCCACGATGAGCCCTGTAAGCCTGCACAATTCCAATCAGAGCATTTCTGCTTGTATGGCCTTGCTTATTGCAGGATCTGGACAGCGCTGACGAGGCTGAGGAGGGGTAGGATAGGGGGAAGGCCTACTGAAGAAGCAGGCTTTGGCACTGATGGAGGGGGAGGGTTGCAAGAGGGGGGTTCCTGCAGATCAGACAGAAGCCACTGATTTGTGCTGATGCTGAAGACAGGTAGTACGGGCTTCTTGTGATGATGCTACAAGGTGAGGAGATTTGGAGGACAGTATGGGCAGGTGATTCTGCTGATAGACCCTTTTTTTCTCCTCAAGAAAATACATTTTATCATTGCTATGTCTTCTCTGCTCGAGGAAGAATCTATATTTCATGGCTTCTCCAGATTGTGCTCATGGTTGTGCCTGCTCATTTTTTTTTAAACTGACTGCTGAAATGATGACTGTGTTTTGTTACAGCTATGCTTTTTTCCCCCTTCTCCTTTTTTCAGATCCACTAGCCGTGGGTCCATTTTGGAAACAGTGAGCCCTGTTGAACGTTACAGCTGCCTTCATGGACTTGCCTGAGAGTCCATCTCCTGTGCTAACTCCATGCAATAAGACATGATCCGGAAAACTTCAGTATTAAAATGAATTTGTCAGACAGAATGACAGATTTCGCAGACCAAAATCGCTATGATTATGTCAATAGCACCTCTGTGTCTCATGTTGGCAACGGGACCTTTAGAGATATTCAGGAGATTATCCACACAGCTACACTGGTCACCTGTACCTTTCTGTTGGTCATTATTTTCTGCCTGGGCTCATATGGAAATCTGGTGGTATTCTTGTCATTCTTTGACCCGGCTTTTCGGAAATTCAGGACCAACTTTGACTTTATGATCCTGAATCTATCCTTCTGTGACCTCTTTATTTGCTGCATATCTGCCCCAATGTTTGCCTTTGTCTTGTTTTTTGACTCTGGAAGTAATGTACCTGATGCATTTTGCTTCACTTTCCATCTCACTAGCTCTGGATTTATAATTATGTCTCTTAAGACAGTGGCCGTCATTGCGCTTCACCGGCTAAGGATGGTGCTAGGACAACAGCCCAATAGGACAGCATCTTTCCCTTGCACTTTAATGCTAACTGTCCTTTTGTGGACTACAAGCTTTACTCTAGCCACATTAGCCACGCTACGGACACGCAAGTCTCGGATATGCCTTCCCATGTACAGCCTGATTAGCGGTGAGGGCAAAGTTATCCTATACCTTTATGTCATTGACTTCACATTTTGCGTTGCAGTGGTGTCCGTGTCTTACATCATGATTGCTCAGGCACTAAGGAAAAATGCCCAGGTGAGAAAATGCCCAATCATCACAGTAGACACAACTAGACCACCAAATTTTATTGGCCCTGGTGTGGATGGGGTGCAGTGTTCAGTACCTGCTTTATATAGGAACCAGAATTACAACAAACTCCAGCATGTTCAGACTCATGCCTACACCAAAAAACTGAGCCAAATGCCAGTGCCAGCCAGCAGACTTCAGCTAGTCTCTGCGGTTAACCTCTCAACTGCAAAGGACTCCAAAGCGGTAGTAACGTGTGTCGTCATTGTACTATCTGTCCTTATTTGCTGCCTACCGCTAGGCATCTCCTTGGTCCAAGACGTTCTAACCAGCAACAGTAGCTTTATCTTGTACCAGTTTGAACTTTGTGGATTCACTCTGATATTTCTCAAATCTGGATTAAACCCTTTCATCTACTCACGGAACAGTGCCGGACTGAGGAGACGGGTCCTCTGGTGCATTCAGTATGTGGCTCTGGGCTTTCTCTGTTGCAAACAGAAGACCAGATTGCGTGCCATTGGTAAAGGAAGCTTGGAAGTCAACAGGAACAAGTCTTCTCACCACGAAACCAATTCAGCATATATGTTATCTCCAAAACCACAAAAAAAATTTGTGGATCAAGCTTGTGGACCAAGTCACTCGAAAGATAGCGTGCTAAGTCCCAAGGGATCGGCTGGACATCAACATTATGCACACAGCAGCTCAACTCCAATTAACACCCGTATAGAACCTTATTATAGCATCTACAACAGCAGCCCCTCTCAAGAACTCAGCACTCCCAATAGCCTACAACCGGTGAACTCTACATTTGGCTTTGCCAAATCATATATTGCCATGCATTACCACACCACCAATGACTTAATGCAAGACTGTGAGAGCACTTCAGCGAAGCAGATCCCAGTGCCATCTGTGTAACATTGACTAATATGCATCTTGTAAACATTTATTAAATGTGTTATATACTTGCCATAACAATGATTATAACATACACACACATACACGTATAATACATACATATAATGTATGTATACATATTTTTGCATATAACTTTATTAAACAATGTAACATATGTTAATAACAGGGAAAAAAGATTTTTTTAAAGCTTGCATTCTAAAATTGTAATATTGCATCATTGTTACATTTTGTACTTACATTTTAATCTAGGCACCGGACACTATGTTCAGTATGTTTTTTTTTTGTGATAGAGCATCTACGGGAAATGTAATTAACACTTTTTTTTTAGACTATTTTCACGACTATGAAACTGATACACATTATAATATAGAAGTTTCGGTGATTTACGAAGGGGTATTGTGTGTTGGCAGTACGGGACATATGTAATGGGGGTACATCGTAGGATTAGTATATAGAATACAAATTATTCTGAAATGCATAAACATCCAATCTCAGTTCTGACATAAAATGTGCTTAAAGGAACAGTATAGTCATCTAAATTACTTTAGCTGAATAAAGCAGTTTTAGTGTCTAGATCATTCCCCTGCAATTTCACTGCTCAATTCACTGTCATTTAGGAGTTAAATCACTTTGTTTCTGTTTATGCAGCCCTAGCCACACCTCCCCTGGCTTCGATTGACAGAGCCTGTATGAAAAAAAAACTGGTTTCACTTTCAAACAGATGTAATTTACCTTAAATAATTGTATTTCAAGCTCTAAATTGAACTTTAATCACATACAGGAGGCTCTTGTAGGGTCTAGCAAGCTATTCGCATAGCAGGGGATAAGAAAATCTTAATTAAACAGAACTTGCAATAAAGAAAGCCTAAATAGGGCTCTCTTTACAGGAAGTGTTTATGGAAGGCTGTGCAAGTCACATGCAGGGAGGTGTAACTAGGGTTCATAAACGAAGGGAGTTAACTCCTAAATGGCAGAGGATTGAGCAGTGAGGCTGCAGGGGCATGTTCTATATACCAAAACTGCTTCATTAAGCTAAAGTTGTTCAGGTGACTATAGTGTCCGTTTAAATAGAGATTATGTGTAATATAGACACTAAATACATTCAATAAATAGACTTTTTAAGTTATGTTTAGAGCATGGATAGGCAACCTTCGGCACTCCAGATGTTGTGGAGATGTACATCCCCATAATGCTTTTACACCCATAGTGCTGGCAAAGCATCATGGGATGTGTAGTCCAAAACATCTGCAGTGCTGAAGGTTGCCTATGCCTGGTTTAGAGTAAAACTGAAGCAAAAATATTGTTTAGAACTTAAACTGTTCCTTATTCACCGTGGTCCTATGCAATACATAGGTTATTGTTTAAATTTGTAGGATTGCAGGAGTTTTTCACCGCACCCCAAAAAAATAAATGTGTGCAGTATATGCAGCTAGGAAGCCCAAGTAGAAAACTTTCTGTGACTAACAGTGGGCTGTGTCTCCCAATTTTTCAAACTTGTTGCTTTGAATTCCATAACTACAGCTAAATAAGTACTGTTTGGTTATGTTAAAGTTTTGTCGTGGAGAGGATGGGTGAGCGTGGCTTATCACTGTCTCGTATAAATGGCTGCCATTTCGCCAAGCATTTCACGGTCATTTTTTATACGAAAGACAGATGTGGTATCAAACAATGCAAACCTTTCCATTATTTAAAAAAAAAATTGGCTATATTTTATGTTGGTCATTTTTAAATATTTTAAGCTGTATTTAAAATAAATATATATATATATATTGTCTCACTTGCACAGTTGGGGTGCTGGTAGATAATTAGTAATTATCAGATGGGATTGTTCTCATCCTGAGTGTGGCTATTTTCATGGATCCATGACCACTTAAAAACACTGAAGTGGTTATGGTGCTTGGAGTAGCCCTTTAAGTTTCATGGAGACTTATTTTCACATGACCACCAATCCTCTTTAGTCAATAAGATACCACCAGGTACCTGAATGGGGTCTACCTAAATGGAGCTTTATCCTTTTTCTGTGGAGGTTCATTGAACCATAACCACTTAAAAACACTGAAGTGGTTATGGTGCTTGGAGTAACCCTTTAAATTTCATGGAGAGTTAACATCACATGACCACCAATCCTCTTTAGTCATTAGGTGCCATGCAAAGTTTGAAAAATGGGATGCCATATTACAAATGGCTGCCTAAACACAGCAAATGTATCAGATCTTAAAGTTGCAGTCACATTAAATATTACTATGGCTTGATTAGATAACAGTATTATTAATCTATTGTGAATATTGTTTTACAGTAATTTTCTTTAAGGGGATTTCAGGTGACAGAGCCAATTTGAAGGCTTTGTCAGTTAAAATAAATTGTGTTGGGTTATCTTTTTTCTTTAAAAAGAATAAAAATTGAATAAAAGCAGCTGGACCTTAACACTTGGGCGTTTCAAGCGCTGCCATTTTAAACTGAATTTCTAGTAACGTTTTATTTGTTGCGCCATTAAATGTGCCACCTGTCATTGTGTCCCAACTCTGCTGAGATCTTCCTTTTCAAATTAGCTTAAAACAAGAGGTTCCTAATTTTTTATGGCCAGGGACTCAAATTACACAAAATTACACAAAGTAAGGTGGGTTAGCCAATATTCAGGGGCTTATTCACTAAATTGAGAAATGTTAGGAATTCAAAGTGACTTGGAGAATTTCTCTAGTTCAGCTACTTTGGCCTTAAATTTTAAAATTAATTTTGATTTCACTTTGATTTACCAACATTTAAAAAAAAAAATGTTAGCAAATAATTTTTCAAAATAATTTTTCAAAAATTCCCCAAAACACCTTTATTCAGCTCTCCCCAATAATATAGGGGTCTCTTTATCAGTGCCAGAAGGCATTGTTGCTATAGTAACCAATTAATGGCGAGCAGTTGCCTGGAAACCTTTGAATATAGTATGCCTGCTTAAATCAGTGGAGACCCATGGAAATAATATAGGGTTTATGAACTGCTGCTTTAAATACTTTGAGTTTCAGTATTAATAGTTCCACTTTGTACCCAAAAACCTGTGCCATAACAACTAAGGATCATAGTTAATGCTACTTACATACCGTAAGGACGGAGGGGAAGTAATAATGAAGAGAAGTGAAACGTGTTTATTTAGAAAAATTTATTTTTTTAAATTTATTTTTGAGGAGGGTGGAATTCATTTGTGACAGACATCGCATAGCCTACAGTGATGATCAGCAAATGTTTGATATAATTTCTGTGTGAATTACCCTTGTGTGGATGGACCATATATCATATTTACTTGAATCTAATGCGCATTCAAAATTTGAAACCTGGAAGCCGAAAATATTTTTTTGCTGGCGAATGCAATGCGCATTTGTACTGGAAGATACTACTATAGAACATATAAGTCGATAAGCGAGGACCGCCCTCTGACCGGGGGCAAAATTGGTATTCGCATTGCGACAAAGATGCAAAGTACAGCTTTACTGTACACAGAAACCAAGTCTCGCATCCCTGTTGCAGCGATGTGAATGCGAATATGCCTGTCGTATCTAATGCGCAGTTCGTACTCAAAACTAATGCTCAATCAAATCTAATGCGCATTCGAATTTTGGAGACTTCATTTTGCCACGGTGCATATTAGATTCAAGTAAATATTGTATTACCCTAAGTCCCTTCTTTACTGTTTTAAGGCTTTTTTATTTAATGTCCAAAATACACAATATTGTACATTTTAAAGCTGTAGCAAAGAATAATTGTTCTTTTGTAATATCATAATGGCGACAGTCTGTTTGCAGAAACGTCTCCAAGCACATGCCATCTTACACTAGAATCAAACACACAGCATTTATAATAGTCTACACAGTTTCATACAAGTTGATGTACTGTTATGTATCTTAGTTTGGCACATTTATTTAGCAGAAACTTTATTTAGTTGTTATAAGTAGAATATGCTCCTTTCAAAGGAAAGTAGATAACGCAAAGGGCTCATTTAAAATTATGTTTGTACCCTATATATATATATCACTAATTTATATCATGACCTAGGCCTAAATGTGGAGGCAGGCTTGGTAGTTGTGTAGCCAGATTAATATTTTCTTTTTATTTTTATTTTTTTGTCAAGTTTGTTAAAACTAATAAAATCTAAACACATTGATTTGACTATGGAGCTTTTTTTTGTTAATGTCAAGAACATCATGCAGTTTTTATGAGCCAAGGTCAAACGGACAGACAATTGTAGGTATAAATGCAAGTTCGTCGGGTTTAAAGCATTCACATGGTTATTTGCAATTACTAAAACAAAATTGTCTTCGTATTACTCTGCGTATAGTGTTTGGTCAAAAGCACAGTAATACTATTGTCATTAATTATTATTTACCATAAAACCCAACATGCTTTGACATTTTTGTTTAGTTTTGGTTTAGACGTTTTAAAAAAGCTCATGGGAGATACCAGGATTCATTTTTGCAACATGTAGTGAGATTGGAAATTTGATACTTATTCAGAATGCCAATGGTATGAGTTTAACATGGTGACCATGTTGAAATGAAGTTAATTTATTGCGCAGTCTGTTAATTTATATTTTCCTATCTCCTGCATGGTCAATAGCTTGCTAAGCCCTGCAGGAACCCTCTGTCTTTGATTAAAGGAATCTGCCCCCCGCTCCCGTTTTCTCTGAAAAGGCAGTGTTTACATGAAAATGCCTGCAGGGATATACTATACTTACCAGAACAACTACATGAAGCTATAGTTGTGCTGGTGACTATAGTGTCCCTTTAAACTCCAATTTGCAGAGGAGGAGATAAAAAGTAAGTTAACATCTGATTGAAAAGGAAACCATGTTTTATGCAGGCTGTGTGAGTCACAATAAGGGGAGGTGTGGCTAGGGCTGCATAAACAGAAACAAAAGTGATTTAACCTCTAAATGGCAGAGAATTGAGTAGTGAGACTTGAGATGCATGATGCGAGGCAAACAGGACAGCTGCCCTGGGCCCAGTTACTCCTGGGGGCACATGGCATCTGCACGTAAGCCCTGCTGCCCTCAACAATCTCTTTTTATCTGCAGTGCACCTGGGGGCCTACACACTAAGGAGACCCACTGGGTGGCCCATGCACTTAGAGCATGCTGGTAGGCATGTGTCAGCAGAGGCTCGGTCGGGGGCTGTGCTCCTTTAAAAGCGCAACCAGACCCCCTTGCTTTTCGGTAGCCTGGGAGGAAGTAACAGCCACATGTAACTTCCTCTCATAGAGGGAGGAGCAGGCAGTAAGGAGCGGGCTGGAGAGCCAGACCCTAGCTCCTAACAGCCTCAGGCACCAGACTCGACACTATGGAAGCCACCATCCAACAAAAGGTAGGATACTGGAGGGTGGGTTTACAAATGTTAATTTTGCATGCGTGTTAGTATGTTTGTCAGTATGTCTGTGGGTGTGTATGTGTCTGTGTGTCAGTATGCCTGACAGTGTATGCGTCTGTGTGTGTCAGTATGTCTGTGGGTGTGTCCGTGTATGCGTCTGTTTGTGTGTCAGTATTTCTGTCAGTGTGTGTGTCATGTGTCATGATAATCCCTTAAGGATGGAGCCAATTGTCCAACTTCTAAAACCAGAACAAAACGTTGCGCTGTGTGTTTGTTCCATCATAATTCAAAGGTTTCACTTTAAAGGACCACTCTAGGCACCCAGACCACTTCAGCTTAATGAAGTGGTCTGGGTGCCAGGTCCCTCTAGGATTAACCCTTTTTTTTATAAACATAGCAGTTTCAGAGAAACTGCTATGTTTATAAATGAGTTAATCCAGCCTCTAAAGCCTCTAGTGGCTGTCTCATTGACAGCCGCAAGAGGCGCTTGTGTGCTTCTCACTGTGAAAATCACAGTGAGAGCACGCCAGCGTCCATAGGAAAGCATTATGAATGCTTTCCTATGAGACTGGCTGAATGCGTGCGCAGCTACTGCCGCGCATGCGCATTCAGCCGAATAGGAGGATCAGAGGAGGAGGAGAGTTCCCCGCCCGGCGCTGGAAAAAAAGTAAGATTTAACCATTTCCTCTCCCCAGAGCCCGGCGGGAGGGGGTCTGTGATGGTGGGGACACACTCAGGGCACTATAGTGCCAGGAAAACGAGTATGTTTTCCTGGCACTATAGTGGTCCTTTAAGTGTATCCATTACATATTACATATTAGTTTTTAAATGATACAATGGCTTTTTAAAATTCTTTATTTATCAGGGGTTTTTTTTGACAGCACATTGTACATACAAAATAAATATCAGCCTTATTGATGGGGTAACGTTTCAACTGTGTAGAAGAGTAGTAAGGTGGAAGGATTTCTGTGGAAAGGGCGAATGGGTTTTGGTGATGATGGAGTAGATTATGTAGATTTGTCCTTTTTAAGTGGGACATTGTTGTTGAGGTGGGTCAAGCTTGCCTTTTTGGTGGGCATGTACAAGAAGCTTCTGAATTGAATGTACCTGAAGTGGAGTGGTTCTTGGCAGATCTGCAAATGTTATGATTTGTTCATCATGAAAGAAGTGGAAGAATGGAAGAGATCATTGTTTTTGATGTCCACTGATGACATGCCAGGGGTGAATTGTATTTTGCGCAATAGCGGTGTTATCGGGGATGGGACTGATATTAGAGCAAATCTAGACGTCATCTTGTCCCAGATTTTAATGGATGTGAGCAGAATGGGTGCCGTGGGGCAGTGGTGGTCTGGCCCGTTTAGGTAACCAAATATACAATATGGGAAAGTCTCTGCAGAAGATATTGTGTTCTAAGTTCTAAGTCGACCCATCTCTTAACCCCTAAAGGTGCGTGTAAATTTTGAATTTGCCCTAGCTGCACAGCAATGAAGTAATGGGTAAAATGGGGCAGACCTAAGCTTTCTGACTGGTTTCATTTTTATGAATGCTAGTCTTCCCAGCAAAGAGTTGGCTAACCCAGTACAGTTTTTCATATCTTCAGAGCTTTGTGTAATAGGAGTTGGTAATTGGGTGTGTAAGACAAGGGCTTTTTTTTTTTTATATATATATCCTACAACAGTGATGGCGAACCTATGGCACGCGTGCCACAGGTGGCACGCCGAGCCCCCTCTGTGGGCACGCGGCCATAGGTCGCCGGAGGGAGGGAGGGTGCGCTCCGCCGGTGCATCCATAAGGCGGCACAAGTGGCCGCCTTAGGTCGCACCGGCCCGGCGGGCGCAAAGCCGGAGTGACCGGCAGGAGGTGAGCGCATAGCGCTCCCTCCTGCCAGGCACTCTGTGTAGCGTGGCCGAGCGCACCGCGGTACAGGAACTTATGTTTCCTGAACCCGGGCGGACGGAAATGAAGTGCTCACTGAGAGAGCACTTCCTGTCCGCCGGGTACAGGAAACTGAGCTCCGCGGTGCGCTCGGCCACGCTACAAGGTAGGAGATCAAGGGAGGGGGACACCTGAGGGAGAGATGGGGAAGGGGAACCTGAGGCAGAGAGGGGGAGATGGGGAGATTGGGGAGAGATGGGGAAGGGGACGACCTGAGGGAGAGATGGGGAAGGGGACAACCTGAGAGAGGGGGAAGGGACAACCCGAGGGAGAGATGGGGGGAAGGGGACAACCTGAGGGAGAGATGGGAGGAAGGGACAAACCTGAGGGAGAGATGGGAGGAAGGACAACCTGAGGGGGGAGAGATGGGGGGAAACCTGAGGGAGAGATGGGGGAACTCTGAGGGAGATGGGGGGAACCTGAGGGAGAGATGGGGGGAACCTGAGGGAGAGATGGGGGGGAACTGAGGGAGAGATGGGGGGGAACTGAGGGAGAGAGATGGGGGGGGAACTGAGGGAGAGATATGGGGGGGGGAAACTGAGTGTGGGATGGGTGAAAAAAATGAGGGAGGGATGGGGGGGAAAGAAAACAGTGGGGGGGGGAGAGAGGGGACAACATACACACAGCACCCCTGCCCTACACATATCACCCCACACAAACACACACACATCACCCCACACACATCACCCCCACACACACACATCACCCCCACACACACACATCACCCCACACACACACACACACCACCCCACATCACCCCACACACACCACCCCACCCATCACCCCACACACAAACACATCACCCCACACACAAACACATACACTGTACCCCTCAATGCAGTGTGTGTATTTAGCAGTCTGTGTGTGTGTGTACTCGGCAGTCTGTGTGTGTGTGTGTATTTAGCAGACTGTGTACTCAGCAGTCTGTGTGTATTCAGCAGTCTGCTAAATACACATACAGACAGACTGCCGAGCACACACACAAACTGCTTAATACACACACAGATGTTAATTAGTTCGGACAACTGTATGAGTTGTTTTTTCCAAACTTAAACCTCAATATTCATGTTTAATTGCCGTTTTTGCACTTTGAGGGGAAAAAAAAAATTGGCATGTATTACGGTTTGGGCACTCAGGCTCAAAAAGGTTCGCCATCACTGTCCTACAATGTATAATAAAAACAACATTAAATATTAATATTAATAAAATGAAAAAAAACTAAACATTTACTTATAATCATTTTTATACACCAAGTGCAACTAAAGAAAAATAACTTAAAATAGATAATTCTTGAGTGTTAAATGCCTCATGTGTCTAGGATCTAAATTAATTTTTGGTGATTAAAGGGACACTCCAGGCACCCAGACCACTTCTGCCCATTGGAGTGGTCTGGGTGCCAACTCTCACTACCCTTAACCCTGCAAGTGTAATTATTGCAGTTTTTTTATAAACTGCAATACTTACCTTGCAGGGTTAACTCCACCTCTAGTAGGGCACTTCATGCTCTATAGCACAGAAAACCTGTGCTAGAGTGTCGCTGGACATCCTCACACTGTGTGAGGACCTCCAGCGTCGCTCAATTCCCCATAGGAAAGCATTTTCAATGCTTTCCTATGGGGAGCTCTAATGCGCATGCACGGAATGCGCATTAGGTCTCCCTGGCCGGCGGGGAGCAGAAACCACCGCCTAGGGACATCGGCGGGGTCTCAGGTAAGTGACCTGAAGGGGTTTTCACCCCTTCAGCAACCAGGGATAGGGGGTGGGAGGGAGAGGGGACCTGCAGTGCCAGTGTTTTCCTGGCACTGGAGTTTCCCTTTAATGTTAACCATATACCAAATCTACCCCATACCCAGTGGTGTATCCTGGTTTTGTGCTGCCCTAGGCAGGACAAAACTCAGGCACCCCCCTTCCCCCGCCCCACCCCCACCCAACCCTTCCCCCGCCCCACCTTCTAAATACACACACACAGTCAGACACATACACATACATACACACACACACAGTCAGACACACACACACTCACAGACACAAACACACACACACAGTCAGACACACACACAGTCAGACACACACACAGTCAGACACAAACACACACACAGGCACAAACACACACAGTCATACACACACACACACATACACAGACACAGTCAGGCACAAACACACACAGTCACACACACACAGTCAGACACATACACACACACATACACACACACTCACAAACACAGACACAAACACACACACAGTCAGACACAAACACACACACAGTCAGACACAAACACACAAACAAACACACACACACACACACACCCAGTCAGACACAAACACACAGATTAACTTTTTTTTTAAATTTAAATCCCCCCCCCAACCTCCTTACCTTTGGGAGTGCTGGGGGGGGAGGTCTCTCTCTCCCTGGTGGTCCAGTGGCTGCCGGACGTCATCTTCCGACTCCCAGCCTCACTGTGCAGCCGGCGCGCGAGGGAGCTGAGCAGACAGCTCATAGGAAGTGCTCCCTCGCCAGCCGCCCCCCCGACCGCCTGGGATGTCAGTTAGCCACAAGGCTAACTAGGCATTTGCCCTGGGCATTTGGGGGGCGGCGTTTTTTGCCGCCCCCTGAAAAATGCCGCCCAAGGCAAATGCCTTGTTTGCCTCGCGGCTAATACGTCCCTGCCCATACCCTACCTCTAACCCTATGTTTACGTTTACAATAATCATACACCTACCCTAACCGTCTTAACATTGTTAACGCCCACTATGTGGAGGACAACATGGAACATCCTTAACGATAATAGGCACAAACATTTTGGATGCAAACGGCCCTAAATGTTACAAAAGCCAATCACAATGCTTTCACATAGGAAAGCATTGGATTGGCTGAGACTGTCAAGAAAGCAGACCAGGGGCAGAGCCAGCATAGGCCAAACTCAATCCTGGCCAGTCAGCATCTCCTCATAGAGATGAATTGAATCATTGTGATTGGCTGGGATCACTATGGACAGGAGAGGGGGAAAGAACACTATGGGATGGGGGAGGGGAGGGAGAGAACAATATTGGACAGGGGAGGCGGGGGAAGAACACTATGGGACATGGGAGGGGAGACACTATGGGACAGGGAAGGGGAGAGTAGAGAACACTATGGGACAGGAATGGGGGGGAGAACACTATGGGACAGGGGAGGGGGAAAAGAACACTATGGGACAGGAGAGGAGGGGGAAAGAACACTAATAAATAGGGAGGGGAGAGGAACACTAGGGGGGAGAGAAAGGAACATTAACCCCTTAAGGACACATGACATGTGTGACATGTCATGATTCCCTTTTATGCCAGAAGTTTGGTCCTTAAGGGGTTAAGGGGGGTCACTAAGGTACAGGGGATGGGAGGAAAAAGGAACACTGTGGTAGGGGGAACAACTTAAAGAGAAGGTAGAGAAACACTAAGGGGGGGGAGGAACATTATGGAAGGCACTAAGAGACAGGTAAGGGGGGGCGAGGAACACTAAGGGACAGGGGAGGGAGGGGAGAGGAACACTAAGGGAAAGGGAAAGAAGGGGAGAGGAAAACTAAAGGACAGGGAAGGGAGGAGAGAGGAACACTAAGGGACAGGGAAGGGAGGGGAGAGAAACACTAAGGGACAGGCAATGGAAGAGGAGAGGAACACTAAGGGCCAGGGAAGGGAGGGGAGAGGAACACTAATGGACATGAAGGAGAGGAGAGAGGAACACTAAGGGACATGGAGGAGAGAGTGGCACAGAGGGGGGCCTGAGTGGGGTTAATAGTGTAGAATATTGCATATTCTATATGTTCCTATTCAAATACATATTAAGGTGTAGCTGTCTAATGGGTTAAACAGAACAGATGGCATTTGCTATTCTGTACTATGAGGTCTCTGGAATTTGCTGTATAAGAGATTTGGGGTGGTCTTTATATGGGGAATTTCCTTTTATGGCCAGAGTCTAAACTAAACGTTATGACGTAATTTGGGCTATAAAGGGCAGAGGACAAAGTTCCACGCTCTCTTCCTTCTACAATCAGTTTTGCTCTCCTCTCTGATGTCCTGAGTTGCTGATACAAAGACGACTCTCTGTAACGTTGTTAAGAAATACCATCTGTTAAGTATATTATTGTTTGCTATTGAAGTAGAATAAATGCATATTTTTTATAAAGAACGTCAGATTGCGTATTAGTACTTTTCATTAATATAGACATATATTAATGTTGCGAGCATTATATTTGGCCCAAGAAGAAATATTTATCTATCTATCTATATATATGTGTATATATATATATATATATATATAGACAAATTGGGGTGCACTCACAGGTATTGAAGAAAGACGACACTCAAATACTGCAAAAAGCTTCATTGTAGTCGTGATAAAAATCAACGTTTCGACCCCTAAGGGTCTTTTTCAAGATCACAATACATTGTAAATAGTGGCATTATATACAATAAGGAACTTACCCAAACATGTGCAAGATTTAATTAGGACCCCAATAGCCCGCGAAAACCGGAAACCCGGAAGTGCTGTACGCCGTGATGACATCATCACGTAGTGACGTCTCACGGAAGAGGCCGGTGATAAGTGGTAACTAGGCGACCAGACGACGCCATACCCAAAGTGAACTGTGTGAAACAAATAGCCACATCCCGAGATAGGGGATTTTAACAAGAACGGACACCAAGTGTCTAGAAGGAGGAATGTAAATAAGCTATAAGGATAAATAAAGAGGGGGATTAGAATATACATGTAATAAATTTATAATAATGATAAATATATAATATATAATAATTATATAATAAATAAGTACTAATGCTTAAGTATATGTATACTCCAGAATCTGCTAATGTAACATACAGAAGCACAAAGCAAATATCAACCGAAGCAAAAGGATATATACCCACAAAACCAACAATAAAAAATCATACAAATCAAATAGAATGTATGTAAATCACCCATTCATCCATCTTCCAAATAAGTGTAAAAAAGTGAACACCCATGAACACCAGTGAACCTCTAAGTGTAAACATGGAAGAGAATATATATATATATATAAAAGACTTATTCAACTAAATAAACACACAGCCAATTATTACAAATAGGCACACAGGTGAAGATGCTTTTGGGAGGGGGGCCAGGGGCAGAGCTGCAGGTCAAGTAATGGATGTCTCGTGAGCTCACAGAGCATTGCTGCGGGTTACCATGGCAATGCTCTGACCGGAGCCCGTGAGAACGAGGTCTGCAGCTCTGCGCGCTGCAAAGCTGCAGACAGGATAGTTACGGACTGGCCATCGGGCACACCGGGCAAATGCCCGGTGGGCCGCGATGGCCGTGGGCCGAGGCCGGCAGGGGAGATCACAGAATCTCCCCTGCCAGCCCGTGCAGGGCCAGCGCTACCCGAGCGCCGGCCCTGCTGTATGCCTCCATGGGCCGGTGGGGAGATCAAGGATCTCCCTCACCGGCCCACAGGCATGGAAATGCGGCCGCCGGCTGGGTGAGGGAGGGAGGGAGGAGAGAGGACCCGGCGGAGCTCTAACAAGCAGCTCCACCGGGTCCTCTCGCGGGATTCTGAGCGTTGCCGCGGTTACCGTTGCCGCGGCAACGCTCAGATCTCGCAAGAGTGAACTCTAACCTGCAGGTTAGAGTTCACTCTCACCACTGGGCCACCAGGGATGGATGGCAGAACGGATCTCCTCCCCCCTCCCAGGATAAAGGTAGAGAAGAAGGGAGGGGGGGAAATATTTATTTATTTATTTTTTTTTTATTAGTAAAAAAAAAATTTAAATTTAAATAAAAAAATACATTCACTCACACACACAGCACCCCCCGACACAGCCCCCAGACACAGCACCCCCCCGACACACTCAGCACCCCCCAGACACAGCCCCCAGACACA
>OW240913.1:347769250-347782269 GCA_933207985.1 Pelobates cultripes
GGGCCTTTTTCTAATGCCAGAGCTCTTCAGCAGGGCTCTGGGCATTGAACCAACATGCTCACTTTGAGAGGGGGCGTGTTGTCATTAGTGATGACAAAACACACACTCTCTGGCCCCACCCCCTTCTTAGGGGGCCGCTCTGATTGAAAAATGCCCAGGCCTAATTTTTTTCTCAGTCCAGCCCTGCCCACCGGACTACCATGGAATGCAACCACTGGACCACCAGGGAATTACACACACAAAAAAAGTAAAAGGTATTTCAGTGTGTGGAGAGGCTTGTTACAGACCCCCCACCCCCAACACTGACACACACTGCCCCCCACACTGTCACACACCCTGACCCCACACTGTCACACACTCTGCCCCCCCCACTCTCTCACTCCCCCCACACTGTCTCTCACACACTCTGCCCCCACACTGTCTTCCACACACTCTGCTCCCCACACTGTCACACGCCCTGCACCTTCACACTGTCATCAACCTCCACACTCCCCCCCACACTGTCACCTTCCTTCACACTGTAACCCACCCACAACCTGCCCCCCCAAACTTTCACTTTCCTCCACACTGTCAACCTTCCACACACTGGCCCCCCACATTGACAGTCCCCAACACACAAACTGTCACCTCTCCCACACACTGCCCCTGCACATACTGTAACCCTCCAACACACTGTCACCCACTCCAACAATGCCCCCACACTGTCACCTACCAACTGTCACAAGTTTACATAGTCACCCTCCAACACACATACTTCCCCCCACATACTGTTATGCCCCCTTCACCCAGCCACACCCACTCACAATAACCTCTCCTAATCTTGTCACTCTCTCCCCCTCCATCCAAACCACAATTACCTGCCCTCGCTCTTCCACACTCACCTTATCACATTAATCCCCCTAATCCTGTCACATTCATCTCCTCTCATACTGTCACACTCATCCTCTTTCACATTAACCCCTCCAGTCTTGCCACTTATCCTGCCCAACCATGCCACACTCACCCTGTCACATAATTCTGTCAGGCTCAAATTCCCTCACCCTGTCGCACTCCCTGCTCCAACCATGCCACACTCACCCCAACCCTGCCACACTCACCCTATCACGTTAACCTCTCCTATCCTGTCACTCACCCTGTCACATAGCCTTCACTAATCCTGTCACACTCCCTCCTCCAACTGTGCCACACTCACCCCAACCCTCAGGGCCGTCTTTAATAATGATTGGGCCCTGGGCAAGCATTTGATAGGGCCCCCTGACCCTAACTCCCTGGCATGCAATCACGATCTCCACTTCCCAACGCAGTAACGGAACAATTTTCCCATGCTTGCAGAGGTGTATTTAGCAGAGTTGTGTTTGTGTGTTTGAATGGAAGCATGTTTTTTTATGGAGTGTGTTTGTGTAAATGTAGGGGTGTGTTTGTAGGTGGTGTTGGTGTTTGAATGCAAGCATGCATCTATGTGTATTTTTTTTTTTTTTTAATGCTGGTTGTGTTTATATATATTTTTGGTCGTATATATGTAAAAAGATTTTTAAACCCATTACACTTAGAGCACTCTAAGTCTCTTTCCCCTTTTTTTTTGCTCACTACCTTCGTAGTTTACTGTGGGTTAACCCCATTTTTGAGTGCTCTCTCAGCTTCCATGTTTTCTTTTTTTCTTCTATATATTTTTGGTGTTTAACACAAAGATGTATTTGTATGTATTGTTGACGTTTCAATGCAGGACTGTGTTTGTATGTAGTGTTGAAGGTTGAATGCAGGGGTGTACTTGTGTGTAGTGTTGGCGATTTGAATGATGAGATGTACGTACATGTACACATACACTGCCACACACACACATTGTGATACACAAATACACACTGAAACACATGCAGATACACAGATATAAACACTGACACTCACACTAACACACAAGCAGATACAGACTGACACAGATACAAACACTAACACATACAGACACAGATACACAACCTGACACACATACAGAGACAAATATACAAACACTGACACATATGAATACTCAGACACACTGATACATATACTGACACACATGCAGATACACAGATAAAAACACTGACTACACACAGATATACACACGCAGGTACACACACTGACAACATACAGATACACAAATACATACAATGATAACTTACAGATACACACACTGACACACATACAGACACGCAGATACAAAACCTGAGACACATGCAAAGACACACAGACCACATAGAGAAACAGATATACTAAATACAGATACACAGATATACATACTGACAGACATAATGACACACTGACATACATACTGATACACACACAGACACACACACACACACCCTGACAGACATACTCACACACATACTTAGATACACACAGACATACTAAGACACACACAAATACTGACACACATGCGACGTTTACATTTTTACACATTGACAGGCATACTGACACAGTGACAGACAAACTGACATGCACACTCACAGACAAACTGACACGCACAGACAGACAAACTGACACGCACAGACATAAGCCCTGACAGACATACTAAGACACACATACACACACAGATTTACTGACACACACAGACACCCTGACACACAAACACCCTGACAGACAAACTCACACACATACTAAGACACACACAGAAACCCTGACAGACATACTCACACACATACTAAGATACACACACACATACTGACTCACACAAATACTGACACACACACATGCAAAGTTTACATTTATAAAGCCACCCTCCAGCCCTACCTTATGGGTTCCCTGGGGTCCAGCGGCAGGCTGAGGTCGTTGGGAGTGTGAGGCTCCTGCACTCCAGCTCCCTCCTGACGGCCTCCTCCTCCTTCCTCCCGCGCGGTTTCAGTCTATCTGGGAGGAAGTGACTCACGGCAGTCACTTCCTCCCAGCCTGCTGCAGTAAAACAAGGGGGCCAAAGTGCCGTCCGGGGCCTCTTTGTGTGGGGGCTCCCGGTGCAGCTGCAGCGCCGGCGGGCCCAGGGGGCAAATTAATTTATTTATTTTTGCGGACAGCGGGGCCCACGGGGTAGCTGCTTTGGGCCCCCCCAGGAGTAAGTGGGCCCGGGGCAGCTGCCCCGTTTGCCCCGCTTTAAAGACGGCCGTGCCAACCCTGCAAACACTCACCCTGTCAAATTGATGCCTCTAATCCTGTCACACTTTCTTCCCCTCACCCTGTCACTCTCCCTCCTTCAACCATGTCACACTCACCATGTCTCATTAATCCCTTCACTTTGCCACAGTTACCCCTTTGCACACCCTGTCATACCCTGAATACATTCATCATACACACAATTATGGTCACAGGCAGCGCCCCAAACACACAATACACAGCAGACAGCTACCCCATATACATTCAGTCCCATAAACAAACATACACATGCTCACAGAGACATACATTCACCAACAAGGATACTCACTGTCAGACACACACTCTCAGGCACCTACTCAGGTAGACAATGCCAGAGTTTCCCCTAAGGTCTCACAAAGTCCAGAGCCGCCACTGGTTGTAAGTGTGACAGTGTTGAGGTGTGAATATTATAGGGTTATTGTGGCAATGGTATGAGGTGAGGTGAGTGTGACAAATATATTCCTTGGTGGTTATTAATTGCATTCCCTACTAGTCCAGCAGGCTAGCGGGGCCTCATTGTCAGGCAATCATTTTTAAGTGCTGTGCAAGGAGATATTTTATCACATTTGTATAAAGGGGTTGTTATTTTTTTCTGGTTTATGATATTTTGATCTCCCTGCTGTCTCGAAGGGGGTCCAATTACAGCCATAACTCCAGGCTCAGACAGGGGTCCCTGCCTGAACCCAGGCCCTAGGTCCACCTAGTAATCCAGCTCTGGTGAATTCTATGGCTATTATTATATGGCAACTGCAGCATGTGCTATATTTGGACACACCTTGGGGAAACAGAATGGAAGACGAGCCTAACAAATTGAGAGGATACATTAATTTTATGGCAAGACAGGAGGCTTCATATTTGCTTTACTTTCTTTACTGTAACTCCCAGCAGCAAAGAAATAGTTAACAGTAAGTAAAAAAAATGTAACCAATCAGAGTTTACGATAGAGTATGTCCAGTCATCAGTCACCGGCTCCTCCAACTCCTCTTTCTTTGCTGCTAGCCTCCCAGGTGAGTCTATTCCAAGTACAGCATATATACAATTTCCATATATGTATATGTTAACATGATTTAAATTCAACTCTACTTCACTACAAAACATACTAGGCTTAGTAGTGTCATTATTTATTTAAATCTCACAAACTAACAGATCGTTTTCTCACACTCACAGTTCCTTTAAATTTTAAACCACCGCCTGCTCTCTTCCGTTATGGACAGAAACCGCATCAGTAATCTGATCGCAGCTTTCTGGCCGGCGGCCATCCAGTGAGGTTTCACTGGATATTGACTTCTTACACCTATAAGTCTTTTTTTCTAAATACTAATAAATGTGACTCTGATTACTCGGGCGGTATCACCGCCTACATCCACCACAACCGTTCCCGTAACTGTCTTCATAGTGACGGGTCCGTCCTCCCGCTGCCATTTTCCCCTCCTTTATTGCGCGGGCATTCTCCCGCGCGCGCTTTACTGACGACATTCTGATCGTTGGTTGCAGCTTGTTCTTTGCGCTCTTCAGCAGCTCTCCAGCGCCATCTTCTGGTCGTTCAGGTAAGTACACCCAATACATGGAAATAAATATTTCAATAAATATTTTAATTAAACACCTCTTCTTGTGGATTGCTCATATTAAAGTGATCTCAATCTTTTTTATTGCAGACTATTTCTAAACACCTAAATCCTTGCATAAGAGGGTGAACCCCTCTATACTAAATACTCTTGTCTCATTACTGAGGGTGACCCCCTCTATACTAAATCTTGTCTGCCTTATTACAGAGGGTGACCCCCTCTCATAAATATATTAATTTGCCTCAATATACTGTCTACTGAGGGTGACCCCCTCATTACATTATTTATACCGGATCTTAATCTGTGGGTGACTCCACGCTCAATTAAAAAGGTGAGTGACACCACTTTTGATACAACGCTTTGCGTTACGTGCCAAAACAAGTCCACTACGTATTGAATTATTTACTATTATTTAAAAAAAAAAAATTAATATTATATATTTTGTATATATTACTTGTGGTGACCCCACTTTACTGCAATTATGTCCGATTTATCTGAACCAACAGTCCCTGCAGAGCTCAAAGCTTGGCTGTATAACGCCATTGCGGACTCCATTCCAAAAGCCTTAGCAGCTTTCCACGACCAGTCCAAACCCACCTCTAAAAGGACCCCTATTTCACACTTGTCAGACTCGGATGAGTCTAAGGGCCCAGGCCATGAGGAAACTCCCCGCAAACGTCCCTGGAAGGGCGATAGTGCTACCGCCGGTGAAGGCAAGACACCGGCTAAAACGCCCAGATTATCCATCCCAGATACTCGGGATCATAACCCCAATTATAACCCAGACCCATTAGAGGGTTCCATTTCCAACCTGCAACTGCAAGTAGTTGACGAGTACTGTGCAGGGTATTCGGACGAGGACTTTCCCTCACATGAACTCAATGAACCCCCCTCTGACTCTAACTCCATTCCGGAGGATATTTTACTGGATACCCTTGGCCGGCCCTTGTTTGACCCTAGGTACATCAAACACCCACGCTCGACTGAGTGGACTACCCCAGACCACATTGCTAAATTCTGCAGGGTGTGGCTGCGTAAGCCTTTAGAAAAGGAAGTGAGGGCTAAGTTAAGAGTGGAATGCCCACGACCTGTTATCCCAGACAAGGTGACTGTTACCCCAGAATTTGATCCCCTGCTCGTCACCTTCCTATACAAATCCGGGAAAGACCCACGTAAGGGTTTAGAACAAGGCCTGAAGGCAACCCAAGATAAGATGATGGATATGGCAGGACCGCTTATCCAAATATTCAGTATTGCGGATGAGGCTTTGACAGGTGGCACTTTAGATGCGCACATGGTGCGTGAATGGGCACCAAGGGCACTATGCCTACTTGGCTACGCCAACGTAGCCATGTCAACCGAAAGGCGCAAAGCCGCCCTATACAAAATTGACTCAAAGCTCGAACTAGGCACTAAAGAGCTTGGCCCTGAGGCACAAGGCATGCTTTCTAAAGACAAGTTTATAAAGGAATTGAGCAAACATGTTGCCGTGTTTACGACGCTTACCAAAGCGCAATCCTCTTTACGCAAGGTGTTTAGGACCCAACATTTTTCCGGGAGAGCCAGCCTTACAGAGGCCGGTCGGCTGGCAGAGCTGCCTTCACAGGCTACAGGCCTCGACCTTCAGAACACTGGAACTTGGGCAATACCCGTTTCCACCACAAACACTTCTTCCCCTCTCGTGGCTCTATTAGAGGACGTGGATCTGCTTCCCTTTGCGGTCGCACTCCTAGAGGTAATGGCCGATTAATCCATTTTTCCCAACAGTGGTCTCGGCTCACACAGGACCCGTGGATCCTTCAGACCATATCTGGCTTCCATCTAGAATTTACAGAGAACCCAGTTCAAATGTCTTTACCTGCCCCCCTCAGAATGTCTCAAATGGACGACATGTCCCTTCAGGTCGAACTCGACGACCTAGTCTCCAAGGGTGCCGTCGAACAATCCCTAAAAGAGGTTTTGTGAGCAACATGTTTCTAGTCAAGAAAAAGTCGGGAGAGTTCTGACCTGTCATCAATCTAAGAGAGCTGAACAAATGATCAAATACAGACATTTCAAGATGGAGGGCATCCATCTACTACGAGACCTCCTCTGCGAGGGAGATTGGTTCTCCCGCTTTGACCTCAAAGATGCGTACCTCACGGTACCAATCACGCCAGAACACCACACCTTCCTCCAATTTCATTGGTGCAAAACACTATGGCAGTTCACCTGTCTCCCCTTTGGACCAAACTAATGAAACCGGTGATGGGACTACTCCGTTCACAAGGGATTCGGTCCATCATATACTTGGACGATATCCTCCTCATGGCTCAAGACGAGGAGACTCTACGTCTCCATACAGATATGACTTCGGCTCTCCTCCAGAATTTGGGTTTTGTCATCAACCTGCAAAAGTCATCTCTAATTCCATCCCAGACGATACAGTTTCTGGGATTTCAGATAGATTCAATTCAGGCAGTTCTACAACTCCCTGCCATGAAAATCAAAACCATAAAAAAGGACATCCGGAGATTTCTGGCTTCATCATATCTCCGACTCAAGGATTTAGCTCGCACAATCGGATTACTCTCTGCCTCAATCCAAGCAATATTTCCAGCCCCACTACACTATCGGGCAATGCAACGTTTGAAAATACACTACTTACATCGTTCAACATCTTACGAACAACAGATTTTCCTCACAGACGAAGTCCAATTGGAACTCCACTGGTGGCTTCAACATATGGAAGGACCAATGAGGATGTTTTCCTGGCACTATAGTGGTCCTTTAATTTTTGTGAATTGAAATAGCTTTCACATGCACCATAACCACAACAGTACACTGTAGTGGTTATTGTGCCAGGCAGAGACCATCCTGGGTGGGTGCAGACTGCTTAGGTTCTCTGAAGATAGGCGGGGTGTGCAGTGCTAGTCCCTGCCCCCTCAGGTAGGTGCACCACCTCATTAGACACCACCCCTTCAGCTGCCCAGCACCAACCGTGAAGGACAGGATGTACCTAAGGGGGTGGAGCCTATCTACAGAGCACCTGGGCAGTCTGCACCCACCCAGGATCGGCTCTGGTGCCAGAAGTGCTCTGCCGCCCACCCCTCACCCACTGTCAGAGGGAGAAAAAGTAGAAAGGCTTTGTTTTGTAGATATAAGGTGTCCCCTAACTAGTTAACAGTGCACTACAGCATTAGGAATACACATCTGATTTCCTAACACTAAAGCATTGCTTTAAACAGGGGCGGACTGACCGGTCGGGCACTTCGGACATGGCCCACCGGGGCCGCGGCATCTGGGGACTGCGCAAGTAGGTGCCACCGGGTGGCCGGTCCGGTGGCACACTTTGAGGGGTACTATACATTCTGTGCTGGGAATTGTGGGAACCGCAAGGGAGAATGAGAGAGAGACATGCTCCTCCCTCCTTCTGTCCTCAGCATTAATGACAGGAGTGCTGCCAGACCGGCGAGGCTGCCACCCAGCCCGGCAGCTCCAGCGTGGAACGCGGCCGGCCCCCTCTGTCTTCTCTTGTTAAATGGGAGTGGGGAAAATAAAACAGAGTGGGGGAATAGATAGAGGCAGGGGAAGAGGGAAGAAACAGACAGTGGGAGAATAGAGAGAGACACAGGGGGAGGGGAAGGAAAGAGACAGAGGGGGAGAGAGAGTGACACAGGGAAAGGAGGGAGAAAGAGACAGAGGGGGAAGAGTGAGACACAGGGGGAGAAAGAGGGGGAATAAAGAGATGGTGGAGAGGGGAGAAAAAGACAGAGGGGAAGAGAGATGAGGGGTAGAGAGAGACACAGGGGAGAAAGAGACAGTGGAAGAGAGACACAGGGAGAAAGGAGAGAGACACACAAGGGGAGGCAGAGAAAGAGCAGGGGAAGAGAGACTGGGAAGGAGAGGGGAGACATGGACACAGAGGAACAGTGAGGGGGAGAAAGAAACATACAGAGGGACTGGGGGGGAGACAAAAAGGCACACAGAGGAGCTGTATATATCACTGGTGGATCCCCCCCGGCCGATCTCTCTCCCCGGTCTGCAGGCACCGTGCGGGCAGCTGGCAGGGGAGGGAGTTTTGGAATCCATGTCTTACTCCTATTCTTTAGAAGGGAATAAAATTATTTGATCAAAGTAGTTCTTTGATTAATGAAATGTTCCCTGGCTGCATTGTATGAATAAACAGGGCAGCACTTTTTCTGTAATGTTCATCAGCATAAAGAAATGATAAGGCTCAGAAAACATGGCTGATTTTGTAACTATAGACACTCCTTTTCTTCAATTTGTTTTATCACCAATGTATGCATACACTGAGGCTGCTTCAATTAGAGCCTGATTTTTAACATTTAAGATTGGGCAGCTGTAAAAATCACATTCTGAGTTTAATATTGGGTATTCCATCAATCTTTTGGCCTTGTTTCAAGTTCCATATCATTCTTGAAAACTGGTGCACGCAATAACAATTACATGAAATTAATTACAAGTAATAGTATTTTGCGTATTTTCGATTTACATCCTTTACAAGGCAGTCATGGCACAGCTTGGCATGCAATGCTAAATAATGGAATCCCATAAGTGCAAATGGGTGTACTAGGATTGCCTGAAGAACATGCACACACAGAATTATGGGAAGATGTCTATTGCGCGTGTTTGAGGTTACGTGCGCTTCATTCAAACTTTTGCTCTACATCTCAACAGTAAATGTTGTAAATCTGACAATTCTTAGACTTCACTAACAATCCCATTTAGAGCATAAAGGGCAAGTTTTTCCATCAAAAAAGAAGTTTGGCATATTTTCTACATTCCAATGAGTTTAAACATGGATTCCAAAACCCAAGTAGCAAATTAATAATTTATACAGCAAATTATTTATTTGCTGTTTATACTTAAATTTGGATATTTTAATAGGCTTTGGAGTACATGTGAAAAATGATGGATAATTGTATTTTAACTTAGCCTAAGCCAGTAAAGGAGATATCAGAGGATAACGGTTCTGAAGAGAAGAGCTAGGACATCATTTAACCAGCTTTGATGGCTTTAAAAGTTTAAGTGAAGGTCAGTTTGTTTTACACATCAAACGTTAAAAATGCGATCAAAGAGGCTTTGGTTTATTGATGGCTAATTTCCCAATGATTGCAAGAGCTATTACTAGTTAATATGATAATTGTATTGAAAGAATAAATAAAACTAAATTTGCATTATGCTAACAAAGCCTACAACCAGAGGGAAATATTCCAAGCAAGATAATAAACTGCAATGGTACCTGACAGAGTTTTGCAGCAACGCATGCTAAAAGCAGCTCTCAGTACCCTTGAATCTTGAAGCTACTTCTAGGCACCGAGCACTGCATGTGTAACATTCGTTGTTTTATACAGCTTTCCACTGAGGTGCCAAAAGGACAGGGAACACTAGAAAATTGGAGGTAGGATCCCTATTAACAATGAAAAAGCACACATGATACTCGGCATATGCGGCTTCCTAAGATCAACACTACTCCTCCTAAACAAATGAACCCGGGGTACTAAAAGAATAGCACAGGGGTAGGCAATCTTCAGCACTCCAGATGGTGTGGACTAGATTTTCTATAAAGCTCTTAGAGACACAATTCTAGCAAAGCATTAGGAGAGATGTAGTCCACAACATCTGGAGTGCCAAAGATTGCCTACCCTAAGAATAGCACTTTCTTCCTTCGCCCATGGTGCTGGGCAGTGAATTGCAATTATACTGGACAGATGTCAATGATTTTTGTCTTACTCTTGTACATTGTTGTGATGGCATAATAACAACAAGGTTGGCCAGCCCCTGGGTCAATGAATGTGAAATCTGTAAAATAATACAGATGTGGACGAGTGGATGTCCAGTCTTTGGGACCGAATGGCTCCATTGCCTATAACTGGGTGTCTGGGGCCCCAAGCCAATAACCAGAGCTTAAGGTAAACCTCCACAACCTTGTTCTTGTAAACCATTATTTGTTTCCAATAAAATCAAATAAAACACAAGACCTTACCTTAACCCCTTAAGGACAGAGCTTCAGAAGCTTGTCTTTCACTTAATGACAACAGCATTTTTTGCTGTTTACGTTCAACTGCAATTTGCATTTTACTAATTTATTGCACCGACACATATTATATTTTTATAGGACAGAAAGGGCTTTAATTTGATGTAATATATGTATATATATATATATATATATATATATATATATATATATATATGCTTATTTAATATAAAAAAATACAGAAAAATGCAAAAATAATTAAAAAATTTGTGTGTTTTTTTTTACAGTTTTTGCAATAATAATGTGTGCACACAGTAATTAAAAATAAATTAATTCAGTTGTTCTGATTTACAGAATATATAATGTGTCTGGGGTTTTAAGTTTTTTTTGGTAGTTACAGGTCACAAAACACAAGGAGTAAAATAAGCTTTTAATGTGGAGCGATTTTAGAATTTGGTATGTTTGTATGGAAAGCTTAATAGCCATAATAGAAAACAAAATTGCCACACAAAAGTATATATTTATATAAAGTAGACATCACAGGCTATTTACTTAGGATTGTTTTGACACTTTCTACGTAGCCATTTCACTGCCAACCTCTGATAAATATTGGAGTAAAATTGTGTTTTTTTTTGTTTTTGGCACACAAATTCTCATGTGTATTTTGTAAAGTTGGTGTGTGCTATTCCTGTACAAAGTTTTATTTTGTGTTCAGTTACATCTGCTGAGTACAACGATATTGTATGTCTTTGGCACTATTTCGTGAGGCACTCCAGGGTATCTCATAAGGTGCATATTGTGCCTTAACATGCCCCCATTTTTTCACCAATATATGCCAAAGTATGTGGTAAAAAATAATTTTGTGCTTTTTTACATACGGATTGCATTTTTGCTGGGCATTTTATATATTTTATATGTGCCACTAAGTTCAAACCCCCCCATATTATGCTCAGCTAAGTCTTCTGAGTAAAAAGATACCCCCAATGAATGTCTTTGGCACTATTTCGTGAAGCTACAGTGCCATATAGGAGACCAAGCCATATCCGTTTTTACCAAACTTTGAATTTTGACGCTGGGCCTATGTGCAATTTCCAAGCATCTTCGCAGGTTTTAAATTCAAACTACCCCACAAAGGCCTACCATTTCTTAAAGTAGACACCCCAGGGTATTTCAAAAGGTATATTTTGAACCTTAGCGTGGGATATTTTTCCGCTAGCTTGTACCAGGTGTAGTGGTAATAAGCATTTTTTCTGCCTTTTTGACACACAAAGTGAGTTTGCACAGTATATTTTGCAAACCTTATGTGTGCTACCACTGTATAATACTTCATATGTTGCTCAGCTATGTCAGCTGAGTACAGCAATACCCCCGTATGTACCTTTGCTAGGTATATGTGGACACTGGAGGGGCACATTTGGGACACAGCCATTCCAGTTTTTTTCAAACTTTATATTTTTACGCTGTGCCCATGTCCCATTTCAGAGTATTTTACCAGGCTATATAATCCAAATACCCCATAAAGCCATACCATTTATTAAAGAAGACATCCCGGGTTATTTCAAAAGGCATATTTTGAACCTTAGCGTAGGATCATTTTTCCGCTAGCTTGCACCAAGTGTAGTGGTAATAAGCGCAGTATATTTTGCAAACCTTATGTGTGCTACGACTGTATAATACTTCATATGTTGCTCAGCTATGTGGTCTGAGTACAGCAATACCCCCGTATGTACCTTTGTCAGGTATATGTGGATGTTGAAGGGGCACATCTGAGACGCAGCCATTCAGTTTTTTTCTAACTTTGAAGTTTTATGGTGTCCATGTTCCAATTTGGAGTAGTTTAGATGGTTGGTTATTGAAACTTCCCCACAAACACATACTGTTTATTAAAGAATACACCCTGGGGTAATTCAAAAGGCGTAGGATAATTTTTTCTCTAGTTTGTTCCAGGTGTAGTGGTAATGTGCGTTTTTAAATGTTTTTTTTTACTTTTTTAAAACTTTTTTACTTTTTAAAACTAGTTTTTAAACTTTTGTTTTGCTTATTTATTTTTTTAAACTTTCCTAAAACTTTTTTTTTTTAGATTTAACATTTTTCTAAGCTTTTTTTTTACCGTTAACCCCTAACTAGCAGTAATCAGCACTAACAGTAAATTCCCCATTTTCCCATAACTCCCACCCACCCCAGCTAGCAAAATATATAATTATAAAATATTTAAATTAGTTAATTAAATAAATGGAATCCCTGAGGGTTAAAAAATAAAAGTTAATCGTCAGGGGTTAAAAAAAAAATTAGATCACAGTATTTTGATTACGGTAGGCAGT
>OW240913.1:347788923-347898923 GCA_933207985.1 Pelobates cultripes
ACTAAATTGGACTTTATATCTCATCAAGATTCGTAAATCTTCATTATCTTTGCAATCCTCATCTGTGATGGGATTGGCAGTAGGATCTTCTATATGTTTATAGAATATGCCTATGACGGGATCATTCTTTTGACTAGTAATCAGGTCCTCACTAGGAGCTTCTTGACTCCATTGCACGACGTTTAAGTCGGCATTATCTCTAGCCTGTCGTCTAGTTATGGCTTCAACATGAATTGAACCCATAAGATCATCAATGTTTAGGGTTTCACCATTGATGGCAGCTTGTTTTGCCAGTGAATGGGCTAAGTCATTACCATCCTTGTCAATACCTTCTATTTTAGAATGGCCTTTGGTTTTCTTCCAATATATGGATAAACCATTTTCCTTAACCAGTTCATCAATTTTACAAAACAATTTCCCATGTTTAACAGGTTTGTTATTGCTTTTCAGCATTTGGTTACGTTTCCAGCTAGGCAGATATTCGACGAAACTGTTGCGAACATAGTTGGAATCAGTTATAATAACAAATTCTTTGATACCATATTCTATTGCCATTTGAATGGTCTTATACACTGCACAGAGTTCGGCTATCTGACTGCTTTTGGGACCAATATTGTATCCTATAGATACATTAGGATAATCACCTGTCCAGGCGATTCCGATACCTGCAACTAACTTCCGTTCAGCACCAATGACGTGGTGATATGAACAGCCATCAATGTATACCCACGGTAGTGGTCGACAGTATTCCTCGTCATAAACTTTATAAGGAGATAGCAATTGCTCTTCTAGGAAGTCATCTCCGGTGTCATTATCATCCAGAGATGGAGCAGTACAGTCATGTAATTCTGCTAAACCTTGGGCAACTGGGCTTCTCTTATTATGTTTATAACGGACTTCTAGCGGCCATCCCTGTAAGGATAGAGTCCATGCAGTAATCCGACTGTTAGAGAGATTACCGTCTCTGATTCTTTCACTCTGCAGATACTGTAGAGGTTGGTGAGCTGTTTCTACAATTATTTTCTCACCTTGGATATAGCTACGAAAATTTTGTAGTGCCCAGACAGTCGACAATAACGCCTTCTCACACGTGTTGAATTTAACTTCAACAGGTGACAAAGTCTTGCTAGCATATGCAATAACTTTGTTTAAACTGTCCTGCTTCTGATACAGAACAGCACTTATGCTTAAATCGGTATAACCTGTCTCCAGATAGAAGGGTTTACCCCCCTCTGGGTATGCTAAACAGGGTGCCTGAGTGAGCTTCCTCCTCAGTTCACTTACCGCTTGGTCCTGAGGCTCCCCCCAGTTCCAGGTAGTTTCCTTTTTAAGCAGGTGTAAGAGTGGTTTAGTTATTTCTGCATAGTTATCTATAAACTTACGGGAGTAGTTAGTCATACCAAGGAACGATCTTAATTCCCTGATGTTTGAAGGTGTTTTAGCCTTTAGTACGGCTTCAACCTTCTTCCTCTGGGGATTTAATCCTTCAGAAGTTACCTCATGTCCGAGGAAATTGACATGGGTGCGACACCATTGCGCCTTTTGTAAAGACAGTTTAATCCCTGCCTCTCTTAACTGAGTGAGAACATGTCTAATCTCTAAGATATGCTTATCAAAGGAAGTGCTTTTCAGCAAGACATCGTCGACATATGATAACGTTCCTCTCTCGAGTGCGTCAGGCATAGCTTTATGCATGAACACAGCGAATTCATGACCAGAGTTTATATAACCGAAAGGCATACGGGTCCAGGTATACTGCTGCTTTCCAAATGTGAAGGCCAATTTGTATTGGTCTTCATAATGGACTGGTACAGTCCAATATCCCTGCGCACAGTCAATGGCAGTGAATATTTTGGATCCCTGCATTTGTACCAAACATTGGTCTATGTATGGCGTTGGCCAACCAGACATATAGACGCGTTTATTTAGCTGTCGTAAGTCAGCGCATAAACGCCATTGTCCATTAGGTTTCAGAATCCCCAAGATCGGATTATTATACGAACTGTGCACTGGACGTATAATGCCCCTTTCCTTTAAATTCTGAATGATGTCTTGTAGACCATCATATGACGCTAATGGGAGTCTATATTGTTTGATAAATACAGGTGGTAAATTTGGATCAGTTTGTATTCTGGCTACGTGGAGGTTAGTTAACCCACAGTCGTAGGAATCTTTGGCAAAAATATCTTGGAATTCCAAAAGGATTTCCTTTAGCTGTTGCCGCTCAGCATCGTTGGAGCAACCGTCAGCTAAAGATATTTGCTCTTCTAGCCTTTCCTGAAATCCTGGAAAGATTTCAGGCTGGCCTATCTCATAAGCTTCTTCAAGCCTAGAAGTTAGGTCAGTTCGGTGTTGACTTACCTTTTCTCTTTGGTCGTGATACTCTTGTGATTCCTGCTCATTGAGCGGATGATCGAAGGTGATTGATGCTTCTTCGATTTTACACGAGCCTTCTTCAACATTGAAGGGATACACAGATAGGATAGTGAATAATCCTTCTGGGGAGGAATGGAATATTTGATCGACAATTTCGTCCTCATTTAAGTATTCTTCAGGGATGAGGCCTATAATTTGGTTTTGGAAACCAAATGTATAGTACTCAGCATCCAATGCTAGACCTAATAATGTTCCTTTTGGTAAAGTAACACTATTGGGTGTAACATTCTTGACCATGATATAGGTGGGATTCTTACCAATACTTACCATTGGTGTATGTGTTACCACCATCCCTAATTGTTGTATCCTGTTGGATAAACAGATTAGGGCATCAGAGTTTTCCAATCTCTGACCCTCCTTGACCTGTAGGGGTAAAAGAAAATTACTTGTCCCCTGTGGAATGGTTATGTCATCAGGAACTTGGATACTTACCGCATATGGGAGTATTTGTCCTGATTTCAGGGCGTTTTCCTCGTGTAGGTATCCACAAGGATTACCTTTTAACCTTGTCCACAAGTTGGAATTAATCAGGTCAAGGTGTATGGCAAAGCGATGTATGACATCATTGCCAACGTAAACCTGATAGCGAGGTTCGTCTATCACTAGGAATAAATGTTTGACTGTCTTATTTCCGATGGAAATAGATAGTAAACATTTTGCTATCACATTGTGACTCTCTGATTCGCCATCCAGGTTCTGGATCCACCTGTCATGTGGGGAAGCGTACCTGATCATTTTAGGATTAGCGATCTGCTTTAACAGACTTCTGCTAATATAGCTGTTCTCACTCTGTAAGTCCAGCTTTGCATTCCTACTTCTTCCTAAGTCATTTATTTGCATAGGAAAGAATAAGTTGTTATTAACCCTTTCAATTCTGGCAAGGAATTGAGCATGACCTGCCAGATCTACAGATTCAACATAGTCCCTGTGGAGAGAAATGGTTAAAACATCACCTTCCAGAGAGACATTCTGGATCCTCTCTGGAGCAATTCTTATGGAATGCTCATCTACAGGTGCGATTGCATCATTCACCTGCAGGATAGTCACGTCAGGTGACTGACTATTTCTAAAATGTACCTCAATCGAGTCAGGTCTTTCTTCTATCACATGGCAGTTACGATCAGATTGAACATGTGATTTCTCATAGGTTATGGGAACCTTAGCTTGTGACCATACAATTCCATTTACACAGTCAATAATTGTGTTAAGTCTTCTGAGTATATCTATACCCAGAATCAGTCGGTCATAGGGGAGATCTACCACTATCACCGGGTGTCTAAAGGTTTTGTTACCTATTTTAAACTTTAACCAGGTATTGCCAATAACATGAAGGGCATTTCCTCCTACACTCAACAGAGCATTGGGGAAACCTCTTAGCTTCGGTTTATCCGTTGCTAAGTCCATTACCTGCTTGAAGTAGGTATTGGATAAGATAGTGGCTTGTGAACCAGTATCTATTAACCCTTTAAAAGGCTGGGGTAGCGAATCCTGTATTTCTACAGACATGTAGTACCTTCCTTCATGTTCTTCTAATTCACATAAGAATTTAGAATGTGTCAACATATTACTTGTTTTCCATACATTACCGGTCACAGCAGTAGTTTCTACCTGTACTGAGGAATGCTCAGTCTTACCACAGGCCCATCCTTTTTAGGAATAACTTGAACTGTCAAGTGGGAACTAGTGGTCGGCATCTCATCAGTTAACCCTTTCAGGTCTGGATTCTGGAAACTTGTGGCTGCTGGGGCTATTTTAGCCTTTGGCTGAAATGAAAAAACAGAGGAACACGTTGCGCCTCCTTCACCCGGAAGTGAAGTGACGGTATAGGCAATAGGTTTTCTAACACAACTATTGTTTGTCTGACTATGAGTACCTGGAAAGGAAACAGGGTTAGGCATTACATCTACTGATAACCTAGCCTGTTTAGTCACAGTGGCTATTATTGCTGCGGCACCTGTTGTTGTTGCTGCGGTTGCACAGGTAGTTCTGCAATTGGAGCTATCCCTAAAAAAGGATTTAGAGCAAAGACTTGGTTGATCTTTGTCATTTCCTCCATTAATTTGCCCATCTGGTCTGTCAATTGACCAACCTGACGACGCAAATTATTTCCCCCATTGCCGTTTTGTCTTTGCCCATTAGAATTTGGCTGGGATGGCTGAGACTGTTGGGAGTTATTGGAAGCAGATTGGTTGTTTCTGTTTCCATATCTCCTATTTCCCTGAGGATTCCTTCTCCATTGGGAATTGCCTTGGTTTTTATTAACCCAGGGGCGTTTATTCCCATTGGCATTGGACTTTTCAGAGTTATTAGAGGAATTTGCAGAATTGCTTCCGGCATTTTCCTGTTTCTGAGGTTTTGGAGTTTTCAACACCTCGGAATAGGTCCTCTTTTTCTGTTGGGTTTCTAAACCTAACTGAATTTTAGTCTCTGACACCATTTTATCACCAGGTTTCTTAACCTTTGGCTGATTTTCGTCATGTGCATGGTGTATAGTGTACAACTTCATGCACTGACTGACTAGCCATTCTAATGGTAACTTACAATCGTAATCTCTTGCGAGATTCATTTGTATGTTTACTGGCATGGCATGAAAATACAGATCTTTGAAGTCTGTGCTTTCATACCTGGGTTTTCTTTGGGCCACGGAGTATGCATTTTTAAGAATTATTAAAAATTCTCTGGGGCTTTGATCTGGACGGCACTTTAAGTTATAAAGCGCCTTCTTTGCAGAGGCAATGGTTTTATACTTACCATATTCCATGATTATTTCATATTTCATCTTGGACCAGGACATTAACTGTATAGCTTGAAGACTTTCTAGATAAACACGACACATTGAATCAAAGGTCCATGTAATGAACCATTTCTTATGAATGTCATCATACATGCCCAATGAATTCATTGCTCTATCATAATTTTCCAGATGTTCAGATATGTTTCCTGAACCTCTAGAAAATTGTGGGACAGTCTCTCTAAGGAATTTGATGACCTTTGGTGTTTCATAAACAGGCATCGTTGATTTACGACCTCTGTTTCTGTGTTTGGGTAAACGTCTATGCGATCTGTCTGCTGAAGAGGAATTAGACCCGTACAACAGTGCAGATGGCATATCAGTTACATGGCCTTCAGAGTGGACAGTGCAATCACTTTCACTCCCATCACTCTGAGCTTCTTGTTCACTGTCACAATTCTGATCTGCATCAGAATCCTGCCAGTGTACAGAACCATGTCTGTTTTCATTCCTATCACCTTGAATCTGATTCCTTCTGTCAAGCTTGGCCAGGACAGTCTTTTCAAACTGTTCTGCCCAAGATTGCCAAGAATCTACAGGTGTTTTCTCAGAATTACTCACATCTTTTCTTAGAGACTGTTTTATGAAAACCTGGTCTGGTGTGTGAATATCAGGAAATTGAAAAGAATCACTTGGGTCTTTTCCCAGTAATCCTTCACTTCCCTTTTGATATTCATCTAGCTGCATCTGTATCTGTTTTATCTGTTGATCATAATCATCCACCATTTTGTTCATTCTTTCCAGTTTATTCAAAAGGTCAGAGTTTAGAACCTGAAGGAGATTATTTTCATCAGACAAAGTTTTGAACCTTCCTTGTTCGAGCACCAGGTCTTTCTGACACTCGTCCAATTTACGTTCTATCTCATTATGCTTTTTTAACATAATAGAATAACCCAATATGAAAAACGGGCATGAGTTGGTAACAGATCGCATTGTAGACTCTTCATCTATATGGCTAAGATATTTAACCATAGGTGAATCAGCCGATCTATCATGAATCGAATCATCAACCTGTTTTTTTATTTGGAGTATCCACTCTGGATAATCAACTTTAATATTTAGATACTGATATATGATGCTTAAGGGAAAACCTTGCATTTCCGCTAACTTCTTCCCATTCTCTGATTGAGATGAAGCGCTAGATTCAGCCATATTTCTATACAGTGATTTAATCTCAATACAAAACTCTTTTCTATATCAAGATTAAATTGCATGAATTACACCAATATTATTATATATGAAATACAATTTCAACTTAAACGATCTCAGCACCGTGCCTCCAATATGTGGGGATATTTATGGGATAATAATAGTAACAGTGAGAATTGCCCACTAATTCAATTCTCAGATCCCAAAGAACGTTTATCGTAAGTGAAATGTATTTCATATAATTAATATCACAATGTATAAAAATAGATTTTTATTTATAATAACCAATAATTAACAAATAATATTATGTAACATGCATGACAATAATCAATGAATATCCAGTATAAAATGATATGCAATACAAAGGAATGGGTATTACGTTTCAATGGCTAAACAGCATTTCCTGTCAAGAATTATTTATGACTATCTTTAACACAGGCTGAAAGTGAAACTTTTCACAGCGAAGAACAGAATTCCTCAGAGTGCAGCGTAAGGTCGTAAAGTTTAGCAGACAGTTAGAATAACCCTTTCAATGCTGGCTAGATCTCCTAGGTAGTTAAGATCTATTCTGATGTAATTTTAAATAAAATGACATTTAAACCAGTTCACTAGTCATTTCCTGAAAACATCCAATAAGAGAATTTACCATTATATAAGCAGATTTTTAATTTGTCTAAAAGATATCTATCTTAATTTAGAGCAAATCAATACACCTGGATAAAAACAGCGGTATGCTAACACGTGATAATATCACATCAATATATAATTATTCTTAATTCCACCTGCAGAATGGAATATTTATAACTATATATTCTTAGTTAACTAAGATTTCTTAATATGGAAATCTGACCGTGCTTTATCCAGTCATATATAATGCTATTAATACATTTTGCTATACATTCCTTAGCTCTGGCAAAGAGGCCAGTCTTACAGAAAGAAATCCTGTGTCTCTTTGTCTTTGTTAACTTGGAATAACAAAATGGAGTCTGGTCTGTTCAGAGTGACTCAGAATATACACTTTTAGTTTCTATCATAGCACAAAATGTCTGCCGATATAAATACTCTGACATGTGGGTCCTCAAAAAGTTGCAACCCTACTTATACGGACAACCCTTTACTTTACTCACAGATCACAACCCGTTGGTGTGGCTGAACAGGGTGTCAGGAGACAATGCCAGGCTGCTGCGCTGGAGTTTGGCGCTGCAGCCTTTTGACTTTACAATCCACTACCGCCCTGGGAAGCAAAATGGCAACGCCGACAGGTTGTCTAGACAAACAGACTTGGAGCCGTGATCCGTGAGTACTCCTCCGGACATCCCCAAGCCGATCCGTTGGGATCAGACTGTGTATGCCGGCTTGGTTCTGGGGGAGCATTGTGGCAAACCTAGCCACTTGGGCATTATTTCTGTACTGCCTCTTTAAGGATTGCCGGTATGGGGTTCCTATTGTGTGTTCCAGCATGTACTGTAATGCAATGTTAATAATGTATTGCCTGCCTGGGCTATCTGCCGAACGCAGATAAGCTGATTCTATTCGTTTCACGAACGGCACCTTTGTGGGCCGTTCGGGAACCGAACAAAATATCATTTAATAGCCCACACACTTAGAGGCGTGTGGCGCCTATTAACCGATTGCAACAATGTTGCAATCGGTAATTAGAGGCTCTCCTGGGTGGACGTTGTTCGACTACCGACCATGCGGCGGTTGGCCATCTTGGATCCTTTGTTCCCTCAGCGGTGTTTGGTCGTCGAGCGCGTGGTACTAAAAACGGCTACTCGACGGCGCGAACACCGCTGAGCCTCCAGACCGTTCGGAAGGTCCGGGACATTCGGTATTTTGTTCCCTTATAGGTAATCGGTATTTTAAGGCTATGCGTTAGTGAATGTGTTTTTCGTACAGCGTTCGGTTGTTTTAGCTGGGATCTGAGCGGTAGTCTCCCGAATGAGGCGCTCAGACCCCAGCTATCTACCGAACGTCCATTCGTTTAAATAAACCAGATATTCATGGAGTTATTGAATTTAATGTGAATTGTGAGTTCTGCTGCACGGAGGGATAATCCACTTAACGGTATATTCCAGTGGGAGGATCCCTCTCGTGCAGCAGTGCCTGATGGGAGAAATGTCCTGTATTGTAAGTCCCCCATGTAGTCCCCTCTGGGAATGCCCCTGGGACTCAGGAAACCCCTTGTTACACCTAAGGGTCGAGTTTGGTTACTCAAGATATTCATCTTACCCTGAGGTTAACATCGACATGTAAGAAAATGGTGAGCAAGCCCTCTTGGGCCCTTTGTGGCGTTGTCATTTGCAAAGTTGGTCTGGTATCTGTAGGAGTGTCTGGTGGGTGTCTCGGGTGTGTGTGCAGTTATTAAAATGCTTCGCTCGTCTGCTACCACCTTTATCGTAAGTGTGATGGGAAATATAGCCATTATATATATATATATATATATATATTTTTAAATGTTTTTAATTGTGTATGATGAGCCTGTGGGTCTGATACGTGACTGCAGGTATGAGTGTGAGGTGTGTGGGGGGTATGGCAGAGAGGGG
Source organism: Pelobates cultripes (assembly GCA_933207985.1). Lineage (NCBI taxonomy): Eukaryota > Metazoa > Chordata > Amphibia > Anura > Pelobatidae > Pelobates > Pelobates cultripes. Next base: position 347,797,846 of record OW240913.1, read on the forward strand.
GGTAGAGCATACTGATACCAGATGGAAAAGTCCAGTGAATTGCTTTTCCAGGGCTTGAACGTGGTCTGCCAGATCATTGTGGGCATCTGCATATTCATCCATGCGGTGCTCCACATGTGCTGTTCTTTCGCCCAGCTCCTGGATGTTTTTGCTGAGCGTAGTAACTGAGGCTTGAATCTTATTCAGCAATTTGTCGGACATTTCATCCAGACATGCCCTCAGGATATCCTGTGTAACAGGAAGATTCCGCGGATCGGGTGAGTTTTGCAGGGGGAGAGTGTCGCCCTTGCCGCCAACTTGGTTTGTCTCGTGGAGGCTTTGGGTTTTGTTCAGCACCGATCGCGCTGCGAAAAAGCTGGACTTGTCCCCCCGGTCAGGGTTTTTCTTACCCTTTTGTTGTGCCATGTCTGTGGGGAGAGTGGAGGTAGGTTTTTATTCACTTTTGCTGTTTTTTGTCTCTTTGTGGGCTAATCTCGGAGCGGAGCGCTAGTGCAGTGTGATCATCCGTTTCAGCGTCCAGGCCACGCCCCAATTCATGTCTATTTAAAGAGCTGCTTCCAGCACTGAAAACAGTTCAACAGTTCACAGCACACTAAGGGAAGCCCCATGTATCCATTGATATCTGGGAAAAGTGGTATGAGCAGGGATTTAATCCTGCTCACACCAAATCTGCAAGGCCTTCTATGCCACTCTACAGTCTTTTAAGCCCACATAGAACATCATAACATTCTTAAGGGGTTAATGCTAAACAAGAGTCCCCAAGCAACCTTTCACTTTGTGCTGCTTGGGTGTTGAGGAACCATACATTTGAGCAGAAATGAATGACAGTGATTGGTTGAGTCAGCTGACTTCTTTCAGCCTATTACAGCTGGAATTGTCGGCATGCGTCATCATGGGTCATCATGGCTAGATGGAAGTGTTTAATCTATGGCTATGCCTTAGCCATACTTCCAGTAGAAGCAAGGGATCCTCATTCATTGTCAAACTGCTCGAAAATATTTTAACACTGAATGGAGGGACGGCGGGTACTTCAGGCACAATAACCAATTCAATAAGATGAAATAGTTATAATGGTTAGGCTAGAGTCTCCCTTTAACAAGGTGCCATCCATCGAGACATTATATTTGGGCACCATAACATATTGTATGCTAATGCAGAAACAAAATACTAATTAACATAAGCACTAATACATCTTATGGGATCACCCATTAGCTTAGTTCAGAAGGAATGTCACAGGCAAAGCAAGGATACATGGCGGAACATTCACATCCTAGTATCCTCCAAGGATAGAATTACAATTCCCAAAGATATGAAACAATTAGAACATCATGCTCTGACCACAGTGATCTGACAATAATTGCATTATGCGCTCGAGTGTCTGTGATGTGAACATCTGGAAGACTGTTTCCAAACCAACAACATTTTACTCTAAAGAAACACTGTTACAAAGATCTATCTTTGAATGATTCAAGCAGAAAGAAAGGATATCAAAATCCATCATGAAACATACTGGCATTTCCCTTCTAAGTGAACAGAAAATAAAGAAGCAGTTAAGTTAGTCCTTAAAGGACCACTATAGGCACCCAGACCACTTCAGCTTAATGAAGTGGTCTGGGTGCCAGGTCCACCTAGGATTAACCCTTTCTGCTGTAAACATAGCAGTTTCATGGAAACTGCTATGTTTACCTATGGGTTAATCCAGCCTCTAGTGGAAGTCTCACTGACAGCCGCTAGAGGCGCTTCCGCGCTTCTCATTGTGATTTTCACAGTGAGAAGACGCCAGCATCCATAGGAAAGCAGTGAGAATGCTTTCCTATGGACTGGCTGAATGCGCGCGTGGCTCTTGCTGCGCATGCACATTCAGCCGATGATGGGAAAACGAGGAGGAGAGTCTCCAGCACCGAGGGAGCCCGGCGCTGGAGATAAGTTAAGTGATTACCCCTTCCTCTCCATCCAGCACGGCGGGAGTGGGACCCTGAGGGTGGGGGCACCCTCAGGGCACTATAGTGGTCCTTTAAATGAACAGCCTCCCCAAGTTTATAATAAAATATTACACAATCATATGACCCTTTCTCTTTGCAAATTAATATAATTCTCTCTTAATACGATCTATTCTAGAGCATCAGCCAAATCAAATTTGAATAATCGAGAGTCGCATATATTTCCTGCTCTTGCTGTAACATGTAATCCTTTTATAGTTCTGGTTTAAAGGGACACTCTGGATCCCTAAAGCACTTTAGGTTGCAGATTTTTTTGTTTTTGTTTGGAGTGTGTGACCATTTTCATTTTACAAAAAGTGCAGATTTCAATAGAAATTGACACTGATAAATTAATCTGGTTACGTCCCCCTGGCTGTCAATCAGACAACAGGTCCTGTTACTTCCTGGTTTGGTTAGCTCAGTGGAGCTAAACTCAAGAGGCAGCAATTTCCTAAAGCAGGGGTAGGCAACCTTATAGCAATACTGTGCCAAAACTAAATCTTGAAGTCCCTTTGTGTGCCAGTCCTATTTTTTTTTTTTTTTTTTACATTTTTTTGAAATTGATGTGTGTATGTTGCTCTATTATTATGGGTGCTGTAGTTACTTTGTAACATTGTATTTGTGCGTATGTGGCCTTGTAATAACATATTGTATACCTTCATGATTAGTTTGTGGTATTGTGTATGATATCTCTGAATGTGGGCTTTGTATGGGGGCTGCTTGTGGAATTGTGTGTATGGATATGTCACATTGCGTTTGGTGGGGCTTCTTGTGGTAATGCCAGTGAAAGGATGTTTGTGCGGTTGCGTGTGTGTATTTGGATTGCCAGTGATGCTGTGTTTGTGAGGACTGTGTTTGTATCATTTTATGTGAGAAGGTGGCTTCTTTTGCAGCTCTGTGTATTTCTAGGAGTGTGTTTGGCTTCCCTGGGGTCCAGTGGGGCCGGGCTGGCCAGGTACGGATCAAGGGCAGGAGCTGCACTCCAGCGCGGGTTCCCATTCACATATACTAGGAGGAAGTTAGATCACTTCTTCTAAGTGCTGCAATATGTACATTGAGGATTGACCCTCACCACCTGTAATTACAGCTTGGTTGGACTTGCGAATATCTAAAGTCCCACTGGGACTCCTTATAAGCCAGAGCCTGTTGAGTGCCGTGCAAAGACACCTTGAGTGCCATGGGTTGCTGACTCCTGACGTGAAGCACCTGCCTTACAAAGACTTCTCATTGATCTGCAACATGAAGCCTATGAAAGTCTGAGCTGGGTTAGAAGGGGAGAGCTTGCAAAGGTTGCAGACAAGAGATATGTAGCTTTTGCAGCTGTTTTTAGATATATCTTAATGAAAATATATAATTAAATATATTTATTTATAAAATATTTGACCAGTTTTCAAGTATGATTTGGGTCTACAAAACGTTGCATTGTTTCAATAGGATACAATATTACAAAAAAATACAATATACAAACAATATATATATATTTATAAATACACACATATATAAATTTAACACATACTAAATAAGTTGTGGTGGGGAAAAAAGTGTGTACCTGAAATAGGTAGATAGTTAATGCAATGTTAAACACAAATACACACACCAGGCAAGCCATTAACCTACCTCATGCTGATGAGTTGAAATAAATAACGAAACAGCTGTCCATGAGTGGTTCACTGGCTTTGCTCCTCTTCCTGAGTTGTGTTTCAAAGCTGTTGTATGCAGCAGACACATACTCCAAGGAATCCATGTATAAAGTAGAATTATGAGGCAAAAACGTGGTTCTTTGTTGAGATCATTTGCATATGCCTACCCAGAATCCCTTGCAGTAGTGAGAGCACTGAGGTAAAAGCAAGTCTTATGGCTTGCATGGTGTGTGTATTTGTGTTTAACATTGCATTAACTATGCACTTATTTCAGGTGGAAGTAGTGGTGTATTTTGGGTCTTTGCTGCCCTAGGCATGACAGAACTCAGGCACCACCGAATTTAAATTTGCCACACCTCTTCCTGTTAAAGACTAACACACACTTTGACTGACAAACACACACTGATTTGACGCAATCTGACAAGACAAACGCACACACTGACATACACACCCAATGACGCAGACACACACCCACTCACACTTACAGACACACCCAATCACTCAGACATACAGGCTTCCTCAAAGAAACACACTGACAGACACAATCACTCAAACACACAGGCTCCCTCACAGACAGACCCTGACAGACATACACACACACACACACAATCACTCAGACACACTGACAAACATACACAGACAGATATACACACAGACTCACAGACAGACAGACATCCCGCCTCTCCAGCCACACCCCACCAAAAACTCTCCCTCATGATGCTGTCTGACTTCCCTCTACCACAGGTCTGTCAGCTATCAGCCATCCCTCTGACCATTGGTATTGAAGGTCTCCCATGGTCCCCCTTACTTGGGCAATCAACTTGTCCATTAAATAATTATCTATACGTTTAAGAGGCTTTAGAGTTTACCGTGTCCATAGGAGGTACTTTGGATTGTGGCCAAAGCTGCATGAGTGCCCGAATGTCTGCCAGAGTAACTTTGTTGAGGAGTCTTTTTTCAGTATTTGTCCACCTATCAAACGGTTTGGACAGAAAAAATAAGCACCCTTTTTGAAATATGTTTGTTAATAGCTCGCTGACCTTTCCCCAGAATGATTGTACCTGGGGGCACTCCCACCAAAAATTTCCATAGGTGCCCCTTAGTCCACATAGCCTCTAGCACTGATCAGTTGGGGTTTAGTGCATATGATCTAATTCGACAGAGGTTGTATACCCCCGGGACATCATCTTCAACAATTGTTTTTGCATAGTTCCACAAATTGAAATTTATTTTTATATTTGCCTCACAGAAAATTGATAGTTTAAAATAAATAAATAAATAAATAAATGAATATTAAGCTAATTTTCAAAGCTGAAGCAGTTTTTTTTTTTTTTAGTCAGGAGACTTCAGAATTAGATGGATATACTTCTAAATAAAATACACGGATTCCTTCCTCCAAAAATAGGCACAGAGCGCAAGCTCTTACCTGAAAGACACAAAACATTTTGTTAGGGGATTGAATTGCATAGCTTGGAGGGAAGAGTGTGTGTGTGTGGGCCCTGCTGCATGTTGCTTCTTTGTTTGCAGTCAAGCATGATTTGGGCCTCCGGGTGGTTCAATTTGCCTCAGAGGAGCACATTATGTTGTGTGACCCCTCTTTTTGGTAAATTTCAGAATTCAATGTGTATTATCTTGGCATTTGGGTTTTTTGATTTCAACAGGGATTTCTTTTTTGCAGCTTGGGGGTGCCGCCATGGGTTCGCCACAATTTGTGTGAATGGTTTTGTGGACTTTTGGGAAGAGGAGGTTGTTCACCTGATTTTGAGACCTTCTACTGCCTCCACTGGAGTTGCTCCCTTCCCGATAAACAGCAAAAGTCCATGGAGCAGACTAGTGGTAAGAAATGCCTGTATCATGTAGTTTCTTAGGAATAGGTTACATGGATTTCTTCCATAGGAATGTGGAATAATGTAAGTCACGAAGGAACAGGAGATGGTGCAATTCAAACTCATGGGGCACCTTCTCCTGAAATGACCTCACTTGGAGTACTGTTCGCAGTACTAGAGACCGTATCTCCAGAAGGATATTGATACTTTAGAGAGAGTTCAGAGAAGGGCTACTAAACTGGTTCATGGATTGCAGGATAAAACTTACCAGGAAAGGTTAAAGGATCTTAACATGTATAGTTTGGAGGAAAGACGAGAAAGGGGGGATATGATAGAAACATTTAAATATATAAAGGGAATTAACACAGTAAAGGAGGAGACCATATTTAAAAGAAGAAAAACTACCACAACAAGAGGACATAGTCTTAAATTAGAGGGACAACGGTTTAAAAATAATATCAGGAAGTATTACTTTACTGAGAGGGTAGTGGATGCATGGAATAGCCTTTCAGCTGAAGTGGTAGAGGTTAACACAGTAAAGGAGTTTAAGCATGCATGGTATAGGCATAAGGCTATCCTAACTATAAGATAAGGCCAGGGTCTAATGAAAGTATTTAGAAAATTGGGCAGACTTTTTTTTTCCCCAATACCAGAAATTGGTATCACTGAATTAACCCATAAATTAGTATGATTTCTGACGAACGCAAACTCCTCAGGTAAACCAAGTTTGATTTTTATAGGAGTAATATTACCTTATGTGTATAATACTCAACTTGCATCTCCAAATAAGCTCTGGCTACCAGTGATGAATCTGCATTTCACATTAATACCAGAATATCCTCCTGTAAATGTTGAACACCGCCTCTTTTATTGAACCCTCTGTTCACCATATTTTCAATGTTTGATTTAAACATATCGGAATTTGTAATCCTTTTCTCGCTATTAACTCTACAGTTTCCAAATTATTATTGTTTGAATATCCATAGAATATCTAATAGAAGTCTTTGAACTTGGACCATTGTACCTAACCCAGCCATAATTCCTGCTACAAAACCTCTTTTTCCTGTTTTGACACTTTCTTTTCTCCAAACCAGTGTTCTAATCCTAGTTCCATTTTTAATAAGTGTTCCTTACATTGAGGACATTTAGTTGTGATTTTAATGTTTCTCATGGAAAATTCTAAATACTTGTTGCAAATTTCCCATCTAATAAAAGTTTTGACTGAGAAAGATTCAATTGAAAGGGACATGATAATTTAAAAACTTTATTTCTGTATTCTACCTTTGCTGGAAAAAGACATTTACCTTGACATCACTACATCTTTCGTGAGGATTTGTTAACATTATGCAACACTGAGTTTCTACCATCCCTGTAGGTAGGATTATCAAGCATTTTGCTCCAACCAGCCCACCTTTCCTAGCACACCTCTGTGAATTACTTTGGATATTGTATGTGACATGCTACCCAAAAACTATCCTTCCTTATTCCACGTCATTTCAGACTCCGAAGGGAACATTAAATTGGTACAAGTTAATCTAAATCTATATTTTTCAATCTCTACAAGTATAGGCTTTACTAAAAACATCTGACATAACATAATTAGCTACACGAAACAACATACTAACTCTCACTGTCAACGATTCCCTAAATGAGGCATAGGCAACCTTCAGCATTCTAGGTGTTTTGGACTACTGCTTGCTCCCATGATGCTTTGCAAGCATTATGGGGGGATGTAGTCCACAACATCTGAAGTGCCAAAGGTTGCCTACCTCTTTTTTTCCCATATCCATGGTATACCTTAAGCATGATTTAGTAATTATTCTGGCTTTAAAAGTCTAAGCCAACATTAGTCAGTATAAATTATCACATCATCTCATCCTCTTCTTGTTACTAAAGTTTGTGGAATGCTTACATACACATTACCGGACCAATTTACCATTTCATCTCCATTAACAATCATGATTATATGCATTTTGTAGTATGTAGAGTTTCTATGATCCCATATTATCATCCTGGATAAATAAACCTTTTGACCAACTAAAAAAAAAAATCTTTAGGATCTATTGTAATGTTTCAATTAATAAAACTTTCCTGTGGAATTAATTGCATAGTTGTAGATAACCATCTTTTGTCCCAAAATAAATAAGACTATTTAGTAACCGTTCATTGTCTTTCCCCCCCCTAACATTTCCCAAGAAATCATTGAATTTCTAATTAAATATCTTTTTTGTTCATCTTAAATGTAACCACTGCAACTACTATAGCCATCAACAGTAGAAAAAGTATTCTCAAAAACAACCGTGTAGAAAGAAATTATTACTTTTACTGGCCAACTTTCTTCTGTAGGTCTTTTACAAATTAAAATGAAAACAATGCAGCATCAATATATTTTCAAGTATGTTTTAGATTTATAAAATTCACACTAATCTGCATGAAGACAAAAAAAAAATTGCTGCCTCAGTTTGTTTTGTGAACCATCAAGAAGTCTTTGTACTTGGACCATATTTCATCCCATAGGATCAGCTATTTTATAAGGACTGTCCCAATTTGCTTCCAAAGGTATGGTTTTAATAAGTTATCATGACCATATCCCCTTTTAAAAACTTTGAAAATCAGGAGGTACCATTTTGCACATATGAGTTGCTGCATGTGGAAGTATTTGGTCCAAATTTTATTTCAGCATTTGTAACCATTAATTTTTTTGATATTGCATCTTTCTGTGGTTCAATGGGAAAGGTCAACTGCATGTTCTTGCCTTTCCTCAATTCAAATTGGAGTATATTGTGTAGCTGAAGACACCATGGCTCTTATACCCATAAGTACAGCAAGAATGGTTGTATCTAGATGTTACCTTCCCCTCCCCAGAGTAAACATTTTTGTAATTCTTGATTTCAATGTTTCGATGCATATTTTTTACCATCCCAGATTGTAGAGGATATGGAAACCTTTATTTTATTCCTAGAGAAGCATGCAGTGCCTTGCATGACTTTCCCTGTGAAACGGGTACCTCTGTCTGATTCAAGAAGTCTAGGAAATCCCTATCTTGAGGAAATGTGTGTGTCCATAATGATCTGGCTGTATATTGTCAATCATTTTATGTTAGTGGAATAACTTCCAACCATTTTGAGAATAAATCTACAACTACCAGCGCATACTTTAATCCATTCACATCTGTTGGTAGTGGTCCAATGAAATAAAATTGCAGGGTAGACCAAGGGCCGCCTCTACGTTGAATAGGTGGTTTTTGTCCTTTAGAACTGGAATTTATTTGTGCACATATACATGATTGCACTACATGTTGTACAGGGTCTTCGATTTTATCCTAATAAAAACTTATCTTTGAGTACCTCAAACAGTTTCTGCTGCCCAATACTACCTAAAACGTTCATGATTATATTGTGTAAATAAATAAATAAACCACGTATAATGTTCTGGTATGACTGGAAGCAGTTCTCCATTTTTGTCATGACACAAAACCCGTTCTCATGAACAAATGGAGGTTTGGATCAACTTGAGAAGCTGCAAGAGATTGATCTTTTGCCTGTTCTTCTGCAAAAGATGGAGGCTTTCTGACCACTGCTACTAACTGCATTGAATTTTCACCTGTTAAAGCGGTTCTTTTTTGCAAATTTATTATCCATTTCCTTCTCACTAAGTACATCTTTACCTTTTTGGTGTGCTGAACTTTAACTGTAGCATACAAACATGGCAACTGAGACAAGTTCAAATACAGTCTCTGGTTTCTCTGTGTTCCAACACGTTAAGGCATCCACAAAACGTCAGCCTAGCAAGTTACCATCGTTTTTTTTTTTTGTAAATATATTTTTTATTGTTTTATCATCATTATTATTTTCATATACTCAAGATGAAAAGGAGATACAGATGGTGTATTACAGGACACGCAGGTCCCTTGTTTACTGAAAAGGAGAGGGTGCAATAGTCATAAATAATCACAGCATTATGTGGGCACGCAGGTCCCGAGCATCTGAGGGCTCGCAGGTCCCTTATTGATTCACAATATAATTATGGCAATTTATTGTTTGTTTGTTAATTTGCAGTTCGCCAGTTACTACTGGGTTGTAGCCCGGGACTGCGGATGAGTGTCAGTATGGGGTCCAGTGGCCAATGTCAGAACTGGCCCTGGTCACATGAAGTGGGCATATGGTAGGGCTTGTCTGCCCCGTTAGTAATGGGCTTGTAGGTCTTTTACAAATTAAAATGAAAACAATGCAGTATCAATATATTTTCAAGTATGTTTTAGATTTATAAAATTTACACTAATCTGCATGAAGACAAAAAAAAATTTCACCTTATGATGCTCTGCTAGGGTTGTTAGGCTTGTTTCAGTTCACCTGGTCTCTGCGTTATAAATCTCCTGAACTACCGCACCGAGAGAGTCCTCCCAGCGGGTCCTTGTTGCCCTGTCAGGGCCGTGGTCTGCGGGTGGGGGTATTATAGAAAAGGGGGGGAAACAGGGAGTTGGGATGGGTACAGTGGCGTCAGGGAATCGACGGTGTCTGGCGTCTTTGTCGTAGTGAAGTCCGAGATCTGTCCATGTAATTCAGTACCGGAGTTTGTCAGCAAAATCTGGTTTCGTCGTAGTCTGCAGCCATTGAGTCCATATGTTTAAGTAAGACTGGTGTGAAGATCCTCCAGGCATCTTAGCTCCCCCATTTGAGAGAACCATGACCTTAGTGGGGGAGTGACTGGTTGTTTCCAGTGTTGCGGAATTACCAATTTAGCTATGTTCAGAATGCGTATCGTAAGATTTCTTATAGAGGGTTTTTGGTATGATGCTGATATGATGTTTATTCCTGCAGGATTGAAAGGGGGTGGGCTTTCCGTTAATAGCTCTAGCATTGTATATATCCCCTTCCAGAACGGGAGGATCTTCTTGCATTCATACCAGATGTGGAGGAGTGTGCCTCTCTCTTCACATATCCAGCATAATGGGGAGTGATCCGGTATGATCTTGTGTAGTGTTGAGTGGGTGCGATACCAGAGTGTTAGTACCATCTGTTCTTTTTAACCCATCTGGCATCCATACCGAATAAGTAATATTCTAAGGCAGTGACAGTTTCCATTTAAATTCGGTTTTAGTTCCCTGCAAGTCACACTTCCGAATAAACTTGAATGTAACAGAGTTCTTAGTTGTTGCAGTAACAAATCTCATTTTATGGGAGATTCTCATTTTCAAGATTTCATTTTTGCTCTCATTCATATAATTTCTCCACCCCCACTATATCCCATTGAAGGGTATTCTGGAAGAATGCTAGCTTGCTAAAAACAAGGTAATTAAAAGTCTGATCTAGTTTGCCATCCATGAATAGTTTGATCCAAACAAAAGGGTCTCCATGGGGACAGGACAACGGATTGCCGATTTGTTAGAAAACATGGGGATATAAAATGAGCAGCAGCTCCAGTATGTCACACAGCAATGTTCATTATCCTTGACGTGTTTGGTCATCTGCTGGTGTATCTGGTTTCTCTTTCTTGAAAAAATGAAAAAAAAATAAAAAATTATTCACTAAAGTGAAAACGGTTTTGAAGTGAATTTCGCATATAAGGCAAAACTAGCCAAACTGGGAATATTCTCTGAGGCAGCTATGTCCGTTTGGCTATTCTGGACTAGAGAGTTTGAAATTCACTTTGAATTCCTGAAAATTCTCTTTAGAGAACAGTGCTGCACATTTTCATTTTAGGAAGAAAAAAAAAACCCCAAAAAACTACAATCTGCTAATTTGTATAGACAACAAATCACTAGTGGTGTTATTTATCAGTGTGAATTATTGAAAATGCTAATTCAATTTTTTTTATGCCAAATCAGATGTACTGGATTAATTAAACTATGCATTATTTTACCCTTAAATGTGACATGTAAGTCTTTGTAAATAGTTGCCACTGGAGCAGGGGTTTTCAACCAGTCCAGGATTTAGGGATCACCCAGTTGTGTCTAAAGTGTTTTTTACCTTTTTTTTCTAAAAACACCATAGACACCATGATAATCCCTAAATCCTGGACTGGTAGGGGATACTTGAGGACTGGGTTGGGGTCCCCTTCACTAGAGCACTGTTTGACTTAATTGTTGGGAATGCAAAGGAAACTGGAGGGGAACATAAATAAGGTCAAATCTGCATTAAATCCAAGAATATCTACCCTGATCACAAGCTACACATACAGATCAAATGTATGAGCCGACCTTAAAACAAGAGAAGGTTCGTGGGATACAACTGGTCTAGAACAGGGGTTCAAAAAGCATTGTAAAGAATTATTCCATCATGGATATCACTTGCTTAAGGACCTATGATGGAATAATTTCATCATGCATTATTTTACCACAGGGACTGCCTGAGGTTCTCCTCTATCAGTGTGTGCCCACTAATTTTGGCTCCAGCTGACAGAGGACATGGCTGTGGTGCTCAAAGTGAGCACTGAATACGGCTCTATAAATGGGGATTAAATATTCCGCTGCTACAACTTTGTGTTAGCAGGGTTTAGTTCCTGCTTACAGCAGGGAAACGCATGTAATCGATACCCGGGGCTCCTCACCATCAGCTGGGGCCATATTCAAGGTCTCCAAACTGACAAATGAGCTGTATGGAGCGCCTTTAAATCAGTTGAGAGCACTGTTGCTGAGCGATCAGGAACAGCCACGGTGATTCTGAGTGCAGCTTGTCGGAGGGAAATCCCTAGGGTCTGAATAGACTCAGACAGGGTCTTTCTGCATGCACCCATGCCATTTTGATCAATATGGGGCTTTGCCAGTTGCCCAGCACCAATCACAGTGTAATAGCAACGCAGTGTTTTCAGCACCCACATTATCCTACAACTTCAAACCCCTATACTCAGACTTATCTGGTGGATCAAGAAACGTGTGAGAATCAAACTGAGAAACACCCCATAAATACGGAAATGATCCACACAGTTATAATCCACCCCATTAAATCACTTATTTTGGTGCCAAACGACACTAAAATGGACAGAACAGAAATAGCACAGGTTTAAATACCCATTCTCCCTATATTGTTATATTTTGGTGGCATATGCCTAGTGTGGTCAGGTTTATCAAGGTCTTGACAACAACACTGACCAAACATATGGGATCGGGTTGTAGGTACTGGGAGAGGCACATATTTGGTAAAAACCCTTCAAACGCCATTCAACAAAAAACCAAGAGGATGGAGCAAACTGGCTTAGACATTACTGTGGACCTTTTTACATTGTTTAATAAACTGCACTACTAGTAATGCCTTCAGGGTCTTTACAAATACCTAGAAACAAGGTTTTAGACCATTTTTATTGATATATTTTTTGTTTGCGCACCTACTGTATGGATTGCATTTTTGTTTTTATTTGAACATATAAAGGATAAAGGAGACTGTACACGGTCTATAGAAATATTTTGGAAGTTAAAAACTTTAAAGGCTGAAAAAATACATACAAAAATACAAATTGTGTAAATGGACATACTTTTTAATTTTAAAGTTTGTCTGCAAAGCAATATACACACAAAATTGCTGTGTGTATGATATGCTTATACGCCAGCTATGCATCCCTTGCTTCAATAGTATGCTAATATTTTTCCAATCAAAACGTCCATGGTAGTGAAGGAGTTACTTTGTATAACACATTTTCTGCAGAAGTCATTGTTCTGTTCTCCACTTCAGAGCTATAGAAAGCGGATAAACTTAACTACAACTCCCAGAAACCTCTGCTGCTCTCATTTAGTGTTTGAGAATTTATGGGTATGATCAGCACTATAATAGTTTTTGGCAAAATTACGTTTTACTGATACACTCCTTGCAGAACAAGCAAATCCTGCTATGTGACAAATGCAGAAACCTCAATTTTTTTTTTTTATTATACACATATATCGATCTATAAAAAAAAAAATTATATATATCAACATCTATCTAAACATACACACTGATCAGCCACAAAACAGACAGGTAAAGTGAATTACATTGATCATATGGTTACAATGGCACCTGTCAAGGGGTAGGATATATTAGGCAGCAAGTCTGTGGGCAAGCGAAGTTCTGAGGGATTTTCCCAAGAGCAAAATGGTGGTGGCTAGACGAATGGGTCAGAGCATCCTACAAGACATGCAGTTTTGGAGGTGTTCCTGGTATGCAGATGTTAGTAGCTGCCGAAAGTGGAGAAATGAAAGAAAACTGATGTAGCGGCATCAGGCTCACTGATTCACGTGGGGAGTGAAGGCTAGCCCATCCGGTCTGATCACAAAGCGCTACTGCAGCTCAAATTGCTGAAAAACTTTATGCTAACTATGATGGAAAGTTGTCAGAACACAAAGTGCATTGCAGTTTGTCCAATCTGAGTATGTAGCTTTGTACGCAGTAGAGTGCCCGTGATGATCACTATCCACTGCCGAACGCGCCTTCAATGGCAACGTGAACTGGACCATGGACCAATGGAAGAAGGTTGCCTGGTATGATAAATCACATTTATTTTTAGATCAGGTGGATGGCTGGGTGCCTGTGCGTTGTTTATCTGGGGAAGAGATGACAGCAGGAGGCACTATAGGAAGAAGGCAGGTCAGCAGAAGCAGTGTTATGCTGGGAAACGGTGGGTTCTGGCTTCATGTAGATGTTAAGTTTGCATGTACTGCCTACATACAGCATGTTTCTGACCATGTACACCCACTCATGGCAAAATTGTTCAGGAATGGTTTGAGGAACATAAAGAGTTTAAAGTGTTGCCATGGCCTTTCAAATTCCCCAGAACTCAATCTAAGTGAGCATATGTGGGATCTGCTGGAACAACAAATCCTATCCATTTAATCCTAAAACTTGATGATTTAAAGAATCGGCTACCAATTTCTTGGTGCCACGTTCAGAAGCCTTCTGGAGTCCATGCCTTGACTCTGTAGAGCTGATGGGCAGCACAAGTATGATTTTAGGCAGGTGGTTTTAATGTTGTGGCTGATCAGTGTGTGTTCTGATTTACCTGTGTTTTTTTCAAAGATCAATAAAAAGCGGTTTAAAAATAACCCACAAATTTAGCAAAATTAGCTTACATTAAATAACAGCAAAACTGAGCAGGAAAAAATAATGAAATTAATAAAAGTCTTAAACACTGGAGAAAAAAAATGAAGTACAACTGCTGTTACAAACAATCCATTTATTGTGTCTTAAAATAAACTAAGTATACAATTGAAATAATAAGAGTTTTGGCACTACGCTATACAGTGGTTACGTATATGCGTTGACACCTGATGAATACTGTTCTAGGAACACTGCTGTGTTTTAAAGTTCTGATTCAGTCACTTAGCAGGTAAACATTTAAAAATGATCGTATTTTTCCTGCGAGGAAGACTGCACATGTCTTGAAATGGGATGCAGAGTTAACCAGCTTGACAATTATTTCAATGTACAAATGAACCTGCTAACCAACTGTCACCTTAAAACAGATATTAAATCGGCTTTAAGAGTGCACCACACACACACACACAAAAACACCCCAAAAACAAACAAAAAACTCTGCATGTTCTCTATATGGTATCGTTAATGGTTTTCGTTCATTGTTGCGCTTTTTGAAAACAAAAGACATTAAAAAACAAAAAATGCTCTATCATAGGAGCAAGAAAAAACAAAAAACAAAACTAAGAAAATAATTTAAAAACAAAAATATGGCATTTGACTTGATACAAAGCTTTAGCTTAGCCTCAGTGTCCACACTGACTTTGTTACAAGCCAATGCCTGAAGCATTTTCCTGCAAACTGTACAATTTATCTACTGTAAAGTCTCTACATTGTACATAGTCATGTAAAACATTAGCAAAAAAAACAAAAAAAACGTATCAAGTGCTAATGTGGCAAGCAAACCTATACAGACCGTCCATGTTGGTTTAGAGACTAGTCTTTTTCAATCAGTACATTGTATCCACTTCAGCCTGTTAAACAGCCCAAACTCTTCAATTAAAATTAAATTGTCTTCAAAGTTTGTGTTCTATGGTTGGCTTAAAAGGAAGGAAAAAAACAAACAAAAAAAAAGAATGCTAAAAAAGTCCCATCCATTGGGGTAGCGAGAATTCAAAAATGTAAAATATTCCCACGTGAGGTTTTTGGACCATCCTTCAATTCCATCAGTTTATTCCGGAATATGTTCATACGCTGCACAAACAGAATACAGAGAAGGTCGGTTTAATGCTCTCCTCGACTGCTACATGGTTACTATGCATCATACAAACGGTGCTTTAAATGAAATCTATTGACAATGGTTTGATTCAACGAGAAAAAACAAACAAACAAACACATGAGTCAACCCACAAACCACACACTGACAAGACATTACAGGTCACCTTCTAAATCAGGTGTCCCCGAACATGTCAACAAATGATCAATATCGACATCAGCCATACAAATTAACACCTGTTTATAAAGACATGACATATTACTTTCATAGTATGCCAAAGCAAGGAAATAAATTATGAACATAATATTTGTTAACGAAAATCAAAGTGGGTGTTATTATTCATATGGAATAAGTTTAATTTAAGAAAAAAAACACTGCTTTGAATTTAAAAACATATATAATTATATACATACGCACAAAAACACTTTTGAAATCTTAGATATTAGTGTTAAAGTATTTTAGTTTATAAATTGTTAGTTTACAGGGGTTTAAACAATCCTTTCTTTAAGTAAACTATGTGAAAGACCAACAATCCTTAGCCTCCCATTTCAAAATCTACTTCAACAGCATCCAACAGTAAGGTCTGAATACACGAAGAAGGGACAACAAGAAATCAATTTGAGTACCTATCAGGTGCCAGGGTGTTGGTAAAGGATGCCTCATGTGACATACTGTAATTTAAAGCCGACCGTAAATTGAGTCTTGAGACTTTTTGTTCGAACAGCACAACAATGTTTCATCAGTTATCACAGGATTAGTTACCAACTTGTGAATTGTTGGGAGTTTTAAAAGGACTGTACAGTAAATTTCAAATCTCAGGACAAATTCCAATTTCAGTTCCTTAAAATTTCTAGTATAATGAAGAACCCTATTGGTGATGTTACATGGCAGTGTGTAAATAAAACAGACCGATCCCACTCTGCATTTTCTTTTGTCTTGGCAATAGAAAACCGGAATTAAAGTTAAAAGGACACATCTTAATTAAGTGGTTTTGGTGTATTGACCCTGTCTTTTTTTGAAACATTATAAAAAAACATTGCAGTTTCTGAGAAATTGCAATTTTAACATTTATCTGAAACCACACCTCCTGGCAGTCACAAGAGGATCTTCCTTCTAAATACATTTGAAAATCAAAGATCTTTATGTTCAACATCATCATGCACACCATTACATCAAACACAGCTAAGGCTTCTTACAAAGAGAAATTGTATTTAATTCTTCTCTATGAGAAACATTTGACTGGTGGAGTTCCGTAAACTGCCTCGAATGCATGTTGTGTAGACAATGCTTCTCTATGAGAAGTACTGGACAAAAGTCATCACGACTGACAACTTCATCGGAGGTAGATTGACTCCCGAGAGATGATTGACCTGGAACTAGATTACAGGAAAGGTTCATGGCTTTTTTTTTTTTTTTTTTTAAATGGTAACCTAAATACCAATAGAAAGACTGTCAAATATACATTATTTTAGCATTAGAGTGTTACTCTCATGTGAGAGATGTATTTTGTTAGATATATTGGGGATGTTGCTGCCTTATAGGGTGATATTTTTCTCTTGGGCAATAAGTGGGTGCATATATTTCTTTACACTGTAGATGGGTTTTCACGGCTTTCTTTGTCGGTGCATGGCATTAGATGGTAAACACTGCTCACCTTTTTACGCATAATAGCACGGGGAAACCAGAAGATCTGTCAAAAGCAGTAACTGGTCATCTGTGAACTGCTGTTTGTGCTCCTGCCAATTGTCAAGATGTGTTCTTCGAAAATTAGATAGTGTTTTCTTTACAGTCATCTGAAAGTAAACATTCCACCAATTTATTAGTAGAATTACATACAGGTAGACTCCACAAAACAGATTTTGAATGCTAAAATGCATGTCTGTCAGCTAGTAAGGAAATGTAGCCAGAGGCTAAACGCGATGGGGGAGATTTATCAAAGCGACCTGATGTGAATAGTGTTCCAAAGTTCTCAAAGTGGGGGATCATCACAGAACGCAATGGATCAACAAGAGCAAGAAGAATACACCGTCAATTCCTCTATTTTTACAAATTAGTTTTTAAAATTCTGTTAAATTTGGCACTTTATAGAGTTAGAAACACAGGTTTATATTCCTAGTGCTATAGCGTTCCTTTAGTAATAAAATGTATGTCACACATTTAGAAAGTTTATCATCTATGGATCTGAAAGTTATCTGAAAGAGAAAAATATCAAGCTATAGAAAGGTAAAAATGTTACCTCTATCGGCTGAGGGTCATTTAGATGTGCACTAAGATCCATGAGAAGTTGTGGCATCCATTGTGGTACCTCATAAGGACTGGATAAAATACATGCACTGAGTCCCAATACGCCAGCATGACGTTTTACCAAATCTAGTGGAATAAAAAAATAAAATAAAATTAGACATTTTAAAGTCCAGTATATTGATGGCTGTGAAGCCACATTAAAACATTAAAGACAACCGCAAATAATGAATTATTGGGATTCCAAATTTTAATAGATTTTACAGTGATTCTGGTGTTCTGGAATTACACAAACAAATACAGTCAGGTCCATAAATATTGGGACATCGACACAATTCTAATCTTTTTGGCTCTATACACCAACACAATGGGTTTGAAATGAAACAAACAAGATGTGCTTTAACTGCAGATATGTGGGAGGCACATATACAAACTGTTGTAATTCCTACACCGTTCACCTGATTTGGATGTAAATACATACATTAAAGCTGAAAGTCTGCAGTTAAAGCACATCTTGTTCATTTCATTTCAAATCCATTGTGGTGGTGTATAGAGCCAAAAAGATTAGAATTGTGTCGATGTCCCAATATTTATGGACCTGGCTGTACATAATTTATAAGAACATCATATACAGAGAGTAGAAAAAAGATAGCAGGATATTTTTGTCTGTTTTATTAATTTAAGAATTCATTGTTGGGTCAATGGGTTCAAAGCTATAAAAATAAAATAGGAGTACTAGAGTATGAAAGATATACTAAAGTGACTTAAGTGGTCCTTTAAGGTGGCGCTATAGGCTGCCCAACCTATTATTTTCTCACATTTTGAGGCCACTGCATTATCTGTAAGCCACAAGGATTTGCAGCATCTGAAGTGAGCACTCCCCAAACCAGGAACTGACTCAGGAGAGGATTATGTGCATACAGTATTTATGGGAGCCAAGAACACTGTAAGTGGAGGGTGGGCGTGTTTTTCAGGGAATTACGGGGCATTTGAAATATGCACAAGCCATGCCAGCACAAGCTTGCACTTAATGCAAATGATAAAAAAAAAAACACAAACGAGAAATAAAAACCATAAGTGCTTCGCTAAAAAAGACTTTCAGCTACAGTAAGCAGGTTTTCTTTAGACAGATCTTTTGAAATATTTCTATTACAGATCACTAAAGTCACCAAAGGATACCTGCGGAAGGAATGGTATCCACAGCCATTCCGGAATCTCTCTTCCGTTTCTTGGGTAATCTGGTTTTGCAAAGCTCTTCAAAGTGAGTCTGCATTGATACATCCATCTGGAGGAAGTTGCATTGCAGGAGCCCACTCAGTGTAGTAGCAGCCATTTCTCGCACCTGGTAAGAAAATGAAATAAAAACCAAGAATCAAATCAGCCAAGACAAACACCCATTAAAGGTTTCCCAAGGAAATAACCACTGGGCAAACGATAAAACGTACACGAGAATTGGAGAATCAATGGGATTTCGTTTTTTTAAAACTAAACTCTATAAGTCACAGGTATAGATGCAAATGCAATGTTGATTCATTAGTTTTAGACCGATTGGCAGTCACTATGTGTCCGCAGTATCCCAATCTGACAATCAGAATACAGTTTTTAAAGTCAGGGAATGTCACTGCACAACTACTTAATGTTTTAAAGGGGCCTTAAATTTAGAGACTGCTCATGGACAAACCGCACTGGTAAACAGAAGAATTAGCAGGATTCCAAAGACCAGACGGTGTCAGGCACTTTACAGGAGAGTGTATAAATGCTACCAACATAACACAATTAAAATTTAAGTAAATCAGCAAGTCACTGCTGTGCCAGAATCAGGACAGGGGTTTATATTCGATGTAAATACAATGTACCAATAACTAAAAGCAATAATAATATTTAGCCAGAAAGGCTACAATTAGCTGATCATAGTTTATGTACGTCTATCATTTAAATCTGTAAGGATTAAAGGCAGAATTAACCATGCAAGGATGTGGATCGAACATGTGCTATCAAGAAATAATGCAGTTGGTGCACTAGCCAAACCATTTCTAAAGCCCACCTTTCAATCACGCTGTGTAAGCAGTCATTAAGACTTGAATCCGATAGGCACCTTCTATCCATCAGTACAAATGACTGTGCTGTAATTCACAAAGTACTCTGACTCCTTGTAGTCATGAACTAGTTAACAAATAAACAACTGTGGCCCCGTCTTGACGGAGACAAAAGGCAAAATAGTCAGAATGCCAAAACACTGGACAATAAATTTAATTCTACAAACAGATTTAAAGTCTGCATTAATTATATATTATTCATTAAGCACATGTTGCATTTCCTACTATTAAACAGGAGAAAATATGGCCAAATATATGCATAGCATCCACCTCGCTTCAAGAAGAGGGGTAAGTATATCGCGCAATAACGATCATTAATGACGGGCCACATTTGCTAATAGGTACATATTGTTACATGTTAAAATGTAAACAAAGAGATACATCTGTTTGGTGAATAAAGCAGGGTCCACCGCATTGCATGTAATGTGGCGTATTACATTAAATTAGATCTTTGAACAGAATGTTCTAGAGCGGCACAAAGCAATAAGTGTGTTAATTAAACAGAGCAACCAGACAATAAGCTCATTTGCACGTCCGTAGCACATTATTAAAATATGATCAAATTGATTAAGAATTGTCAAAAGTATGAAGTGAAATAGCATGGCAGAAATTCTACTGGCAATTTGTGGGGCACTCTGGGAGCCGGCTAATAAACTAAGCATGAAGAAATAATGTAAACGCCAGAACGGGAGGCGGCACGGCAGTAAAATGAGCACACTCACTGGGGAGCCTGACATTAAGAACTGTTCCCTGCACTGAAATACATCTTCCATACAGTCACAGCGCTCGCTGGCACATGGTAGACCTGCTATTTCAGTGTTTGTTTCTTTATGAAACAGATAAATGGTCTGCTTTGTGAACATTCTGATTAATAAAGTTCAGTCAGGTTTGTAAAAAAGAATCTTCTTTACCTCCAGTCATCCATTGGGGTTTATTCACTAAATACCAGACTGCAGAAAATTCAAAACAGTCTCACATTTGAGGTTGTAACAGCCATGCTGCGACTACAGCGGATTTGCAGAATTTGCATGAACTTTGCAGTTGATTTTTCAATTACAATTCTGTGTTTAGGCAATAAAATTCCCTGGGTTCCCATTATACATTCCAAGGGGCGACTCACAAAGCATCATGGGAGTCTATATTTCCTCTCAAACACTGGAGTTTTATGGAGGGTTCCTTGAATCCTCCTCTCCCTCAAACAATTTATATACCCCAAAAAAGATGTGTGTTATCAGTTTTACGTGGTTTCTTTGGAGTTATTTGGAATATTGCCTTGCCACAGCTGCAGCTACTGAAAGCCCTGTCCTTCCCCAACCCAGACTGACTGACTGTCCAATACAGACTTCCCAATGAGAAGTCTTTGCACGGCAGGTTTTCATGACAATTGCTGCCACTTCACAGAGCCTATCCTGGGCGCTCTGTAGATAGAGGCACATTGGAAAGGTGTGCGGAAATAGGCTCCATCCCTCACATTTGGTGCCAACCCCTCTCATTGGGCTCCACCCCTTCATGGTCAGCCGAGCCGGAAGGCAAATGCTACAAGCTAACAAGCTGTTTGAGAATAAAAGCCAATTTCGGTTTCAAACCGCCTTACCAGTACTAAGGCACAAATTACCCATTTGGGCACAAAGATGGCACTGATTAGCTATTTTGAGACAGTAATGGCACCCGTTAACTGTGTGGGGACAGTGATGGCACTGGGAAGCAGTGTGGTGACAAAGATGGTTCTGACCAGCTGCAAAGGGGGCCGAGATGGTCTTGACCAGTTGTATGGGGACAAACATGTTACTGGGAAGCTGGTTACAAAGATGGTGCTGACCAGCTATTTGGGAACAAAGCTGGCACTGTAGGAACTTGGGAGGCCCAAAGTGGTTAAGGGATTTCCATAAAAACTGGGTGTGTCTAAAAGTGTTTGTGAAGCGGAAGGCGTTCACAATATTGCCACACCCACCTGGGGCACCAAAAATGTTTGTTCAGAAGGTATCAGTGACCCTCCACTGAGCTAAACATCCAGGAAATAACATAACTGTTTGATTAACAGCCAAGGGTGTAAGTAGGTTAAATTTATAATAATGCCAAATTTCTATTGCAATTTATGAAAACGAGAGGACATACTCTTCACATATAAAGCACTTTAGCAAAGTGCTTTATGTGTATGTGGAATGTCCCTTAAGAGTTAATATGCAAGCATATTGTTTTAAAAATAGCTAGCCACTCAGGTTACTAGCATTCCCCCAATGATGGTAGATTGTACACTTAGTGAATTTATACTTTTTTTTGCGGGGGCATACCAAAAAGAGGATTAGGGGTGAGGCACACGTGCATATAAAAGGAAATATATTAATTGTAAAATATGCTAGAAAACCCCCTTACGCCAAACGTTTGCATTGATGAGAAAGCTCTGTTTTTACAATGCTATGAAGAAGTTTCACATATAATCAGATCACCGTACTGTCTGATTTTCAGCCAGGTGACCCCAAGTTAAAATGCTCATGTCTGCCGTCTATTAATGGTCATGATGCGTTATTAAATGATCTTCTGTTTCAGCCTGATGTTACAGAGCAGCATTTGCCATTTGAAAAAAAAGGAGGTGTTTGTATAATGCAGTGTGTATTAGGCTTGGTAAATTCAGGTTTAGAAAATAAATATGAAAACAGAGCACGTTATTGTTCACATGCATACAGGGCTGAAAAAGGAGTACTGGGAGATCTGTGGGCACCAAATATGCGCACTTCCTTCTCCAGAACTTCATCATAAGATCATTAGCAACTTCAGAGGCCATGACTGGGATAGACACCAACACAGACTACGCAAATTCAGCGAAAAACCGTGTTCAGCACCCATCACACTTCGCTACATCACAAGTGTAAAGCATTGCATATTGAACTTTAGCCACCTAGACATGTAGCCCCCAAAATAACATCACACGCGCGTAGACACACTTGGCTTTTACACAAACAGAACCCTCTCCACATAACACCCATGCCAACTTAAATACACCAAGCAATATACGGCATATGATATGGAATGATTTGTCAAAACGAAAATGGAGTACAGCATTTGATAGTTATCAAATGATGAATGAATGCTACAGGACACAAAGGGTGAAATATAGCAAATCAGTACCTTTGCACTAATCGTCATGCTAATCCATGCATGCGCACAGATTGCCTTTGGTAAACACCCACATGGCAATTTAAATACAACACTACAACCTTCACCTCTCCCCCCTCCCAAAAAATTTAAATAAAAAAACTTCATAAATATTTCCACTAAGAGGAACTGGTTTATAAGCATTTGTGGCGTACTTGGGTATTTTTTCTTATTACAGTCTGTAGCACCACGTTATAGGCACACAGATTTGCAAGCATGATTTATTGATTCTCCCCATTTTACAATCCCAAGCATCCACATTCAAACTAAGCATTGTGGGATAAGCCCATACATGCTTATATGCTTAAAACAATGGGATCTATAACCTCCGTACCAGCAGCACTGGCTGACCAGAAAAATGCTCTCTGGCTCTACAATAAATTATAAATTGTATTTTGGCTGAATTTTTGCAAATCAAGATTTAATGGATAAGCATTTGTTTCTGTAGAAAGAAGCCAATTTATGCACCTTTCACACAAACATCTTACCTCTAACTGTTCGTCAGCCATGAGTTGCAGAACAAGCCATCTGACTCCCTGCACAGCTTCTTGATTGTGAAGGAAAATGAAGAGATTATAAAATACCATGTTCTGGACATAGTTCAGAATGGTATATCGAGCATGCCATGAACTGCTTCTCGATGTCTGGGGGGGAAAAAATAAAAACAATAATACATCCATAGAACATTTAAATGCAATATTGGGAACAAAAGGAAATAAGATTTAATTAGGGACAAATAACAAAGTTACTGAAATTGTGTTGAAGCATAGCTAAAAACAAGACTTACTTGTCTGAGTACATCAAGAACCAAAGGCACCTGCTCTGCGTAGAGCAACCCTTGTGACATTAGGGACAAGCACAGCTTTGCATCTCTTTTCAACTCATCGTAATTGTTGTCGTTTTCAACAGGAGCGATCTAAATGAAAAATAGTCCGAAGTTAAATAAATATCTTATTAAAAGAAATAAGTTTAAGGCCATTTCACATTCGAGAACAAAAATAAAAAAAATAAAAAACCACATAAGACAACAGAAAAAACTAAAAACCTTATCTGCAAAACAAAAAAACTTTAAGCATGCACAATTATTATTTTTTTTTTTTACAAATTAAAAAACAAAAACAAACAAACACATTTATGAGAAATCCTATTTGAATCTTACATTTCTTTTGCCATGGTAACGCTGTGATAAATAAATGCCTGAATAATTTAAGACAACTGAAAACCAAAGAGTAACTAAACTTTGCAGAGTATCCACAACATTTAATACAGAAGGTTCGTGAGATGAAGCCTATAATAATAATAATAATAATAATAATAATAATAATAATAATAATAATATTTTTTTAGATGTTTAAAGTTTTTATTGTGAGAAATGGAAAACATTTAAAAACTGAATTTAATGCAATGCCGAAACATCAGTGCTTCATTTTACATAGAAAATGACAAGTGCAAAGCGTAGAATCATTCAGAGCTATTAAAACATAACAATGCATGGCGTAGATCATCAACATCGTCGTATTGTCAAGAGTAAATTGTAAGAATGTTCTAGGGACAAACTGGCAAGATTATTCTATATTAAACTACTGCTTAAATAGGACTGGCAGATGGATAATACAACAGCAAACCAAAAAAATAAATAAAATATACACACAAAATTACATAAAAACACATCTCAGTGTACACATTCCAAAGAAATAGCCAAGTTTGAAGCAGTTCAGTGGCAAGATATACTATGATATGTGGATCCATATTATTGCTTTATTGAAAAAGATGTTCCCTTCGCTACGAAGATAGCTATTGCAGGTTACTGTAATAATCCAGAGGAGAACTGACAGGTGTGTGCGTATCAAGAAATCTGAAAATTCTGTTAATCCCTGTGATGTCAGCCCTTTTACACAATACAGAATTTTCTTAGGATGACTCTGAAAGAGTAATGAGTCCATATTATAATTAAAAACTAGAGAAGGTGCATCTATTGTTCTATTATTGGGAGTTTAATACATTTAATTTGTGGTCACAGAAAACATGGAATTAAAGAATTACATCGATCTTTGCAGGGCCCTTGGATTTACAGCTAAAACCATGTAGATGCACATTATGTATTATGTAGGAAGAGACTATAGGAAGAGAAGTGGGGTAATCACCATGGAAACTAAAGAAAAATAAGTACTATTTATATAGCGTATTATTCCGCAGCAGTTTTACAATTTTAGAATGGGGATATTTAACAATAAGTATATATATCAGACACAAGAGGTGAAGAAGGCCCTGCTCAAAACAATTCTACAAACTATGGGGAATGGGTAAAGAAACAAGAGAAAGACCATCTGATCTGTCTGATCATTAATTTGCCATCTCATTTTGTGCCACATCCTTGCCTCTACCCGTCTCAGTTGGTGTTCCCCAGAGCTCTATTCTTCGTCCTTTTTTATTCACCACTTAGTGAGTTGCAATAGTCAGGAAATGAGGAGTACATTAACAAGTGCCTTCGCAGTGTCCATAAGTTAGAAAAGGGCAAATGTGGACAATATTTTTAAGATGCAAGTTGCAGGATTTGAAGACAGACTGGATGTAAAGAGAAACGATAAAACGTCTTCAAATCCTGCAACTTGTACCTTAAACATGGGGCCCATATTTGTCATTTTCCAACTTATGACACAGTTAAGGAACTTGTTCATTTACTCATTTCCTGACTAATGCAACTCACTAAGTGGAGAAAAAAAAAAAAAAAAAAGGACCAAGAACAGAGTCTTTGGGAACACCAGCTGACACAGGTAGTGGCAAGGAGGTGGCACAAGACAAGGAGACACCAAATGAATGTTCAGAAGGATAGGATTGTCCAAGGTTGTGGAGTACTTAAAAAAGAGCGTGGGCACCAGTATCAAAAGCATTAGAGAGGCTGAAGAAAAAGGAGAGATTAAAGACCTTTAGATTTAGCAGGGATTTAGTCCCTTACGGGCGGTTTCAGTAAAATGGATTGAGCAGAAGCCATATTGAATAGAGTTTGTATTGAGAAAGCGAGCTTGAAGGAAAACCACAAACCGCTCAAGAAGATTACAAGTGAGGGGGAGTAATGATATGGGACGGATTGCATTGTAATTGCTACATTTTTAAAATGTTGCCGGCACTTTTGTAGAGTTCCCTGGAGGTCTTTATAGTTGAAACATTGAATTGAGAAAATCCAAAGTCAAAGTAATAACATGTCTCCATATCCAGTTTTATTCAGAGATAAAATTTCCCCACCTTCAGCACACCCGTAGTTTGATGCTAAGCCATTATTCACATATATGAAACTGTATTTAACTACAAGAAAAGAGGTAATATTCATAAAATGACCTTAAAGAGCAACGGTAGGATCTGCATCTGCTCTGGAACCGCCGTACAAAACGATCTGCCAGCACTTGCCATTATCCACTTCAATACTGAAAAGATAAAATAACATGAACACTGTCACGATAACATTGGTATTTCAAAATTATGGTTGAAGATCAACCAAAATGTCTAACTTCATGAATTGTCTGACGTGGTGCAAACATAAAAACAAAAGATCTACTTTTTAATTTAGCTTTAAAGAGTTTATAACTTTATAAAGACCTTCTATAAATCTCAACGATCCATTTCTCTTGGCACAGAAAATTATTGTTATAGAGGCAAGACATACATCAACACTGTTAAAATGTTGCATGTGAGGATGGTTTTGAGCATTATAGCTTTCTGTAGCAGCTGTTGGTTTGATAGGATTTAGGATAGCTGTGCTGTTCTAGTGCATACTTCACACACACACCTTAGAATATTAATTTATATAGCGCCATCAAATTCCGCAGCGCTTTACAATGGGTGGACGAACGGACATGTAGTTGTAACCAGACAAGTTGGACACACAGGAACAGAGGGGTTGAGGGCCCTGCTCAATGAGCTTACATGCTAGAGGGAGTGGGGTAAAATGACACAAAAAGGTAAGGATAGTATTAGACTAATGACAGTTGCAGAAGAGGAATCAGTCAGGAGCTATTAACAGTTTAATTGATACGCTTTTATGAAGAAGTGGGTTTTTAATGATTTTTTGAAGGAGTGGAGACTGGGTGAGCATCTAACGGAGGAGGGAAGCGAGTTCCACAGGAACGGTGCAGCCCTCGAGAAGTCTTGAAGGCGAGCATCACAGGTGGGAGTATATAAGTAGACGCAAGTCTTCAGCAGATCGTAAGGGATTAGACGGGACATACTTGTGTATAAGGGAGGATAGATAGGTGGGAGCAGCATTGTGTAGCGATTTGAAAGCAAGAACCAGAATTTTAAATTGAGCCCTATATTTTACAGGAAGCCAATGTAGGGACTGACAGAAGGGTGAGGCGTGGGAGGTGCGGGCAGACAGGAAGATGAGCCTCGCCGCCGCATTCATTATGGACTGTAATGGCGCAAGTTGGGAGCACGTAAGACCACCGAGAAGCGGATTACAGTAGTCAAGGCGAGAAAGGACAGTGGAATGGACCAGCACCTTAGTTGCATCTGGCGTTAAGTAGGGTCGGATGAGCGCAATGTTTTTGAGATGGAAACAACAGGATTTGGCGATAGACTGAACATAAGGGTTGAAGGAGAGGTCGGAGTAAAAGAACACCTAGGCAGCAAGCCTGCATGGTGGAGCTGATGGTAGCACCGCTGACTTGGAGGGTGACAGACGCAGGAGTAACAACACTTGAGGGAGGAAAGACCAGAATTTCGGTTTTGGTCAAGTTGAGTTTAAGGAAGTGGGCAGCCATCCAGTTAGAAATAGCAGAGAGGCAGTCAGTCAGAGACACTAGTCAAGAGGGACGGGGAGAGATCAGGAGAGGACAGGTAGATTTGTGTGTCATCTGCATAGAAATGATATTGGAAGCCAAAGGAGCTAATGAGTTTACCAAGGGAGGCAGTATAGATGGAGAACAGTAAGGGACACCAACATGCTGGCTAGAGGTGAAATATGCTTTAGAACCAGAAAGTATCAACTTTATTATGCACAGGAAACTGAAGTTTTTCGTAACAAAAATATCAGTTTATTGGGTATCCAATGCAGACTTTGACTTCACTGAATATCTCACTGCATTTTTGTATTGATGCATTTAAAGAAAAAAAAAAAAAAGAATTTGTGCAATATACTCTTTGATCACTACATGTGCCAAGCTAACAATTTGTCTGCAGACATTTAATTTGATGAACACGAAAAAGAACATATAGATTTGAAAGCTAAAGCTCTTCCATACATGGGAAAACCCTAAAGGATGAATTGGAGATTCTTGGAGAAAGCTTTGTGGCGTCCAGTTATATTACACTAGCAATACAACTGGGCAGCTCCTCATAGCAATAAACAGAAAATATTACATCATAGCCAGATGGGTAACTATAAGATGAATGGCAAATCAAGACAATCTCAACAGGACACAGATGCTGACTCAGGAGAAGTGTTGAACAACAAACTGACAACATCCTTATCGAGATGCAAAAAACACACCTCGACCAGTATAAATTACTACAGATGGACTTTGCTGGTTTGTGTGTCAACCTTGGTCATTCATCTGATATACAAGGGGAGTAAGAACTCTCCAAGTTACACACAAGAGGGACATGTTTGTTGCTTTCTCACTTCTGCGGAGGTGAAAAATGTATTTCAGTTTTGTTTTAACTCAAAGGAAACAGATAGGGTCAGGAACACAAACCTTTATTCCCTATAGTGTTAAAAAAATGTATTTCAATAAATGAATAATGTCTCCTTGGCTGACATTAGAAGTGATGATCTGAGCCAATCACAATGCTCTCCCATAGGAAAGCATTGGATTGGCTGAGCTTGTCAAGGAGGCAGACCCAGTACAAGCCAAGCACAGCCCTGGCCAAACAGTATCTCTATGCGGAAACTTCAGCATCTCCATGCAGAGGGTGGAGACACTGAATGTCAGTCACAGTGTGCAGCACTGGCCCGGAAGCACCTCCAGTAGCCATCGGAGGAG
This sequence comes from Pelobates cultripes, assembly GCA_933207985.1. Taxonomy (NCBI): domain Eukaryota; kingdom Metazoa; phylum Chordata; class Amphibia; order Anura; family Pelobatidae; genus Pelobates; species Pelobates cultripes. Next base: position 347,826,914 of record OW240913.1, read on the forward strand.
TGATCAGTGGAGGTAGCCTTTTCTCTAGGGGGAATACAAACCAAACCGTGTTTACGGCAAAAATCCTGAAGGAATGATTATGCTCACCAGAAAAAATACAATAAGCCGTAGAGTAGCCCTGGTGACTATAGTGTCCATTTCAATATTCTTAGGCTATTTTTTTTTACTTACTTGTCTTCATCAGTTTAATGGCCTGGGTTCTTTCATCCTGTTCCCCTTGTCCATTCTCTTCCATAATATGGTTCTGGATTTCTTCATCAGCCTCCATAAGAGGTTTGAGTTTGTCCATGATCCTGGCAGTGAACTCCGAGATGTGAGGAGACTTTGTTGACATGGTGTTTGGTAAATTGATGTCAATCATAAAAATATATGTAAGGACACTGGAAAGGAATGAAAAGGTTAATCAGACTTCATTTTAATAATACGTAAAGCCATTTTTAGTGTGTTGAAACAAATTACACGCTGTAGTATGAACAAAAGGTAAGAAAGATTTATTCTTTAACAGTCTAAAAGCAGAAAACAAGTGAAACTTATGTGAGGTCTTCATGTGGCCGAACAATTTAAAGGTACTTCCTTCAATGTTGGTCATTTGATCGGACTTATTTTAACATTTGAATTAAGTTTACAAATCACTTCTGATAAAGTTTTACCCATTTCCAATAATTCATACCAACCTGTGAAATTTGGGGTTTATAACCAACTCTCCTACTTTCTCTAAATTTTTCCAAATTCTTATTTTCACTACTTTGTCCATTGGTTTTTCCCAGTTGAGCAAGCATGAAGGAGCTTATAACCGTAACCTCATCGTCTCCACTCCTATGTTAATTGGCAACTTTAATGTGCTTCTCAAGTCGCATTATTAACCTAGACCACCTCACCTCTGAAAACGACCTAACTCTCTCGATATGCAACAGCCATCCACTGATCTCCATCTTCTCATATTTCAGTCCCAATCTGGTAACTTCTCTTTAAAACTCTACTCTTTCTTCTAACCTGGTGAAAGAAGCACTAACCAAAACACACCGCTTTTTGCAGTCACAACCTCAACGTGACATAAAAAAAAATAATATTCTGCCACCTCCAAAAAAATGCTGAGTGTTTGTGGAGATCTTGAAAGGTCTAAATACAGCAGACTTCATGTTATAAATTCAGGCTATATTGCTACTGCCTAGCAATGCAAACGTCCATACTTTTGTCATCACTACCTTATAACTCCAAGAATCTTTTCCCACAAACATATTAATTATTGATAAAATGTGTTACCACAAAGGCATTATTCAGATGTCTCTTGTTTTCAAGCATGTACTTCAATCTGTACATCCATGAATCCTACACAAAACCTTGTTATTTGTGGATGGACTAGCAACCCAAAACCGTATTATAAAAAAATTTAAGCGGTTAGAACGGAATAAAGTGGTGTGATCCATTCAAATGCTTTTCAATCTGCCCATATTAAAGAAATACATTGTTTTTACCTTCCAATTCGTTCTCGTACGTTCTTGTACACTTGGGTGAGTTTAGGTTCCAAGTATTTGAGCAATCTGTGTAGCAACTGTGGGACCCTCCATTCCTGCTGTGCAAGTCCTCCCTGAAGCACGTACAACCGACTGTAGTGAGATAAAAAAAAGGCAGTTTTACCACTAAAACTCACGGTTCCAAATGGTTTTGATTACAGGTGGTCTTCATTTTATGACGGCTCGCACTGACGACCAGCTCTCTAGCGTGGGGGTAAGTGTGAGCAGTCGTGGGGATTAGAGGGATTCCCTGCTCTGGTGCATTTGTCTATGTTTGGGGAAATTTCCCCGAACATAGACAAGCGCACCAGAGCAGGGTATCCCTCAACTCCTCACTTACCAACCAATTCGTTCTACGACCAGGTCAGTTAGTGAGGAGTACCTGTATACAGGTTTTAGTTTTTCTTTTTCACAAAACACTTATTGCAGCCCCAGATACACATGGAAACTATTCCAATCTCAGAAGAGATCTGAAATTGCATTTGTACCATTTCAGCAAAATGGGGAGAGAAAGTATAACATTTTCTTGAGTGATAAACATATGGGCATAAAGAGTCTGAAAACTTCATAAGAAATGGAGTTTGAAGAATATACAAGTCAGGTGCAACCACCATCATGGCCATCTCACACCAGACTAGAAAAAAAAAACCAAAAAAAAAAAAACCAAACACAATTTAGCAAATTAATAACTACATAAAAGTAAAAAAAATTAAAGCGGTCCCTTTTAGACAGGCACCAGTATGCGGGTGTCTACCGGCAAATTTGACCCCGGGTACAGTCACTATTCAGGACACTATAATGAACGAGTTTAAAAAAAATACATAAATAATAAAAAAAAAAAATGATACAGTAAGTATGATTTGGCTGCACCGAATCACCATTAACTCTGTCAGAGATACCAGACTGACACAGACCATCATGTTCTTTTTGATAAAAATGAACACTTTATTACATGACTGAATGTGCTTACCAAGCATCAACAAATGAACCTCCTTCCCCACTGACTGGGGACTCCAGAAGCAGCTCAAAGAGCCAGTGCAGCTTGCGGGGATCTCTGCTTTCCTAAATTCAAATTAAATAGCCGGACATTAACATAGGCTTCCACGTCCAAGGTCTTTTTACATTGATGGAAACATTTAGCCAATTCAAATACAGAACATGGAATTCTATATTTAAAGCAACATTTAATCAAAACATTTCAATTAAATTACATATGCGACCAAGCTTCTCCAAATCTGCACTAATTCACCATCTGTGTTATTTTGGCAATGTGATCTTGCTATGGGAAAGCAATGTGCTGTATCTTTGAGCATGACTGTCAGCTAGTTACAATGCAAAGAGTGGAATAGGTCCACAGCAAACAGGGAGCAGAGGTCGCCCACAGTAAAATATGCGAGGAGTAACTCAGCGTTTATTAAAAACAAAATGAAAATGAATGTTATATATCTGAACTGCTTGCACTCATTGCATTTCCATTGTGTGGGTTAAGATGTGATGAGATCATTCAGTTCATTACATTTTGGATTGCCATTAGAATCCATCTCTCTGTGTTAGAGCTCCCTCACGTGGGGATAATCAGTTCTCACTACACCCATAATATTCTATTAAAGGGATCCTATAGTTTCAATTGTTCAAAAGACTTTGCTGCCCCAGATGCCTTGCTAATGCCTGCTCTGCCATCTAACTTAAATTCCATAGAAGCGCTTGCACACAGAATTGGCACTGGAAGAGTTAATTTGCATTCTTTGTCTGCTGTTGCAATTGTACGTTGACTATTTAGCATTTTTATTTTTTGAGAGCCTTAAACACAAAGAGCTGTTTACAAGGTTTTCAAAGAAAGTGGATAGATGTGCCTATTGATAGCTTTGGTGTTCTTTAGACACCCTTAATTAGGTTCCTTCAGTGTGAACGACTGACGGGTAATGCTTACACAGGCTGTTGCAACGCATGTCCCCCAGTCACTGTAAGATTCCACTGTGATATTTGCCAACGCCGTCCTCAAAAGCGGACACACCAAACCCCACATGTTTTCCACCTGTTCAAAACAACAATTAGTCTTTATTGAATATGAATATAAGCAACAGTAAAACAAAAGACAGTAATGAAATAGTGTTCCCACCTATCCCTTGGGTATAGTCACCCTGTAAGGTGCAACACTGACAGGGTTAACTCACAAAAACCTGCACTTTAGTGAATTAAACATAAACTGACAATTTGTGGCTAAAATAGCCAAACCATTACTAAAGTAGAGTTAGAGGTTTTTCCAGATCTGCCATTTTCTCCTATAATATTGCAATTTCGCTTTAAATCTCTAATATCCAGATTTTAGTAAACAACCCTGAACAGGTTTTCATTCCCGAAGTCAAACTCCCTAATTGGTTTCACTGCGGATACTAAACGTGACATTTTCTGTTTCATTGACGAAGCACTGGTAATAATTCCACAAAAGTCGATAAATCATAAAAACCGTAACAAATTAAGTCTCAAAACAAGTTTTTTTTATATGGAATTGACAAGTTTACAAAAAAAATAAAAAAAAAATAAAAATGATTTTTTGCAACGCTTCACTTGCTCTTCAGCAGATATGGAAATTAGGGAAGCTGCATTCCAAAACAAAAATAAGAACGAAATACAAACAAGCTATTATTGTGCAATAGATTTTTAAATGAGTTTTTATTTGAATTTGAAATTTTCATTATATCCCATTCTGTGTCAACACTGCCTTGTATCTACCATTATTCCAGGTACGACCTAGAACAAGTCTTTCCCACACAAAACATCAGAGTTTAGTGGACGTCAACGTGTTTTAGAATTCCTTTCTGATGCTGAAAATGTTAAGTGATTAACCCCTTAAGGACACATGACATGTGTGACATGTCATGATTCCATTTTATTCCAGAAGTTTGGTCCTTAAGGGGTTAAACAACCAGAGTCGCCTCTCCCCCCACCACCAAAAAACAAAACAAAACACAAAAGTTTCACAAACCCACAAATGTTACAAAAAGACAGGTGACATTTCCTGTTTAAATGGCCAGTAACATATCAATGTATGGAGAACACAGACACTGGATTAAATCAGAAGTCATGTTACAAAATGGAATGTGGAGAGGAAGAGCACCTTTTCAAATGTCCAATGTTTAGAGCCTCGAATTATGCCGGCAATGATTTCAGCCACACATCTCTGGGTACTCTCATGGGAATCTGCAACCAATCTCTCCAAATGAGGTTTCAGTACTGGCAAGAAAGCATCATCAAAGTTCCTGAAGATACCCTAAAAACATATCCATATAAGTTACTTCCTTCTGTCCTAAAGTCAATATTGACACACAATACAGGTGGGGACTGTGCAGTACCGCTGTGGTGGGCCAAGTTTGTTCCCATTTGCTTTACAATAGACACTTCACAGAAATATAATATGATGTTTATAATTGTTTTACTCTAAAAACAGATGTGACAAGTATAGTACTATGTAGATTTTATTTGATCGGTCAAGAATTTGAAGGTTATCGAACAATATGCAATGCCTTCTATAGCAGATTAATGGCAAGCACTAATAGGATGGGGTCATTGGTTCCCAAATGATCTATGATTTCAGCATAGCTTGAGTGAATTATGTACGACAGAATTCCATAGATAGGTTTTCCGAAGCGGATTGTTCTAAACAGCCTTTCAAACCTTCTACCTTAACTAGCTTACATAATTAAAAAGTAAAAAACAAAACAAAAACCACAAACCTTAAAAAGGCAAAATTTGCGAGGATTAAACTTGTCTTTGCCCTTTCGGTCTTCTAATGACAGAAACTTTATCAGCTGGTCAACAAACTTCTCATCAGTAAAATGATCATATATTATTTGTTCTTCCTGAAAAAACAAAAACAAAAAACAAACCCATAGGAAATAAAGAAACTATGCGATCATATTTAGTATAATAAAGTGTGCACCCAAATCTACACTATCCAGGCACTCAAAAGTCCTACCCAAGACATAGTGGCTTTCAGGGCCGGATTGGGAAAAAAATTCGGCCCAGGCATTTTTTTTTATCACAGCGGCCCACTAAGAAGGTGGCGGGGCAGAAAGGGTGTGTTTTGTCATCACTCATGACAAACACACCCCCTCTCAAAGTGAGCATGTTGGTTCAATGCTCTTCCAGGGCAGACCATGCTTAGAGCTCTGCTGAAGAACTCTAGCATGAGAAAAAAGCCCTGTATTTGTTCTGCACAGTACAAGCAAATTTAATAACATGCTTGCACTGTGTTTCCTTGCAACTTGTCTCTATAAATGGATACCAAGAGACAAAAGAGTATTGTGCATGTGTTTGGAGCCTGCTTGTGGTATTGCGTGTGTGAAGAGTGAGCTGGTCATGGTGTGGTATTGTGTAATAAGGTCGGTTTTAGTCGTGCTGTGTTTGTGGTGTAATGTAATGCATATGTGGCTAGGGGCTGTAGAGAATGTGTGTATAGAGGATGTAGCAAGTGTGTGCATACAGGCAAAAATATATATATATATTGTATGTGTAGATGATCCAGAGTTGGGTAAAGGATCTAGTGTGTGTCTGGAATGTAATGTGTTTAGGGGTGCAGTGTGTGTGTGAGGGGTATAGATATATATATATATATATATATATATATATATATATATAGATATAGAGATATAGAGATATATAGATATATATATATATAGATATATATAGATATATATAGATATATATATATATATATATATATATACACACACACACACACACACACACACACACATACATACACATACATATATATGTTTGGAAGTATTGTGTATGTGTGTGATGCAGTGTATCGGGGGTTGTGTGTGTGTGTATGTGTGTGTGTGATGCAGTGTATCGGGGGTTGTGTGTGTGTGTATGTGTGTGTGTGATGCAGTGTATTGGGGGTGTGTGTGTGTATGTGTGTGTGTGATGCAGTGTATTGGGGGTTGTGTGTGTGTGTGTATGTGTGTGTGTGATGCAGTGTATCGGGGGTTGTGAGGGTGCTGTATGTGATTGATTTGTGTGAGGGTGCTGTATGTGATTGATTTGTGTGAGGGTGCTGTATGTGATTGATTTGTGTGAGGGTGCTGTATGTGATTGATTTGTGTGAGGGTGCTGTATGTGATTGTGGTGAGAGTGGGTTGTGTGGTGAGAGTGGGTTGTGTGGTGAGAGTGGGTTGTGTGGTGAGAGTGCCGAGTGGTGAGAGTGCCGAGTGGTGAGAGTGCCGAGTGGTGAGAGTGCCGAGTGGTGAGAGTGCCGAGTGGTGAGAGTGCCGAGTGGTGAGAGTGCAGAGTGTGAGAGTGCCGGTGGTGAGAGTGCCGAGTGGTGAGTGCCAGTGGTGAGATGCAGTGGTGAGAGTGCAGTGGTGAGAGTGGGGTGAGAGAGTGGGTGAGAGTGCCGAGTGGTGAGAAAGAGTGCAGAGTGCAGTGGTGAGAGTGTGTGGTGTTAAAATGAATAGTTAAATATACAAATAAAAAAAACTAAGGGGGGTAAAAAAACAAGAAAAAAAACTAAGGGGGGTAAATAAACAAAAAAAAAAAAAAATCAAGGAGGCATTAAACCGGCACTCGTTCATCATCCCTGGTGGTCCAGTGGTGAGTGAACGCTAGCCTAAGCGCTACAAGTTCACTCTCGCGAGATCGGGGCGTTGCCATGGCAATGCTCCCGATCTCGCGAGAGGAGCCCGGTGGAGCTGCAAGATAGAGCTCCGCTGGGTCCTCTCCCTCCCCAGCCGCAGGTCTATTTAAATGGGCCGGTGAGGGAGATCTTTGCCTGGTGGCTTTATTTCTCAAATGCACAAGGCTTCTGTAAAATACTGTTCATTATATTGCCAGATATTAAGGCAATGGATGCCTTATTATGCATGAGATATAAAGCTGGTTAACATCACTGTTCTGGGTGCTACTTGACTTTTAACCCCTTAAGGACACATGACATGTCATGATTCCCATTTATTCCAGAAGCTTGGTCCTTAAGGGGTTAAAATGTACCAATACCTAATAATTTCTTAATCTGCTGATAATACATCAATATCCTTTAACGCACAGAGCTGAACAATGTTTCACTGTCACTTTAAACATAAGGATGCAGCCAAACACTGAATTACATGGTTATGAGTTTCTTACATAAAAATATCAAATATCCTATAGTACATTCATTGCCTTCCAAACACTTTATTCTGATACATCATAGCCCATTTATCATCTTACCTCTGACATCTCTTCTCTTGTTCTCCCAAGTTTTGGTTGCTGATCAGCAGAGGCATACACCAGCATGTTTCTAGGGGAAGTAACAGACACACAATTCATTACAAAGCAAAGAAACAATATACACGACAGACGACTCTCTTTATAATAATCATACAGTGTTAATACTTCACATTTGGAAACGATGCGTCCCTTCTAGAAACCAAACCACGCACTCAATGCCTGGAACCTGGTCAGCCAATAGTGTTGTACTGGGAGACCATATAGGACCTCACTACAGTTCCTCACCAAGTCTTTTAAAAAACCACAATGATAATTAGGACTGTAGAACCAATGAGTTAAAGGTGTGATCACTGCATTGGCCAAGAAATGTTTGTCATTCTCAAAGGAAAAGCTATGCATTGTAACATTGCAAACCCGGTGTGGATAAACATGAATACATGCATAGGAAGGACAATGCGTTAAAATGATGACATGAGGGCACTCACTGAGGCCACGATGAATATCCCCAATGTGTCTTTTCCACAAAGCAGCAAGATTCCCAGGTCACTTTAGTCTTTGGTAGATCTGCACTGTCATAAAGTAACCACTGGTTGTCGGGTCTGTCACCTGCCATGATGCGCTCTGGTTTGCTACATCCACCTTTTGTAAATGAAACAAAAATAAATAAATACATTTACAAATATGCTTTTCTCATCTTTTACAAGCATGTATCCTCCATTACTTTAACATGCCTCTAAAGACAAACATCTAACCTTCGTCTCTGTAAAGATCCTAATCCACTTCTTTAGGTTGAAAATGTATGCTTCTACAAGAATGCTCTACAGTAGGCCTCAAACCGTTAATGCTAGGGCCGGATTAACATAGGGGCTGATGGAGCTGCAGCTCTAAGATTTGCCATCTGGCTGGTATTTTACCGGCACAGACAGCTGCCTGGCCGGTGCCAGTATTGCAGTAATACCGGCAATAGAAATGCTGGTATTTTTCTCAGTATAAATAGAGATTACTTTGCAATACCGGCGCCAGCCAGTAGGGGGTCGATGTATGTGGAGAGGCGCAGGGATAGGAAGTTACAGCAAATCCCTGCCTCTCTCTACTCACTGGTCCATGTGGGAGAAGCTACAGAGCACAGTGAGTCCAGGCTGAAGATAAATTCTAGTACCTTCAAATCAGTCTATATATAGATAAATAACTTCACTATTCACTATTTAATGTATATATACAAAAATTGGCTCTAAAGTCCTGATGGTTTACTACAAATTTCAACTAGTATATATTGGCCATGTTGGCTCTATGTATCTCTGCAGAGTTAGTAAATCGACACGACAGGAAGAGGTAAGCAAAATAGATTAAAAATAAAGTGAGGAGGCAGTAAAAAGGGTTCATAAATAAGTAACCCTAACTACAATCAAAGCATTATGTGGAGTGTGAAGAAAATCCCCCCCCCCCCTCCCAAAAAGCCCAACGCGCGTTTCGGCGATATGTCCGCCTTTCTCAAGGGCATAATAGTGTGCAAACATCCTCCATTCATCCCCTCCCCTATATACACTGATATTGGCGCCAGAAAACCCGCCCGCTGTAAATGGGCTGGGTTTCTGTTTCATTACGCCAAACGGATTTGCCGGTGGGAGGTCCCACACTCGTGTGTAATCAGGGCCATTACGCATGCGTCAAACGTCGCCATTCAGCCGAAGAACGCGCATGTGCACAGTCCATACCGGCACGTCCGGAGTCCCCAGTGCTGGCAACAAGAATGCGCATGCAGCCTGTACGTTGATAAAATCTTGAGACCCTTGGTGGAGACTTTGCCATAATATATAAGAGATACTAAGCAAGCTTTGTATCTACTTTCTAATCTTAAACTATCTCCGAGTGCAAATCTTTGTAGTTTAGATGTTGAATCACTCTATTCATCTATCCCTCACGATAGAGGTTTAGAACATGTAAGATTCTTCCTAAACCAAAGGACATGCAGGGACGACTTTCATGCAGACTTTGTGGTACGCCTTTTAGAATTTATAGTTACATAGTTACATAGCTGAAAAGAGACTTGCATCCATCAAGTTCAGCCTACCTCACATTTGTTTTTTGCTGTTGATCCAAAAGAAGGTAAAAAAAAAACAGTTTGAAGCACAATTTTGCAACAAGCTAGGAAAAAAATTCCTTCTTGACCCCAGAATGGCAGTCAGATTTATCCTTGGATCAAGCAGTTATTACCCTACATTGAAAGATTATATCCTTGAATATTCTGTTCTTGCAAGTATGCATATAGTAGCCGTTTGAACATCTGTATGGACTCTGATAAAACCACTTCTTCAGGCAGAGAATTCCCCATCCTGATTGTTCTTACAGTAAAAAAACCTTTCCTTTGCCTTAGACGAAATCTTCTTTCTTCCAGTCTAAACGCATGGCCTCGTGTCCTATGTAAAGTCCGGTTTGTGAATAGATTTCCACACAATGGTTTGTATTGGCCCCGAATATATTTGTATAATGTTATCATATTCCCTCTCAAGCGACGTTTTTCTAAACCAAATAGGTTTAAATTTGTTAACCTTTCTTCAAAGCCGATATGTTCCATTCCTTCTATTAGTTTTGTAGCCCGCCTCTGCACTTTTTCTAGTGCCATAATATCCTTCTTTAGAACAGGTGCCCAAAATTGCACAGCATATTCAATATGTGGTCTTACCGGTGATTTATAAAGAGGCAAAATGATATTCTCATCCCGAGAATGAATGCCCTTTTTCATGCATGACAATACCTTACTGGCCTTGGCCACTGCTGATTGACATTGCACATTGTTGCATAGTTTGTTGTCGATAACAATTCCCAAGTCCTTTATCCTGTCACATAACTATTTTCTGTTTAACACTAAGTTCTATCACCAGGTGAGGGGTACTGCGATGGGGACGGCTTGTGCCCCCTCGTATGCAAACCTCCACCGGGGGTGGTGGGAAAAAGACATCTTCTCCTCAGAGACTTTGAAGGACTACCTTCATGGTGGGAACGCTATATTGATGATATTTTATTGATATGGCAAGGGTCCCCACACGAATTTACAGATCTAGTGGAATGTCTAAATCAGAATACCGAGAACCTCAGATTCACATCTGAATTTGGAGGACGTTCAATTAATTTTTTAGACATCACGATTTCCATCAATGAGGATGGGATATTTTACTCCACTCTATACAGAAAACACACTGCTACAGATTCCTTGCTCCATTGGAGAAGTTATCATCCAAGGCCCCTTAAGGCGGGGATCCCGGTTGGTCAATATCTTCGCCTCCGGAGAAATTGTAGGCGATGAGGCTGATTTTAAAATAAAGGCAATTCAACTTCATTCTTATTTTAAGGAGAAAGGCTACCCAAACCGTTGCCTTAAGAAAGCCGATAAGAGAGCCCTTGAAACGAATAGAAAAGAACTCCTTTGTGACCACCCTGCGAAAAAAACCTCTAAAAATACGGGCGATATTCGGATGATTGCCACATACGATACAGGATGGTCTGAAGTAAGAAAGTGTCTTAATAGATTTTGGCCGATTCTTTTGAACGATACGCATCTGAATGAAATTTTAGGCCCATGTATTAATATCACGGCTAGAAGAGGTCGCAATATTCGCGACCTATTAGTACCAAGTCATCTATCTATTAAACCACAGCCAAGAGACACATGGTTGGGCAATCCTCCATGTGGTTCTTATGGCTGTGGTAGATGCGTAGCTTGCAAGTATATCTCTAAAGAATCTAAAATAGTGAATGACAGCACTGGCCAAGTCTCTATTAGAATCAAAAACTTCTTTAATTGCAATACAAAGGGTTTGGTTTATCTATTGTCCTGTTCTTGTGGACAAAAGTATGTAGGGAAGACTTTTAGAGCCTTTGAGGAAAGGATTATGGAGCATGTAAGGTCCCCTAGGAACCGCCTTGAAACACCCATTTCAAGACACCTTAAAGGACCACTATAGTGCCAGGAAAACATACTCGTTTTCCTGGCACTATAGTGCCCTGAGGGTGCCCTCACCCTCAGGGACCCCCTCCCGCCCGGCTCTGGAAAGGGGAAAAGGGGTTAAACTTACCTTTTTCCAGCGCTGGGGGACTCTCCTCCTCGATCCTCCTCCTGGGCTGAATGCTTGCGTGCGGCAAGAGCTGGCGGCGCATTCAGCGTCTATAGGAAAGCATTCATAATGCTTTCCTATGGGCCGCTAGTGCTCTCACTGTGAAAATCACAGTGAGAAGCACGCATAGCGACTCTAGTGGCTGTCAATGAGACAGCCACTAGAGGAAATAGGGGAAGGCTTAACCCATTCATAAACATAGCAGTTTCTCTGAAACTGCTATGTTTATGAAAAAATGGGTTAACCCTAGCTGGACCTGGCACCCAGACCACTTCATTAAGCTGAAGTGGTCTGGGTGCCTAGAGTGGTCCTTTAAAGAATACCACCAGGGTGATTCCAGTAATTTGAAATTTTGTGGTCTTGAATGGGTTAAGAGACATCCGAGGCGTGGAAATTATGATCGGCTACTAAGACAGAGAGAGTCTAGATGGATCTTTAGACAAGACATTACAACCTCTAGGTTTGAATGAGGGGTTTTCTTTTGCTCCATTCATCTGAGTTAAATACATATATATTTGAGGCATATACATATATGTGTGTGTGTATACATATATATATATATATATATATATATACATATACACACACACACACGTATATGGATTATGTTCGGACTATGCCTCCCAATTTAAGTGAATTTTTGACTTATATGAAACTGTTTTATTATTATCAGTCAATTTTGTCTATTATTGGATATATTTTCTAATGTCCACGAATATGTCTGACCAGAAAGACCCTTTGGTACCTTTTGGGTTTACTTTTTTTGAGTCTTTGATATTAAGTTACTTTCATAGATACTCTATAATCCAATTTGACCTGCCTTTTTTCTATTTTTACTTGTACTATTGCTACTATTCTTGATTTCTCTCTTTTCTGTTCCCTCCATATTGTTACCCTTGTTTTTTATAATACTCCCTATTTTTCTGAGTATTATGGGAGCATCACATATAGTATTACATTACTTATTCTTTAAATATGTGTTGTCTCATATTTAACCTTAAGGAGTGTATGACTTTAAATGGGATGGAAGGCAGCTTAGTTTGATGTATTGAATGCCGCTGAGCGACAATTCAAACTATACGCATGCGCGTCCTTTGGCAGAATGCCAAATTTGGCACATGCGCAACAGACTTTATTGGACGCATGCGCGTTCTTGTTGCCAGCACTGGGGACTCCAGATGTGCCGGTATGGACTATGCGCATGCGCGTTCTTCGGCTGAATGCCGACGTTTGACGCATGCGTAATGGCCCTAATTACACACATGAGTGTGGGACCTCCCACCGGCAAATCCGTTTGGCGTAATGAAACAGAAACCCAGCCCATGGGGGGGTGTGGGCGATTTTCTTCACACTCCACATACTGCTTTGATTGTGGTTAGGGTTACTTATTTATGAACCCTTTTTACTGCCTCCTCACTTTATTTTTCATCTATTTTGCTTACCTCTTCCTGTCCTGTCAATTTACTAACTCTGCAGAGTTATATAGAGCCAACATGGCCAAGATATACTAGTTGAAATTTGTAGTAAACCATCAGGCCTTTAGAGCCAATTTTTGTATATATACATTAAATAGTGAATAGTGAAGTTATTTATCTATATATAGACTGATTTGAAGGTACTAGAATTTATCTTCAGCCTGCCTCTACTGTACTATAATGTGCTAATCCTTTAGATACTATTGCTATTTTGTTGTATTTCTAAGTAGCTATTTTGCTACTTTTTTTTTTTATTGGAAACTTTAGCTACAAAGTACCGAGGTGTACAATCTGTACATGTGCATGCTGGATTGCTTTCTGTATTCCTTCATCTCTAGTCCTAAGCAGTTTGGTGTATTATAGATTTTATATATGGGATTTTTGATGATTTTTCTTCAATACATTTTTTTTATTTTTTTCACTTTGTCTAATACACGGTAGTGGGCAAACATTTATATTGCTCCAGAGGGGGGACTAGTTTTGAGGGGATTTGTTCCCGTTCTTTAGGAATACCTCCTCCTCATTTCTGTATTTTTTGTATAGAATTAAATGTGAATTATACTCACTGATTGTGTACGGACAAATTGTTTTCTTCTCATGTGGTCTCTTCAATTGCTTTAGAATTCCAGCAACGGTGGAGATTGCCATCTACAAAACAAAAATTAACATAACTAAGTAAAATGTACAAAATAAATTAATGAAGGTGGCTTTTGCCAATAAAATATTCATATTAAAAAAAACAAAAAAAACAAAAAACAAACACATGGGAGGAAATTTCAACAGACATACATCTTTAAATATGTTGTGCTTTGATTTGATTAACCCCTTAAGGACACATGACATGTGTGACATATCATGATTCCTTTTTATTCCAGAAGTGTGGTCCTTAAGGGGTTAAACATAGGCCATTTATAGTTATTCTATAACATACTCCATTATTATTATTTATAAAGTGCCAGCATATTCAGCAGTGTAGTACAATTGGGGTAAATGACAGTCGAATATAAACATACCAATACAAAAAGTAAAGAGTGCCCTGCCATTAGGATTATGAACCAAACCGAGAATTCAAAGTGGAAACATTCTCCAAGTCTGCTTCTTTCAGCTCTGCTACAGTGGTCTTAAAGTTTAAACTCACTTTAGTATATAACCTGACATGTCATTTTTTTTTTCTACCCAGAAGCCCTTGCTTAGCATCATGAACAGGATTTCAAATGTGACCCTTAGGACACTATGTGGACATATGATCAGTGTTAAAGTAGTGTAAGGGCTAATGGTTAGTGTAGCAAGTTAGGGTAATGATGTCACCAGTACAGGATTCTAGAACTGACCTACACGATGAAATAACAGGCAGAGTACGAATACGAGCATACATACATATATACCTACATGGATAGTCACTAAAGGGACACTTGTCAGGAATTCAAAGTGAATTACAAAGTTTAGACCAGAACATCTAAACTGATAGCACAGCTGACTTGGGTTTTCTTCCCCAGATTGAGCTATTTTGTCGTCAAATTTGAAATTCACTTGCAATTTCTGCCAATTTTCGCTTTAATAAACAACTGCTCATAAATAAAAACTATTATCATTAAATAAACTAAACTCCAAATCCTTTAAAATGCACAAACAGTTATCACTGCCTAGATCAGGGTAGTTCACGGTCATGGGCTCGACTTCCCATGACTATTACTTTTCCTATCTTCTCTTGGACTTGAAAAATAAAAAATAAAAATGTATGTAAATTATAATTCCAATGAATGCATTTAAGACTTTGTGGTTCCTATGAAATATATGTATATTTAAACACAGAGTAGACTGTACCTTGCGCACAATGAGGGCATCATGATTGAGACACTGCACCAAGTATCTGATGGCGCGCACAGGAAGTACATGATCTTCTCTCAGCAGCAATGTAAGGAACCCGATGCCTATGTGTTCAAACTTCCAAGGACTGAAATCGGGACAGTAGAGATCAGAAAAATGGGAATCACAATTAACAGACAAATGCTCAAACAGGAGATTTAAACTTAACCAAACGCTAAATTACAAAAACAGTTTTTGTGTTACAAAATATTTGAACCCAAGTTTTATACAGTTTAATGCTAGCAAATATACTGTATTATAGTAAAGGCAATTTTTCCAACTACTGATAAGGTAATAAAGTATTGAGAATTTCCCCACCCCTTGTTTATAAGTTCCTAGAGACCCACATATTCGAACATCCTGCAGAATGGGATGGGAGAACAGGTGTACAGTTTTCGATTTCCCCATCCACCAAATTCTGTGTTAATAAAAGAACACTTTAAGCACTAAGACACTAGAAAGTTCCCTGACATCCCTCTAAGGTAAGTCCTGGTAATATAACCAACACAACACACTGCAATGGTTATGGTGCATTGAGTGTTCCTTTATAAATCTGTGACAACACCGCCATCTTGTGGTAGATATAAAAACAACATTTTGCTATAAAAAGTAGTGTAAGCATTGCATTTTCGCACATTGCATGAACATTCATAGTGGGCTTTTTTCTAAAATTCTGAGATAGAGATA
Source organism: Pelobates cultripes (assembly GCA_933207985.1). NCBI lineage: Eukaryota > Metazoa > Chordata > Amphibia > Anura > Pelobatidae > Pelobates > Pelobates cultripes. The sequence continues at coordinate 347,842,781 of OW240913.1, forward strand.
AATCAGACATCAATACCTGACATGCACTTAACTTATGAAAGTTTTAAATAGTGCAAAAAAGGTGCTACTTGGTTAAAGTAAAACATAAAAACAATGCAGAATACAAGTCGACTAAACTTAAAAACATATAACCTAATATTACAGTCTCCAGCTCGTGGGTACTTACAGGTTTCTCTGGTTAACACAATCTAACAGAGTGTTGACCAACCGCTCATATTTTCTGTAAAACAAACACAATTAACAATTAACTCACTACCTAAAACGTCTGGTAATCCTAAATAAATTTACGTCACTACCTTTAAAAATACTTTCCAAATACCATTATACATTATATACATAAGAGGATAAATATGTATGTTCATCATGTAAGTAAACGTGTTCATCGGTCAGTGAAGAGCATGTTTGATAGGATGCTGGATATTATCACACATTGTCCAAGATTCTCCTTCATCCAGAAGGCTGTCCAAGCTGTATGACAGGACTGTCACATGACTTATGCAGTGTTTATAAAAAGGAGACATCTAACTGAGCAACAGGCGACCTCTGGAAAGTTATAAGTATGCCGTCTGCGGTCTACTAGATGGTGCTTGGTAATCAATGCAAGCAACAGTGGTTGCTTTACATTCAGATCTGTGATGGAGAATTTGCCCATATTTTGTGAGTGCTCTTCAAACAATCTTTCAGGACACATTTAAATAAACGCCTTGCGATATGCAGATGTAGTACAGCAGTATATTAAAATAAATAAAACATTCAATTAGGGAGGATTGTTTAAAAATCGATTTTATTTTATTTCTGAGGTCTCACTGAAAGTATAAAAACAAAAAAACACACAAATAAAACAAAATAATTGCAAATGTATGATTTAAACAGTAGGCATGTTTTGCACCTTTCAGGATTACACTGCTAAAATATGATGTTAATGAGGCTTTATAAAAATACCACTTACTGTACAGATTCTGAATTCTTATCCTCTTGCCTCTTAATGGCTAGACAGATTTCATCAGGAGGAGGCAACTGTGAGTTTGTGGGTAGACCTTTTGATTGCTGTAGGAGAATTCCAACATGTACACAGGACTCTGGTACCTTGAAAAAAAACATTTGTAGCATCATTGTTAACAAGACATCAAAAGGTTATAACAAGATATCAGAAGTGGTTAAACCCAATAAAAGTAGAGGCTTAAAAAGTCAAGGAAGTTGAGCTACAGCAGCAATTCATAAAACATGTCCAAATGTGTCAGTAAGAGGCTGCTTTATTCAGTTTTGCTGGAGAATCCAGCAAGGCGACCGCACAAGACCAGGAAAGTTGTCAAACCATTCTTACACGGTTTGCTTATTACTCTGGGAGGGAGCCATAGGACTCCTGGCACGATAACCATTACAGAAGACTACTATAGTTGCTACATTGATCAAAGTGTTCCTCTGAAAACAAATATTCCAAGCAGTTATTGAATGCTTCTAAATGCCACCAAAGACGATATAAAATCTTACCGAAAAATCCAAGCCAATGGTTTCATATTGTCGATGAATCCTCTCAGCCAGATCATCAAAAAGGCGGACAATGGATGGTTTCTCCAGAGACATTGCTTTGCTGAGACCAGAAGATACAATTGCAGGCCATGCTTGCACAATGCAATCCCAGTCATGAAGGTTTGCTAAGCAAGACGTACCATTATTTCCAAGTAGACAGTACAAGGCACCCTGTTATAAAATATATGCATTATACATATTAATGTCTAGGTAGATTTATTGAGATCATGGAATATAATAAAAAGCTTTTATAGCAGAATAAAGTATCATTAACACGGTCAGCTTGCAAATGACTCGTTATCATGCTCCTTACTTTGAATTGTTGCTGAGTGACGTCAACCCTCTCGGGGCGCAAGTATTCAAGTACGAGAGGAATTATATCTCGGCAGCAGAAACTGTAGGTTCCCAGAGCCGTGAAAAATGCTTGTTGGGCTTTATTTCTCACCTGTACAATACAATCATAGGTTACAAACATCTTAAATTAAATAGAAAATAAAACGGATCAAAGCTCAATATAAAAAGAACATTTCCCGGGTGGGAGAATTCAGAGAAACACTTCAAAACACTAGATGCACATTGATAAGAAGTCAGTTAACCGTCCATGATGTGAAAAGGTTTTTAGGCCTGGTAAGGTATGTCCACCACTGGTATCATCTCAAAAGAAGTGAATAACAAGGCCCACTTTTACAAACCCATCCAATGCAGACACAATCAAGAGGCCAGATCAACTTGTTAATGCAAGTAAACCACTATAAAATATACTAGTGCTCATGCAAGAAGATTTCATGAGGCTGTAGGTTTCAAGCAAGCAAGCTTCTCAAAAATATGCTACAGATCATAAACATTTAAAGGAACACTAGTCACCATGTAAGTAATTGATATCCAAAACATTGTATATATGATATCTATATATTGTATGGTAACTCGGTGCGTGTGACTGGTTTCACAAGTTGGGGTTATCTATTTGATAACAGTGTAATAATGATGAAAGCTTTCAGTTGCATTTTACAACACCCAGCTAAAACAGAAGCTTCCATCCCTCCAGCAGTTCTCCTGCCAACCAGTTTTCCATGCATGTTATCTGGAGATCAGAGTAATGAACATCTAGGTGTAACCATGGAAGTGTGTGTTTTCCAAAGCTATCCTGTCTCTAAAAGAAGTACAGGCCTGCTCCCACCCTACCCAGAAACCAACCCTAACTGGTCACATCTTACACAATGTTACAGTATAGCTGGAGGGAAGAGATCAATGGGAAAGACTTGTGTAAAGACAGAACTCTCTGGAAAAAGGACTGGATAAACCACTTTTTTATGGGAGGGAAAGGGGATTCTGGGACTTGTAGTTAATGACTGCAAGAATCAGTCTTTAAAAGAACAGCAGCAAGGAGGTTGGGCTCCTCTCTTTGGGAAGGAAAGCGCAGCAAGCAGTGGTGCCATGGTGGTAGGGAGGAAGGAAAGGGAAGGGAAAGAAAGACTGTCCCATACTACCCAAGATGAAGGCGCAAGTGGGAAATTTAAAAGTCTACGTATTGCCCTTTTACTATGTATCTTTTGGTTTTGGACTGGATGTGGTTATAATGTGTATTGTGTATATCCTTTTTAAATCTATAACAGTATCCTAAATTAATATTAACAATACATTTTATTATACACTTGTGTTTGTGTCTTGTCACTCATTCCCTAAAAGAATATCCTTGTAAGAGGGTCATAATTTCTTACAACCAGAACAACTACATCTTATTGGAATTGTTCTGGTGAGTAGAATCATTACATTCAGACATTTTGGCATTAAACATTTATCATTTCAGAGAAAATGCAGTGTTTACGTTACAGCCTATGGATAACTCCACTGACCACTCCTCAGATGGCTACTAGAGGTGCGTCCTGGGGCAGTGCTGCACAGTGTGACAACCATTCAGTGTCTCCACCCTCTGCATGGAGACATTGACCTTTCCTCATAGAGATGCATTGATTAAATCACGAGATGCTGATTGGCCAGGGCTGTTTGGCTTGTGCTGGCTCTGCCTCCTTGACAGTCTCAACCAATCCCATGCTTTTATATGTAAAATCATTGTGATTGGCTTAGATAAACACTTCTGATGATGTCAGCCAAGCAGGCAAAGCCAGCAGCAGCAGACTGCAATAAAAGTAAGATTTTGCAATATTTAGAGGGGCAACGGAGGGTAGAGGGTGGTTTTTAACACTATAGGGCCAGGAATACATGTTCGTGCTCCATACCCTATAGTGTTCCTTTACCAACACTTAGAGGAACATTCTGAGCACGGTACCCACTATAGCTTAATGAGGCTAGAAATTAAGCAGGATCCTAACAAGGGCAGATCAAGTGTCAGTGAGGGGGAGGCATTACATGTTAAATTCCAAAAATGCTCCAGAACTGCTGAATGCTGCTGGAAAAAGTCTCACTCCGCATCTGACTTTCTCCACTATAAATTTATGCTGCATTCTTACAGCTTGGCTCTTTTCTTTTGCAAACATAAATTACTTTAATATCTTCATAACCACTCTCCCGCGAACCCACAATGACCATTTTACAATTTTAACGCTCTTCTCTGCCCTGTTGCTCCTCCTACCGACTTAACTGTCACAATCTTTGCAACTCACTTGACTGACAAGATCTCTACAATCAGGGAAGAGATCTCATCTCTCTCCTTCCGCTTATAATACTTCCCCCAACCTCACCCCTTTTGCTGTTCTATTTTCATTCACACCAGCTACAGCAGAAGAGGTTTCTGATCTGCTCCGGTCCTTCCGTCCCACTACCTGCTCCCTTGATCCTATTCCCTCGCATTTCATCCACGCTCTGTCTCCATCTCTTGCTTTGCCTCGCACTAAAATTCTCAATCTCTCTCTCTCCTCTGGCATATTTCCATTACCCTTCAAACATGCCACTGTAACCCCGATTCTAAAAAAGCCCAACTACCGCCCTATCTCGCTACTGCCTTTTGCATCCAAGATCCTTGAAAGACTTGTGTATGTGAGATTGACAGACTTCCTCGACCCAATTCAATCTGGTTTCCGCGCTCAGCACCATGGAAACGTCTCTGAGAAAAGTATCATATTTTTAGGCCTGCAAAATGTCATGGTCACTACTTGATCATTATTCTCCTTGACCTTTCTGCGGCTTTTGATATCCACAGTCTACAAGATATTGCGCTCTCCTGGTGCTCCTCCTACCTCACCCAGCGCTCTTTTAGTGTTTCTTTCTCTGGCTCTGTCTCTTCCTCCCAACCTCTCTCCCCTGGTGCCCCTTAAGGTTCAGTCCTTTGTCTCCTACTGTTCTCGATCTATACGGTCTCCCTTGGTAAACCTCCACGTTAATGGTGCTACCATCAGCTCCACCACGCAGGCTCGCTGCCTAGGTGTTCTCTTTGACTCCGACCTCTCCTTCACCCCTTATGTCCACTCTATCGCCAAATCCTGCCGCTTCCATCTCAAAAACACAGCGCACATCCGCCCCTACGTGGTCCTCTCTCGCCTTGACTAATGCAGTCCACTTCTCAGTGGTCTTATGTGCTCCCAACTTGCCCCATTGCAGTCTATAATAAATGTGTCGGCGAGGCTCATCTTCCTGGCCATCTGCACTTCCCAAGCCTCACCACTCTGTCAGTCCCTGCATTGGCTTTCTGTAAGATATAGGGCTCAATATAAGATTCTGGTTCTTGCTTTTAAATCTCTACATAATGCTACTCCCACCCATCTACCCTTCCTAATACACAAGTATGTTTCGTCTAGGCCCCTACGCTCTGCCAAAGACCTGTGTATCTGCTGTTCGTACTCCCACCTCTGATGCTTGCATTCATGACTTCTCTAGGGGTGCACCATTTCTGTGGAACTCCCTTCCCTTTTCCATTAGACGCTCACTCAGTCTCCACTCCTTCAGAAAAAAAATCATTAAAAACTCACTTTTTCACAAAAGCATATCAATTAAACTGTTAATGGCTCCAAAAAAGCCCACACTAAGTCTTCATTGAATACTATTCTACCAATCTACTTCCCTAATACTTTCCTTACCGTTTGTGTCACTTTACCCCACTCCCTTTAGTATGTAAGCTCATTGAACAGGGCCCTCAATCACTCGGTTCATGTGCGTCAAACTGGTCTGGTTACAATTACGTTTGTTAGTCCACCCATTGTAAAGCGCTATGGAATTTGTTGGCGCTATATAAATATAATAATAAATTCTGGCTGTAATTCCATGCATACTATACAGACTTTCTTCAAGAGACTCACCTGACCATATGAGCTGGTTGACAATCTCAGAAGATCCCTCAGAATGTCCTGGTGAACAAGCTTATATGCACAGCCATCGACAGTCAATGTTCTCAACTATAAAAACACACAATACAATTTCACAAATTACTGTTACACATACTATATAGCTACTACCTTAATGTGAATGATAACCTTTCCTTTAAACAGTCATTTACTTGTGTAGTACTCAGGAATTTGATTGCCAGCCTAGGGTACACCACACAGAAGAGCAGTTTGCCAATGTGTGTGGCTATTCTTCATATACTAGAAATAAAACTGTGAAAAGTGTCTATTTCTGATAATTATCTTCACAATATAAGGGGTATCAAGCAATATAGCTATAGAGTAAAATCATTGAGTGTGCTACATAAAAACATGGCAAATTTATATATAGTTTAATGGCCATTCGTGATAATGTACATTATTTGTGTAAATGGATTGTGTAAGTGGATACCATTTCTCTGAGAGTTCACAATATATACCAGAAATAAAGCAAACATGTAGGACACAATTTTAGAAGATAATGTTTGAGTGAATGAATAAAAGTTGTGACCTTTCAATATTGCAGATTTTTGTATGTGTGGTGTTTGCAAATGTACATTAGAGATTTTGCCCAGTAAAATGTTATGGGATCCTATAGTGCTGGGAAAACAAAGCAGTTTTCCTGGCATTATAGGGTTAACAGGTGACCCCCTCCCTTGAGTGGGGCTAAAACCTCTTCAGTGCTGGATTCAGGTAAGTGGCTTATGTCCCTCGGGCTCCGCCCACACTCCTCCCCCGCCATCAGCCGGCGGGGGAGACCTAATGCTCATGCGCAGCAATGGCTGCGCGCGCATTAGACCGCCCCATATGAAGGCATTATTCAATGCTTTCCTATAGGGAAAATCTGACGCTGGAGATCCGTGAGGACGCCCAGCGTCAGATAACGGGCCAAAAGTCAGTTTGGATTCAGGAAGTGCCCCCAGTGGTTGTCTGTTAGACAGCCATTGAGGGCAGACTTACAGCTGCAATGTAAAGTGGTCGGAAGTGGTCTGGGTGCCTACAGTGTCCCTTTAATGCAAGTTGAATAACAAACTTATGTGATACTACACTCTTGAAGTTTCTGCCATGTGCAAAAATACAATATCTATAATAATATATAATTTCCGGTAAAATGGCAAACCATCTGATACACAGAAACCTAACATGTGTGCCAAATTCACTTGTGCTAAAAAAGTGCTTAAAAAAAAAAAATATATATATATTTAAGGAGAACAGTAAAAAAAGTTTGCAAACACAGCGTGGAAGAATGGATAGGTTTGACACCAACGTGTTCTACGAGGGGCTGCATTGGACACATACCTCATGCTGAAGCATGACTCTGTCAATTAGGAGCCCTCGAAGGTGCTGCTTCTTACCCTGGAGCTGAAAGAAAAAACAAGTGGAGAACGTCTGGTGACATTGCACATTACAACAAACTTTTAAAATGATAATTCAGATACAATTTTTACTAGTGTACGAAATGCAGACAATATTAGCATATGATTACTTTGCAAACTAGTAAATAACAAAAATCAGAAAAAAAAAACCATACAAAATTCTTGTTTGGTAATTTTTTTCCTGCCTTAGCCACTGCCACTTCAAAATTACTTTCACTTTGTTATAGTGACTGCAGTGTGTGTAGTGCTGACCACTGCCAGAGATTCCTAACAAAACTTACTGGCCCTGACATTACAGCAATGTTTAGTGTCCACTCAGGTGGCACCATCAGTTTGTATGCTTGTTTGAGCAGGGCCCACTTTTATCTACTATTCAAATGTGTTGTTAGAATTTTTTGTTTTACCTCTTGAAATGCAGAATATGTTGGCGCTATGTAAATAATGCACTGCACATATCACCAGGTCATGAAAAATGCACCTGACCTCCAAAATGTATGAAACCATTTTAATAACCTTACAAACACATAACGTATTCATTTATTTCTTGCAAATAAAGCTGGCATATCCTTCTTAAAGTGAAATCAGGATTAGGTATGCATGCAGTCCATCAACACCAAATAAAAGGGCAGCATCCCATAATTCTTAGCAAGCAGACGCCACAAGGAATTGTGGGATGTGAACTGTTCACTTAGAGAGGGTGAGAGTTGAGCAGCTTCAATTTCAAATGTGAAATCCCATCTTGTATTGTACTCTCAGGCCTCACTTCACAATCAACTCAGTGAAGACTGCATTTACCATCCTGCAGAAACACCCATCACTCTCAGGCCTCACTTCACAATCAACTCAGTGAAGACTGCATTTACCATCCTGCAGAAACACCCATCACTCTCAGGTACTGACTGAAGCTTGGAAGATACTCCAGCTCCCGTATTACTGGATTGCTACAAAATTCTCATGTGTTACTATAGAGTTGTTACAATTGATACCTGTAGTTTGCCACTGTAATGTTATGTGCATGCAGTGTGTACCACTGTCATTTAATGGTTGTGACCAATATTTCATGTAGACAGTTATTAATATTTTGGGTGATAGAATTTGATTGCTAAACTTTTCAATAGTCTATAACACATGCCTACTCTGCCCCCCCTCCCCCTCTCACACTCTCCTTTTCCCCTCCCCTGTCGTAAATACCTTCATTAATTGTTCTCTCTCTATTCCTCAGGCCTCGCTTCACAATCAACTCAGTGAAGACTGCATTTTTTTTCTCCCCACTTCCCACCCACCCTGGCTCCCCTTAAATATATAGCATGCTCCTCCAGCTGTTCGAGATTCTCACCCAATTACCTGTTCATTCCCCTAACATCTTACCAATAGCTGCTTCTCTGTTAACTCTTTCAGCCATCACCTCCAAACTTCCCCTGCTACCTTTTGTCTCAAATCCCCCTGGTATCCTTTAGATTGTAAGCTCAAGGGCCATCTAGCTAAGCACTTTGTATAAAAGAGCTCCAATGGCTAGATATCAGCTTACGGGCAGGGCTCTCTTACCTCTTGTATTTGTTTGTGTATATTGTACGTTTCTCTAATTGTACAGCGCTGCAGAATCTGTGTGCGCTTTATAAATTGCAATAATAATAATAATAATAATAATGAAATTCGTTCAGAGATTACAAAGTTACACAACGCAAGAGAGAATTTTCTAGTATGACTGCGGCTCACAAGAAGTTCTACACACCCGGTTTTCCATGGACTTTTTGACCATTTTAAAACTCTTCCATCGAGCGTCAAACTCATGTTTGTGGGCTCCCTGAAACTGCAGAAGGTCACCGATAATCTGCCAGGGAAGACATGAACCAGAAGAGATTAGACAGAAAAGATGGATTCAAAAATCAGACTAGATCAGGTTAATTCCTTTCTTTTTACCTTTATTATTAGAAATAACGACTTCGTATCATCTTCTGAGTGATCAAGGATATAGTCTATCAAGAAGAGAACATCATCAAGCACCTACTTTGCAGCCGGTTTTGTACAAAGCCAAAGGTCGGCAGTTTCTCAATACTATCCATATTCTATAGTAAAATTGTAATAAACCTATAAGGCAATACTTACGCAAGAGTTTCCTGAGTGTTTTTGTAATCAATTCTCTGTAGTTTTCTCTGGAATAGTCTGAAATAAAATTTTTATTTATTTATATATATCTGAACAGACTGCCAATCTGTAAGCACAATAATCTATAGCTTAGTATATTGGTCATTGGTCTATGAATCTAAAGACGCCATATCCTGTTGGACACAAAATTGTGGCTCTCTTGGCACGTACAATCTTTGTCCTAATGCGGCCGCACAAAGAGCCGCGGCAAGACTGGACAATTTCTGCCTTATTGGTGTAGTTAAAGACAGACTGGACTATGGGTGCTGAAAGAGCCCTGGTTTTTATCAAAGTGCTTCAGAAGTATTTGATAGAAAACTGTGAAACAGCTCTCATATACTCGCAGCACCATAACCACTACACTGAGTTAAAACTGGATTCCCCCTATACAGTACAACTGCACATTTTAGAGTGACCTTTTATTGTGGCCAGCCTAAGCCACACCTGTGCAATAATCATGCTATCTAATCAGCATCTTGATATGCCACACCTGTGAGGTGGATGGATTATCTCGGCAAAGGAGAAGTGCTCAAACACAGATTTAGACAGATTTGTGAACAATATTTGAGAGAAATAGGCCCTTTGTGTACATAGAAAAAGTCTTAGATGTTTGAGTTCAGCTCATGAAAAATGGGGGCAAAAACAAGAGTGTTGCGTTTATAATTTTGTTCAGTGTTTGTGTAAGCTAGAAATATACAATTTTCCATGCTCATAAGATTTAAATATGCCTGTGACGGTTTGCAGATTTAGCAATGCCTTTAGATGGTTGATGTGTACGGCTGTCATAGATTTGAAGTACACAGCACACTTGTCAGCTGCAATGTAGTAAATGCCCTGTGTCACATCTAGAAAGCAATTTTTAGAGTCTTAAAATGTTAAGTTACTAGAAATTTGAAAGTAAAAGCAAATAATTACTTTCTGGATTAGTCCCATAAAGACCAGTAAAATGGACATAAATAGATCACGTATCCCACTGAAAGAGTAAAAAACACCTACCGTAATCTGTACCAATGAAAGGTTTCGTCTCATCCAAAGACACCATGCTTGAAACCCTATACAACAGAAAAAGATCAATAAAATATATGAAAAAATGTCTTTCCTTAACTCCTTAGTTCTACATTTAGCAGAGTGAAGGTAAATGAATAAATAACTGGAGGACTGAGACTGAGGAACCACTAGAAGAGCTTGAGGTGAAAACATGTAGTAATTCCTTGTTTTTATGTAAAGAACAAAATCCCTAGAGCTACTTAATACAAAAATTAAAATGCACAAAGCAGTAGTCAAATTCCTTACAGGTGTGGAACTCGCTCTCCACCCAGAGGAGGTAGAAGATTCCCGGAGCCAGTGAGACAGTTTTGCACGATAGTCAGACATTGCTGGACATCATCCCTGAAAGAAAAGGAAAAAAAATACAAATTAAGCAAGTATTTTATAGTGCATAACATGTATATTTAAAGGACCATCCGAGGTACCATAAGCTTATTAAAGTGGTTATGGTTCCAAGGCGCTGCATGTTTGACAAAATGTGTGTAAAACTGACAAAAAATGGCTTGAAAGAGGAGCTCGCAGTTCTTGCTCTTTTTCTGACAGAGCTTTAAAGCAGAAGTTAAAGTTCCTACATAGCAGACTGATGTGCACAAAGACTTGTGCATGCTCTGGTGCTGGGCGTAACTTCTATGTCACTACTGCGTACAATTCATGGATACGTTTTGTATGCAAGCTGCCAAGTGTTCTGACTAATAGGGCTTGTAGGTAGTGCTACAAATTCTGCTTTCAAGTTCTTTTTTGTAAAAATAAAAACAATATATATATTTTATAGTTTTTTATTGTTTTTATTTGTGGTCAGGGAAATAGGCAGAGTTAGCGTTAACTATAATATTTTTACTAAATTTGGTTTTAGTGTGCTTTTTAAAATTGTTTTAATACACATATATACACCCCCCCCCACCCCACACTATAAATATAATTTGATATGGTTTCATATATAATTTGTCAAAGAAAAAAAAAAAAAAAAAGTGTGGTTCAGATGAAAACATTTGTTTTATAGGTACAAAAAATTATACATTATTAATATGGTAGATGTCTACGCTCGCTTGCTGAAGTGCCGTACCTGTGCATACGTTTATATACAAGTTAACACGCTGCCCATTAAATTAGGAACTAAAAATATCCCCATCACGAAGAGTAACCATAATATGCACGCAGTCCATTTACCATCATGGTAAAAATACCTTGACATCTCAAGTTCTCCGCTTCCATAAGACTCCAGTTTTTGCAATTCTGGTCGTAAAAAGTTATCTAGAAGGTAGTAAGCGAAGGTGATCTCTTCAGCAGAAGGAACGTGCCACTGTATGTTCAGGTTCCACAAATCGCCCGCCTTTCCCCAGTCCTTAAGAAGACAAAATGCAAAAATTATTTCACAGGAAGAATGTAAGCCACTGATGAGCCACGCTTTTGAAACACTGTTTTGTCACTTCCAAGTAACAGAATATTGCATTAATTAAAATGGATTTATCTTGTAGTTATTGTACCCCGGAAAAATCATAACCTGTACTACCACCAATATCTAATACACCTTAAGCTCTGCATGCAAGTTCTAAAGATCATAATCCTCCATCCTAATATAGCCATACGTATCATGCCCCTTATTAAGATAGGTGTAACTTGTGCAGTAATGTACCCTTTAAATTGCCAAATAAAGCAAATTATTAGTAAAAAAACAAGTTAGCAAAACCAGTCTTCACTAGGAAGCTTATGCAGATCTGAAGGAACATTTGATTAAGGCTCTAGAGCACTTTTTAAAAATTATTTTATTTTTGCACTGATAGATATGCATCTGTACGACATTCTAGGCATATGCAAATGCCAAATCACAGTAGTTGCATCTTTTGGGTTACAGAAAGGAAAAACGTGTTGTTAGGGCATGTAACACTTCATACAGTTGTGGTTCTAGAGCACTTTATAAACTCCTTTTTCAGAGCAGACTCCCATATACTCTTCACTCATCCAGCATTCCTTTTTCCAGGGGAACTATTGCTTGAGCTTATAGCAATTGAATACAGTGACAACACAGTCTGGTGTTTTGTACACAGTGGTTTCAACATAATGCTTTAATGTATATGATCTGTAGTTTTGCTACATAGTGGATAGATTAATCAGGCCAGATAACCCAGAACCAGCAGCATAATTCTGAATACCTCCCGTGTGTGTATGTTAAGTGGAAAAATTAAATTAGAGATTTGAAGCAAAGTAGAGATGTAAGGGAACACACATAATCATAACCTATTATGACATGGACCCTGTCAGGGCCGGATTAACATAGGGGCTGATGGAGCTGCAGCTCCAGGCCCATTGATTTAAAAAGAAAAAACAGAAAAAGAAACGCCTCCGGTATTTGAGGCTGCGTAGCAGGTGCCGGTATTGCAGTAATACCAGCAATACAAATGTCAGTCTCCGTATAAACGGAGATTAGATGCAATACCGGCACCAGCCAGTAGGTGGAGCTGTGTGTGTGGAGAGAGGCAGGGATAGGATGTTACAGCATCTCCCTCCCTGCCTCCTACTCACTGATCCGCAGGGGGAGCAGCTCTGCCCAGAGAGTCCAGACAGAAGCTCCCAGCCTGCAGAAACCACCTACACCTCAAGTAAGGGGGAGGAGGGGGGGCTGCAGAGCGAAACGGGGACATAGAGCGACACGGGGAGATTAAGGGACTAAGATATTGCAAGACATCCATATATACACTAGAAGCAAAAGTTTTTGGGTGATTTTACAGAATCTCTTATGTCACTCCTTGTAATACACATCATGTGATGTCACATACAAAATTTATTATGCAAATTAGTAAGGCTAGTATTTTTTTCCCCAAGAAAGGTGGCAACACCAACTACTTTTCGCATACTCTTGCTTAAGTATGGAAACTTAAGAGGGATGTAGAGGAACAAAACTTGTGTGGACTGGCTGACAATGAAATTAGTTTAGGTAATGCTGACTTTGGTCTCCAACACTGTGGCACGTTCCCTTTCTTCTACACTCACTACATCCAGCTTTTCTCTGTCTCAGACTGTATACCAGGTGCTTCTGCTTGCTAGTAAGAAGGTAAGGAGACAAGTGGACATGTGACTGCTAGGGGACAGTCTTTAGAAAGAGTGGAGCGAGTGCATAATTAGAAACATTTATGCCAAGCTCAGGGTGCTGTCTTCATAGTATGCCCTTTGTTGGCCAACCTGCATGATTGGCAGGCAGCCTGACATGCATTTATGCCAGGCTGTCCTTAAAATTCTTTGGGCATTCTTTTTGGGTGCGTTCGCCCCTTTCGGCAGTTCTGGTTACGTGATTCGCGTGAGTGGCCCACCCTTTTACCTTGACTTCCTGCTTCACTGGACACTGCTGTTAGGGGGTATAGAATTACTTGAAAGGTGAAAGCGTGAGATTAGCATAGGGTATGTGTTTTCCCATAGCTGCATCCTATGAGTTTCCCTCCAGCACCATCTCTATCAGATACATGACGCTTGGGAGGTAGGACTGCTTCAGTGTGTTTGGTCGATCAGATTTTCTAATTAGGCACATCATAATTGTCAGCACCAGGCCCATTGGGCTCTTAATCTGACCCTGGACTCTGTACATAGCATTAGCTCACTAACCCACTCTTCAATATTAAGATTCTAACCTATTCAACTGTTGTGCAATGTACAACAAAACAAAATTCAGCAAAATTGGTCATTACTCAAAGTGTCAGAAGTATTAAGAAACACTACTATAATGGAAGCTTATGGGTATGGCCTCGTAACAGCAAGCAGAATCAAGTTCTGTGTAATAACTTTTTTAAAGTTTTGATATTTTTAAGGAAAAGTAAATTAAAAACTCAGTAAAGACAGATCTCATTTCATTTAATTAAAAACACACACACACACACAAAAAAAAGAAAACAGACACAAAACTTGCCTTTAGAGGTAAATATTGTGAGAGAGGCTTATCAAATCCACCAGGTACACTGCAGTATTCCTTGGGGTATATAAGTGTGCTGGATCGTAGCAGATGGTGCAGTAGGTTACAGGACAGAGTGTAGCCCTGCTTGCATTTGAAGTGCAGGGTTCTCTGAAGAATCTTTACGAGCTGATCTTTGTAGGGAAGCAATTTTGCTGCATCAACTCTTGTTATCTATGGGAAAAATAAAAATAATGTCAAATCTAGTCATAACCATTGCTAAAAATAAGATCTAATGATAATTGCAAAACAAATGGCTCCCAGTCGAGGCACAATAAATGCATACGTACAGTAAACACATTACTTTATATAAAACAAAGCAATGGCAGACTTGTGATCTTTACAGTCAGTCAGTTTTAGGTGCATTTTAAGACCACTGTGATTTCAACAGAACATTGCTAAAAAAACAAAAAAAACAAACTAAAAAAAAACAACTTATTTTTAGAAGACCAAACTGAAAAATTCAGGTGCAAAAAGAAATATAAAAATAACCCACAACAGAATGGGGAATAAAAAAATGCTCCGACTTGGCTGTAGTAAAAGCATGGCTATTTTAGTCTACATATAGTAATCTGATTTTCACCACAATGCTTTGTTAACTTGAAAAAAAAATAAAATAAAAAAAAATAAAGTTTAAACAGGTTTGCAAGAAAAAAAAATGTGTTTTGCAAAATTTAGGCAAAAGCATTAAGGGAAATGCTTATATTTCTACTTATCCCTTAATTTTTCATGCCACTACAATTCACTGCTTATTGAGTACACCCTTAAATCATATCAATGCATCCCTAGTAGACTTGTACATTAAAAGGCATTGGATTTGTTCGAACAGCTTAACCCCTTAAAGACACATGATTCCCTTTTATTCCAGAAGTTTGGTCCTTAAGGAGTTAAACACATTATCTGTTCATGAACTAACCCATAGTTCCAGGATCTCTATGAACAAGACCCCACAAATGATCGGTCATCGAATCGCTCTGGCGCAAATTAAAAAGGCATTTGATTCGCTCAAAGCAGGTGAAACGTTAATTTACAAAGTCTAAACCCTTGATATACTGCAAACATGGCACATACCTGAGGAATTTATTCGATACTGAATTTTGATTCATTGAAAACAGATTAACAAAATCTCACCTTATGAGATGGAAAAATATTTCAGTTGGGTACCTACTCTGCAATCAGGCATCCTTACAATAGTCTTCAATTTGCCACAATTCACTGGTTAGTTGGTAAACCCCAGAGTGAGGGCTCAGTATCATTAGGGGGTGGAAGTAAAAAATGATACAGGAAAACTAGTGATATATAGCAAGTGTAAGACACAGATCAAGAGTTATGCAGGGGAGAAGGACCACAGGCTAGGTCATCAACAAATACATTCGTCACCACCACTAAATATTATTGCAGTTAGATATGGAGAGAGACACACACACAGAGATAGATATATCTATCAATATAGATTTATTTACCTCAGAAAGAAGCTGCAGGTTCCATAGTAACTCTTTATCCAACTCTTCCTCACGTAGGACATCATCATCTGAGGGAGAACATGAAATATACATTAGATTCTACTTATCTGAAGTACAAACTCTAGTCCATGTTCAATCATGTCAGCACACTACATGGAGAGTTACGACTTCAAAATTAGGCTTCTCTATTTAGGATTTTAAGTAAATATCTTATACATCACATTTTAGATACAAAAAGGTTTAAATTGTACTCTGGTAATTAAATAATATATTGTGGTTAGTGTATTTTTATTCAGGTTCCTGAACTTGAAAAGCTCATATTCTATAATACATTGACTAGACAAGCCCTCTGAACGTGCCCTCTGGTATCTGGCACCAAGACGTTAGCAGGAGATCCTTAAGTCCTGCAAGTTGCGAGACGGGGCCTCCTTGGATTGGATTTGTTGTTCTAGCACATCCCACAGATGCTGCTGTTAGCAGCTTTGAATAACATGCTGAGATACTTAAGTGTACCACTGGCCACGGGGGCAGTGAAGTTGAAACATGCAAACTTTAACATGACTTAAATGGCCACAGGTCGTATTACGTATAACAAATTCTCACTAGGTCTGGTAGAGTAAGTGGTAAAGGTTATACACTGCTAGCCGTCTTTTAGAGCCCGTCAAGTGCTATGCATCAATGAAGTTCTAAATATAAAAACCATATCTAAGTTCTAGGCTGCTTCCTTTACTGAATGAAACCATGCATACATATCTAGCTTAAAAGTCTCAGGCCCTTAGATTATATGGACTCATTTTTAGCTAGTTTCACAGGTCGACTGACTGACTGTTGAGCCATAGTGCCTCCCTGCCAGTCTGTACTGTAAGTTGGTCAGCCGATACCCACGACTAGCAGGCCGCCGGTCCAGGCAGAGAGTGCGTGTGTGCTGCCAGACCCGGAGTTCTCTGCATCGATGCACCGGCGTCAGGTATTTTAGTCTCCGGCTCGGGTTTGAGCCCTTGGGTCTTTTCGGTGCCTGTGGTTGGCTCTGTGGTGCGCTCTGTGGTGCGTGTTTCTTCCTCCGTGGTGAGTTAGTCGCAAGGGGTCGGTCTCTGCCCGGTCGGGTTGTGGTGAGGCCATGGTAAGGTGAATAGGCGGATTTGCGTAGGCGCCATGCTCTCCGGGCACCCGGATCGGGAGCTTGTTTTTGTGTGGTTGGGCGTCTATTGCCCTTGTGCAGACGGGGGGCCCGGAAGTTTTTCTGGGGCGCTTATTTGTGTGGGTTCTCAGTGAGGCTGAGTGTTGCTTGTGGTGTATGGCGTCGGGTGGTGCGTGTTGTGGCTCACCTACATGCCGCCCTTTCGTTCTCGTGTATTTCAAAAGGTGTGTCTTTCTGCTCCCTGTGCCCTTGGTTCCGCACACCCTGAGGTGGCGGTGCTTGTGATTTTACCTAAGGCATTTGCATAAGGTCCCATAGCTTGGTCCAGAATTGGTCAAAGGCTGCATCCAGCTGCAGTTCTCTGTCCCTTGTGTGTGGTTTCTCTAGCTTGTCGCCGCCATCTTAAGCAGGCCATGTGCTTGGTAGCCCTTCTGTTTCTTTTCTGTGATCTGCGGTTTCAGGCTTCGTCTGTTTCTCCGATTGCCCACGATGGACCGAGATGACCCCCATCGGTCCAAAAGGGGGGGGGTGGTAGGAGCTGGGTACCCCTGGAAGTCCATACTCCGGTCCGCAGCGTGGTGAGCGGCAGTCTTTCCACTGCCCGATCTCTGGTAGGCCTCGGGTGGTAATGCAGGGTCTCGGTGGGTTACACGTTTAATTTTGGCACCCAAGGGTTCACCCAGGTGTTCCCTACTTAATGGCTCCTCTCCTGCATGCTCTTGTGCAGTTTTGGGGGGGTTAATTCCCCAATTTGTGCCGTTTTGAGCAGGAGCCGAGGTGCAGCACAACCGCTCCGTTTGAATGCTAGGCTCCGCCCCCCAGCATATATATTTAAAAAATATAAAATAAATACATTTGTGTAACCTGGAGAGGATCGCAGACATTAGAAGAGTGCCATTATTTGAAAAAAAAAAAAAAAAAAACAACATAAGCCAGTCTTATAAGTAGTTTGTTCACAATCAACACATAACAATGGAAACGGTTGAGATGTAATATTTTAGGAAACTATTCATCTTTGTATATATAAAAAGGTCCGCAGGCTCAGAGAATGTAACAATAGGAATTGTGAAGGAGAAATAAAAAGGGCAAAACTTACTGAGAGTGAGCTGAGTTATAATATTGCAGCAATGTGGCAGAAACCACTTCAACGATTCCACAGGGTGACACTAAAACAAAAAATAAAAATTTATTAAAACACACATGTCACCAACAAACGAAAAGCCACCCATTTTAAAGTAGACTTGCCATCTATAAAATGGTTTTACAGCATGGCTAACTCCAGAAAAGCTTCCTTTAAGTAGGCAGGCAAGTGAAGACTCTGCAAATTCACAAGTGCCAATTATTTTCATAGGGATTGCTAGTTGGGGGTTTTAGAGGCTGAATTCCTGAATGTCAGCTAGTAAAGCCCCACATTTCTTTAACTCCTTTTATATGGTCTGCGGTCCCTCTACATCTCTACAAATCCCAGCAGCCTCTGCGGCTTTACTGGCTGCAAAACTACTGCATTGCTATATCTGTCAGGTCAGACAGGGACTCACCCCCTCTTAATTAATATGTTTGATAGGGGACAGGCAGTAAGGGGGCAGCTTTCCCAGTATGGCAGTCTCTGGGCACTTGCGGTCAATGCTTCCTCACAGTGTGTGAGGTTTGCAGATGGACCGACATTTAGGTGTGTGAGGAAATCACACTCTTGTCCTCACCGAGACACATCCAAACAGCAACAGAGCAAGCAGTGACAGCAAGGGCTGACAGAGGCACAGTTCACTAGATCACCAAGACTGGGATAGGAGAGGGAGAGAGGAGGAGATATAGATTAAATCAGGGTAAATGTGCAGTGACTGGAGGTAACATAAAAAAAGGGGTTCTATGAAAATACTCAGGGGTGTGGGTATAAAATGGAAGGGTGTATGACAAATAACATGAGTTCAAATTAAGGAGAGATCCTAAACAAGAGGTATTAAAAATGTTTTGTTTTTTTGTTTTTAAATATTCGTGTTTTTGCCCATCCTTACTTGCCATAAATATGATTATTACTAATACTCTCAATTCCTTGATAGCCAGGACATTAGGGCAGTATGTGTAAACATCACTTTTGGTGAACTGATGTAAATGAAAGCTAGTGTTTGCCAGTGATGGAGCTAAAAAACAAAAACCCAAAAAGTTTAAACAGCTATTTGTAGGATAAATAAATGAATACAGACTTTAACACAAAGACTATAAGTGTAAAATAAATATTTGCACCTTAACAGCAGCCCGGCATAAGTCTGCAACCATTCTGCCCGAAACTCTTGTCTCAAACAAATTGGATACTGCAAAATTGAAAACCTTTTCCAGGGCTACCTGTAAAGACATCAAAATGTGACAAAAAGTCAGCCAAAAAAAAAAAAAAAAAAATCACACACACACACACACACCACATGTAAAAGTCACTATTTTCTACTAAAACACTTGTCTAAATATCCTGAAAAATAAAATGATAGAATCTTCAGTTTGCTTGTATTTTTTAGTAACCATAAGGTTCAAAAGCAAAATGACAACTTCTGGTCCTCTGACTAATCGCAAAAGCAAAAAACAGATTTGTGATCGGAGTAGGAATTAACTGTAAAGCAAGCTTTGGCATTTTTATCTTATTGTTCCCGGTTTTGTTTACGTATTCGCCATTGGTTTGGTTTAACCCCTTAAGGACACAACGTCTTGAATAAAAGGGAATTATGACGGAATATTTCCTTTATGTGTCCTTAAGGGGTTAAAGGATACCCCCCCCAGATGAGGCATGTTGGTATTTTGATTCTGGACTGCCCCTGTGTGCGAGGCCATTCTGATAATAAGCACAGGTATAGGTTCACAACTGTAATAAGATTTATTAGCAAAGAACATTTTACATTTGAGCAGGACTAATCAAGATTAAAACATTTTTGCCCATTTTCCATGTTCTCTAAAGCTTATCTTTTCATGTAGACATTGGTATCGAACTGAGTTTGTGAAAAGACCTGAGCTTTCTACACAGCCTGGTTTCAAAATTTACACTTGCCAATAGCCAACGGTGAATGAGAATGTATTTCTAGCATGGTGTGCCATGGGTCATCCAAACTTGCAGAAACCTTTAAAGCCTGGCTAGTAGTGTAGAGGATATTTTAAGGCATAGTGAAAGTTTGCTCACTTGCAGTTCTTACCAAATAAAAATCACAGTACTTGATACTGGCAAAGTATAATCCACAGCAGTGCTTTACAGGACGAACTGAAGGTGTTGGGAGGGGGAGACTGTCCGCTCTCTTTGGTGTCCAATGGACATTTTATTATAGAAAGTTCTCTCAGGAAGATAGAGTTAGATAATGCTCAAACACATGAATAGATATACCGATTACTCAAGCGGATTGTACTTGGATTATAGAACTCGGAAATTAAAGGATTTACGGACTCTGCGGTGCTGAGGTTTTTAATTGGTGTATTTGCCATCTTAGTTACCAATAAGTTTGATAACTGTGCAGGTTTAAAATCAATTAGTATAACAAAACATGTGCATCTCAAGCAGGATGATGGTTTGTACAAAATCTGCACAGGGTCTTAGCGTAATGCAGAATAGATTTTAAAATCCACAGACTAACACGCACTCAGAATAGAGAATTATGGCATTACTGCAGTCCATCTTGGTTTCATATTTAAGTGCTTTTTATACTCAAAACTACTTAAGTTTTTTTTGGTTTTGGTTTTTTTTTTTTTTAAACATGGCCAGGTTTACAGAGTAATAGGTCCTGAAGAACAAACCTTGAAGATTTCACTGGAGCACTGTGTGAATATTGTGCTGAAAGTAGTGGTAAGGCCCAGCTCCACCAATGTCTCAAGCGTGGTCATTTTCTCCGTCTCCGTCTCCTCACGGGTTTGTTCCAGAGAACTGCTTTCAATGAGGGCAAAACACCTGGGGGGCAGGTTATTTTATTTCATTAAATACAATGTTATTAACGTTTTAATTAAACACTTTTGCATTCAGCATGAAAGATGAACATAAGTTAGAAAATAACCCTCTCTGTGTCACACATTTTACCATTCAGTTAAGAAACACAGGCACGCAATCCACATTCCTATATCTAAAGCCAATACCAACAGGACTGTGATGGATCTCCAAATGGTTCCGGCTTCTTTGACGTTTCCTAGCTACAGCACATTTTGTTCTGTAATAAGCGCATGGAAACAGTGCACTCAACCATAAACACCTAATGCTACCCAGTCTAAACAAAGCATGCAATAAACAAAATAATTAAATTTTTTACTAAATACAGAACACCAAAACTATTTTTTATTTAGCCATATTATTTACTTATACATTTTATATGAGAGAGAGAGAGAGAGAGAGAGAGAGAGAGAGAGAAAAAAAAAAAATTTGCACTGATTTGAAAGAAACCAGAGGTAAAAACCAAACAAACAAAATATATACCTGTCCATGAACTGCAGGACAAAGTCTTCAAACTCTGCAGTAGCTGAGCAGAGCTCCCTCTCCGCCTTACAGAAAAATAAAGGAAGTCAGTGACCAACAGCAATCACACAACTTACTACACAGACTGTAAAATAAAATCAAACAGTTTGTAAACAAAACTTTTACTTCCATTACAGTAGAAAATCTACAAGGTTTACAGACAATTTATTGAAATTCCATACCATAGCTTTGTACGTTACTAAACCTCTATAGAACTAATGAATCCTAAAAAGGGAAGAAAGTTTGAGGTTTAAGAATCAACACTAGAGACACCTATCGTCACACATCCAACAGCCAATCACTCATTCAGGTTTTTGTTTATTTTAAAAAAATTTTTTTAACTCTAAGATAATGTTACCTCGGAAAGATCACTTCTCTCTTGCAGCAGTGACGAGCAGTCTACTAAAGGCACCAATGTGGAAAATGTTGAGATAAACTGGAATGTGATCTGTTAGGGGTTAAAAGGGATTAGTACAAATCCTATATTGAGAACATACAGTTAACAAATGTACTGAATGAGTCACAAAGACATGCTTCGTTAAAGTGACTGTCACATTATAGACTTTTTACACATTTTACAAAGACCCCCGATGGCGACATCGCCGCTCTGAGTGTCGAGGCCCAGAGATTCAGCAATGGTGAGCTATATTTAACTGATGCTGTACCACACGAACGCCGCTATATTCTTATTTCAGCTCATGGCACTTAATCCACCAAGAGCAGACATCAGAGCTGTACCCTCGGGCATGTGTGACGATACAACATTGATATCCATTGAGGTTCCTGAATGGGCATGAGAGCCTCAATGGATATTATCTAACGATGAGCGAGTTAATATTCTTATCGCCATCACTGCTATGGAGGTGACAAAACTTGATGGTGGTAACGCTGCTTCTGGTAAAAAAGTTTAAACATGGTCTTTACGTTTAGGGATAGACCAATTATATTGGCCGTTATGCTGGATTTTGGCAAATATTGGTATCGACCACTATTGATACCGATGTTGCGAGAGGTGGCAACGGCTCAAAGCACACAGTGCCAGTGAGTCCTCAAGGCGGAACACGCGGCATCATTAGGGCGCAAGAATCTAGTGATTGTCAGGAAGGAAACGCACAGCGCTCCCCCTACCAGTCACTTGAAGTAGCGTGGTCGAGAGGAGCAGAGCGGACCATGGTACAGGAGCTTCAGTTTCCTGTACTCTGCCAGATTGACAGGAAATGCTCACAAAGAGCACTTTCGGTCAGTCCGGCCGGGTACAGGAAACTGAAGCTCCTCTACCACGGTCCGCTCTGCCACGCTACAAGAGGACCTCAAAAGGGGGAGGCGGGTGCGGGGGTAGAGCCTTAAGGGACAGAGAGGGGAGAGGAACACTAAATATTATTGAAAAAAAATCTGACTAGCATGTATATGTTGTGCATTTACCACTGCATTAAAAAAAAATTAAAAGATTTACAAAAATAAATAATTAACATGTTCAGTTAACAGTAGATTTGTGTATAAATTGTTTCTTTTTTTTCACAATGGTAAATGTACAGAATATCGGTAAATTATCGGCCATCGGCCTGAACATTCACAGATTAGCAATATCTGCTCAAATTTGTTTATTTTTTTAAATCAATATTGGTCGATCCCTACTTCCGTTATCTTAGATCTTTATCCATGATTCCTTGTTTAATAAATAACACCATTATCCGCTTATCACAAATGTGTACTAGGCTATTAAACACGTTTACATTTCTATTTCGCTCATAAAGAAATACTGTAAAATACTTCTAACACAGCTGGAACAAAGTATAATCACTTTAGTACAGTCACTGCCAACATGACTGGCACCTTGGGTTAAGAAAAGTGAAAATACAGTAATACATGTAATAAATAATATACATTTAATAAAACATGGAATATTGTATATCTGTCATCTTGTAATTCATTAATTATGATTAAAAGAATTTGCCAAAATTACCAAGGGAAACCTTTTTTAATTTGAGAATCTTTAAGTAGAATTATTTACAGGATTATTAAAGGGACACTATAGTCACCTGAACAACTACAGCTTAATGTATTTGTTCAGGTGAGATCTATAGCTCCCTGCAGGCAATCTAATGTAAACACTGTATTTTCAGAGAAAATACAGTGTTTACATTGATTGATCGGAATACCTCCAGTGGCCATCACTCAGACGGCCACCAGAGGGACTTCCTATCATGTAGGGCCCTAAAAAGGCCTTGTACATGTCAGACGTATTAAGATACGTCTGATGTGTGCAGGAGAGAGAAGGCACCGTGTGTGCACCTTCTCTCTCCTGCCTGTCAGCAGAGGAGAGGGGGCAGGCAAAGACCGCGAGCTGAGCTGTCAGTCAGCTCAGGGCCGCACACTCCGCACGCATGCGCTCAGGACTTCATAAATGCCGCCCTATGAAGTATGTTCGCATGTGCGGCAAAGCCGCGCATGCGCACGCGGGAGCAATGACACTTCCAAATGGAAGCGTCTGATTGCTCCCTGCTCGCAGCCGCCTATTTCGTCATTTTGACGAAATAGGGGGCGCGGCTTCACGAGGCTCCCGGCGCTGGAACCAGGTGAGTAAACAACTCTGCCTGGAGAGTCCCTTTAAAGAAAGAATCATTGGGAATTCAAACAAGACTTTCACATTTAGTGTCTAAAAATTGCTTTAAATGTGCAGCACTGACATTCAGTGTCTCCACACTCTGCAATGAGGTGCTGAACGTTGCTCAGAGATACGATTCATTGCAACTCTAGCAGGAGATCCTGAATGGCACAACGCTGCGTTTTGCCACGCACATTCGATTGGCTGAGGAAAAAAAATTTACAAAAAAAAAATGATGATCTTGTAGGCAGAGTCGCAGAGCTGGAATAAAGGCGAGTTTAACGCCTTTTTAATAGTGGACAAGGGGGCCAGTGGGCTAAATAGCAATCTTAGAGCTGTAGTGTCAGGAACACAGGTTTATATCCCTGACATAGTGTTCCTTTAGGTCTGCTATTATTCCAATTCAGCCATTTTGACAACTCTCCCCTCTGTCAATAACACTGTTAGTTATCTCAGCCTTAAGGAACTGTACTTTGTTCTTACATGGTTTCCTAGATCCCGGTTTATATGTGATCAGTTAGTAATGAAAAGAACAATTTATGGAATTAAAGTGTCAGTGTTTAAATACAATGTTGAATTACTAAATTAAACTCCAGTTTTAGATTACATACAATTAAACAAACCATACTCACCATACATTTGCTGAAATCATTTGGATCAACCCCAGGAAGTGCTCTCATCAACAGAGGTAGCATGTGTGTTGGACCTTCTGGGAACCACCTGCCACCGGATACAAGGCTGCGTGCCACGCCAATTACACACGTTAATGTTGCTATAAGCTGGTGAGGCTCAGTTAGAGTTTCCAAAGCTGGATATGTTCTGCACAACAGAGAAATACACAGGATTTAACAAAAACACTGTTGCAAACTGCTTGGGCCAAGTGAAATTGGGTTCTGGTGACATCAAACTAGGGGACCCACGTTATTTATGTAGACAGAAATTCAGTATTAAATTAAGGAAAATCCTGCAAAACCGAGACAGAGACACTTTAAGACAGTCAGAGCTTTATCTCGTTTCAAAGCACACCTAATGTAAAAAATAACCGGACAACCTTCAAACAGGTAGATCAGCTGCTTGCGGCCAGTGATTTAAAATCTGCATTTTAGCCGTTTTACATTATATTTTTCTCTGTATTGGTTAATGTGATACACCGAGAACTGTAAACTAAGGGTTTGGGAATGTGGTTGTTTCTCTGAAACTTACCTTTCAAGTACTGGGGGAATAACAAGTTCCGGGCGCATTAGTGCAAGGTTCTGCAGGGCCTGGGCTGCATCACCACTTCCAGTTTTGCTGAACATGGCCAGCAGTACAGGCTGGATTATACTTTCCACAAAGTCTGTCACATCTTGGTCACTAAGCTTGTGACTGTCAGGAACTGGGGTCAACCAGGAAGGCTTCTTGTACCTTTCCCTGTGCAACCTCCGGACAAAACAGCATGGCAACCTCTGAAGCAGTTTCATTAGTTTTGCCTAAAGTAAGAAGGGGGGTGCGTGGAGATGGAAATAAGACAGTTTCAGAAATTGAATTTAATACAGATCTGCTCCAAAGGCAGTTTTAGAGCAGTAGTAAACCATGCTACATTATATCACAAACACACAAAAAGTACCAGGGGTGATTAACATTACAATCCAGCTTTTGGTAATTGGTTGGAAACGGCTAATGGGCGGTTTATTTCCACTTGAGCTGATTAAATACATACATTTTGGTCACCAATGCACTACATTGTTTTTTTAAAGGAACACTATAGCATTAGTCCCCCACTCGATTTGCGATAAAAATTAAATGAAGGATATACCCCCCCTTTTTTAGTGCAGAAGCTTCCTCCGTGTTGCTTACCTTTCCACCTTGGGCATGGAATCCCCGATTGTCTAATCCAATGCTCCTTGGAGAACCTGAAAGCATTGCGTTACTACTCTGGGGCCTCTGCATCACATGACCAAGTTTTCCTCTGTCACACTGAAAGCCACTAGAGGCACTAACGTGGCACTGACAGTCACTCACTGAGGAATCAACCCTGCAATGTAAAACAGTTTCTTAAAAACTGCAGTATCTTACATTGCAGGGTTAAAAGGACAGGTCCACTGCTGCCAGGCCACTTCATCTTAATCAAGTGGCCTGGGTGACTTTAGTGGTCCTTACAAGTGTTCGGCAACCAATAGTGCAAATGGGACTTTATACCAGACATAAACCAGTCATGTTTAAGAGATGAAAATCCTGGCAAAGAGTTATTAGCAATGTATTAATAGTTAATGAATCTTGAATTGTGCTTTGAGAACACTTGGGCAACACGTTTTAAAAGTCAGAAAACATTATCAGTTACCAATGCTAAATTGTAATTAATACCAAAATTAGCAATTTATTATTTATTTAGATTGAACAGAGTACACTAGACAGCACAGAAACAAACAATCTCAAATACAAAGAAACCTCTTGGAAAGCTATAAACACCTGGTTCCTGTTACCGTGGACTGAAATCGGCATCCTTCTTAACAAGTAAGGAGATCAAAGACTTAAGAAGGGATTTAAAAGAGCAAGTCACTGCCTTGACATTTCCTAGAGAAGCAAGTATGCTGTATGACCAAATGCACAGCACCAAGCCCATTATCGGTCTGCCCAGGGATCAATTCTGAAGAGAGTATCTTGTGACTTTACTGCCATGATTGTTCCACTGTAAATCTAACTGTGCTCAGTGAGACTACTAGAGGGACAATATAATCCATTCATTAGACACTATGACGAGCAATCTCAACACCGGAAGCAAAGTCTTTACACACCGATGATAAATTAAGATGCCATTACTGTATTACTTACCAACCACCTCCCATTGTTGGATGGATGGTAAAAAGATGCTATGCTATTGAAGAGCCCCGTTAAGTGTGCCTGCGCAGTCTTGCTTGGACCGCCCTAAATAAAATAAGGAAAAACATTTGAAAAAGCAGCACCTAATTGTTTACATGTGTTACAAGCATGCATGAAGTGAATAGAGCAGAACGGCAAAACAAACGGTAATGGTAAATCTGATGGAACGAGTAAGCACTAGGTTTACTGACCAGCACAAAATAAATAAATAAAAATGATTGATCCCACATTGGCAATGTGAGGTTTTTATTTTAAGTATATGATCAATTGAAAACCAAAAATCCACAAAATTTAGATAAAAATATGAAGATGGAAATCTAGCCATTTTAACACTTTTTTAAAAAACTTTATTTTTAAGATGTCATTTTTAAGTCACCCACTTCCACTCATTCCTGCATCCATGCCGCCTGTGCGCTCCTTTGATTGGGTGCACGCCATTAAAGGACCACTATAGGTACCCAGACCACTTCACCTTAATGAAGTGGTCTGGGTGCCAGGTTCCTCTAGGATTAACCCTTTCTGCTGTAAACATAGCACTTTCAGAGAAGGGCAGAGAAACGGCTATATTTACAAATGGGTTAATCCAAGCTCTAGTGGCTGTCTCATTGACAGACGCTAGAGGCGCTTCCGCGCTTCTCACTGATTTTCACAGTGAGAAGACACCAGCATCCATAGGAAAGCATTGAGAATGCTTTCCTATGAAACTGGCTGAATGCGCGCGCGGCTCATGCGCATTCAGCCGATGACGGGAAATGAGGAGGAGAATAATAAAAGAGAATAATAAAAAAGAGTAACAAATAGCTAAAAAGTCCCACTTTAAATATTACTTTTCTACTTATTTTATTTACCTTGGATACCTGATTCCGTTCAATTCCTGGTTACCTTCATATTCCCTGGTGGGGATGATACCACCTATGCCATACTGACTAGAGCAAGTTGTGCTCTAGCAAATGAGAGTACGTTACTATTGTATTTCTATTTCCCCACATATTACCTGTATCCTGCTCGGAACTGCTAAGACGCACTCTGCAGTATATATCCTGAGACAGGGATTGTACCGTCCACACGCATTAACAGCTGAGCTCTGGGATAGCTCTAGGAAATGTGAGTGAAACCACTTTAAAAAGTACCTACACAATCCGCTTGTTATATTTATGATATTGCACTATTGTTTCTTCTATGTTCTTTTACTTTGAGGTCAATTGGACATAGACCATTGCATATACCCTTGTGTACGTATACAATTTATTTGTATCACACTGTCTAGGGCGCGGTTTCCTAATCCTATCTGTCCACACTGGTATATTTTTCTGGCACTATAGTGGTCCTTTAAGCAGGGTGACCCCGGCCATGACGCGGACCTCATTGCCAGCATGCTGACCACAGTGCGACATCAGTTACTGCCTTCCTATAAACCACCAGTGTGAGGGTTCTCTGGAATTCTGTTAAGTAATCACATGGTTTAACATCCAGTAAGCCTGCGCATGATAAGGGCCCACAGCAACTATGCATGGATTAAGCATTCTGCACATTCGGAGAAACAAACATATATAACCCCCTGCTAGCAGAGGGGAAAGAACAAGGCAATGCCAAAAGGTACCAATGGCTGTGACTCACCATCATTGCTGTGATCCATACTACCACATGACCAATGTCATAGGCATTGGTGAGCTGCCTCGGGAGCAATACCTGGCTGCTTCCCACAGGAAGATTAAGGTTTCGCAGGATCCTGGTGAAGATCTGAAGTTAAAAATAAAATATTAAGTTAACATAAAACTAACAAATGTTAGGTTCTAATGTGTGGGGTATACTGATAACTCTGGTTTAAGACACTTTAAAAAAAATAAAATAAAAAAATAAAACAACCCACTAGATTTGATATCAGAGCACCTAGGAAATAAGAAAATAGAGCTTGCATGAAAACACAATTTAGGCCGACAAAGCCAAACAATGACTAGAGCAGAGAATTGTTCCAAATCAGCACTTTCTGCAATGTATTGTGTATCATTGCTGGTATTTTCAAACGCCACTGCCAATTTTGGGTTTCACCGGAAAATGGTTTGCAACATAAGCAAACATTGAAACGAAATTACAAAAACTGAAAATAAAAGGTTCTCCACACCAAACATATAAATCATAATAAATGAGAGAGCCTTTCATAAGAAAAATACAATTACACTGAAATAACTCCTGCGCGACAGCAAAGACTATAATACAAAGCTCCAATACATACAATTAAAAAACAAAGACAAAAGAAAAGCGTTACTTTGGAGTAATACTAAAAACATCCAGTTATTTAAATAAGCGTAGGGATATGAGAATGCAAAAGCAACGCTTTTCTTTTCCAGGTAGACTTGGTAAAACAAGGCACAAAGAACATCGTAACAAGGTTTTATACAGCTACCTGTAAATGTAATCCTATGGATTTCAATTTACAAAATGTCGAGGGAAAAAAAGCGATTTACCTTTGGTACATAGGGATCCCAATCGATGTACCCAATATTGTCATTTGCCAATCGTGCAAAGAGACTGACCAGATGCTGCATAAAAACAAAACAGACAAAATGCTAGATCTGTAAATTTAAAACAAAATAAAAACAAAGTAAAAACCAAAGTGGATAAAAGAAAAATTTGACCTATGATATTTTTAAGAATTTAATCTGTAGGTTAAAGATACACTGCAGAGCCCTAAAACACTTCTGTAAGCTTAAATGCCTTAAGAGGTATCTGTGTGCCCCATTATTTAATGAAATTGCCTTTTTGCAAGAGAAATCAGCAGTTTTAGAAATACCCTTAGTAACGTTACAGCCGGAAGGGTTTTAAATGAGAACAGAGTCCTTCTCATACAGAGTTATTCTCACTACAGTGCAACTAGTCAGGAATTCAGTGCAAACTTTACAACCAAATTAGCTGAAATGGAAGTATAGCGGACATGAAGAAATTTTTCCCAATTTGGCTATTTGGACGTTTCACTTTTGAATTATTCGTAGAAAGCCGGGTAGCAGAAACAGTAAGTCCTGGGCTAAACCATTGTCTTCCAAATTGCTACATAGAATACAAAATGATTTCAGAATCAGTAGTTATTGCCTAGGGGTGCAGAAAAAAAAAAAAAACTCTTACAGTGTGTCACTTAACATAATCATGAAAGTTGACTATACAAATGATCCTTTAATACGTACCCCTTCCCACTGAGGAAGATTCTGTACGGAAACCCACAGAGCCAGTAATTCATCAAACCAAAGCCTGAAAAGGAATAAAATTAGAAAACATCAAATCCATAAAAATAAGCACAAAAAGAAAAACAGGAGACAGAATAGAGCACTGTAGTGGTTATGGTATTTGTTCCTCTTTGTATGACATTAACTTGAAGTGGACCAGTCAGCTCTGTTTAAGGTCAATCTAGTAGCTACATAATTAAACAGTATAAAACTGACAGTGTTACAGAATTTCTGTTTACCTCCTTAAGTCACCTACAGACATCAAACACGAGAGTCAGCCAGAGCACTTGATCTCAACGAAGTAGTGTGGGTGCAGTATTTTGTTTTGAAACTGCAATGTTTGCATTGCATGAGAAATCCACCGCTAAAAGCGGTCTTCCTGACAGCCACTATTTTATTTATTTATTACAGTCATTTTAAAGTGCAGACATTATGTAGCGCTGTACAATTCAGGTAGAACATACAATATTCACAGACCAAAAAAAAAGGTAAAGAGAGTTCCAGCCCATGAGCGGAGATCTAGCCATTGTTGGATTGCTTTTATACAAAGTGCTTAGTTAGATAGTCTGTAAGGCGTTCCACCTTTTGGGAATCATATGCTGGCGATAGTAGTATTTAATTGAAGGAGGGGGTGTCGGCTGCATATATGCATTTCAAATCCATTTCTTCTCTAGGAAAATAAATGGATTGGAGGTTATCGTGTGTGAGGTCAGCTTGGAGGTGGACATAACCAAAGGAGGAGCTGGAGGCTGCAGCAAAGGAGTCCCATCGCTAGAAATTAGGTGAGCAACAGAGTTTAAATTCTTCACTAGCAAAGTGGGGGGTAGACAGAGGGGAACCTCTTCACTTATAAGGCTCCAGTGAGTAGCTTTATTTTACTTCTTTTTTTACGGGATGCTGTAGCTTTAAATTTAATAATCAGCACGAACAGTGAGGCAGCCTGTTCCAAATGCTATATTTAAACGGCTTATCTACCACACAGTCATGCCTAGTTTCTTAGCAGGCTTAGTATGGGATGTAAAATGCTCCTTTCACTGCTAATACGGGTCGACTAGCAGCAATAGACAGTGTTGCACATTGTGGAAAAGAGGTTCAAAGTGTAACTGTGAATGGTGAGGAACAAGAGGAAAATAAAATACGGAGTTACGTGCATTTCTTGATGAGAAATTTTGAGTGCTTTTAAAAAAAAAAAAAAATACCCACAAAACAAAAAGTTTTGCAGACACCCTACGGATTTTTACGGGTTAAAACAAATAAGCAACAAATTTAGGAAGCTATGTTGGGTCAAACCGTTCACATCAATTAATGCTAAATTACACATTCAGTACATAAATACCCAAAACATTTGAATGATGTCCTTCAGACACCGACAGACTGAGAATGGAACCTGGATTTATATGGTATACCTTAGCTATGCAACTCACCTAAAACCTTTACAATGTAGGTCTGGAGGTAGTGAGGTAGGCAAGAACAATTCAAGATAACTAATGGCCTTCTGCATGGTTACATCAAAAGGGCACATTAAAGGCCGCCATTCTTCCAACATCTCTGCTGTTGCATTATCTGGAAAATAACTTTGAAAGGGACACAAGACATGTGTTAGTCGTCTTTCATGCAACCAGAAAAGCATTAAAGGGACACCAGATTCAACTATAGTCACCAAAAGACCCCCATTTTGGAAGAGTGCAGATTACAATAGAAATGGACACTTCTGAATTAACCTGGTTACACCCACCTTCCCTGTACGTCCTGGTTTGGCTAGCTCAAGAGGTAGCAATTGCCCAGATAACCTGCATTGCATAGACTACTCATGCTGCAAGTGTGACTAGGGCTGCATAAACACCGTGGTTTAACTCCTAAATGACAGAGGATTGAGCAGTGAGACTGCGGGGGCATGATCTATAAGCCAAAACTGCTTCATTAAGCTAAAACATCTTTTGGCGACTCTAGTGCCCCTTTAATACAAAGATTGTTTTACAATAATAACAGAAAAAGTGCTTTGGCAGAAAAGTAAAATAGATAAAAGGAACCTTTGTATTTTTCTCTAAAACTATGCAGTTTGTTCCCTTGTATCGAAGCAATGGTATGTTTGGCATTTCTTCAGCAAGCAGTGTTAATTTTAGAACTTGTTTTAGCCTTAATTCTGTAATTCACAAATTCTCAGTAATGCGCACTTTAGTCAGTAATTTTGCCGATTCATTTAATATAAAATTATAGATTAAAGTAACAGGTTAGCACACCGTTTTTAAAGGGTTAATACTGAAGTCTCGATTGAAATTTGGGTTTGATTTTTTTTTTTTTTTTACCCTGATCTGACACAAAGTGCTTCATCGACTTGTATAAAAAAAAATAAATAAAATAAATCAATCCAAAATTACATTTCAGAATGTGCAGTTGGGGATTAATAAAAACTAAAGCGATAGATTTTGAATTGTATTTTTTACTAGTTTTTATGTTTCTTAATACTTCCACTTGAGGAATTCCTGACTGCAATAGATAGACCGGATTATTCCCAATGTATGGAACACTGAGAAAATTTAAATTTCATATATTAGCCCAAATTATTCAAATTGTAAAAAAAAAAATCTTCAAATCAGCTGTCCGCTTTTTATGATTTTGCCCTAAAATTTGAAATTCACTTTGAATTTCCGACAAATAACTGTTTGAGCATACCAAATGGAATATCTACTCTGGTGGGAATGGACAAACCAGTATCCACTGCAGCCGGCAAGATTTCATTTTTTTACGGCTATGTCAGGGCATAGCGAGACTAAAAAAGAAATACACCTACTAGAATTTTGGCTAGCAAAAAGTTTAGAATAAAATGAAGTTAATCACAAATGGCCTCCACGACCTTATTGCAAGAATCAGTGCGTGTAATATTTAATTTTTACATAAATAAAAACTTACGGTCGACAGGCTTTCACTAAAGTCTTCAGGACCCCCTCCACAGCACTGTAAAAAGGAGGAAAATAAATAAATAAATTGAGTAAATCCAACATCCAATGTTTATAACGATCGTGTTCTAGAACCGCAATTAATTGTGAGCATGCAGCTTACAGTAACCCACAGACTGCCCACTAAGTATTGGTTGACGGAATATTAAAGGCTATGTTATACACACACACACCATTTTAGTAAAAATGGATAAATAATTTCTATTTAAAGTAGGAAAGAAATATATACTATTCTATTAAAAAAATTTTTTTTTAAAAATGGTCCAGTCTTTGAGATTTCACAAAGTATGAATGAAAGTCCACCGCTCTCCAGCTGTCCCATGAACTTGGAAAGCCAGTCAGCCATTGATACCCAACTTCACAGGCAGAATACAAGTTTAATAGGACAGTAATGTGTCAACTTAAAGAAAATTTACACAAAGGGGCTTACACACAGAATGAATTTACATGTGAAACCTATAAACACTACGATTTTTACTTTCATGGCTCTGGAACGTTTTACCTCAGATAGCACCAATTAGTTTATTCCCTAATCATTGACGTAAAAACATCAAAAATCTAATGGTTCCCATCATCTCTTATTGAAGGAATAAATGCGTCCCATCATTTCATGTACATACTTTATATTAAAAAAACAAAACAAAAAAACATGCATTTACATTAATATTAAATGACAAGGTAAAAGGAATAGCTGTGGGTTTTTTGTTTTTTTAAGCACAAACTTGCATTTGTTTAGGAACCCACATAGTGTATCTACTCTACATGATCCTGCAAGCAGACTAAACTGAATAGCTTCACACCAGTGGGGATCACCATTAATACATTTTGTGCCCACTTTGAAGTTTTGAAAATTGCATTTAAAAAGCTCCCAAATGCCATGTTTGGTACATTCATTTTTTTATTTATTTAAATGTTATTTTTCTACAGCCAGGCTATAACATTAATTGCAGGGTTCTAAGCGACACCTAGGCACTTTATGCACACAGTTAGGCTCTCACGCAGCAGAAAGCAGACACGCACTCAAGCTGCATTTGTGACGTAAACACTCCTCTCACCAGGATTACATTTAACACAGAAATCTTTAAGGCTTCATGCGAAAATAAAATATATTCAGATGCAGTTCTGTTCAAACTGTAAGTGTAATGTGTAACGTTAATACTGGCAAGTCTAACAGCAGACTTTAGAAGCAAATATTGTCAAAAGGCAGACCCCAGCTGTTAAACTACATCTCCCACAATGCTTTGTCAACTGTAAGAGCAGTTTGCTGGTCAATCTTGATTTATTGTGTCCATTAGCACCAAAAGGAATACAGTTCACAGCTGAATAATCTTATTATATAAGGAATAGTTCCCCATGCTGTATTATGTCTGAGGAATGCCACAAAATTAAACTTGAAAAATAAATATATATATATATAAATAACATATCACATCACAATTTTCACATAAGCAATGGAGAATGAAACAAAAAGAAGGTATTGGCTTACTTCTAACATAAAATTATAGCCATGTCCATTACATATACACACAGTACATATACATTTTACAGTTACACACACTAAGAGTGGATCATCGTCTCTTGTGCCGTTTCTCCCACGCACCTGAAGGGGTTAGAACTTCTTCAGTTACTCACCTGAAGCCAGGACCAATGTCCCTCAGCGCTGGGTCGAGCTCCGCCCAAGGCCACGCTCGCATTAGGATTTCCCCCATAGGAAAGCATTAATTAATTCATGCTTTTCTATGGGGAAAATCTGACGCTGGACCAAAAGTGTTTCAGTTCCAGAAGTCCCTCTAGTGGCTGTCTGGTAGACAGCCACTAGAGGAGGAGTTAACCCTGCAAGGTAATTATTGCAGTTTCTCAAAAACTGCAATAATTAGTATTGCAGGGTTAAGGGACATGGGGAATTGCACCCAGATCACTTTAATGAGCGAAGGTGGTCAGGGTGCCTACAGTATCCCTTTAACTCCTTAAATGGCAGAGAATTGAGCAGTGAGACTACAGGGGTATGATCTACACACAAAAACTGCTTCATAAAGCTAAAGGTCTTTTGGTGACTATAGTTGAATCTGGTGGCTAATTATGAAGTCTCAGAAACCAGAACTGGCATACATTTTTCCACAGTTGTATATAAAGCTATGAAGTAACGCATAGCATACTTTTCTCACTGAGTTTTATGAATGGGGATTGGCGGAGTGTACCAGCTAATTCTTTTAGCCTATTAGTGGCGCCCATCTGCAGAAGTTGCCATGTAAAGTGGATTGGTGCTAAACTGTTTGTTAATGGCATGCTGCTCTGAGGCCACGGGGTGTAGGTGAAGGTAGCTTTTACTTACGCGAATCCCCCCCTCCCTTTCTTTGAGTAACTGTGGAGTAAATGCAGTGTCTGAGATTTTAGGGAGCACTGCCAGAGTGTTAAGTCTACTTTGGTATGTTCATTGAGGGACAAAGATAGCAAATCAAGTTATACAAATGGAGTTGTTTGAAATAGGAAGACTTCAAACATTTTCACTGGGTCTTAGTAAAAAAACAAAAAAAAAAAAAACCTCCCCCCCCAAAAAACCAAAAGAAAAATTAAATCATATGGTAATACTACAGTAACTTGAAAGTGGTACACAGACACAAAACAAAAAACATAGATCAGAATTAAACAACTTCCTCATAACCTAGCAAAATAAATACAATTTTGCAACAGAACTGCAAATATGCATTAAGAGTTTGAGAATTTTATACCTGGATAAAGCATTAGAATTCAGAAAGATGCACTTATGTGAGGTATAGATTCTACATGTTGGGTATATGGCCAGCTGGCTCTTTAGTCAATTCAGCAGGAAAGGTAAATCAAATATTGGATGACCGTGATAAGGAAAAATAGGGAACAATAGAAATTTGCCATTTACCTTGGAACATTGAATCTCTACTTAAAGTGTAATTAAAGTGGATTAACCGCAATTATTAAAAGTTAAGGGTGCTGTGAACAGTATGGTCCTAAATGGTTTCAATAATGTGACAATCTGGTATAACGAGGCAGGATATGGAGATTCACCAGGTGAGCGGTGGGTACACCCCCAGGGGAAGCATATAATTAGGCTGATGCTATCCCTCTTAAAATCAGAATATTAACCCTAGACCCAATGTCCAAACCAAATATGGGTCTGTTTTTTAGTGGGTCCCAAATGGTCACTAACAGGCAAATCATGTTCATCAAAACCCAGACAACAGCCCACAATAAGTAGAAAGTATAGGCCAATTTCACAATTAAATACATGGGTGGCCAACATAAAGCCATGTTCTGGTTTGGTCCCTGATGGGGAGGAGGGTGGGAGGGGGAGAAGAAAGTGGTCAAGAACCTTCCTTAAACTGGCATCCCTGGTGAATCTCCTATACATCTCTTCTATCGTATTGCACTCTGTGTAAACCACCTGTAAGCCAACGGGTACCAGTGGCAATCCTATTAATATGATTACACATGCAGAAAATCAGCCAAAAATAAAACAAAGATCTCCTTACCACCTATGTAAAACATTAAGCAAAACTGTTTTAGTGGAGGACAAGCCTTGATGACTTGAACTGAATATGGAAATGGAAACAAAAACAACAAAAAAATACAAATCATGATATGAGAAAACAAAAATGTCAGGTTACCCAAGACATGAAAGCATGAAGAGCTGGGAGTAAACATGGAGTCCATCTAGATAAATCTAGGACATTACGCTAAACAGAGCGGCCGTATAAAAATGCACAAATAAAGTTATTTAACTGGATACAATTGTGATTGTTATAATGAAATTCCCATCACGGTTGGTCTCTAAAGGCAGGACAAAAGATCAGAGAAAAAAAAAAAAATAAAGAAGAATTTATTTATATGGTATAACAGCCAGTCATTACTGCACATAATGGTTACATCAATCCCTGGATCTTTATAGCTCAGTGGATTTTACATTCATACATAGGGCTGCCCTGATGTCCATCCATGTCTGTCTCGCTAGACACTGGCTCAAATCTGCCTCTTACTATTGCTTTGCATTCCAAGTTCAAACTGTCCTTTAAAACATGAAACCTGGATTTTGCACTACTTTGACACATCTCGGATCAGAGGCAAGTTTCATATTGCATTTAGTGGTTCCCTGAAACTCCTCTTCCTTAATCTTTGTAATCGTGCCAGAAGCCACATATACACTGTAGTGGCATTGAATGTCCATTTTCAATGTGATTATGTCACAAGGCCTTTAGGTTACCATTTCCCCCCCATTGTGTTGACATGTTTACATTTTATAAAACACTACATTGCTGGCTAGTTACACCTCTAGTGGCAGTCACTCAGGCGGCCACTAGAGGCACTTCCTGTATCCATGTTTTCCAAGCTCTGCATGGAGGCGTAGAGATGCTGATCGGCTCAGCCAATGTTTTGCTGCGCACGTGTAAGCCTCCCACTGCTTTTAAAATGGATAATCTCTGGAGCAAACGTGAAGTAAACTCATCTTTAATGTCTAGAGGGAAGGGGGGCAGGGACTGTAGTGCTGCATTTCAGCACTATGGTATCAGTACCACAGGCTTGTATTCCTGGCACTATAGTGTTCCTATAAAGTTGTTTGCAACGTCTCTATCCAGTAATTCCTTCTCTGGAAATTACATAACTGAACAAAATACTTATGCTAATTTTTTCCTGTGAGGTTCTATTTTTGTTTTAAAGTGTTAAAAGCTTTAGCAAAATCACATCAACATTCAGTGCATTCCAGGCACAGTCAGTGTACACAATGCAAATCATGTAAAGAAACAAATGCATTATTTGTAGTACTCTCTCTCTCTATGCTACTACCAGGTAGAAAGGGCACAGTTTATAACAATGACTGACAGGGAGCAAAGATGTATGCGCTCAGTTCCAGGACAGAGGTTAACCCATGGGAAAAGTTCTACATAAATTAACTTCACACCTTACATACATGTAAAATACAAGGGATAAGTCAACAGAATATCAGAAATTCTGGAAAGGAACAGTTCCACTTTAATCTATGCAGAGTGCATAATAAAAAAAAAAAAAAAAAAAACCTTGAAGTTTCAAATGGTCTAAAAGTGATGAAGGCTGTGATGTCTGTTTCAACAATGAGCCTGGTTACATGCATGTCATTTATCTAGAGAGGAAAAAAATATAAATATACAACTAAAGCAACGGAATCTCAGGAGATGTCATTTCAAATAGGAAGTTCCTTTCTTCATTCATGGACTCAGACAATTACAAGATCACCAATGACTAATTAGCAGTTTTAATAAAAAATAAAAAAAATAATCAGTGCATATTGCAAGCAGCAACATTTTGACCACTTAAAACCGCTATTCAGTCATCCTCGAGTGCCTTGACCATTTTGGCTATTCGACATACGTATGGGGTTTGCCAGGCTCGGTCTAATGTTGCACCCTGTAGAGATAACTTTGAAAAGTGCAGAAGCAGCTCTTAAAACAAGACTTTTTTTCCATTCCAGAAAAGAGCGGAATAGTATTTGTGTGCAACATGGTCACATCCCATATACCCACTGTTGACACTACATTTGATAGGTTTAGACTCTATAGTCTTACAAACGCAACACTTTCACAAGCGTTCATGTTGAGACATGTCACCCAGGTCTGTCGAGCCATTTTACACTATAGGGTCAGGAACACAAACGTATGCCTGACCCTAGTACTGTTAATGACTATTTAACCACCTGCCTCCCCTCCCCCCCCCCCATTAGAAAATGTCAAAACTTACCTTTTTCTGGCCCTGACCCCAACTTGCCTCTTTGGTGGACATCAGAATTGATCATCTCAGCCCATAGGGAAAGCACTGGACTGGCTGAGATCGTCAAGGAGGCGGAGTGGGTGCCGGACCAAACACTGGCCAAGCCAAATCAGCACCTCCTCATAGAGATGCATTAAATCAATACATCTCTATAAAGAAAGTTCAAAGTATCCAGGCAGAGCGTGGAGACACTGCAGCAGGAAGTTCCTCAAGTAGCCATCTGTAATGTACATCCTGCCTTTTCTCTAAAAACAGTCCCTGCAGGCATTTTCATGCAAACACGGTCTATACTCCCCAGAACAACTACAATGAGCGGACATTGTTCTGGCAACTATAGTATCCCTTTAAGCAGAAGCAGATGGAATAAACTGCTGGAATCCCAAGATATACTGTGTATTGCGATTGCTCCTGACAACTTGCATGAATGCAAGGGGTTAACAGATGTGAACTAAAGTACCAGCAAGAGCCAGTGGGAGGTTTCAGTGCTATTTTTATTTTGCGCCGCATTGTGCAGGTTTACAGCTATAGCGGCTGCATGGAACATCTCTTTACAGATTAATCAATGTCATTTTTATTAATCTAAGTGCACAGCAGCGGCGATCATTAAATAGGCTGCGCCGTCATGTGCCTTGAGCTCTGTAGTTAGGGAAAACAGAGCAATACATTTCTGTCAAGGTTTGCCTTACTTTATGTGAGACTTCTCTAGTGAGGAAGTTAAATTAACTTCAGGAACACTGCATGGGGCCAACTGAAGTCTAAAAAGGTAAAGTGGAATTGAGTGGTATCTAAAATTTAGGAAATTCATACGAAAGGAATATAAATGCTTCTGCACGTCAGTGGTCCATCAATATGATTCACCAGACAAGCTGTATTTGTTCTTTAAGGGACCCTCCAAGCAAAGCAATGTGTACGTCTGTACCGGCTATGGTGCAAGAAGCCACCGTTTCTCCTGAATTACGATTGAAGCAGCAATTTAAAACTGTTTAAAGGGGCAGCATGCATATTCTTGTCACATTCGATCCAGTGCCATCATGTCCTTTGCTTTGTGGGTGTTAATCTTCTGTAGTATCCACCAGTAGTCTCATTTTTTCCTGCTTGAGGACGCTTCCCCAACCAGGTTAAAACTCCTATGTAGCGGACACCTCCACCCATGCACAACCTAGCTAGGGCTAGTGGCATTGGCTATGAGGTTACCACAGCAACCACATATGCGGCTTTTTAGAAAGCTAGTACAGTGCTAGAACGCCAACCCAGGTAAAGCCTTCTTCACACAAATTTACTTAATCCTTAAAAAAAATAAAAAGTCCCTTTCCAATCTTTTGGAAAGCAAAGAAAAAAAAAAAAATATTAGTCATGCTGCGCAAGTTAAGAACAATTTGAAATAAAATTCTCCAACGCCAAAAGTGAAAACAATTTTTTAAAATTAATTCTCGGTCTGGTTTTCAAATCCTGAAAATATCAATTTGAAATATATATTTCTTACTCCTAAAAGGACTTTTTTTACCCTGCTTTTCTGAGGCGAGTTATCAGAAAAAGGTCTGAACATTAATCGATAGCCTCAGATCATTCTGCCTACCAAGCTGCTCGGTATACAACGGAGGCTAGAAATAGATCCACAGAGCCTCCATGACAATATTTTTAGGGCAAAATAAGTTTGACATTTGAAAGTAGGTAATAACAGAGAGCGCAGTGTGGTATTATCACTAGCTTAGAAAGTTACAAAGTTTTTTTGCTCCCAGGAAAACAAATTAAAAAAAAATAAATAAATTCAAGTTTCACTTTATATGCTCTAGAGACATTGAATAGCCCAATCGGAATTACAAACCAGAAGAACGGATTTCACTTACCTGGGAAACCAATTGAGGCCAAGGTGTTCTGTTTTAGAGTACAATATTCTCTCCAATATGTCATAGAGTGGCCTCCAGGGTAACTGCAAATCCTCTCTCGAAAGAAGCTCTTTCTTCCTAGAATTGGTGTAGGGTGAAGTGTTAACTTCAGGTACAAGTATATCCCATTTTCTATTACATAAACTCACTACCATCTAGAAAGGATTTAAATGCAGCAAGTAGATCATAAGGTAGAAGGAGAGAAATGATTACAGAGACAGACAGGCTAAGAAATGCACTAAAAAATATACGATACGTTTTCTTTAAGGAGATTAAACCACAACTATCAAGACATGGCATATGAGGGGAGGGGAGGGGGAAAAAAAATATGCATAAACATTTTCTACAAAGGGATTGCAAAATGCATTTTCATATTACTTCTCAGAGATGTGGGAGTTACATATAACTATAGCCTTCATCTTAGAGTACACAACTAAATAGGCACATCTTTGAAATGGAAGGCGAGAAGGAAAAAAAGCCTAGCTGATCCTACAGCTTGTATCATCTGTTATTTAGAAGCAAATTCCCCAAGGTAAAGTTGTAGCAAGAAGTCGTTTGCCTTTTCAGCAAAGTTCAGCCAACAATTCTGCTTTCTTGAGATTTGTTAGAAAAAAAAACTAAATCTCCAAGTTTATTTGAGCAATCACATTCCTTGACATTTTTAATTTACTTCTAATACCTATACAGGTTTTCATTAGGGATAGATCTAAAAACAGCTTGCCAATGTATTTCTCCTTTTCTAACCCCACCCAGACTTTGGATGTCTCTCCAATCACAGCTCCCCAATGCAGCTCAATGATTAGCGCATTTAGAACGATCAACACTTGGTATGTGTAGTTGCTAAAGTGCTAATTGCCGGTAGAGATTAAAAGTGTATTAAAAATTAAAAAATAAATAATGATGCACTTACATGTCCCTATTTCAGCTGCACTTCCCCAGCCAGCCAGCAGAGAGCTGTGCAGAGACCAAGACCAGGCTCCACCTATCAGGAGCCTCATTCTTCTGTCGGGTGTCTAACATTAGCTGAGCTACCAACAGCAGCTCCGTTAATTAAATCTGTATCATGGGTGCCATCAGCGTAACAGGAGCTGAATTGAAAACTACACGATGCAGCCCCTACTCAGGACACAGCTGGGATCTTTAGGGCGAAGTATGACACATATGAAAATATAGCAATTTGCTGCTCTACTGAAACAGATTTTGCTACATTTGAATATGAATGTTATTCGCCTCAGGCCTGCCTTTCAGTCTGTGTAGTGAAAGGTGATAAAAGGAATGGTCTCTCACTTACTTTAATAGGTTTATTAGCAAACGTGCAAATCCATGCATCATACTGATTTCCAGTTTTGGGATAGTCACCATCTCGTACAACAGCTTGACAAAAAGCACATGGTCTTCTTTACTGAACTTCCGTCCATAGAGTCGAATATACCTAGAAAAGAACACACAACGCCATGAAAAAGCAGATTCATGCAGAACAGGTTTACAACGATTAGGTTTCTAGTATAAAAAGTACCACGCACACAAACACACTACTGTACATGAGCGATAATTACTCTAAGTAAATGCAAACTTCAAGTACAATACATTTCCCATGGTGCTAAATCAGCAGCCAGGCTGACCCATCATTGGGAATCTAATTCAGAATAACTGCACGTGGCAAAGAGAAATACAGCTGTGCCATCAGAACATGTTACTCTCCAGAAATGCAAATTCTATACCATCAGGTAAAAGGCATTATGGGGTTTTATTGTGCATTGTCAATGCTGTAACTGTAATCCTGACTACACTTTACATGCAGAGTATGCAAGACACAGCAACACATCCAGGGTTATTCCCGAATGTGAGAATTCACATTAAATCTCAAATTGAAAAAGACACGACTTTAGCTTAAAGGGATACTATAGTGTCAGGAATACAAAGCTGGATACCTGGCACCATCGCTCCCTGTGCCTCCCCCCTCCCATGTGGTCCCGCATGTAAATAAAAGGGTTACAAACTTTTTAGTTCCTTAACTGAAGCCAGCACCGATGTCCCTCGGTGCTGGGTTTGCACTCTGCCCCCTCTGACGTACTGCAAGGAGCAGGTGCTAATGTGCATGCGCGGCAAATGCCATGCGCGTATTAGACCTCCCAATAGGAAAGCACAGAATCAATGCTTTCCTATGGGAAAAAAAAAAAAATCTGTGCAGTGTCAAATACCAGACCAAAAGGTTTGTTTCAATCAAGAAAGCACCCACCCAGTGACCACTGAAGTCAGACTTTGAGCTGCAATGTAAACATTGCACTAGGTACCCTGCAGCCAAACCACTTCAATGAACAGTGTCCCTTTAATGAAGCAGTTTGGGTGTATAGGCCATGCATCGGAGGAATTTACTTCTACATTTGAATGCACATAGCATTCCTTCAAGGACAGTATAGCCGAATTGAAAGAATAACGGACAGAGATTTATTTTCCAATCACCTCTTTTGGCCTTCAATTTGAAATTCACTTTGATTTCTCACTTTTGTAAAATAACCCAAATATGGTCTCCATATTGCATTTTGAAATAAAATTCTCTGCATTAAAAAGGATCTCTCCAAAAGCTAAAACAGACAATCATATGCTTTAAACAAATTGATATTTGTCCCATTATGATCCAACAGCTGAAAACTAGAAACATCCCATGCCCTAGAATACCTAGTTTAAAATGTAAAGTACTAATATATCTGCTAATATTGCTGATCCATATATATATATGGGGGTATACAAGAAATTGTAAAACCAGATTTTGCAAATATTTTATACATCATTTAAAAAAATAAAGGGAAACAGGAACTTGTCAAATGGAATGGTGTAGCTTTATGGGAGGTTTATCATATGTCTTAGGATTAGAGTAAGTGTTCTTTAAATATAATTGCTTATAATAAGAAGCACCTTGCTAACCAACAGCCCTGAAAATATACAATTTTCAATAAGTGTCGGTGCTGAAACAAGAGATGCTGTCCACAGTTAGTCAGCAATGCAACAATAGAAAGTTGCCAGAAGCAGGTACAAAACTTATTAGAGTGAATGCGTGCAAATAAATAAATATATATATATATATATATATATATATATATATATATAAATAAATAAATAAATAAAACACAAGCTTTTCTTCCTGCAGGATTTTCCATTGAAAGAAATCCTGTTTAAGGTGTAAACATCCCTTATGAACAATAAAATAAGCCAATAAGATTAGTTTTAACAAGCATACATGAAGCAGAATACAGTGTGGGCCAATATGCCCTTCAGCACGTCTGGGAACTACGTGTCTGTTTAACATGTAAAGCTCAGTGCTAGATAACAAACAGTGCTGAGCTTTACCAAGAGATCACACTCTAAAGATGGAAGTGGTAAGCTCAGAAGGAATGGGTAGAAGAACCATAGTCAAATGGGCTATTAACATACAAATAAGTCCCTCATACAGGCAAAACCAGGGCA
The DNA here is from genome assembly GCA_933207985.1 of Pelobates cultripes. Taxonomy (NCBI): domain Eukaryota; kingdom Metazoa; phylum Chordata; class Amphibia; order Anura; family Pelobatidae; genus Pelobates; species Pelobates cultripes. The sequence goes on from OW240913.1 coordinate 347,886,963, forward strand.
ACAGAACAAACACATTCAACCAAGAATACACAAAACACTAAATTATGTCCCTGAGTTACGGGTTAACATATTAAACAAAGTAATCGGAAAGAAACAGTCATATCCACAGGGGTATCCTGGTACCCAGCTAGTACTACACATACAGAGGGAAGGTGAACAGCCTAGTCGCCACATCCCCTAAAGCGATTTGGAGCCCTCTTTGAAATCGGTGTTAATTTTGCATTCCATGGCTGATTTATTGTGTACAGTAGAACGTTTAGCAGCATCTTCATCTAGATTTGCCGGACGAGAGGTGTCCAGTGTTACAGTGGGATTGAGGATACAAAGTCTTTACATTCTAACAAGGATTATTTCAGTATAGCAAAAATGATCCACATCATCCAGCTATCCACACAGAAGTAGGTGCAAATGACTAAACAAAACGAATAATGAAAAAAAGGTCTCAGTAGTTATACATAAGTATACACAGAGTTATTCACCAACATGACAATTCAAAGTGAAAGTTTAAGTAGTTGAACTGTAAGCATATCTGACTGATATATTGGCCTTAAAATCTGAATATTCACTTTGAATTCTCATTTTAACGAAAAACACGGATAGCTATAATGGGCAATGGCAACCACAGATTACTGTGGTAAAATAAAAATAAAAAAAAATAATATAAATATACAAACACACACACACACACACACACACACACACACTTTGAGAAAAGGCAGTGTTTACATTGCTGCCTAGGTACACTTTCATTGGCAGACAGACAGCCCCTAGAGGTGCAGAACTCTGCATAGAGACACTGCACTTTCCCTATAGAGATGCATAGATTCAATGCATCCCTATGAGGAGATCAGAATTGACACTCTCAGCCAATACAATGCTTTCCCATAGGATTTTTTTATGTCAGCCAAGGAGGGTGATTGGGGCAGAGCCATCGCTGGCATTCCCACGTAGCACTGGAATTAAGGTTTAACATTAAATACATATACACATAACTCACACAGAGACATGTACATACTAGTATGGGGGGGGGAGGGGGGAATAAACAGATGGGTAAAAATTCAATAAGTGCAACATTAAATATTTACTAAACTATAAATATAACAGGAGTATAAATTTGTTGTTTTAAAACTGACTGCCTTCAAATATACATTAACTATTTAAATAATTAGCAATACGTCTAAAGCATCAAAAGGCTGAACTCAAAAAAAAAAAAAATTCAAAAAAGAAAAGAAAGGATTAGCGCATTGCAGAAAGCTGACACTGTCTGCAGGACTTTCTACAGACAGGTAAAAGCAAGAAAGCATGCAGGCTACATGTTATTTCATCTCAAATTGTTAAATCACTAAACTGAACTGCAAGGATGTGAAAACCGAACTGTAAAATTTAGACAAAAAGAGCAAATTTGTTAAAATTCTCCAGCCAAGCTATAGTTAAAAAAAAAATAAATAAATTTAAAAAAAAGAGTCTGCATTCGCATACTCAAACATAGCAGACACGCCGTCAGAGACAGCCAATTACAGACCAAGAAGGGTTATTTAAACCCAAATTACCTTTTTTTTGTCAGTGCCCTGTCGTGGTTTCCCTTTGCTTGTTATCCGAGAGAGTGTTTCTGATCATATTATTTCTGGTATTTGACTTTGGCTTCGTTTTGGACTTTACTGATTTTTGGTATCCTTGACTTTTGGCTTTCCCTCATCGTGTCTCATTCGGTTTCCCTAACCTCGGCAAGAGGTTTGACTATTCTGCAGTACATTAGGTCCGGCGAGACGTTACCCTTAGTCTTTGGTGTGATACTATTTCTGCATGCTGGATCAACTAGTAATCCTGACACTTTGTGAATAAACCCAAGATAGATGGTCAAACATTCCCAGCACTTTAACTACAACAACAAAAAATTCTCAGGTTTCCAACTGTACATGTCTGATGATTTTACACTTTTTTTTTTTTTAAATCACTTAAAATGTTACCATACAAACATTTCCAACATTATTCTATTATCTTGTGATAACATTGTTGTATTACCCACCGTCCCCAAATGTTTTGTCTCTTGCGATCCCACACGAAAAACGTCTGCCCAAACTCTAAACATAGAATCTGTACTAGCAAACACACCAGTTCACCAAATAACCACAAAGTAAGACCATGGGAAGCTTCATACATAACTTCTAAACATCTAACTTTTATATAATCATGTATTAACTGCTGTGTGGCTCATAATTCCACCACTCACATCATCATTCAAAATGTTTTTCGAAGAAAAATAAAAGAAAAGCGTATTTACCCCCTATGCAAGTGAGGGACCATAAACTGAAACAGGTACAGAACATGCAGCAAGCAGAATGCAATCACATCAGTTTGAATGATTATCTAAAAAATATATCGGCATGTGGTATTGCCAAACTAAATGAAAGGGGGTGAAAAGGTGCCAATGTTCCAGGTTCACAACACTGTTTGACCATTAACTTCACAGCGTATTCGATACAAAGACATAAAAGAGCAAATAACAGGCTTATCGAAAGTTAGAATGTCGCCCTCCCACACTACTTTTAGACCATTAATCTGAATGAACATAAAAACAACTAAACAAATTACACAAAAAAAAAAAAAAAAAGTAAACTGCCCACACATAATTATTAAATTGATGGAAGACTAGTGCATGTAGGACATGACAAAACATGGCTGTTCGCGTGTAGCTTGTACTAATGAAGAATAACGATTCCAGCAGCAGAAAGCCTCGAACAGTGTGATTTACGGCAATTTATAACTTAATTACGTTTTATTTTCCCTTTGTTCCTGGACTTTGCAGGATGTGGGCATTTGTCTAAACCGAGTGGATACTGTGAAGCCATGTATATTATTGATCCAATGTATCTCTATGAGGACATGCAGACTGGCAAAGTGTGGGAATTTGCCAAATATGTGCAATAGCCTCCCAAAGGAAAAGCATTAGATTGGCTGAGATCAAGATTGAGGTCTCAGCCATAGGGGAAATTAAGAAAAGTTAAGTTTCAACATGATCTGAGGGGGGCCTATAGTGTTAGTTTAACACTATAGTCTTAGGAATACAGGTTTGAATTCCTGACACTATAGTGTTCTTTTAATGTTGCATAAGTTACTTGACTTCTTAAAGAGGACTTGCTGGTCCCAAGTAATTGGAAGATGTACTTACTAGATATTTAGCAAGACTATGCTTTGATGCAGGGCTCGACAAATCCCAGGCGCCTGGGATTTGTCTGCCCTTTAGTGGGCGGCCAGCTTGGGAAGCATAGTAGTCGGCTGCACTTTCTCGGAGGCATGGATGCGGTCGGCTAAGGGAGCATTGGAGCTGCCCGGCTAGCCAACTGCCCCAGGGCGTATCATGGTGATAGGAAAAGATGGCGCGCGAGAAAGCTGTGATCTTCCTGGATCTCCTCTCTGCTCCCTCGTGCCATTTATTGATGTCGAGTACAAGAAAATGTAGTCATTCCAGCCTCGGCATCACTAGATGTAGCAAAGAGGAGCTGCAGGTGGATTACTACTTTCTCGTAAGCAAAAAGATACAGCAGTCCCACTGGACCCCAGGCAAAGATCCACTCAGCTCTCTCAAAAGGTAGGGAGGCTGGGTGGATTATATTTAAAAATGTAAGGATAAGTGTGTGTGTCTGTATATGTCTGTCAGTATTCGTCTGTTTAGGTATCTGCCCCCCTCTGAACAAATTAGGTGGTTTTACTCACCGGTTTCCCCCCCACACCGTACCGGTTGCCAATTAAATCCTATCAACCAGATTATTAATTACTACAGATAACTGCAACTACAGATATTACAGTAGTAAACTACAAGTAAAAATGGTAACATTGTAATAGGAAATTAATATGTAGTAAAAAGGTGGAAGGAATCCAATTAGGTATCTTCTGAATCCCAGTCCATACCTTAAAGCTGCAATTTTTAAATGCAGATTCTTTATTGCAAAGATGGAAGTTAATAGACAGTTTAAATGGATAATAAACTGTGCGAATTCAGGTTACATCTTGTAATAGTGTTGTTCTCTCAAATCGGTAAAAGGGGCAATATAGTGTCAGGAACACAAACGTGTATCCCTGACACTATAGTTCTAAGATCACTATTTAGGCCAAGCATAGGCAACCTTCGGCACAGATGTTTTGGTCTACACCTCCCATGATGCTTTACCAGCATTATGGGTGTAACAGCATTATGGGGGATGTAGTCCACAACATCTGGCGTGCCAAAGATTGCCTATCCCTGATTTAGGCAGTCAGGAGTTTTAAAGCAGGTTGTAACAAAATGCCTTTTGACACTGGAATTTTTTTTATTTTATTTTTTTTATGTTGCTTTATTGCTTTTTCATAACATAACAGTAGAAGCACAGTAACATACAGGCATTATTATACAATAGTACACGCTGTCTCCACGTATGTTTGTATGCTAATATGGCACTCTGTGAGTCTAATTGTGGCGAAATCAGGTAGCGAGTGTGAGAGTTGGCCGTTCTTCTCAAACGTCATTCTCAGTGAGCCGAGATCCCTCCCACCATTGAGGGGTACCCTTGCCTTACTTCCTCTGTCTCTTGCCTTCGTTAGGCTATCGAGGTTACCCCATTGTGTGAATCGTAGGGTCAGTGTTTCAGCCTACTGGTAGCGTCTGGGTCAGTACAGTCGTTGGTACACCCCACTAGGTTGTGTAGTCTTACATTCGGTGTGTCTAGTCAGTGTGTTGTGTCCTAGGACGTGCGGAATATGCTCGTTAGATCATTGTGTAAGGGCACCTGCTGTCGCTTATGTTGTTATAAGGTGTCTAGAGTAGATAGCCGCCTAGTACTCCCGGCTCATTGTCTGGGCTGGATAGGTTTTCACTGGGCGCTGAAGGGGTGTTCGTAGCGTCCCGGGCAGGTCTGTTTCCTGCCGTTATTCTTTCATACCCCTTTTGTGTCAGTAGTCCTGGTCCGTATCCCACTCGTCCCCCCAGGTCCCTTTGTCATATGGTTTTGCCCCACTGTTTTGGGGCGGGTGCCTAAGTATGTAGGCTATGGTGTTCGGGTTCTCAGAGGGTGCTGATCACCACCTCCGTGGTGGCAGCTGGCTCCTCTGTGGGTAATGTGGGCCCCCGGTGTACCGTCCATTTGCCAAACCTGCGCCCCCCTCCTCCCATCGCCTCCCCTCCTATTGGGTGTTTGGGGTTCGGGTATCTGCGTCTGTGGTTCAGGCCATGTTTCGTGGTCCAGGGCGTCCGTGTGTGAGGTGGCCATGCGGGGCAGTCGGTTAGGTGTAGTTTGTTCTGGGGGTGCCCTGGTGTCGTGTTGCTCGTATTTTAGGCCTCATGCAAGCTCCCGGTCTCCTCCCCTAAGTCTGATCAGCTGTATTTGTGTGTGTAGTCTGATAGTTGTCGGGTCTTGGTGGCACCACACCCCTCCACCCAGGCCAGGTCCCCCGTCCCGCCCCAGCAAGCCCCGGCCCAAGGCCCCACGCGGTCCACCTACCGCCTGGCCATGTAGAGAATCCAGGAAGTCCAGCACTGTTGGTATTTTTCCATGTTGTCTCGCAGGGCTGCCGTTAGTCTTTCCATCTCGTGAAGTTCCTCCACCTTATCCATCCACTGCCTGAGGGTGGGTACCTGCGTCGACTTCCATCTGCTAGGAATCAGGAGTTCCGCCACATTGAGAAGGTGTTTTGTTAGAGACTTCTTGTATTGTGAGAGAGGCATCGGGGTATGGTGGAGCAGCATTGGGAGCAGTTGGAACAGGAGGTCGGTGTCCAGCACCTCCCGGATTGTTTCGTAAATTTTTCGCCAAAACGGTGCTATCTTGCTGCAGGACCACCAGATGTGCAGGTCCGTCCCCCTCCACATCTCCAGCACCTCGGGAGGCATGCGGTGTAGCCGCACCGGGGTACAGTACCATCCTATGAGCAGTTTGTAGTTTAGCTCCTGCAGTTTTGAGCATATGGAGCTTTGGTGCGTCAGGATGTATATTTGTGTGTCCACTGAGCTCAGTTCCCGTCTCTCCCTCCCATCGGGCCGCGTGTTTCGCGGGTTCCAGCGGGACCGAAGACCTGAGGATTGTGTACAGAACCGAGATCCCGTGAGGGACGTGCGAGCCTGCTCTGCAAAGCTCTTCAAAGCTGGTGAGGGGTCTATGGAAAAGGTGTTTTCCAGTTTGGGCATTGTAGAAGGTCTTGATTTGGAAATATCAGTACCTATCAGACATCTGTTTAAATGTGGCTGCATCGCACCATTGATGCATATGGGTCCGGTCCGCGCCCCCAAAAGGCGGCCACGTCCTTGGGCCGAGTCCGCCAGCCACCTCCGGGTTGTACGTCACTGGTGTCATTGGTCCCGGGAGCATGGTAAGCGAGAGCTTCGTCCGTATCATACCCCATGTCTTCAGTGTGGCTCCGATGAGTGGGTGGTTGAGAGCCGGCGTGTCCCTTGTTGGTCCATACCTCCACACCATCGCTGGGATCGCCCCCTCCATCTGTGCTCTCTCCATGAGTATCCAGTGCTTGGGCGAGTGTGATATGTGCCATTCCACGATGCTTAGCAAGTGTGCTGCCCTGTGGTAGGTCCTCAGGAGCGGGGCGAAATTAAGGGTATATAGTTGGGATAGATCCGTCGGTAACCAGATACCTAGATATTTCAGCTTGGTCGTGCACCAGGAGAAAGAGAACTGCGTGCGTAAGTGGGAAGCCGCCCCGGGCTCGGCTGAGATGAGCATTGCGTCTGATTTATCGGTGTTTAGCTTCAGATTCGATATTTGTCCATATTCCTTGAAGGCTTGTAACAGGTTCGGGAGGGACACCAATGGGTTGCTGATGAAAAATAGCATGTCATCGGCATAGGCTGCTATCTTATGGGTCGTGCCCTTCAGGGCAAACCCCGAGACACCCCCGTCTCGTCTGACCGCCCCCAGGGAGAAGGCAAACAGGAGGGGGGAGAGCGGGCACCCCGCCTCGTCCCGTTTCGAATCTGGAACGGTGGCGATAGAGCCCCGTTGATCCGTATCCTGGCACTCGGATGTGTGTATAGCGATGTAATCCATGCCATTAGGTAGGGGCCGAACCCCATCCTCTCCAAGGTGGCCGTCATGTACTGCCAGTCCACGCGGTCAAACGCCTTCTCCGCATCAGTGGAGAGGAGAAGGGTCTGCTGTTTCCGTTTCTTCACCACATGAATGAGATTCAATGCTCTGGTGGTATTGTCCCTCGCCTCCCTCCCCGGGATGAAGCCCACCTGGTCCGGGTCCACCAGTTCCAGGAGGATCCCCCTCAGACGTGTGGCCAGGACCTTGGTGAACAGCTTCAAGTCTGCATTCAGGAGGGATATTGGTCTATAGCTCACGCAGTTCGTGGGGTCCCTCCCCTCCTTCGGTATTACTGCCACAGTCGCCATTAGGGAGTCTCTGGGGAACACGCCTCCGTCTCATACAGAGTTTATGCCCTTCAGAAATTGTGACAAGAGCACATCTCCGAACTCCTTAAGGTAGCGGACCGGTAGGCCATCCGGGCCTGGGGCTTTGTTCAATTTGGAGGACTTTAGGGCTGCCTGTAATTTTGTGAGAGTGATGGGTGCCTCTAACTGTGAGAGTGATGGGTGCTTTCGTGTCGCTCAGGGTCTTCTCCACATGCTGTTGTAGATAAGACGTACAGGTCTGCGTAGTATTTATGGAATTCTTCCGTGATTTTGTCCGGTAGTTGGGTTGCCGGTCTTTCTTTGGGTTTAATTTTGGCGATATGGCTCATGCGCCGTTGTTTCTGGAGTGTTCTAGCAAGGAGCCGACCGCATTTATTCGAATATTCATAAAAGAAGCGGCCAGATTTAAGAATCGTGTGTTGTAGCTTTTGTGTTAGGAGGTCTTTAAGAGTTCTCCTAGTTTCCAGGAGGGCTCTGTAGGTGTCATCCGTCTGGGCTGTTTTGTGTTTGCCCTCCAGCTCCTCCAGCCTCAGGTCTGCCATTTGTCTCTGTCGCTCTCTCTTCCTCTGCGTGCAGATAGGTTGAATGTGGGGGTTCTGTTAAGTATAATAGGAATCATGTATTTTTACTGTTGTTGTGAATAAAGACATTTTCTGTATGCTGGAGGTAATTGGCTTACCACACCCAAGCCATGCTTGCAGGTGGTCACAAAGGGACTTTCAACTAACTTTTGACCCACTGGACCAATTTGTATGATTTTGACGTATGTTTGTATTTGGAGTATGCAAATTCTGAAAAAGTTTTATGTGAATGTAATGTATACTTTTAGAGTTATGCATATTGTGTAAAACTGTATTTTCCTGCCTGTGATAATTAAGTTAGACCATTGTGTTCAGTAATTATATCACAGGCAGAGGGGAGGATTTTGTGTGGGAGTGTCTGAGTGTATTGTACGTATTGATTGGTTGTATTTCAAAACCCTGTGGGCAATACTATGTTTGTAGAATGTGAATAAAAGAGGCTGCATGTGCCAGTACAGTCAGTTCTACTTCACCCTCAATCTGAGTCCTGTCTCTTATTGGGGGAATCTGCTACAAGGGATTGCTATGCTCTGCATATGCCCTTGCTATAATCACTGAGCTCTTGTAAGAGCTTGTTCCTGTCTTGCTCTCTGAAGGAGTCTACGGTGGTTATGGTGTCGGCTGGAGTGCTTGGAGCCCTCAGGAAGCGCTAGGAGCATCCTTCAACGGAAGTACCCAGTCGGGGTGCCAGGTGATCCGTTACATGGGTATTTTAGCAAAATCACTTTGTACTCAAAATAGATCAGTGTAGTGGTTATGTTGATACGATTATCTGAATGCAGTTCCCTAGATTTCTGCCAAACCACTTAGGAAGGGTTTGACAAAATAAACAAAGAGTACGCAAACAGAAAGAGGGGAATTATGGTTATACAAACGACAATTACATAACACAACGCTCTTTAAAATGTCTAATAGGAGATTATATATATATATATATATATATATTAATTTTTTTTTTTTATTATGATGGGCGCTATAAATGCTATTTATCCAGACTAGTTTTTGTAAAACAGATGAAATTGTCAGTTCCTCAAAATACGTCAAACTGACATCTTGCCAAAACTTGTTTTTAATGTAATTACCACATTATTAACAATGTATCACACTGTAGGCCACATTTTCCATGCAGTCTTTAGTCATAAAAAGGGGGTGTGGGACACACAAAAGCATGAAAAAAATATAAATAAAATAATGAAATTTAGAGGAGACTGATCACAATTTCTTAATATGTTATATAGACAACACAATCATATTCTATATGAAAGCTCTTCTGAGGTCTGAGTCTCCTACATGATAAACTCCACAAGTTATTGTGCGCACCCCCCCTCCCCCCCCCTCGCATCTGTAGACCAGCATTTTCATTCACCCAAATATATCAGAGGGACACCAGTGTGAGTGAATGGAATGCAGTCTCCATTCGCTATCGTAAGATTTCCCGATTACAAACAAATGAGAATGTGAGATTTTGTATTGGTTTAAAAAAAAAAAAAAAAACTTTAACAAAATAAAAATAAACAATCATAAGGCCAAGCTTTATTGTCAGTCATTGACTTCCATTTAGATGGGAGAATGAACGGTCAAGCCAAGATGCATTAGCCCCCTTCCCCACCCCAAAAGAAGAGAAATCTTTTAGCCTCCATATTAAGCTAGGACAATTTTAATCACCCCAATGAATTATATTGAAACATTTACTGAAGCAAAGAATAAAAGAGGAAGAGGTAAGCATATAATATCACATGATGGTCTGGGTACATATGGGTATATGCCAGTAAAATGCCATGGGAACATGGGCAAAATGTAAAAACAAAATAGCGACTACTTTGCATTAAGAATAAATGTACAATCTGTCTCATACTTTCTTCCATGTAAGTTAGATGTCAATCAATGGCTGACGTGATCGTGAAAGCTACTTGTGTAGATCAGAATGGGAAACAAACAAACATAAAGGGATGTTCCACAGAGAAGTTCCGGCAACTATATTCTCCTCAGCAACGATTTTTTTCAAACAATGGCCCATTTTAAGATGCCCATGTGCCTGAGAAGGTTTAGTTCGTCCAAACAAGATCTCAACATTTTCCTAAACATAATAAAACCCTGGAAAACATGACTGCAAGAGAACATGTTGTGGATCAGCTTTGGTTTCAGATATTTGAAAAAAAAAAAAATCAGTCCCCAACTATGTCCATCGAAGAAAGTCAAATGCAGAAAACATCCGGGTTAAAAAAATAAATAAAAAAAAACACACACCACAGACCTCTGGCAAAGCAGGCTCACGATGTCAAAGTGTAATTCTATACAGCAGGGATTGCGTTGTATATCAGCTGTTTGTCAACATCTCACATGATGTTTCAGGTGATTTCATATGGAAGGCAAGTAATTCAAACCTATTTAAATATCACCTATCATATGCTTTTTTTACCCTCTCTGTGGGTTCGATATTGCAGAAAACACATTGCTCAATCTCACAGGGCGAGGGAACAAGTCAGGACTGTTAGAATAAAAAGTGCAGAGTAAAACCTCGTCGCAATGGGGTTAGACCATTCTGTGTCAAAGATTCTTACTAACAATGTAACATGTAAAAAGACAGGTTGTACAATGAGAATGTGTCAGCAAATGACAGACTATCCAATCCATCCCAAAGCTGCCATCTTGTCCACTTTATCAAGCCATTTAAACAGCAGAAGTCACGCACACATGATTTTTGGGCGTGCAAGTGGTTGGTACATCCCACGCTACTAGAATTGTAAAAGTGCTGTCATTATAACAAGCTCTGTAATGGCCCGTTGCTGGTCATAGTGGGTTAAAATGTAGGACAGGTATGGGGTGGTTTTTCCTGGAATTTCACGGTAAAAGTGGCACATAAAGAACGTGCAGCACTGCAGTTATATACAAGGCATCACTTTTCCCTCAGCTTGCCAAGACAAGCATCCACCCTCCCAATAGTCTGTCTAGGCATTGAAATCATGGTGTAAGGTTGCCTCCAATTTTGGGGTTGGACAGTGGCGCAATGATAATAATCTGGCCCGCAGTACAGATTGTATTGGTTTAAAGGGAAAACTATAGTGCCAGGAAAACAAAGTCACTTACTGGCACTATACAGCGGGCAGAGGAGAATTGATGCGGCTGTATCTACCAGACAGCCACTAGAGGTGCTTCTGGTCCGCTAACTGACACTGGACGTCCTCCCAATTGGAAAGTATTGATTCAATGCTTTTACTTTGGGGGGGCCTAATGCACTCGCTGTACATGTGCATTAGCAACCCCTCGTTGAGTGACGTCTGAGGAAGCGGAGCCGTGACCCAGCTCCAAGGAACATCGGTGCTGGTATCAGGTAAGTAAAGGTGCGGGAACACGAGGGAGGGGGGAGGCAGAGGGAGCTTTGTATTCCTGGCAATAGAATATCCTTTTAAAGGGACCTGGGACACTGGTCTGGGTGTCTGTAGTGTCCCTTTAAGCTTGGTTTTAACATTATTTTAAGGTTTATTCAATTTTGGTTATTATTGGAATGGTTATGTGCAATAAAACCTGTTAAATAAAAGCTACAGCCTTTATATTCATTCACAGTCTTTATTTTATGTTATTGCTATAATACATTCCATGCAATAGACATGTTGAAAATTAAATGCTTAGTATCCAGGAATCAAACACACACACACACACACACCCCAATTCTTCTTGACCCTTACAGCAGAACAACCACAATTCTATTTACTTAGTCCCCTCATGTGAGAAAAATCACTGACGGCTAAATAAGGAAGGAATTCTAGAGCAAAGTCTGTTGGGCACACAGGCACGTTGAATAAAAGTTTTCTCTAAGCATTAGGGCTTTATACACAGTTGTGGCTCTGAAGTGGGATCTGACTATATTTAGCATAGTATTCTTAGAAATGATTTGCAAGTAGTGCTTGTATTACAAGGAATTTGCCATCAAATATTACAAAAACAATATATATATTGTTATAGTGTAGGTGCTTTGAA
>OW240913.1:347903923-348026638 GCA_933207985.1 Pelobates cultripes
CCAGGGGGCTAGTGACTACCATCCACCAGCAGGGGGCTAGTGACTACCATCCACCAGCAGGGGGCTAGTGACCACCATCCACCAGCAGGGGGCTAGTGACTACCATCCACCAGCAGGGAGCTAGTGACTACCATTCACCAACAGGGGGCTAGTGACTACCATCCACCCGCAGTGGGCTAATGACTACCATCCACCAGCAGGGGGCTAGTGACTACCAGAACCATTCACTTACGGGGGCTAGTGACTACCAGGTCCATGTAGTAACAAGGGGCTAGTGACTACCAGGTCCATGTAGTAACAGGGGGCTAGTGACAAGGAGGGTGACCTTATCTGTAGTGCCCAATATGGCATTTTATGCAGGAAAGGGTTGGAGTAACCCTTTCAAGTATTAATTATCGGGAATGTAAATGTCAAATTTTAGGTCAAAATGGCTGAACTATTTCACCAACCTGTCTCTTGTTCTCTCCTAAATGGCAGCACTTTGCTCTCACCTCTAGTTCTGATACATGTCCTCCTGGATGTTTGGCTGCTGTGACCCTCAATGCCCTTCCTATTGTGTCTTATACCCCACCTCCTCTAGACCCTAAGCTGGTTTGAGCAGTGTCCTTATCAATCGATTGTTCCTATAACAGTTTGTAATTGTCTCATGTATTAAATCTACCGCCTTATTAATATTGTAAAGTGCTGAGATGGGGTGGGTGCTATATTAATGCCAATAATAGTGATCATAATAACTGAATCTGTCGATAACTTGGAGGATTTTTCCTATTCAGTTATTGAATTTGTGTCCTAAAATGTATATTAATGTTGAATTCACTCTTAATTCCCAACAAAAACTATGAAAGTTACTTTGACAGTCAATTGTCAGGTGTAATCAGATCAGCTAAATTTGGCAAAACGTGCCCTCAAATTTTCAAATCCTTTCCAGTTGTCAGCAAATTCCTAGTTTTATGAATGTTTCATAAACTTAGTTTAGTCTCTTGCATTTCTCCCAAAAGGCCTGTAAACAATGGGACTTCTCCAGTTTGAAATACGGTTTGTTTCTGTTTCTATTACTATTGCTGAAATTAGTGCAAAATGTGTAATTTCTGCCCTATCCAAACTGGTCGTTCCTGAACTGCTAATTGAAAGTCTGAGATCAGGAAATTGAGAGGCAAGGCCAAAATAATGTCCCTGGAGTTGTGGGCCCACTATAAAATGTAATATCAGCCTAGTTTGCATGCGAGCCAGGAAAACAAGCTGCCTAAGGTAGCTTATCAATTAAGCTGTATGCTGAGCACCGGACTGAAATACCCTGTGAAATGCAGTGCAACTGTAAATGCTGCCTTTTCTTAGAAAAAGACAGTGTTTACATTCCTGCCTAAGGCTACCTTTAGTGGATCCCTGGCTGACAGCTGAGATGAAGTTGTTATAGTGAGTACAGTGTTCAGTGTTCCTTTCAATGGTAATTATGAGGTTTAGAAGTAACCAAAAAATGTCATGAAATATCCCCTACCATATAAAATGAGTACTTTTTTGGCCATTTGAAATCGGGGGGCAGGGTTCTATCAAATAACTATACTTATCAGAATTCTATACAGGCGTCACTTCCGGTGCACCCGGGTCACCATAAGTGATGCAAGATCAGCTGTGCGCATGCATGCTAGCTGATCTCCGGGTATAGAATTCTGACGGAGGCCCGCCTGATCAGCTGGTCCCCTAATCTAAAGGTGTTATCCTCCAGATATAGAAATCTGATGGGTGTACCGCGCATGAGGCGCAGCACACCCTCCAGATATAGAAATCTGATGGGTGTACTGCACATGCGCGCGGTACATCAATCAGATTTCTATACAACAGGTTTCACTGTGTACTAACACAGTGGGAAGAGAGGAGATGCAGGGTTATGGGATGGGGGAAACACACAGGGGAAGGGGGGGTTAATGTTGGTTATATACGGTGGATGGGTAGTTTAGGTGGGGTGGGTGACACACAGGGGATGGGGAGGTTAATGTGGGTTATACACTAGTGAAGGGGGTTTAATGGGGTGACAGGTGTTAAGGTGTGACACACTGGGGATTGGGGGGGTTAATGGGGTGACAGGTGTTAATGGGTGACACACTGGGTTTGGGGGGGTTATTGGGGTGACAGACAGATGATGTGGGGTTGTGGAGTGACAGTCAGGGGATCACCATCATTAACCCCCCATCCCTGTGTGTCACCCACCCCCATAAACCCCCCATCCCCAGTGTATAACCCTGATTAACCCCCGATCCCATGCGCGCAGCTGATCTCATGCACCGGAAGTGAAGTCCATATAGAATTCTGATAAGTATAGTTATCTGATAGAACACCGGTGCATGGGAAGTTTGAATGTTTTTACACACTGATAAACTTGTGTTGAGTTGTAACAGCAGACAGCATTTTTTTTTTTTAAATGATTTTTCCTGGATTTTATAACTTTAGCTGTAAACACTATTTCTTTAAAAATATGCTCTATTTATATAAATTATATAAATGAACATTTCATGTGGTATCTGATAGCATTGACTTTAATTTCCTCTGTCTGTACAAGCTATTCACCTTTGTATTAAAAGTAACAAAAGAATACATATTTTAAAGCTCAGATATAATTATCTTTGATCGACATCTGCTTTAATAAGTACACTTTCGTAAAATGCTGCACTTACAGATCACGAGAATACGCTTTCTACTGTGCAAGAAATGATTTATAGCATGAAATCCATTCTGATGAGTCTCTACAATGGAAATTCCCAAGACAGCATGCTGGCCCAATGTGCACTAGCAATTCCTCGGTGAATGTAAAATGCACCATCAGCATCTATGGCAGTAAGTGGACTTAATTATTTAACCCTTGTAGCATGGGAAATATCAAATGTAAATAAATATACTGTATAGATTTAAAATCTTTTTGTTACTAAATCCCAACCATATCTTTTTTAGTTCAAACATATATTGACAATGAGATGCATTTTCATATATTGGTATAAATACATAATGTTAGCATAAAGTAAAACAATAATGTTAACAGAAACATATGTATTACTGTATTTTCTAGCGTTTAAGATGACTTTTTAACCCTGGAAAATCTTCTCCAAAGTCGGGGGTTGTCTTATACGCCGGGTATAGGGCCTATATGGCTGCCGGGCGTGCTCACTTCCTTTCAGTCCGGCCGGAAACAGGTAACTGAATCTCCTGTACCGCGCGGTACCCGGCCGGACTGACAGGACGAAGAGGAGCTCGGCCACCCAATCTGCACAGGGAAGGGGAGGTGAGAAGAATGTAGGGAGGATTGAGGGGGGGAGTAAAAAGAATATATCGCAATTAGTCTCCTGTGTGCTAGACCAGCAGGCATGGATTATATGCCCAAACAGCCTGGCACATACCTGGCTTTTAAATGCTATTTCAGATTATCATTATTTAATGTCTTGCTGTGTAGCTCTGTCTGCTCACTGTACATAATGGCAAATTTTTATTTGGTGTGCATTGGAAGAGGGGTAGTCTTATACGGCGAGTATATCCCAAACTCTATATTTTAACTGGAAAAGTTGGGGGTCGTCTTATACGCCCAGTCGTCTTATACGCCCAGTCGTCTTATACGCCGGAAAATACGGGTATTTTACATTTCTTATTTCACGTCATTAGAAATCTCAGGACCCATTAAAAATATTGGCTCGGCCCCCTCGTCTAGATACTCTGTGTCACACACAAAGATATACACACATAAATTGTCATAATATTTTTCCGAATACACACACATTGCCAGGCACAAACACACAATGTCATGAACACACGCAAGGTCACATACACAGATACACAATGTTGGTCACACACAGAAATTCCCACTATCAGATGCATATGCTACACACACAGACATACAGACACACACACAGTTGAACATGTACACACAAACACTCTCATGCACTGTCAGACACACACACTCAGAGACTCATGCACACTATGTCAAACAGGCACACAGCCAGACATACACACACACACATGGCTAGATGCACACACACACACTATCAGTCAGGCACACAGCCAGACATACACACACACACACATAGTTAGATGCACACACACATACACAATCAGACAGACACACAGCCAGATATACAAACACCCACAATAGATACACAAACACTGTCAAACTGAAGACAGAGACTCACAAACACAGATCCCAAACTGCTTCCCGCCACAGCAACTAGCAATAAACATTGTGACGGTAGTCAACATCACCTGGAATTTCATATGGACATTTTATGAAGGACTCTGGACTACGCCTATGTCTAAGTCTCCCTGTACCTATTATTGGTGCAGGGTGTGTATTGTTATTTTATTGTTAGTTTTGTGTGCTCCCCTGTCATGCGGATGCTTGTTACCAACTAAGTAGATTTACCTATGGAGCCTGTATAGTGCCCTCTGTTGGTAGCAACAGCTCTATGCACTACCTAAATAGCAAGGTTTGTAAATTTGCATATTCAAAAAGATTTGCATATTGCTAATTCTTCAGGCAGGAGAGATATATTGTATTATATAGATATATATATATATATATATATATTATATGTTATTATGCTATTATAATTTCCTGTATATCTTGTGACATGTTTTGGTTATTTGAATTTTATTATGTGTGTCACAACAAGCTTTATGTAATGCACATATGGCTAGTCCCGAGTTAAAATAACGTAGTGTATGATAGTTCTATTTGGAACTGGGTGTTCTGTGTGGATTTCTAGGGATCCTAGTGACAGAGTCTTTGGACTTCCTGGCTGCATGATCCCTATGTAAAGGCAATAGCATGCATTGTAAGTAGAACTGCAGAGGAATAGGCAGAGGGGATATTTGTGTATTATAACATCATCAGATGCTTGGTGTCCTGCATCTGATGATACCAGAGTACTATCCCCAACCAACACAACGCAAGCGTATGATTACATGTACACACTATGCTGAATGGCGTCATGATCATGCCCAGAGCACTCCAGCAGTGCTGCCATGAATGGAGCTGACCACAGAAGATGTCAGTTAATCTGGCATATATTCATGCCAGACTGACACCCCTCATTTCTTGAGAACAGTCCCTTTCCCAGTTTGCCCATCCAAGTACCAGTTCCCTACTAGGCATAGCTGCAAGGTATGGTATTTGTAGTTATGTAAAATACTGCATTTGAACAATTATAAGCTACTCTTTTGCCTTAAATGTCATCACTAACAACATGGCCTTAAAGGACCACTATAGGCACCCAGACCACTTCAGCTTAATGAAGTGGTCTGGGTACCAGGTCAAGCTAGGGTTAACCCTTTTTTCTATAAACATAGCAGTTTCAGAGAAACTGCTATGTTTATGTTAGGGTTAATCCAGCCTCTAGTGGCTGTCTCATTGACAGCTGCTAGGGGGCTTCCGTGCTTCTCACTGTGATTTTCACAGTGAGAAGACGCCAGCGTCCATAGGAAAGCATTGTGAATGCTTTCATATGGACTGGCTGAATGCGCGCGCAGCTCCTGCCGCGCATGCGCATTCAGCCGAAGAGGAGGAGAGCTCACCGCCCAGCGCTGGAGAAAGAGGTAAGTTTAACCCCTTCCTCACCCCAGAGCCCAGCAGGAGGGGGACCCTGAGGGTGGGGGCACCCTCAGGGCACTATAGTGCCAGGAAAACGAGTATGTTTTCCTGGCACTATAGTGGTCCTTTAAGCATTTGGGATGTTAATTATACCAACTTCCCACCATATTTCCATCAAGTTTAACTACCTAGACTTCGAACCCAGTTAGCTAGAAATTGGACATTTATCAAACATCAAACTGGAACAAATTGCTTTTCAATTTGAATATTTAGAGGTGCATTTGGACATTTCTGCCTGTTTAGTTAAAGAGGCACTCTAGGCAATACAACAACTAAAGCCTGCTGTAGTGGTTATGGTGCCTTGAGTCAAACCATATGTAAACAGTTTAATACTTACCTATGTTTCCCTGGGTGCCCATGGACTTTAATTATATCGATATCCTGCAGATTCTTTACTGTAACTACTTGTTTGGGGGCAGCAGTCCTCCACCACAGTGTACCAGGTTGGACATTGGATCTCCACTCCTTTTCCCCAAGAGTACCACGCCGGATTAAACTTTTTATATATTTTGCAAAGACTGGAAGAACCACATGGTTCCAGGAAGACCCTGGAAAAATGTCAAAGAGATGAACATTTTTACTCCTTAACAGAGATGGCGCCAGGTGACTCCTGGCACCATAACTACTACAGCGCACTCTAGTTGTTATGATGCTTAGAGTGTCACTTTAAGAAAAACACAGTGGCCAGGCAATGTGGACGTTGCTTTTCGATTACATCATAGGAAGTGGTGTGAGGGTTGATATACAAAGCATGTGGATCAAGGTGACTCTTGCGTGTGAGATTAAAAAAAAAAGAAATAGAGGCCCTAAAATTTAGTTTGAAGGACAAGCATTCACTCCTTATTCATCCAGCTGTTCATCTGATGAGCACTTACTGTTCTGAGTGGGTATTCCTTTGGCTCCCACATGCTTGTTCCCAGATCACTTGGGCTGTAGGATGAGGGTCAAAGTAAATGATTTGGTTTTTATTACAGTGTGCACTCTTAGATTATGCTTTAATTTAGAAAAATAATGTATTTATAGTAGAGTCATTACCACAGGAGGTAGTATACTGGAAATATTAAATCTGCAACTCAGTTAACAAACGCATTGGCCACCATCGCAGGTTGCTATGTCCCCATATATATATTTTGCAATGAGAATTTGTTTTCATTTTTAAATAGACGCAAATTGTCTTAAATTAGCAAATGCACGCTAATTACCTTTCTTTACATCAAATTAGACTATTTATCCAATTTTGCAATTTAGAACTCAGAGTTTAATAAATAGTTCTCACCCAGTATGTATTTATAGATTGCGAAACTGGAATTAAAAATAAAGAAGCACAAAACAGCCTTGTCCTTCACGGGCAAGGACTGAATGCAGGTTAAAGTGTTCATGCAATGCATTCATGTTTTACATAAAAAAAGCATTCTACTGATTAATTGGTTTTCTGGTAGATTAAAAAACAACATAAACAGAACAACTGACAAAAATAAATATATAGCATTTTACCAGAGCCAATGTTGAATTTTTGGTCTATCGTTTCCACTTATCTTCACAGTAATGTCAAATAAATTAGCAGTGTGGGCGGAATTCCATTCAGAAAACTAGCATGTGTGGGGTTGTTTGACGTCATTAATGGATTTTAATCATCCAGTGTATATAGAGTGTGGCTCTTTCGATTCACAGTTGTGAATTGTACCTGTTTTTCAATTGAGTGATTTGGAAATATTGGCAGGTAAAAAGAATATGTGGGTGTTTTAATTTTTGCTTTCTTCCAAATCATCAAGATACGGTCTTCGCATTACCTCTAACCCTCTATTATTTGTTGGATTGTACGTATTCCCTCTTTATGCTCTATTTTGTGTGTTGTGCGTGTTGTAAAATGTCTTTTTTTTTCAATCCTTTCAATACCAAGTTATTGTCTCAACAAAAAAAAAAATGGGATGGAAATTAAATAATAAATCACATTGTTTCACTGTTTAAAATAAATAATGTTTATAGAATTATTTAATTTCATATATATATATATATGCACCAGCAAACAAAGAGAAAGTACCTCACAGTAGCAAAATCATTGTTTCTTCCTCATATTAATTTAGAAAGTCTTCTGTTTTAAGTTACTAAATTCCCATTTTTATCCCTCGGCAAATAAATATCTTAGCACGCATCTCAGAGAACTTCCCAGTATATATATTGTAACAAACCACATCTTTTACAGGTAGGATTTTGTCACAGATCTTACAGTAAGTATACAAAGTCCAGGACACATTCAGTTCGGTTTTCCTTTTTATTTGATAGGAAAAACAGGTGCTTTAAATAATAATAAACAAAACAAAATTCCTTGCTCTTACTAGACAGAAATCACTATCTGTAATTTGGTGGCTTTCCCACTTACCAATTTTCCAAAAAAACGAAATAGAATTTGCAATAAACACAGTTGTTCATCTTCACCAATGTGTGTCTTGTTGTAACCCCCTCCCCCCCCTTTGAATTTCTTACACCTTTTGTGCTCTAGTGTATTTTATTCTCCCTTTAGTGTGTCTTACAACCCCTTTTGTATGTATCTTACTTCCCCCAGCCCCTTTGTGTGTCTCTTCCCTCCAGCCCCTTTCTATGTCTCTTTCTTACCCCTGCCCCTTTTTGTGTTTCCTTCTAACACCAGCCCCTTTCTGTGTTTCCTTCTTACCCAGCCCCTTTCTGGGTCTCTTTCTTACCCAGCCCCTTTCTGTGTATCTTTCTTACCCAGCCCCTTTCTGTGTTTCCTTCTTACCCAGCCCCTTTCTGTGTTTCCTTCTTACCCAGCCCCTTTCTGTGTTTCCTTCTTACACCAGCCCCTTTCTGTGTTTCCTTCTTACACAGCCCCTTTCTGGGTCTCTTTCTTACCCTATCCCCTTTCTTTGTCTCCTTCTCCACCACAGTCCCTATGTGTGTCTCTTTCTCCCCTCAGTCTGTTTTGTGTGTCTATCCCCTCCAGGTCCCTTTGTGTGTATTTCCTTCCAAGCCACAGGCACACAGGCATCGTTTTCAGGTACACAGTCATAAAAGGCACACAATCAAAGTTATACAGGTACACTGTCATACAAACACAGACATAATTATACAGAGACATACAGACACAGAGGCATACAGTGAGAGACATACAGACACAGTCACACAGAGACATACAGGCAGAGACATACACACATACACAGACATGCAGGCATACGGAGACATGCAGGCATACAGAGACACTTACATACAGAGAAATACCGTCATACAGACACATACATACAGAGACATACATACATACATTCATACAGAGACATACATACATACATCCTGAGACATACATACATACATACAAAGACATTCACAATTACATACTTCCATTAGTTCAATCCGGTCCCTGGGCTACATGCTGTCCGGCTCTGTGGTGTCATGTCTTGCAGCCCAGCCTCATCACTGGGCACCAGCCGCATGGTGTGGTACAGGGGATATGATGTCATTCATATCCCCGCCCCCTCCACACAGCCTGCGGCAGACACCAGGGTAGGAGGCTGAGCTGGGCGGGAAGAGGCTGGGCTCAGCCATGCTACAGGTAGTAACCGGCTGGAGGGGAGCGCAGTGTGCTCCGCCTGGGCCGCCTATGGTAGGCGCCTATGGCCCTGTTTGTGTAGTGGATGCAGGATGTGTGTGTAAATTGGATGCAGAGTGTGTAGTGGATAGAAACATAGAATGTGACGGCAGATAAGAACCATTCAGCCCATCTAGTCTGCCTAATTTTCTAAATACTTTCATTAGTCCCTGGCCTTATTTTAAGCCTAGGATAGCCTTATGCCTATCCCACGCATGCTTAAACTCCCTCACTTTGTTAACCTTCAGCTGGAAGGCTATTATACTTCTAATTTATTTGGCATTCCTGTGATAAGTGGAAGATAAGTGGAAACGACAGACCCTATACAACCAAGCATTCTGCTAGCATTTCCTGCTGCTCTATTACATTGTCTGCCTATCTTTAAGTCATCTGAAATAATTACTCCTAAATCACTTTCCTCAGATGTTGATGTCAGTAGGTTATCAAATATTCTGTAGTCTGCCCTTGGGTTTTTACGCCAAAGATGCATTATCTTGCACTTATCCACATTAAATGTCAATTGTCACAGCTCTGACCATTTTTTTGCCATTTGGCTTATCCCTCATGGAAAATCATGATGACATGTCTGTGTGTAGTGGATGCAGTGTCTGTATTTGTGTAGTGGATGCAGTGTTTGTGTAGTGGATGCAGTGTAGTGGTGCAGTGTCTGTGTAGTGGATGAAGTGTCGTGGATGTAGTGTCTGTGTAGTGGATGCAGTGTCTGTGTAGTGGATGCAGTATAGTGGGTGCAGTGTCTGTGTTTGGGTAGTGAATGCAGTGTCTGTGGGGTTGGATAAGGGCAGCGAAGGGAGAGAAGTTATTTATAGTTTAGTTTTCCCCCTCCTCCATGCATTTTACCTGTGGTCAGGGAGGGGGTGCACAACTTTCCTGGTGGTCCAGTGGCCCAGCATGCTGTGTCCTACGAAGAAAAGGCCCAGGAATATAATCTTGCACCTCCTGCAGCATTCGGTACTCTACTCTTGAGAGCCGTGTCGGCGTTGCCGTGAGTTGCCACGCATTACGTGCCACACTCCGTGTTACACTTAATGCATGCCATGAACATTGCCATGGCAACCCTCTCCATAAGAGGAGATGTCCTAATGCTGCAGGAGGTGCAAGATTACACTCCTGGGTCCCTTATTCACAGGACTCGCTATATAAATGCAAATAAGCTGACGGGCACTGTCCAGGTGATTTATCAAAGGTACAGGGGCGGCAAAATGTCGCTTCTGTGAAAGTGTCGCTAAAACTAAAATGGCTTTTTAGTCAAAATACTATGACTAAAACTAAATTGAAATTTGCCACCAAAATTAACACTGCTGAGGATAGGCCGGCTCTGGGTGCAGATCTCTTCTAACTCCATGCACGGTCAGGCCATGCCAGTGATTTTTTTTTTAAATTATATTTTGTTGTTTCATATAATAGGGATGAGGGATACAGAAAGAAAAGGGGGAAGGTTGGGGAGGGTAAGCAGGCTGTTCGAGTATTACAGCCGAGTATTTGCGGGTATCGACCCTGCTCAAAACATGCAAGGCCAATACGTACAAAGAGGATGGACTATACAGTTGTGTACAATATTCATGCATGCGTTACCTAATCTAACATCCCATTGCACATCTAATAGGTAAATGACCTCAGGTTAATTGTCATTTGGGCCATCTCTTTTTGATTTGAACTGTACCTCTATCTTGTCGTGTGTCTGCGCTGGGAGACAGGAGGAACAGGGAACCAAAAGAAAGGAGGAACCAGGTATGGGGGGGTTGAGGGGGAGGAGGTCAACCACATTAGGGCTGCTGGAGTCTCAAGATATCTTTACACGACATTGTTGTTGTTTTTGTTATTATTATTAGAGAGGGAGGTACGGATCAAACCTTTTGCTTAGCCCGTTAGTACGGTGAAGGTGGAGGGGGTTGGAGGTGTTTGTGCCCTTATGGTGTACACATGATTGCCACACGTTCTGTAGGGAGATATATCACCTGGCGGACTCTGTTGCCATTTTTTCGTATGTATAAAATAAGTGGATCTTTTCTAATAGTTGGGATTGGGTGGGGCAGATTTGTTGTTTCCAAAGGAGAGCAATAAGATGTCTTGCAGCCATGAATATCAATGTGTCGTCCTGTTTGGAAATTGCCAGTAAGTGTTTTGGGAAATTGTAACAGTAAACAGGTATATACACCAACAGTTAGATCATGAGCACCGATATGTGTCAGTATCTGAGCCACTATGTGGGGTTATGGTTCGACAGGACCACCAGATGTGTGTCATGGAGCCTTCGCTTCTCCACATCGCCAGCAGAGGCTGGAGGTGTGGGGGAACATGCTATGTAATCTTTTCGGCGTGTGGTACCACCATTAGATCAATTTCCTATGTGCCGCTATATGGTAATAGCACCTAGTGACCCCTGTCAAAGCATTGAGAGTCCTAATCCAATCCTTGGGTGACATCTCGCAGTCTAGCTCTAGTGACCATTGTTTGGCAAACGGGAATTCCGTCTCTGGTAGTGTCTCCTTTAGGTCACGGTAACAGTTCGAGAGGGCTTTGGGTTTCTTGGGTGCTGTCCAACACCTATCAAAAATAATACTTGACGCGTCAGTTAACACCAGGCTCGAGTCAGCGTCTGATTGGACATGTGACATAATAATACTCTTTAGTTGAAGGTATTGGAAGATTGTATGTGGAAGATTGGCAGGTTGTATGTGCTTTGCGAGTCTGGGAAGGGGATAAGGTGGCCTTAGTTGCAAATATCGCTTATGCTTGATATACCTTTGCTCAGCCATGAGCAAAAAGTAAACTATGGGGATATCCCCGATAGAGCCGTGATTGAGGCTGCTAGACTAAATTTGTTGTTCTTGCCCAGCCGTGACCGAAAACGATCCCATTGGTGTATAGAGAGTAGCGTAGTTGGGAATAGCTGTATATTCTTACGCCTGAGATGTTTAGGCGTCCATAGGAAGTCTATCAATGAAGTGCCCGAAGCCAGGAAGTTTTCTATATCAACCCATTGCAGCTCGTTTTTTGGAGCGTGCATTCTAATTGCTGATTCTAATAAAGAGCATAAGTGATTTTTTATGGATCTACCCCAATGAAAAAAATGCTCAATTGAATGCATGCAAGCTTTAATTTGGAGTATATCTACTAAATAGTGACTTATTGTATCAGGCAGTGGAGTGTCCCTTTAAGTGCTCTAGGGGATGCCACATTTTGTTAATTACTCTTGTCACACAGTATGGTATGTAAAACTGAACAGTAAGGAGAGTCCTGTTAACATTCACACCTCTGCCCATGATATCAGAGAATAAGGTCATTCATAATAATACAACGTACTTTTAGTATGCACTTGCATTTGCAAATACTTGCGTTTGGAAAGCTGCCTGCGCTGTAGTTTTTATGGGGTACAGTCGTGTTAACGCACTGCCACTTCCCTCCTGCGTAGTTACCATAGAGTGCTGGGAGGAAGCGACATGTTAGATCACTTCCTACCAGCACTGCCGTGGAGGAGCGAAGCCGGAGCAACTGAGGCTAAAAGCAGTTCCATTCACAGAGGGCCGAACTAGGAAAAAAACAGTTCTGGAATGCATTGCGACGCATAGTGTGCAATATCAAAGTAAAATAAAATAAAAATAACAACAATCATTTTCCAATGTGAAGGAGAGCAGTCAAAAGATTTTATAGAAACAAAAGTAGCACTTCATATTAAGCAGACACGCATACTGTCAACATCCGTTTTCTTGCCGTACTGTGAAAAATCCAGAACGGGATTGAAACATTTACTGTACGCTTTGCACATTTGTTTCAAATAAACAACTTATTTTGTTTATTTAAAATATTTTTGAGTGCACTTCTTTACATTGATTATACACTGATCAGCCACAACATTAAAACCACCTGCCTAACATTGTGTAGGTCCCCCTCGAGCTGCCAAAACAGCTCTGATATGTCGAGGCATAGACTCCAGAAGACCTTTGAACGTGTCCTGTGGTATCTGGCACTAAGACATTAGCAGCAGATCCTTAAAAGGAACACTATAGTGTTAGAAATACAGATGTGTAGACCTAACACTATAAAGTTCCTATGACTCTCCACCCCCAGGCGAATAGTGTTAAAAACCACTTACGAATCCAGTGGCGATGGATCGCTCTCTGCCTCCTCTGATGTCAGGCATTAGGCCTTCCCCGTAGGAAAGCATTAACTCAATGCTTTCCTATGGGGATTTTGAAGACGCTGGACATTCTCATGTAAAGTGTGAAGACTTCCAACATTGTTTTACGAATTAAACTTTGTGTAAATTTAGAAAGCGCCTGTAGTGGCTATCATAACCCTGTATGTAAATATTTAAATTTCCCGAAAACTGCAGGGTTAAGGGGACAGGGACACTGCACCCTGACAACTTCCATGAGATGGAGTGGTTTGGGTGCCAATAGTGTCCATTTAGGTCCTGCAAGTTGGATTTCAATAGTTCAATTACAATGATCAGTCACAACATTAAAACCACGTGCCTAATATCGTGTAGGTTCCTCTTGTGCTGCCAAAACATTTCTGATGAATTCAGCCACATACTCAAGAAGACCTCTGAATGTGTCCTGTGGTATCTGATCTTTTAAATCCTGCAAGTTACAAGGTGAGGCCTCCATGGATCGGATTTGTTGTTCCTGCAAATCCCACAGATGCTCAAACAGATTGAGATCTGGGGAATTTTGAGGCCAAGGCAACACCTTGAACTCTTTGTCATTTTCTTCAAAGCATTCCTAAACAATTTTTACAGCATGAAAGATTGTGTTATCCTGCTGAAAGAGGTCTCTATCCATAAGGGAACACCATTACCATGAGTGGTTGTATGTCATTTGCAACAATCGCTAGTTAGGTGGTACATGTCAAAGTTACATCCACGTGAATGCCAGAATCCAAGTTCTCCGCACGTGCAGACGATCTAGCCTTTTCTCCCCATATGCCTTGGACACCCATGAACCTGATGCCAGTTCACTGGTTGTCCTTCCAAGCACCACTTTTAGTAGGTATTAACCACAAGACTTGCTGTTTTAGAGATGCTCTGACCCAGTGGTCTAGCCATCACTATTTGGCCCTTCTCAAAGTCACTCAGATCTTTCTGCCCATTTGTCCTGCTTCCAACACATGAAATTCAAGAACTGACTGTTCACTTGCTGCCCAATATATCCCACCATTTGTCAGGTGCAATTGTAACAATATAATCAATGTTATTCACTTTACCTGTCAGTGGTTTTAATGTTGTTGTTTATCAGTGTACGTTGGTGTGAAAAGAGTTTTCGATCATCAACGCTTCAATAAAGCAGTTTATAGCTCAATAATACAAAATCTAATTTCATAAAAGTTTAAAAGTGACAGTCTGAAAAACATTGTAGACTGATTATCTAATTGGTAAGACTTTTTAGAAAAATAATGACTAGAAAAAAAAAGGTTTTCTTCTACAGAATAAATTTGTGGGGTCTGTACTTATTGGTAATGAGAACTGACCTTGTGAAACGGCATATGTACTAGATATACAGCAGAGGTGTTTGGCTGTATAATTTAGGTCATCCTCTTAGGAGATCATCCACATTCATGCAGCGGCTTAGGAGAAGCTGCCTGTGCTCAAATTTCATTTTAACACGAGTTATATGTGGATTGAAATTGCATTACCTGCATTATTTTACCATGTTTAACATTTCCTGAATTGTGGTTACTATTTTCAGTGTTTAAATGTCGCTGAGTTCATTGTAACAGGGTATTAAGCTTGTGATTTGTATTTCATCTGCAGGGTTTTTTTAAATCGAAATTAATAAAGAAATATACAACTTCATATATATAAGAGGAAATATGTATGTATGAAAGGGTTATTCCGTGTTATTTTGTTTATTTATTTTTTTAAATATGAAAGTCTTATGCTAGTCCTTCTGCATTTTGAGTGAAGGGCCAAGTTTGTAACCACGGCTGGTTCCCTTATTTACCACTATAACGTCTTATATTTTAACTCTACCTTGTATAAGTGGTTTTAACACTTCCATAACAATAGATCTGCTGTAACTATAACTGGTTGAAGTGGGGTTATGTTACAGTCAGAATATGAATTAATAATCATATGCATGATGTATTGATTAAACAATCAATAGATGTGGCAGGAACATTACCACAAGGTATATGTACCTTTAACCATCACAAACCAAATAACATTTTCTTTGTATTTGAAAAACCAATATAATATTTGATTACTTGTATTTTAATATATATACATAGAGTGGTATGGATGTTGAATTTATACCTTTGACATCTTTTCACCAGTTTGCAATAGGTGACCTAATTTATCAATTTCCAAAATCATCATGTATATCACCTGGATGGGTTAATCCATAATACTCTTTTACTTTCCGTTGACTGGCCTTAGCTCTGGCAGACTGAATATGTTTATCATTGTAAATAAACGTTGTGATAGTTAAAATAAAGTTTATGCCTGTCTTTCAGTTAAATTTTAACTGTTGAAGTACTTCCCTTATATTAATTAGATTATATCAATTATACCACTCTGCAAACTTAAACGAATATCGAGTAGTTTCTGATTTAATAAAAACATTTGAAATTTTCTTTTAAGGTTAAAACATTATTCATTATTGCAGTTATTGTAATCATATGATCTTTAACTATTATGATTCAATTATTCATCTGGGTAATCAGCTGTTATGCTCTTATACTTTATGTCTAATATATTTGTTTGTAGGCCAGACCGCAGCTGCATATGACATTTTAGCAATAATCTTCAATTGCGTTTCAGATATTCACAAAGTCTATCCACCTTTGTAATTAACACATTATGTGTTTATTTTATACCATTAATTATAGTATCTCTATTATATTACACATCATCACTGACACATTTCTGATACAGGGAAAAAAATAGCATGATTGCTTTAGTAATTAAAATTTTTCTGTCCATGCACCACATTCCTGGAAGTCCAGAATATAGCAAGAATCCCTTGTCGTTTGATTCCATGAAGCCATTTAACGTTTTGATGGGTATAGTTATACCAAAAGAGCAAGGAGTACATCGGTAGATCACATCTGCAACAGAACATTACAGATTCCTTGTTGTATCAATGTCTCTGTGTTTATGTTTACAGGAGTTCCTTGCTTTGCAGGTATGTACATAATATGTAGAGTTTAAGAAAAGCTGCAAATCGTGCTTTAGTACAAGTGTCCCGTGATGTCAGGTTTCTGACAGATTTTGCTGGTCTTTTATATTCCATTCTCTTGGCAGGACCTCTGCTCTTAGTAGGTCGGTCTTGTTATTATTTATTAATTGCATCAAGGTTTCTTTCGTTAATTGATGTGTTTCTTACAAATTCAAATTCATATGCCACCAAATGTCATTGTAAAGTTCATTGTTACAGAATATTGTTACGGGTTGGTTTTTCACTCCAGTAGGAAATCTATATTCCTCTTCTTCTGATCCTTCCTATTAACCACTTTTTCTGAGTTGTAGCCAACAATCTGTGTCTTGTACTGTGAGGTGCTTTGATAGTCAATCAGGTTTTCTCAGTACCATGTTCCATCTTGAGAAACAGCTGGGCGTTGACAGTTATCAGCCTTTATTTCTTTTTCTGGTCATCTTCTGTCTGGATAATAGCAATGTCCAGAATTAGCATAGCACTTCTTTTCAGCATAAGAAGGCTGTTTGCGGTAGTCATTCAATGATAAACTATATGGCAAAGTCTTTTCTTGCATCACCTTCATAAGTGCATCCGAGCATCTGTCCCGTCTTTTTCTGTTTTCAGCATGCTTTGCCATCATCGTTGAGTCCATTATTAAGATTTGAAATAGTCCAATCACATCTTTCTCATGTATAATCGGTTTTTGGAATGATCTCAATAGGTTCCTTGTGAAATACCAGTGTGGGTCACTGTGAGCTGTGTCTCTCCTTTTGAGATAGTTCTTGGAGGTAGTCCTCGCGATCGAAGAACTTGTATAGTGTGCAGTCCAATTCAGTTCAGGTGCTTCCTGCTTGTTAACATAATTCCAATGCAGTTTTAAAAAGAAAGCTAGGGTTGATGTTATGATAATGCTGCAGATTGTACAAGGAGACACCATAACCAATTTTCTAGCATGCTTTTGCTTCCATCTTTGCATTTCTTTCTTACTGTATAAGATAATTCAGGTTCAGTCTGTTTTCTCCAGAGTCTTTCTGATAATAATTTTGATGTTTAATTTTTCATTTATTCCATGTTATGTGAATGTATCACGTCTGTCTGTTCATCCTTCTCCTTCTCCTTCACATTTGCAGGTTCAGATGTCAGATCATGATTCAGTCTGTTACGTGGCTATGATTCTGGTGGCTGTGTTCTGGTGGCATTTCTGTCGTCCTTAGTTTGTTTTATCTTGCCATCTTTAACAGCATCCATTGTGTCAGTCAGTGGTTCTGTGAACATCCTGTTAGTATTTAGCAGGTTGTAAAATATCAAAACTTACTGTTCTCTGTTGGCTCTGATTGTTCTCTGTAGTAAAAGTTCTCGGAGTCACCCTCTCCAGGACAAGCTGGCCAACAGTAAGAAAAAGTTGGTGGTGCATGGTGAGGTGGGCTGGAAAAAAAAATTCCCTAAATTTTTCTAATAGAACCAATGGTTCTAAGCTCTCCGTGGTGCAGAAATATGATTGCCAGTGAAAAACATGTAACATTTCATATGGTGTCTCACCATTTGTATCATCAGGTATGTTGTGAATGCTCATAGGAATAAATAGATACCACTGTGTGGGGCAAGCAACTAGTAACTTGGTTAATAATCATTTAACCTCAGCATTTTCCCAGACCACAACCCCACTACTTTGGGGGTGGTTGGCGCACTGAAATCCCAAAGTAACCCAAATGTGGTTGCCCAGTTTTAGGTTTCCTTTGCAGTAACTGCAGGCGGCTGCCTAGTTCGCCTTATAGGAAGTGCCGGCCCTGATAAGAGCTTGTCCTAGCCATTAAAAAGCTTTTAGGGCAAGTCTCTCTTTCCTCTCTAGGAAGAACAACCAACATATTACCTTCAATGGTTATTATGTAATTAACCCCTTTAAAGTATTGGAGTAATTATGCAGATAAACAGGTGGATTAAGTCTGGTTATCCTTGCAAGCATAAACTCTGCATCATAGGGTATGCGATGTGATCCAGTGACCACAGAAAAGCGTTGGTAGACACATTGCATCAAAGTGCCTGTCTATGACCAACTACATAAGGAGAGGGCCCATGCTTTGTTATAAGCATGTCCATACACGTATTACAATGCCAGGCTTTCAATTTGTTTCCACAAAGCAATATGCAGTTGTGGATATAAACTCACGACGTATCGTAAGAAAAACTGTTTGTACACCAGACTGAGACTCGAGATCAGTGAACAGTGGACCAAAATAGATAAATGAAATCCTATCAATTAATATACTTTCAATATACTTTCTTTAAATGACTTTAGTTCCTGTATTAACAACAGAATTTTAAAGTAAAACAATGTGCATCTAAAAGCCAACCTTTAGTGTGCATAGGAATTACAAGGCCGTACATAGTGTGAGATAAAGAACAACTTTTTAAACTGAATAGTCTGTGAACACAAAATGACCTTGCGCTGAAAATTCACTTGCAGGGGAAAAACGAAACAAAACCCTTTTTTTTTCTTTAGTAAATTATTTAATTAATTAATTAATCATAGTTAGAGCCTCCCTCAAAGTCTCGATGACTTTGCAAGAAACATGTCGTCCTCAAATACTGGGTAAGTCTATTAAACAGTGAAATAGCATTTCTACCCTGTATTTGCATTTGCCCATAACAAGTTCGTCCTGATCTCTTCTACACCTCTTCTTTCCCAGCAACGTAACATCTTCTTCCTCGGTTTGGTCCAATCAAATGCTCCTTATAGAGGATGAATGGCGAGCGCCACAAATGAGCAAATCAGCTTCTTGACAAAGAAAATAACTGAATTCAATGATTTTCTATCTGGAGCATTGGATGGCAGACTGTGCATATGCCTGACTGACAGCTCATTTCATCTCTGAATCCCGTCCAATTCTTCAGAGCCAAAGAGTAGAAAGAGGTAGGGAGCAATGCCCACACATGAGTGACGGCAAGCGTGGACAGGGGAGAGAATTCAAGGAGTCTCAAGGAGATATAAGATTAAACAGGCTGGCACTGTTGGAGGGAAGGGGGGGTATTTTAATAGCAGTGATCACTGGTGGGGCAAAGGGGGGACATCAAGCAGGCTCCAAAGGCTTCACATACAAGGTGCGCTCACATTGCTGCCTGTAAGTAAAGAATCAGGTTACGTCTGTTTCCAGCATGCAGTTCGTGCTGACGGCAAACATATTTTTGCACAGAATTGACATTAGGCACTCCGGAACAGAGTTCAGGGCTGCCAAAGTGTCACGGAGTATAACCCTAACATGCAGAGTTTAGGATAACATGTTGGAATGGAATAAAAACGTCTTACCGGGCCTTAGAGTGGTCGGACTTAATGTTAGACAGAGTAAAGTTTAGTCGAAATATGAGCCGAGGTCAGGCTAACGGAGAGACAGCGAAAACGAGAACTAGCCAGAGTCAGGTACACGGTAAAAATCAGATGGGCAAACAAGACAGGCAAGGGTAAAAGAGAAACTCAGAGTCAGGAAACAAAGCCAAGGTCAATACCAGAATACAATACAAATCACTAGGGACGCACTAAAGGATACTGGGAACAGAAACCACAATAGGGCACAGAATCTAGGGCCAGGTAAGTTTAAATACTTTTATTTTTAATTTGAATGGTCCACATCATGCCTGCGCCCCAAAAGGTGCGTGAATGGGGATGCTGGAATGATGTGGGCCAATGGGAGCCAACTGCAAGATTCGCTCCCAATACTCCTTTAAGAACGAGCAGCTTTCCCAAAATTACGAGCAGTGTTCCCAAAATTGTACGGGCTGTGCGCCCGATAAGACTGTTTGGCGTGTGCGGCCTGCCAGGAGTAAGGAGTTTGAGCAGCATACGGCTTGCCTGAAGGAAGACTCCTGCCGACACACAGACCGGGTAAGTACCGTTACACAAAGTCATGTGTACTGGGCCTGCAACTTGTCCCCTGGCAGAAAACTACATAATATTTCTGAATGTGCAGTGTTTCGAAGCAGAAGCACTGCACATAGAGATTCCTACCACCGTGTGTACAAGTAATGGGATATTGTGTAGTACCCCTTTTCTTATATCCTCTTACATTCCAATAATATGACATGAGACATAGTTGGTGAAAATAGGCCACAGTTTTTTATTAAAATATTTCGCCAAACGATATTACCAATATTAACTTTGTATAAAATATATATATAATACTTTAATATTTTGAACATCAAACAATATAACTTAATAACATTTTCATAAACATACCCGTCCTTGCCAATCAATTATCTGTAACTTCAGAACTCTCCTGGGCACTTGTCCTCCCCCCTCGTCCCAACCAACACTGGGCACAAAGCCTGGCCTTCCACCAATACCATGCAAACCACTAGCCGACCTTTGGCTCAGTGGGCACGTCCGTAATAAACCATACCTTAATTTCACTGAGGCTATGGGACGGATCGGCCCCACTTTCCATTACACCCGTTGGACTCCCCATTCCAGCCCACGATTAGAAAGGACAACCACTCGCCACAAGGCCCCGCTATTTTACCCCTAAAATCAATTCCTAAAATCAATGATTATAAAATGGCAGGGGGAAGGACAGAACATATCTCCCAATCACTCACTGTTGATAGGGCCAGATTAACATAGGGGCTGATGGAGCTGCAGCTCCAGGCCCAGGCCCAGGCCCAGGCCCATGGAATAGGCCCACAGATTTAAAAAAAATATATATATATATTTTTTTTTCACACACTACTCTTAGGGTTTCCATCTGGCTTTTATTGTTTTGGCACAGCCAGTATTTGAGGCTGCCCTTGCCGGTGCCGATATTGCAGTCATACTGGCAATACAAATGATGTTATTTTTCTCAGTATAAACAGAGATTACGATGCAATACCAGCACTGGCCACTAGGGGTCACTGTGTGTGGAGAGAGGCAGGGATAGGAAGTTCTAGCATATTCCTCCCTGCCTATCTCTACTCACTGATCTGCAGGGGAGCAGCTATAGAGAGTCCAGACAGCAACTCCCACCCTGCAGAGACAGCCTACAGCTCAGGGAAGTGAGGGATGGGGGGAAAGGCTTAAAGGAGACACGGGGATACAGAGACACTAAGGGACATTGGGAGACATTATGACACAGACACTTGGGGACACAGAGACACATGGGGACACAGTGTTCCCATGTCTCCCAGCCAGTGTCCCTGGTGTCCCCATGTTTCCCAGTGCCCCCTAGTCTGCAGGTGTCCCTATGTCTCCCAGTGCCCCAAATGTCTCAATGTCCCCATGTCTCCCAGCTAGTGTCCCTAGTGTCTGTGTCCCTGGTGTCTGTGTCCCCATGTCTTCAAGTGTCCCTTATTTTCTCAGTGTCCCCTAGTCTCCCAGTGTCCCTGGTGTCTCCGTGTTACCAGGTCTCCCCGTGTCCCCAGGTCTCCCCATGTTCCTAGTGTCCTAGTGACATGGGGACCCTGGGAGACATGGGGAAATAGACACATGATAATACTGGGGGGACACAGGGAGACATGGGGCGTTGAGACACTGTGATACATAGGGACACTGTGATACATAGGGTCACTGGGAGACTAGGGGACACTGGGAGACATGGGGCACTGAGACACTGATACATAGGGACACCGAGACCTGGGGTAATCGACACATGGGGACACTGAGTCATGAGGGCACTGGGAGACATGGGGACACTGGGACAGTGGAAAACTATACAGCAGTATCAAACCAAGTAGTTTTTTGGTGATTTTACAGCATTTTCTCTTATGTCACTCCTTGTGATTTACATCATGTGATGTCACCCATACATAATTAATTATGCAAATTAGTAAGACCAGTATGTTTTTCCAAGAAAGGTGGCAACCCTATCTACGTTTCACGTACTCTTGCTTAAGTATGGAATCTTAAGAGGGATGTATGGGAACAAAACTTGTGTGGACTAGCTGACAATGAAATGAGTTAAAGGGCCACTATAGGCACCCAGACCACTTCAGCTTAATGAAGTGGTCTGGGTGCCTGGTCCAGCTAGGGTTAACCCTTCAGAGAAACTGCTATGTTTATAATAGGGTTAATCCAGCCTCTAGAGCCTCTAGTGGCTATCTCATTGACAGCCGCTAGAGGCGCTTGCGTGCTTCTCACTGTGAAAATCACAGTGAGAAGACGCCAGCGTCCTTGGAAAGCATTGTAAATGCTTTCCTATGAACTGGCTGAATGCGCGCGGCTTCTGCCGCACATGCGCATTAAGCCGATGACATCACTATGAAGGAGGAGAGAAGGAGGAGAGCTCCCCGCCCAGCGCTGGAGAAAGGTAAGATTTTAACCCCTTCCTCTCCCCAGAGCCTGGCGGGAGGGCACTATAGTGCCAGGAAAACGAGTATGTTTTCCAGGCACTATAGTGGTCCTTTAAGGTAATGCTGGCTTTGGTCTCTCTAACACTGTGGTATGTTCCCTTTCTTCTACACTCACTACATAGAGCTTTTCTCTGTCTCAGACTGTATACCAGGAGCTTCTGCCTGCTAGTAAGAAGGTAAGGAGACAAGTGGACCAGAAAGCGTTGAGCGAGCACATCATTAGACGCATTTATGCCAAGCTCAGGGTGCTGTCTGCATAGTATGGCCTTAGTTGGCCAGCTGCATGATTGGCAGGCAGCCTAACATGCATTCATGCCAGGCTGGCTTTCCAATTCTTTGGGCAGACATGCCCTCTTTTTGTGCATGTTCACCCCTTTTGCCAGGTTACGTGATTTGTGTCAGTTGCACACCCTGTTACCGTGCCCATTGACTTCCTGCTTGACTGGACACTGCTGTTAGGGGTTATGGATTTACTTGAAAGATGAAAACATAAATTAGAGAGAGATTAGCCTAGGGTATGTGTTTTCTTATAGCTGCTGTTTTCTTTCCCTCCAGCACCATCTCCATCAGATACATGAAGCTTGGGAGTGTTTTAGTGTTTTTGCTCAATAAGATTCTATAATTAGGCCCATCATAATTGTCAGCACCAGGCCCACTGGGCTGTTAATCTGGCCCTGACTGTTGACCATACCCAGCTCCACCCTATCACTCTCTCCTACACAGTGGTGTATTTTGGATTTGTGCTGCCCTAGGCACGACTAAATTCAGGCACCCCCAAAATCTAAATTTGCCCCCCCAATTCATGTCAAGGCCATTTTTGTGACTGATACACAAAATACATGCACTGATATACGCTTACTGACAGATACCCAGTCATTGGCACACACTGTTTAACCAACACACACTTTCACTGACAGGCACACACTCTCAGATACACATAAAATGACTGACACAGACTGACACACACTCACAGGCACACCCATTCTCACTGAAAGACCCACTTTCACTCACTCACAGACACACACTGACAGCTACACTCACTCACTCACTCACAGTAAGGTTGACAGCCGCAGAACATGAGGCAAACAAGGCATTTGTCTTGGAGCTTGGGGTGGCGTTTTTTGGCGCCCCCCTGAAAGTGCCGCCCTAGCCAAATGCCTTGTTTGCCTTGTGGTAAATACATCCCTGCTCCTACACACACCCCACACTCACACATGCTCCTTGATCCGGCTAGCTTTGCCTGCCTCCTTAGGTTCTGGACCACTTCTAAAAGCAGAAGTGGTCATGGACATTGGAGTAACCCTTTAATTCATGCCAATTCAATATACTAGTGCAATCTCAAGGTTTATTTTACTTTTCACTAAATGTTCAGCTATTAACCCCTTAAGGACACATGACATGTGTGACATGTCATGATTCCCTTTTATTCCAGAAGTTTGGTCCTTAGGGGGTTAAAGCCGGAACATTGCAAGTCACCTTTGACACAATCCATTGACACTGACAGCTGGCTTTAAACACGTGATACAACTAGATTTTTGTAGACTGTATATTAAATAAAAGGCAAACAAGGTTTTTGTTCAAAGAAATTTTGATGTAAGGGCTATAAAAAAGTAAGACTTTGCAGCATGTTTAATCTATCCCATCCTAATAACAGACAAACAAACATAGTCACGAAAGCAACTTCATCTTAATGAAGCTGTTTTTGTGTATAGATCATGCCCTTGCAGTCTCACTGCTCAATTCTCTGATGTTTAGGAGTCAATCACTTTGTCCATGCGTCCCTAATCACATCTCCATACATGTGACTTGCATATCCTTCCTAAACACTTCCTGTAAGAAGATTATACTTCCTTTATTGCAAATTCGGTTTAATTTAGAATTCCCTATCTCCTGCTCTGTTAATGGTTTGCTACACCATGCAGGAGCCCCTGTGTGTGATTAAAGTTAATTTTTTCAAGCAGGAGATAAGAGCTTTTAAAGTAATGTAACATTTGATTAAAAATTAAGCCATTTTATTTTCTTGCAGGCTGTGTCAGTCACAGACAGGGGAGGTGTAGCAAGGGCTGTATAAACAGAAACAGAAACAAAATTAATTAAACTCCTAAATGGAAGATAATTGAGCAGTGACACTTCAGAGGCATGATATATACACAAAAACTGTTTAACTACACTAATGTTGTTTTGTTGACTATAGTGTCCCTTTAATCTAAATAGTGTCCCCACAATACATTGTTTTCTATAGTGACACTGCCTGCCCAGTGAAGTGGTGATCCAGTTACTTTTGGGAAGAGTCTTATTTTATAATAACTTGTTACTTTAGGACACAGTGAGGGGCACTAAATCTAAAATAAAAAAGGAACAATCCAGTGCTAGAAAAAATTTATTTAACCCCTTAAGGACCAAACTTCTGGAATAAAAGGGAATCATGACATGTCACACATGTCATGTGTCCTTAAGGGGTTAAAGTGACACTCCACTTCCCAAATACAAAATAAATAAAAATAACTGTTTAGTAGATATTTCCCAAATTGAAACATGCTTGCATTTCATTCTCCATTTTTTACATTGGAGTTACATCTAAAAACAGCGTGCAAAAACTGCATTTCTCTTGTCTTTAGCCTATGCAAGCCCTCCTCTTGTAACCCCGCCCAGACTTTCTGTGACTGTCCAATGACAGACTTCTTAATGCAGCTTAATGAGAAGTCTTTGCACGGCTGGTGCTCTGGGTAATTTCTGACTCTTGAGTTCTGTGCAACTAAGCTAACTGAACCAGGAAGTAACAAGATCCGTTGTCTGCTTGAAAAGCCAGAGGGGTGTAACCAGTATAATTTATAAATGTTTCAATTTCTATTGAAATCTGCACTTTTTCCAAAATGAAAAGAATAGGATGCACTATTCACACATAAAGCTTTTTAGCAAACTAAAGTGCTCAAGGGGTTTGGAGTGTCCCTTTAAGGTGACTTATTATTTTTTTAATGTAAATTATATTGCACTGGAGAAATGCATTGAGCTAATTTTTAATTTGAAAAATGGACTACCAACCTAAGGCCATGGACATAATTTGATTGAGAAGCACTCCTCTGAATATAATGTCATATGTTGATTTCCTTTCCTTGTTAGTCTTTTAGTTCCATGGAAAGGTCTAGTAGGTCAAAGTAAGAGTTGAAGATCAAGTCCCATTAAGTTCAATTTCAGGGAACCTTCTCCTTATCTCTTTCCATTATCTGGGATGGATTAATCCAGCCATGAGATCTTGAGTTGTAGTCATCCAGAAATAAATTCAAATCACCTTGGGTGTCTATGCATTCTGTCATGAAGACAAATCAATATTTATATTACAGTAATGGACATTCTTGATCATTTGGCTACTCTGGAATTATGTTTATTGTTCCTGACAATTGATCTTGGTCATTCAACAAGAAGTTAAATAGAAAAATAGGGCTTGCTTAATACCTCTTGTATTAACAATACCAATCCAGCTAGAATGAAGATTAATGAGATTTATTAAACCGAGGACAATAAATGAGGCTGGGATATTCAATATCAGTCTCCACTCCAGAGTATCAAAGGAAGGAATGGTTGCAAAGCCAAACCTACTCAAAAGACTACAGAGGGTCAAAACTATCCAATCAGATAACACTGTTCTGATATTAGGACATAATTCTCACATGTAATTGGAATAAACATTTTATGTTTGAAGTAGCCATTGTAAGTGGCCTCTGATTTTACAGTATTTAATCAAAACTTTTCTTTACCTTGTTTGATGCGAATATGGAAGTGTAGGATTGTTCAGAATCAACTGTGTTCTCAGTAGATACAATAAAAAATAAAAAAAAAGGTGATCAGCTTAACAGCCGTAGAGAAAAAGATTTGCATTATTCAAGAAGAATGGAACTTTTAACGTCATATCTGTCTACTAATTACACTGAAGAAAATGCGACTCACAGTTTTATATAAAAATATCAATAGCATTCAATCCATGCCCTTTTCTCATTGAGCCTACAGAAATACTGCTCTGCTTTTTTTCACCTCTGAGTGGGCTGCAAATTGTTCTTGCTAATTAACTAAACAAAGGCTTTGTGGAGGTGTACTGGAGTACAAACAATGATCCTTAGCACAATCTCATAAATCACAAGTCAACTGTATTAAGACAATATTTTGGAATAGCATTTATCAAAGTCGTAGGTCCTCTCTAATATCAATGATGTATTTGGGTCAGAAACTCTAGAATACATCTGTGGAATTGTTTTATTAAAAGAACACCATAGCATTAGCAATACAAACATGTATTTCTACTGCTATTGTGTGCTACTCCCTATTTAGATTCAGGGCCCCCTTAAATAAAAGAAGAAAAGTGAAAAAATGTGTTGGTTTTTTTCCAGCGCTGAGACTCATTCCATGCATCCACCAGATCTACCTCCGGTGACATCTTTCCACAGGAAGTCTTCTCTTCATCTTCGTATTTAATTAAACTCCTCTTCATGGACAAGCATTGGGTAACACAAGCACATTGCTACTACAATCAAATGCTTCACATGTTGAACGCTGGTGCTCAACACCAGAGGGCGTGTGGTTACCCTGCACCAGGCCCTGATAATCCACTTCCACGCTGGAGACTCCCAACTTTTCATCAGGCACTCAGGGATCCCGGTTTCCGTACCGCCACTCGTGACAAGCAGTACTCTTACTGCAGCTCCTCTCTGCTTCCTGCGCTGTATAATGATGCCGGGAGCCGGAATATGACGTCATTCCGGCCCCCGTATCATTACAGAGAGCAAGCAGGGAAAAGAGAGGAGCTGCAGAAAGAGACAGCCCCACTGGACCCCAGAAAAAGACCCACTCAGCTCTCCTAAAAGTAGAGAAGCTGAGTGGGTTTCAATTAATACAAAAATGTGGGTACGAGCCTGTCAGAGTGAGAGTGAGTGAGTGTGAGCCTGTCAAAGTGTTTGTGTGTGTGTGTGTGTGTGTGTGAGTGTGAGCCTGTCAGGGTGAGTGAGTGTGAGCCTGTCAGGGTGAGTGAGTGTGAGCCTGTCAGAGTTAGAGTGAGTGTGAGCCTGTCAGAGTGTGTGTGTGTGAGAGCCTGTCAGTGTGAGTGTGTGTGTGTGTGTGTGTGAGCCTGTCAGAGTGAGTGTATGTGAGCCTGTCAGAGTGAGTGAGTGTGACTCTTTTCCCATGCTGTGCCACTTTCGCCATGGCTGGTACCACCTCTGTGG
Organism: Pelobates cultripes; assembly: GCA_933207985.1. Classification (NCBI taxonomy): domain Eukaryota; kingdom Metazoa; phylum Chordata; class Amphibia; order Anura; family Pelobatidae; genus Pelobates; species Pelobates cultripes. The sequence continues at coordinate 347,931,833 of OW240913.1, forward strand.
CTGAGATTATCAATCTTTATGATCTCAGCTAAGCCAATTGAAAGCATTGGGAGTATTTTGTGCATGTGCAGCAAATGTGCCAATCCGCATCTCCTCATAAGGATGCATTGAATTAATGAATCTCTATGAGGAACATTCAGCGCCTCCATGTAGAGCATGGAGACCCTGAATGTCGGTGCTGCACGTGGTGCAGCAGTGACCCAGGACTCTCTAGTGACCGTCTGAGTGACTGTCACTAGAGGTGTTACTAAGCAGCAATGTAAACACTGACATGATATATAGTCACCAGAACAATTATATCAAGCCTGCATGGTATATAGTCACCAGAACAATTATATCAAGCTGTGGTGGTTCTGGTGACTATAGTGTACCTTTAAGAATTGCATTTTTCTCGTTGAAAATGACGGCTCCTAACTTTTTTAGCTGGCTCCTAGATTCCAAACAAATTTGTCAAGCCCTGCATTACCATATGTACAAAACAGGACTAAAATTAACAGGACATAGTCACTACTCAGTGCTCACATGTTTCAGCACACAGATATAAGATGTGTGCAAAACAGCACATACCTACAAAGGAAAAGTTTTGACTATGTTTGCAGGTCCGTCAGTGACCATGAACCTCCAGATTGGTACGTCTGATCACCCAACCAATTTGACATAATTTCTGGTGCTGGCTGGTGCAAATTGGAGCCTTTATATGACTCTTCCCTGACACTGTTAGTGACACGAATCTGTGTACATCATCACGCAGACATTGCGAATAGCAACAGCCAATTACCGCCCTCCTAATGCTATACGAGCTCATTTTGGCCCTGTCGTGGTTTCACTTAGTGCTTATCCGAGAGCATGTTTACTAAAGTTATATGTAAGTTATCTGACCCCAGCTTGTGTCCTGACAATTCTCCATTCTTTTGTCCTTGAACTTTGGCTTGTCTATTCATTTACGTATTCTCTGTCTCTGTGATCTCGGTATGTCTTGTACTATTTTTATAGCATTAAGTCCAGACAGTCTAATGCCCCGTAAACACGCTTTAGTATTCTAGTTTATTATTATTATTTATTTTTGTTCACTTGAGTTTTGCGTGTCATAGTTCATCGTGACAGAGCTATTTCTTGTTCTGGTAGGAGATTATACTCTAGCTGTTTTCATTAAATTAGATCTTCTATCTACTGCTAATAGAGATGGACTTAAACAAAGTGGTGAGTGCACAACAGGTGCAGAAAATAGTGGCAGCTGCGTCTCCTCTCCAGACTTTCCTCTGTTTTATAGTCTATTTCCACCTGGGATAGACTTAAACAAATGTCTGGAGTGGTGGGGGAAAGAGAGATATTATCGGCACCAGGTATTATCATCACCAGATCATGACCACCAAGACCAGGCATTAGGGACACTACTTTGGTACTCTGCTTTTTCTCTTCAGTAAAGAGTGGCTCTAATGGCAACATCAAATCTCTGATGAGCTCTCCCTTAGTTGTTTCTTGAGAGGACTTCAAGAAATTGGGGGTAATAAAAGCAACAGCAACAAGTTCACTGGTTTTGTCTCCAAGCAACATAAGACACAGAAGCTGTAAAACATGACCTAGCTGTGGTAGTAGCTGCAGTGCCAGTGGAGGCAGCAGCACAAGTGAATACAACACGAGAAGGCTGAGAAAAATCTGAATACTGCTAATAGTGTTGGTGGTGGCAGTGGTGATGGAGGCACAGGTGGAGGAAGTGTCAACAGTTTTCATGGCAGAAGAAGAAGTATTCAGACTGTCAGAGGCAAATAACCCCTTTATGTTAACCCAGCATTTGTACCAAGAACAGACATATTATAAAAACGGAGAATTATGATCCAGCACACAAGTCAAGTTGGTAAATTGTAAAATGTTTTAGTTGCTTGCTGTTTCACGTCAACAGGTTCTTGTTACATAATGTCACCAGAATACAGTTGCAAGAAAAAGTATGTGAACCCTTTGTAAAAAAAACAGAAGATGGGTGTTGCAACAGGACAATGACCCAAAGCATAGAAGTAAAACAACAACAGAATGGCTTAAACAGAAGAAAATACGCCTTCTGAAGTGGCCCAGTCAGAGTCCTGACCCCAACCCGATTGAGATGCTGTGGCATGACCTCAAGAAAGCAATTCACACCAGACATCCCAAGAATATTGCTGAACTGAAACAGTTCTGTAAAGAGGAATGGTCAAGACTTACTCCTGACCATTGTGCACGTTTGATCTGCAACTACAGAAAACGTTTGGTTGAAGTTATTGCTGCCAAAGGAGGTTCAACCAGTTATTAAATCCAAGGGATCACATACTTTTTCCACCTGAACTGTGAATGTTTACATGGTGTGTTCAATAAAAACATGGCAACATTTCATTCTTTGTGTATTATTAGTTTAAGCAGACTGTGATTGTCTACTGTTGTGATTTAGATGATGATCAGATCACATTTTATGACCAATTTGTGCAGAAATCCATATCATTCCAAAGGGTTCACATACTTTTTCTTGCAACTGTATTTATCATTTTCACAATATATATTCTGTTTTTCACAACATTGCTAGCGATGTTTTTAAATAGACAAACAGATCTTTTTTTAAAATTAAATAGAATGTGTTTTAAGAGACGGAGCTTTTATTTGATTTTGAGTTTCTCCAAATATTTAAAATTCTAATGATTTGTATTGTTGCAACGAGAACCTTATAATGAAATGCTAATCGTCGACTCCTGTAAACAATTTGTTATTTACAGAATATGACATCATGGAGTTACATGTCTGTAGACTATATCATTAGAGTCAGAACCGCCAGAAACAATGTTTCCAAGCCTATCTCACTGTGTACACCACACTGATTAAATCACGACACTGATTAGAGGTTTCGGTGATACATTTGCAGCATGAGATTGTGTATTTAACAGGGCTGTCAAATCCTGCAGTGTGGGTTGTTTGAAACTAAAATCAGCTTCTTGATAATTTTGTAATTGATTTTAATATTCTGCACTTTCTAAAGACTTACAATGCTGGCTGTTAAAGGACCACTATAGGCACCAGACCACTTCAGCTTATTGAAGTGGTCTGGGTGCCAGGTCCAGCTAGGTTTAACCCTTTTTGCAGTAAACATAGCAGTTTCAGAGAAACTGCTATGTTTACCTATGGGTTAATCCAGCCTCTAGTGGCTGTCTCATTGACAGCCGCTAGAGGCGCTTCCGCGCTTCTCACTGTGATTTTCACAGTGAGAAGACGCCAGCGCCCATAGGAAAGCATTGAGAATGTCTCTTGCCGCGCATGTGCCTTCAGCCAGAGACGTCAGAAGAGGGAGGGAGCCCGGCGCTGGAAAAAAGGTAAGGGATTAACCCCTTCCACCCCCTTCAGCGCCACGGGAGTGGGACCCTGAGGGTGCGGGCACCCTCAGGGCACTATAGTGCCAGGAAAACGAGTATTGCAAAGGCCTCTATCCGTTTGATGCAGTTAATCTCCTCTTTTAACATTAGTCATAAAATGACGTACAGTGAGTTGAAATGTATGTTTTAGAGCGTTATACAATTCTAATTCATATAGCTAAATTCATAGATGTACATTTGCAGCAATGTAGCGGTAGGTACGCTTGAAGACTCAATATGATCTTGTTTGTATGTTTGTTTTGTTTTTGTGCAAAAGACAAAAGTGTACTTTGTTCTATGATGGAACAGGATTAAAATCAAGTAAAAACATATTTTCTTGAATCTTCAATTCTGAATCTCCATTTTCTGCATCAAGATCACGAGATAATGCAGACAACAGAGAACCCTACCGTGGTCAGTTGACATATTGACAGATTTATTGAGCAAACATTTATATAGCAATTATTTGTATTAATATTTATATAGTGGTAGCATATACCACAGTGTTTTACAGTTATACAATAGGAATATATGGCAACAAGTAACTGTGAGACAATTTGGCAGTAGAAGAGGTGAAAAGGGCTCTACTTAAATGATCTTACAATAAGAGAATAAGTTTTAAAAAATCCAAATTTGTCTGAATTTTCACTTTATTATGTAAGGCATTCTATTATGTTTCTCCTATTGCATGACAGGACTAACCATGTCAATCAGTAGACCTGAGAAAGCGTCAAAAGCTCATAAAGGCCATTGGCCATCTTCACAGATCATTTAGCTATAATTTCCATGATTCTCGGCAAGGTTGACCAATCATCATGAGAAGTCTAGTTCACAATAATCTGGTGTGCCAAGATTAGCCTTCCCTACTCTAGGCAGACACTTTCACATTTTAATTCTCTTTAATTCCCATACTATAAACATTGTTACATACATTAATTTTGTAAAGTAAAAGTCTTTAAAATCATCAGTCCCAGTGCTATGGTTTTCTTTCAATATTCCTTTCATTCATGAAATTTGTGGCTACGTCATTATGGTTATTTTATGATTATGCACAAATTTCTATGAAAATAAATTCAAAGAAAAAAGATTGTATGATGAACAAATGCAAAACTTATGCAGAACTAGCTGAACTGGATGAATTTTCCAACTCAACTACATTAGCAATTATACTGCAGTGACCTCAGTTTTGGTGACAGTAAATCCTTGCGACAAATTAGCAGTTTAAAGAGATGATCCAGGGACCAAAACAACATAAGTTTAATGAAATAGCCAGAGCCTACAGGTGCATCTTCTGTAAGATTAAAGTTCAAGTTAAAGAGGTGGAAATCAAAACATCTAAGGTAAATTAAGATCTGAAAATAAAACCATTTGTTCATGCCAGCTGCTTGATTCACAGCCAGAAACAAAAGTAATTTAACTTTTAAATGGCAGACAACTGAGCAGTGAGACTGCTGGGACATGATATATACACCAAAACTGCTCTATGAAGCTAAACTCATTTGGATGCCTATAGTATTCCTTTAAACGAACATGTTATCACAGATATAAGCTTGCAATTTTCTAACCATATAGCTTTGCCGCTGTTATGCATTTAAGTGTTTCTTCCCTTAATACTATTAAAAGCACATTTTTTAACTTAGTTCCATTACCCCATCTCCTGTTGAAAGTATCAATCATGTTTTGAGTGGGTGTTACACTTGCAGTAAGACACACCTCTCCTGCATATTCCTGTTTGTGATGCACAGACTTGCTTTACATAGCAGGTTAAAAGTTCCCAAAGTTTATCTGTTCTCTCTCTCCATTCTGTCCAAGTCTGCTGCAATAAGTCGTTCTGGCTTTTTCACTCCTATTTCCGTGGTGCTGCTCTCATACAGAGCCTTCCTTTCCTCTATACTTCCTCTTGCAAGAATTGCTAGCAAGCAGTAGAGACACACAGAGGAGAGTTTCCCTGATAACAGAAATGTAGAGCGTTGTCTTCTTGTGCTAATCGGTACAGGCTCGGCACAAACTGACCTGACTGAGAGGAGAGGGAAAGGGTTAAATGTAACCTCTGATTATAGGGAAATGTAGACATTTTCTAGCACACTATATATATATTAAATTTGTTTCTCTATCATTTAAGATTAAGTTGTATTTGTCAGGTACCCTTTAATTTTGTACATTATCACGTCATGAGTGCCAGTGCTGATATCAATGTTTGTTAATTGCCAGTTTTAGCTGCTGTACAGTGCTTCTTTTTTTCTAACACAATGACACAGCTGAGACAGCTCCTTCTTCTTGTCTATTCAGGAAACTAAACCAGAGACTTAGTAGAGGTCAGTGAGGTCCAAATCTCGCATATGACCTGAAATGCAATATTCATGTCTTAGTTGTGAAAATTATCTGAGAATGTCTGAAAATAATTTACCTGTCTGCAGTGGAACAATGGAATCGTGAAAATGTTGATGGGCTCACATTATAATGGAATAAATACCAGTTTTCTTGACATTTTTCCTGGGGTTGCGATTTTCTTAATTTATGTATGTGCAATGGAACACTGGCAACCTTAGATGAAGAGATCAACAGTCTGAGATTTATCCATAGTACCCAGGAATTAAACACTGAGTTTAATAACCCTTATTCAATTTAGAAGTGAACCAATGTCCATCTCATTGACTTCAGAAGGGAATCACCCAAGTGCATTGTGAGCTAATCTTGATAGAAAGCCCTCCCATTCACTGGACACAGGGCTAGGGAACACCTGCCACTGTATCTTCTAAGACTCCCATGATGTTCTGATTGGGCATATTAGATACATGCCTTGATCAGTACATATACAGCATACTACTGTTACATTTTCTTCCTGGTTCCATTCTCCTTGATAATTCTCCTTGAATTGCAGCTCATTTCCTATTTTCAATCATTTTTAAAATGACACGGCTACAAATGTATTTTTTTCATACCAGAAACACGATAGTCTACGCATATATCCATTAAAATTAGCTTCTCAATTTCATCTGTTGTTTACTAGATAGAGTTTGTGAATCATATGTTATTCTTAATACTTATTGTAGGCGGTGTGACTTAATGTATACCATTTGATATTCAGAAATATGATAACTGTATTTTATGCTTTTTATATAAAGTGATTCTTTACCCTTTTTACAATTAAACATGTTTTGAATAGCACATTGTCAGGGTATTTATATCGGCAGACATTTTGTGCTATGATAGAAACTAAAAGTGTATATTCTGAGTCACTCTGAACAGATCAGACTCCATTTTGTTATTTCAAGTTAACAAAAAGACACTATATTTCTATCTGTAAGCTAACCACTTTCCCAGATCTGAGGAATGCATAGTATATACAAACAAGTGATAAGGAAGGGGGTTGGACAGACTGTCTAATGCTAATGGAATATAACCAAATCTAAACCCAGACAATTGTGACAGAGAAGATTAAATAATTTAATATTTAACTGTCTATATATATAAGGTACCATTGTATGGAAAAGGGTAAACTTAGTTCATGATCTGTCATATCAGAAATTATGGCAGGAATTGCAGACGCTAAGTCTGGACAAAATTTAAGAAACCCTTTGAAATTTTAAATTATGGCGCTATAAAGATAACGCAAAATGACGTCAAAATAGCCACCAGGAAAAGTTAACTCTTTCCTGGATAGGTATGTTTAGTGGGACAAGACTGCCCTCTACAGACCAAATAACTAATTTGCGATCTGGAAGATAACCACACCTCTAGTGCTTCTATTGGGTTATCAACTGATGACGTACAGAGAGTCTGGCCCTTTAAAAGTTAAGACAAAGGGAAGATAGAGACAAGACGAAGGAGGCAGATGCAAGATATGCAAAGGAGAGAAAAGAGAGGAATTGGAAGTTTGGGGACTCCAACCTCCATGCAGAGACACATCCAAATAAATTCCTGAGACTACCAATCGGATGAAATATCTACTCAACTGGTAATTATACTGGTTTCATTTAATTAAATTAAATTAATTAAAATGTATTAATAGCATTATATATGACTGGATAAAGCACGGTCAGATTTCCATATTAAGAAATCTTAGTTAACTAAGAATATATAGTTATAAACATTCCATTCTGCAGGTGGAATTAAGAATAATTATATATTGATGTGATATTATCACGTGTTAGCATACCGCTGTTTTTATCCAGGTGTATTGATTTGCTCTAAATTAAGATAGATATCTTTTAGACAAATTAAAAACCTGCTTATATAATGTAGTAGATTCTCTGGTTTAAATGTTATTTTATTTAAAAATTACATAAGAATAGATCTTAACTACCTAGGAGATCTAGCCAGCATTGAAAGGGTTATTCTAACTGTCTGCTAAACTTTACGACCTTATGCTGCACTCTGAGGAATTCTGTTCTCTGTGTGAAAAGTTTCACTTTCAGCCTGTGTTAAGGATACCTCATAAATCGTAGAAGTCTTGACAGATAATGCCGTTAAGCCATTGAAACGTAATACCCATTCCTTTGTATTGCATACCATTTTATACTGAATATTCATTGATTATTGTCATGCATGTTACATATATTATTATTAATTTGTCATTATAAATAAAAATCTATTTTTATACATTGTGATATTATTATATGAAATACATTTCACTTAACACGATAAACGTTCTTTGGGATCTGAGAATTGAAATAGTGGGCAATTCTCACTGTTACTATTATTATCCCATAAATATCCCCACATATTGGAGGCACGGTGCTGAGATCGTTTAAGTTGAAATTGTATTTCATATATAATAATAATATTGGTGTAATTCATGCAATTTAATCTTAATATAGAAAAGAGTTTTGTATTGAGATTAATCAATAAAATAAAAATAAAAATGGCCAGTGGCAGTGATAAATCTGTAACAGATAATACTGAAATAATTGAAGACCTAAGAAAACATGCTCTAGTTCATATTCATAAACATATGAAAAATGATGCAACCTATGAGGTTTGGTTGAAAAGCATAGAATGGGAAGCTAAACAAACCATTCTAACTGATGAACACATCATCATATATCTTAAAGAAATTGCTGAACAAAAGAACATAGAAAGGAAAATGGCGTTCATAATACACTCTTGGCCTTTCTTTATGACAGCACTTCTTAAGGTGTGTGATGAAAACAAGTCACTGAATGCCAAATTGGACACGTACAGTGACGATCTGGGCATTCAAAATGGGAAATACCAAGATTTACTTGCTGAGCATAAAACTCGTCAGGCTGATCATGAAAAAGAAATGAAAGCTTTGATGGATAAATGTGCACAGGAAATAAATCAGCTTAAAATGCAATTGGATGAGTATGAAAAGGAGAGTCAGAAATTAGACAGTGAGGTTGGTAGTCATCATTCTGTGCCAAAAAGTTGCACAAAAATGCAAGAAAAGACTATTTGTAAATCCCCTCCTTATTATGATTTTCCCAGACCAAACCAGGTTTTCATAAAACAGTCTGTAAGTAAAGAGGTGAGTAATTCTGAGAAAACACCTGTAGGTTCTTGGCAATCATGGGCAGAACAGTTTGAAAAGACTGTCCTGGCCATGCTTGACAGAGAGAGTCCAATTCAAGGTGATAGGAATGAAAACAGACATGGTTCTGTACACTGGCAGGATTCTGATGCTGATCAGAATTGTGACAGTGAACAAGAAGCTCAGAGTGATGGGAGTGAAAGTGATTGCACTATCCACTCTGAAGGCCATGTAACTGATATGCCATCTGCGCTGTTGTATGGGTCTAATTCCTCTTCAGCAGACAGATCGCATAGACGTTTACCCAAACACAGAAACAGAGATCGTAAATCAACGACGCCTGTTTATGAAACACCAAAGGTCATCAAATTCCTTAGAGAGACTGTCCCACAATTTTCTAGAGGTTCAGGAAACATATCTGAACATCTGGAAAATTATGATAGAGCAATGAATTCATTGGGCATGTATGATGACATTCATAAGAAATGGTTCATTACATGGACCTTTGATTCAATGTGTCATGTTTATCTAGAAAGTCTTCAAGCTATACAGTTAATGTCCTGGTCCAAGATGAAATATGAAATAATCATGGAATATGGTAAGTATAAAACCATTGCTTCTGCAAAGAAGGCGCTTTATAACTTAAAGTGCCGTCCAGATCAAAGCCCCAGAGAATTTTTAATAATTCTTAAAAATGCATACTCCGTGGCCCAAAGAAAACCCAGGTATGAAAGCACAGACTTCAAAGATCTGTATTTTCATGCCATGCCGGTAAACATACAAATGAATCTCGCAAGAGATTACGATTGTAAGTTACCATTAGAATGGCTAGTCAGTCAGTGCATGAAATTGTACACTATACACCATGCACATGACGAAAATCAGCCAAAGGTTAAGAAACCTGGTGATAAAATGGTGTCAGAGACTAAAATTCAGTTAGGTTTAGAACCCCAACAGAAAAGGAGGACCTATTCCGAGGTTTTGAAATCTCCAAGACCTCAGAAACAGGAAAATGCCAGAAGCAATTCTGCAAATTCCTCCAATAACTCTGAAAAATCCAATACCAATGGGAATAAACGCCCCTGGGTTAATAAGAACCAAGGCAATTCCCAATGGAGAAGGATTCCTCAGGGAAATAGGAGATATGGAAACAGAAATAACCAATCTGCTTCCAGTAACTCCCAACAGTCTCAGCCATCCCAACCAAATTCTAATGGGCAAAGACAAAACGGCAATGGGGGAAATAATTTGCGTCGTCAGGTTGGTCAATTGACAGACCAGATGGGCAAATTAATGGAGGGAATGACAAAGATTAACGAAGTCTTTGCCAGAAATCCTTTTTTAGGGATAGCTCCAATTGCAGAACTACCTGTGCAACCGCAGCAACAACAACAGGTGCCGCAGCAATAATAGCCACTGTGACTAAACAGGCTAGGTTATCAGTAGATGTAATACCTAACCCTGTTTCCTTTCCAGGTACTAACAGTCAAACAAACAATAGTTGTGTTAGAAAACCTATTGCCTATCCCGTCACTTCACTTCCGGGTGAAGGAGGCGCAACGTGTTCCTCTGTTTTTTCATTTCAGCCAAAGGCTAAAGTAGCCCCAGCAGCCACTAGTTTCCAGGATCCAGACCTGAAAGGGTTAACTGATGAGATGCCGACCACTAGTTCCCGCTTGACAGTTCAAGATGTTCCTAAAAAGGATGGGCCTGTGGGTAAGACTGAGCATTCCTCAGTACAGGTAGAAACTACTGCTGTGACCGGTAATGTATGGAAAACAAGTAATATGTTGACACATTCTAAATTCTTATGTGAATTAGAAGAACATGAAGGAAGGTACTACATGTCTGTAGAAATACAGGATTCGCTACCCCAGCCTTTTAAAGGGTTAATAGATACTGGTTCACAAGCCACTATCTTATCCAATACCTACTTCCAGCAGGTAATGGACTTAGCAACGGATAAGCCGAAGCTAAGAGATTTCCCCAATGCTCTGTTGAGTGTAGGAGGAAATGCCCTTCATGTTATTGGCAATACATGGTTAAAGTTTAAAATAGGTAACAAAACCTTTAGACACCCGGTGATAGTGGTAGATCTCCCCTATGACCGACTGATTCTGGGTATAGATATACTCAGAAGACTTAACACAATTATTGACTGTGTGAATGGAATTGTATGGTCACAAGCTAAGGTTCCCATAACCTATGAGAAATCACATGTACAATCTGATCGTAACTGCCATGTGATAGAAGAAAGACCTGACTCGATTGAGGTACATTTTAGAAATAGTCAGTCACCTGACGTGACTATCCTGCAGGTGAATGATGCAATCGCACCTGTAGATGAGCATTCCGTAAGAATTGCTCCAGAGAGGATCCAGAATGTCTCTCTGGAAGGTGATGTTTTAACCATCTCTCTCCACAGGGACTATGTTGAATCTGTAGATCTGGCAGGTCATGCTCAATTCCTTGCCAGAATTGAAAGGGTTAATAACAATTTATTCTTTCCTATGCAAATACATGACTTAGGAAGAAGTAGGAATGCAAAGCTGGACTTACAGAGTGAGAACAGCTATATTAGCAGAAGTCTGTTAAAGCAGATCGCTAATCCTAAAATGATCAGGTACGCTTCCCCACATGACAGGTGGATCCAGAATCTGGATGGCGAATCAGAGAGTCACAATGTGATAGCAAAGTGTTTACTATCTATTTCCATCGGAAATAAGACAGTTAAACATTTATTCCTAGTGATAGACGAACCTCGCTATCAGGTTTACGTTGGCAATGATGTCATACATCGCTTTGCCATACACCTTGACCTGATTAATTCCAACTTGTGGACAAGGTTAAAAGGTAATCCTTGTGGATACCTACACGAGGAAAACGCCTGAAATCAGGACAAATACTCCCATATGCGGTAAGTATCCAAGTTCCTGATGACATAACCATTCCACAGGGGACAAGTAATTTTCTTTTACCCCTACAGGTCAAGGAGGGTCAGAGATTGGAAAACTCTGATGCCCTAATCTGTTTATCCAACAGGATACAACAATTAGGGATGGTGGTAACACATACACCAATGGTAAGTATTGGTAAGAATCCCACCTATATCATGGTCAACAATGTTACACCCAATAGTGTTACTTTACCAAAAGGAACATTATTAGGTCTAGCATTGGATGCTGAGTACTATACATTTGGTTTCCAAAACCAAATTATAGGCCTCATCCCTGAAGAATACTTAACTGAGGACGAAATTGTCGATCAAATATTCCATTCCTCCCCAGAAGGATTATTCACTATCCTATCTGTGTATCCCTTCAACGTCGAAGAAGGCTCGTGTAAAATCGAAGAAGCATCTATTACCTTCGATCATCCGCTCAATGAGCAGGAATCACAAGAGTATCTCGACCAAAGAGAAAAGGTAAGTCAACACCGAACTGACCTAACTTCTAGGCTTGAAGAAGCTTATGAGATAGGCCAGCCTGAAATCTTTCCAGGATTTCAGGAAAGGCTAGAAGAGCAAATATCTTTAGCTGACGGTTGCTCCAATGATGCTGAGCGACAGCAGCTAAAGGAAGTCCTTTTGGAATTCCAAGATATTTTTGCCAAAGATTCCTACGACTGTGGGTTAACTAACCTCCACGTAGCCAGAATACAAACTGATCCAAATTTACCACCTGTATTTATCAAACAATATAGACTCCCATTAGCATCATATGATGGTCTACAAGACATCATTCAGAATTTAAAGGAAAGGGGCATTATACGTCCAGTGCACAGTTCGTATAATAATCCGATCTTGGGGATTCTGAAACCTAATGGACAATGGCGTTTATGCGCTGACTTACGACAGCTAAATAAACGCGTCTATATGTCTGGTTGGCCAACACCATACATAGACCAATGTTTGGTACAAATGCAGGGATCCAAAATATTCACTGCCATTGACTGTGCGCAGGGATATTGGACTGTACCAGTCCATTATGAAGACCAATACAAATTGGCCTTCACATTTGGAAAGCAGCAGTATACCTGGACCCGTATGCCTTTCGGTTACATAAACTCTGGTCATGAATTCGCTGTGTTCATGCACAAAGCTATGCCTGACGCACTCGAGAGAGGAACGTTATCATATGTCGACGATGTCTTGCTGAAAAGCACTTCCTTTGATAAGCATATCTTAGAGATTAGACATGTTCTCACTCAGTTAAGAGAGGCAGGGATTAAACTGTCTTTACAAAAGGCACAATGGTGTCGCACCCATGTCAATTTCCTCGGACATGAGGTAACTTCTGAAGGATTAAATCCCCAGAGGAAGAAGGTTGAAGCCGTACTAAAGGCTAAAACACCTTCAAACATCAGGGAATTAAGATCGTTCCTTGGTATGACTAACTACTCCCGTAAGTTTATAGATAACTATGCAGAAATAACTAAACCACTCTTACACCTGCTTAAAAAGGAAACTACCTGGAACTGGGGGGAGCCTCAGGACCAAGCGGTAAGTGAACTGAGGAGGAAGCTCACTCAGGCACCCTGTTTAGCATACCCAGAGGGGGGTAAACCCTTCTATCTGGAGACAGGATATACCGATTTAAGCATAAGTGCTGTTCTGTATCAGAAGCAGGACAGTTTAAACAAAGTTATTGCATATGCTAGCAAGACTTTGTCACCTGTTGAAGTTAAATTCAACACGTGTGAGAAGGCGTTATTGTCGACTGTCTGGGCACTACAAAATTTTCGTAGCTATATCCAAGGTGAGAAAATAATTGTAGAAACAGCTCACCAACCTCTACAGTATCTGCAGAGTGAAAGAATTAGAGACGGTAATCTCTCTAACAGTCGGATTACTGCATGGACTCTATCCTTACAGGGATGGCCGTTAGAAGTCCGTTATAAACATAATAAGAGAAGCCCAGTTGCCCAAGGTTTAGCAGAATTACATCACTGTACTGCTCCATCTCTGGATGATAATGACACCGGAGATGACTTCCTAGAAGAGCAACTGCTATCCCCTTATAAAGTTTATGACGAGGAATACTGTCGACCACTACCGTGGGTATACATTGATGGTTGTTCATATCACCACATCGTTGGTGCTGAACGGAAGTTAGTTGCAGGTATCGGAATCGCCTGGACAGGTGATTATCCCAATGTATCTATAGGATACAATATTGGTCCCAAAAGCAGTCAGATAGCCGAACTCTGTGCAGTATATAAGACCATTCAAATGGCAATAGAATATGGTATCAAAGAATTTGTTATTATAACTGATTCCAACTATGTTCGCAACAGTTTCGTCGAATATCTGCCTAGCTGGAAACGAAACCAAATGCTGAAAAGCAATAACAAACCTGTTAAACATGGGAAATTGTTTTGTAAAATTGATGAGTTGGTTAAGGAAAATGGTTTAACCATATATTGGAAGAAAACCAAAGGCCATTCTAAAATAGAAGGTATTGACAAGGATGGTAATGACTTAGCCGATTCACTGGCAAAACAAGCCGCCATCAATGGTGAAACCCTAAACATTGATGATCTTATGGGTTCAATTCATGTTGAAGCCATAACTAGACGACAGGCTAGAGATAATGCCGACTTAAACGTCGTGCAATGGAGTCAAGAAGCTCCTAGTGAGGACCTGATTACTAGTCAAAAGAATGATCCCGTCATAGGAATATTCTATAAACATATAGAAGACCCTACTGCCAATCCCATCACAGATGAGGATTGCAAAAATAATGAAGATTTACGAATCTTGATGAGATATAAAGTCCAATTTAGTATCATGGATGGGTTGCTGGTCAGAACTTCTAAACATGGTATACAACAATGGGTAGTCCCAACTGTATACAGAGGGTTAATGCTCCAACACGCACATGATGCACCTACATCTGGGCATCGTGGTGATAAGATCACATATGAGATATTGCGTGATTATGCATATTGGCCACACATGTTAAGGGATGTTAAGACATACTGTCAGGGATGCTTGATTTGTCCGCAATATCAACCCCATGGTCCAACCCATCGTGCACCACTTCAGAAGAGGGGGGTGTCATTACCCTGGTCTGATATTCAAATTGACTTTATAGGTCCTGTAACAAGATCTTCAAGAGGTAACAAATACATGTTAACTGTTACATGTATGTACACAAAGTGGATAGAATGTTTGCCTTGTAAAGAGAACACGAGTACCGTGTGCGCCACTTTGTTGATTAACCATGTCTTTTCCAGGTTCGGTCTGCCTCAAAGAATTGAGTCAGACAGAGGTAGTCATTTTACCAGCGAAGTAATGGCTAAGATGTGGAACATTCTAGGTGTTAAACGAAAGCTACATATTGCATACCGCGCTGCGTCTAGCGGGGGGGTAGAGCGATATAACCAGTCTATCGTTAATATTCTGAAGAAATATGTTAAGGAGTCTGGTAAAGACTGGGACATTAAATTGCCCCTAGTTTTAATGGCGATTAGAGCTACACCTAGCACTGCTACCAAATTGTCACCTTTTGAATTGATGACAGGAAGAAAGATGGTTTTACCACAACATTTACTATATCGTACTTCGGATCATAACTTGATCAATGCTGCCACTACGCATCAGTATATTGAAGATTTGCGCAAGCATTTACAGCATGCATTTGCTTTTGCTCAAAAGAATCTAGAAAAAGCAGCGACAGGGGTTAAGAACTATTACGATTTAAAAACCACGAAAAAGGAATATGAAATCACAGATCAAGTCTATCTGTATAACTTTGCGCGAAATCAAGTCAAGGAAAAGAAATTTTTACCTTCTTGGAAAGGGCCATATGTCATCATTGACAAAATTTCCCCTGTAGCGTATAAGATAAAAATTCCTAAGGATGGTGATTTTATTGAAAAGTGGGTTCACATTAACCAGTTGCGTGCTTGTCATCCTAAATCTCAATTAAGGATTATAGGTGTGGATTCAGACGCAGAAGGGTGAACGACTAACCTGGATGAATGTTTGATTCACGTGGTATAGTATGATGTGAAATGTTGTGATGTGCCATGATCTCATGTACGTTCATGTCATTAACCATTTCCTTGCCATCCAATAACTACATTTTATAAGCAGGTTACTAGCTTGTTTAAATGCTATAGGCAAATTGCTGAAGAGTCAGTAATAAATGTAGTGAGAGATGAAGTTATAAAAATAGAATTAGACAGAATACATATGTTGATGAATCGTAATAATGTGTTGTCCTAGGCCAAGTGATGTCACACTGTTATAAGTTTGTATGCTTAACAAACCTTGAATCATTAGTAGATAAGTCTGAAACGAGTTCCTGATCCGTGACTGTCGAAAGATGTCCAAGAAGGATGTGGCGTGTTTCTGGATCGTACTGCTCCTGTGCCAAGAGCTACGGACCGACCCGATCGCAGAGATGGGACCATCCTCCGGCATCCTGATTCAAGAGACACCAGGGTTCATCTTAACAGAGAAGAGGATCCTGACCCGACGTGTGTTCGTCAGCTTGGACCCCAAGATTTCCATCGAGAAGGCATACAACATTTCATCGATGCAGCTTCCTGAGTTACAGACTTGGTACCAGATGCACCTCCAAAGAGCACAGGACCGTGTGCGAAACATCTTGGAGCAAGCCCGAAAACCATTTGTATCCAGTTCTATTCCGATGAGCAACCGACCCAAAAGGTTCCTCACCGCTATAATTGTTGCATTAGTTTGTGCCACTGTCGGTGCAGTTGTCGCAACTGGAATGTCTGCAGCCAACTCTATTACTGTCCAAAAGCTGGATATGGAAATCTATGCGCTAAAGCAACACATTAACGATATTCATCAGGTGATACAACAGCAAAGAACACTTCTCCAAGACGTGTTAACTATTGTGGAAGACACAGTTGTTACAACAAATTTGCATTCAGAGTTAATTGCCAAATCCACTGAGTTGCACCAAAGTCATGACTTATTCAAGCGTGAACTTTTATTTCTGCATGACCCAATATTGTTCCACACACTTGCTTTTCTTGACGAAGTGCAAACTGGAATGATCGAATTGGCAGGGGGACGCATACCTCTGTATTTTGTATCCAAGGATATTGTTCATGCGATGCTTGCCAATGTGGATGGAGAGACAATTGAGCCTATGCAATTAAATCTGGCCTTCGAGATGGGGAGCGCTATACCTCTCTTAATTGATCCGGAACGTATGGAGATTTGCTTTTTATTGGCCATACCATATGTAACTCCCAAAAACATTTTTCAAATGAAAACAATCTACAATGTCGGTACATGGAAGGAAAATATCCACGTAAAAGTCCAAACCCCAGATGTTTTGGCTTTTCAACCATGGGTACCAGATTGGTATTCTATACCCATTTTGAATGACTGTGAGAAATTCAAAGACAATAATTTCCAATGTGATGGAAAACCTTTTGTGTACGATTCTACCAATGCTTTGTGTGGGATCGAGTACCTTAAACATGGCTCTGAAACATGTCAAGTAACTATGTCAAAAACCGACAGTAATGCGTTAGTACATGCTATCTTAGTAAAAGATAAATGGTTGGTAAGCACGTGTCTTAAAAACATAAGTGTTTTTCGCAGGGACCAGGTGACTAATAAAGTAATTGCCTTACCAGCACCTGTCTCACTGATCAAGGTACCCCACGACTCTCGTATCACCATCGGTGACGTTACGCTATACCCAGTGTACACTGACGTCATCGAAAGTGCTATTGAGATGGTGGATCCCTTCCAGAATCTAGATATCCCTCTAGATCCTAATCTAAAATTCTTGCTGGACCACAAGCCCAACCACACTATCCAAATGTCAATCAGAAAAGATAACATTTCTGTGGATACATTTAAATACTCTGAGCTAGATACTGACCTTATTGCTCGTGTTGACTGGTTCATCCATGTTAAGATTGTTATTGGATGTGCTATGATAATAATGATATTATGGTTGATTGTACTAAGTGTAAAGTTCAAAACTTTTACAGGTACAAATATATACAAAAATGTTCATTCCACGCACGGGCCTATGTTAGAAATGATGTGATTGCACAATATGTCTGATAACTTCTATAGTGCTTATTCATAAGCTAAATTAATTTTGGCTATGAAATGCACTAAAGGGGGGTTATGTCAGGGTATTTATATCGGCAGACATTTTGTGCTATGATAGAAACTAAAAGTGTATATTCTGAGTCACTCTGAACAGATCAGACTCCATTTTGTTATTTCAAGTTAACAAAAAGACACTATATTTCTATCTGTAAGCTAACCACTTTCCCAGATCTGAGGAATGCATAGTATATACAAACAAGTGATAAGGAAGGGGGTTGGACAGACTGTCTAATGCTAATGGAATATAACCAAATCTAAACCCAGACAATTGTGACAGAGAAGATTAAATAATTTAATATTTAACTGTCTATATATATAAGGTACCATTGTATGGAAAAGGGTAAACTTAGTTCATGATCTGTCATATCAGAAATTATGGCAGGAATTGCAGACGCTAAGTCTGGACAAAATTTAAGAAACCCTTTGAAATTTTAAATTATGGCGCTATAAAGATAACGCAAAATGACGTCAAAATAGCCACCAGGAAAAGTTAACTCTTTCCTGGATAGGTATGTTTAGTGGGACAAGACTGCCCTCTATAGACCAAATAACTAATTTGCGATCTGGAAGATAACCACACCTCTAGTGCTTCTATTGGGTTATCAACTGATGACGTACAGAGAGTCTGGCCCTTTAAAAGTTAAGACAAAGGGAAGATAGAGAGAAAGACGAAGGAGGCAGATGCAAGATATGCAAAGGAGAGAAAAGAGAGGAATTGGAAGTTTGGGGACTCCAACCTCCATGCAGAGACACATCCAAATAAATTCCTGAGACTACCAATCGGATGAAATATCTACTCAACTGGTAATTATACTGGTTTCATTTAATTAATTAAATTAATTAAAATGTATTAATAGCATTATATATGACTGGATAAAGCACGGTCAGATTTCCATATTAAGAAATCTTAGTTAACTAAAAGAATATATAGTTATAAACATTCCATTCTGCAGGTGGAATTAAGAATAATTATATATTGATGTGATATTATCACGTGTTAGCATACCGCTGTTTTTATCCAGGTGTATTGATTTGCTCTAAATTAAGATAGATATCTTTTAGACAAATTAAAAACCTGCTTATATAATGTAGTAGATTCTCTGGTTTAAATGTTATTTTATTTAAAAATTACATAAGAATAGATCTTAACTACCTAGGAGATCTAGCCAGCATTGAAAGGGTTATTCTAACTGTCTGCTAAACTTTACGACCTTATGCTGCACTCTGAGGAATTCTGTTCTCTGTGTGAAAAGTTTCACTTTCAGCCTGTGTTAAGGATACCTCATAAATCGTAGAAGTCTTGACAGATAATGCCGTTAAGCCATTGAAACGTAATACCCATTCCTTTGTATTGCATACCATTTTATACTGAATATTCATTGATTATTGTCATGCATGTTACATATATTATTATTAATTTGTCATTATAAATAAAAATCTATTTTTATACATTGTGATATTATTATATGAAATACATTTCACTTAACACGATAAACGTTCTTTGGGATCTGAGAATTGAAATAGTGGGCAATTCTCACTGTTACTATTATTATCCCATAAATATCCCCACAACATAAGAGAGGGAATTTAAATTAAATGCTTAGAAACAGTAATCAGACACTAGTATGGGATATTTTAGAGCTAATGGGGCCATAGGATTTTAATAATATAAGTAGTTCCAATAATATATTTCAACCTTTGTATGCTTCACCGCCATTTAAAAAGAACCATTTTTAAAATCACAACAAATGTAAGCTAAGCTTAGGCAATGTAAATTTTAGATGTTTTGCATGTTGAACATGACTTGGGTGTTTGTCTTTCCATGTTTGCCCTTTCTCTATTGAATCGAGCTGAATAAAGTAACATTTTACATGTGCCTACAGGGGTTGATATTTTTTTAAAATTTTGGTCTTTCAGCTGTTAAGTACATAGCTCAATAATTTGGTACCCTTATGTGGGATTTCCATATTTAAGGATACCAAATTAGGCAGCTATCAACTAAATACAGATACCTAATTTGGTCCCACATAAGGATACCAATTTTATGAATTATTGCAAGTATAAAACAATGAACGAATCGAACAAAAATGTTAATTTTGAAGGATATGTTTATTAGTTCATTCTTCCATTCTACCTATTGGAATTCAGACAAATGGATGAAAGAGCCAATTTTCATCCAAATTTTGTCTGAATTTTTGTAGTCACAGGATAAATCCAGCAGTTATGTAACTTGGATTTTCTGTAAAGTGCATTGCACGGCAGGATTACTGAACCATTTCTAAAATGCCTTCCAAAGAACTGAGAAATGAGATAACATTCTCTGGCCATTTCAACAACCATGGTTTGCAATCCAGATCCCTCAGGACTCTCTACATTGACAGCCCGAAGGATGTTGTATAGAAGAGCACAACAGGTTGCTCTGTATATGTTATAAAGATTTTGAAACGTGACAGAACCTGTTGGAATTATTGCAGAGTGTCAGATTTACTCAATATTTCCTTGTTTCCTATTATTGTAACAAAGTATGTTGAGTTGTCAAGTTTTAAAACACAAACCTATGAGAATAAAAATATAATCTTGCGATTGAATAATATATGTGAAAAATATCTATTTATAACCAAACTGTGCCCATAATAGCAGTTCAGGTTACTTATTTGTCACCATAGTCATACTGCAATGGTTGTGCTCCAATGGACTAAATTCAAATTGAGAAAATTCTCAATCTATTCTTCTAAAATAAATATAATGTTTGTTATTGTAATGGATGCACTATACTCCGCCTGAGTATATCCTCTGTAGTTCTCCCAAATCCCAAGTAAAGCCATGATTGTAACTCTGGTATACCCAAACATCAGCTTCGACTTGATGAAGGGTACACGAAGACTGACTTTATTATGGCCAGATGGCCCACTTTTATACACAGCAAGGATACAGTAACACACGCCCAGAACACTCCCACAACACCCCCATGAATGTCTGAATCAGAATGAATAAGCATAAAAACATAACATACATAAAATATTAAAAAGACATATAGGAACCCCCACAAATATTACATCCCTGGATAGCCTGGATCTAAGTGCCCAAGTTGTCCAAATAGCGCTCAGATCCCACAAATACAGCAAAAAACGCCACCGGGGTAAAGTTTTGATCGACCAAACCTGAGGCATCTATCCAAATCTGTTCCAGTGGTTCATTGGTAGTGGTCATTCACTTTTGGGAGAACAGGGGGGAAAATAGTGTGTTTGGCAGTAGGTATATGGCCCATAGTCGGTGGGCAGGTGGCTAGCTTCCACACTCCTCCAGGAGTTCGTGGCAAACGTCCAGCGTAAGGAGCGTTTGCACAGTTATGTTCTCTTATGGCATTCACAGGTTCTTTCATTATTTTCCCCATTTTATACTCTCCTGCACTCAGTGACACAGCTCCTGGCATGCCATTAGGTTGAAAGAAGATGGTGGCGCAGGCAAAAGAACTAAAGGTGAGTCAACATTTCCATCTTTGTCCAACTGGGAGAAACTCCATGCTAAAGAAATCATTATGAAATTGCTTATATATATATTTATATACACTTTGCTGAAAAACAAGAAGAAGAATGAACTCTGGCCAAAGAACCAGCCCACAAAAAATCATGACCCTTACTTGCATAAAGACAAGTATTTTATTTTACACTAAATTGTTCTTTGAAATAAAAAGGTGTATATAGAGGGTAGTATAATAGTCTACACGCAGAACTCTGTATACACAATTCACTCACATTTTTAGACTCCTATAAAAACACCTGGAGTCTTGGTAACTAATGTATCAAATATAATGTTCACCACTCCCGTCTCGGTGTGTGAATTTCCCTTGTCGTGCTCTCCTGACAGGTATTGTTATATTAAAGCATGAAGATATACACATGCTTGTTCAAAGCTCGCACTGAACTGGCATTGAAGGGTATCACTAAATGCGGGATATTCCCGGTTACGGAGGACCCCCACTAATACGCCACAAAGCTAAGCTGGTGTTTTGTCTGATCACTCAGAATTCCTCTGGTAGAGCTTTGTTTTCTGATATCTGTATGGTTTGTGATGTATAATATTGCTCTGGATATTACATATATAATATCTAGTTAGTGCTTTTTTTCTACTGAATGGACTTGGAGTTTATGGCAAATTTATATTTTTTGCATCTAATATCATCCTATATCTGTAGCTCATTTCAAATGCATGTATGCTATGTATGTATTCTCTTTTATTCCTATTTTCCTCTCTACTGCTTAAAGTGGCACTGTCACTATG
Source organism: Pelobates cultripes (assembly GCA_933207985.1). NCBI lineage: Eukaryota > Metazoa > Chordata > Amphibia > Anura > Pelobatidae > Pelobates > Pelobates cultripes. Next base: position 347,954,091 of record OW240913.1, read on the forward strand.
TGTGCACTGTTCCTTAATCTGTATTATGTATAAAATGTTATCTCTTCAGCATCACCACTGTTGAGAAATGCATGTTCCGAGTGTTCCACCAATTCCCTTTTATTCTACCATCTTGGCATACTGGTGGTCCAGTGGGGGTGGGGGCAGGGAGAGGTGAGATTTACTTACCGGAAGCTGTCCCTCTTGGACGCCACCAACTTCTTCTAGCCGGTCCTCTTCAGCTCCTGGGGCTGCATGAGAGCACAGAATTGATTTCTATAGAGGTTGCCACAAGACTTAAGAAGACTTGGGATCACTCTTAAGAAACAACTAATATCTCTGCAGCTGTCATTGGTGATTGCTGGGAAATTGACACTTCTAGACTGCGGAGTGCCCATTGTCAGGAAGTGTCAGGTGTAGGAAAAATACTGAGAGTCCCTACTTTGTCTCAGTATATTTTTGACTTTGATAATCAGTATGAGTATTTCATAAAGATTTTATCTATATGAAAGATTCATTTTGCAGGAGGAGGGATGGATAACAGTGCCGCTTAAATCAGAAAAAAAACCATTATTTAATTGTTATCACAAATGTACATTTATTTTGTTCAAAATATGTTTAGGGCTGTTATAATGGCCATGTGTACTATTTGAGTTTTTTTTTTTATTGTTTTCATCTCTACAAATAGTTTTTCCTATTTCAACACCTCTTTAATTAATATGATTCTATATGTTGACTAAAATGTTATTAAAGATAAAAACGGAATAATATAGTAAATTTAAACTATTGCAAATATAAATGTTGTATTGTTGTTTTATAATTGTTTATATGATATATAATAATATTATCTGTGACATTATTGGTATTTTAAGAGCCCTTACTTTTGGAGACTCCAAATCATTAATTCACCTAATGCTAAGATTAGTGCAGTATTCACCAATGTTGGGGCACTTTGGTAGTAGTGGTGTCCTTAAACACTCAATTTACTCTAGTTTCAGTTTATCATTTTTTTTGGTAAGTTTTATAAATGATTTAATATTTTAAATAAACTTTTAAAATAGTTTTTTAAAAATATTAAAGTTTTAAACAATATATCAACTATAAAAAAAATATATCATATCACAAATAAGGTATTTTTCAAAATATGAAATCATTTTAAAAGCTTATCCAGAAATATTTAAGGTGTGAAAGAATTCCCATATTTTATTGCTAACCCAGGTGGTTTGAAGAAGCCTTCGAAGATTTAAAAGAATATGTTTGTGTACGTGCAATTCCTGTAGTGAGTATTTTGCAGTTATGCACTAAAACCAGTGTTAATTAGTAATATTTTGGTAAAAAACCCAGGTGGACAAAAAGAGTGTTGTGATATGGAACAGAATGGTAAAAATCTTTATTTACTAACGTTAGAATTCTAAGTAAATTTCTAATTTAAATCCAGAGTGGGCAAACTGAAAGTGTAGCTGGCTTAGAGAATGTTTCCATTTTGGATTTTTTGACCTTGTTTAAAATTCACTTTGAATTCTAATTATAGTAAATAACTTTTTTAATCTTGTACCTCACTGATGCCACCAAGATTGCTCGATCCAAAATATTTTCTTGCCATCTACAACTCTTCGAGTAGTTTGGCAGTAAATAAATAATGCTGCCTATTAGGTGATATTATTCATATGCTTCAGTAAAGACAATGGAAAATAACCATGGGAGTTTATTTTGGGATCCTTCCTTGATTCATGAATTGATTTGCCTCCTGCAGCATCTGAATCCCACAAACCTCGAGACTGCCCTTTTCAAAAAACTGCCTGCAACCCAATGTGTCCTATCCGTCTTTCAGATTACAATATACACACGCATGAACAATTATCTAAATTACCATTATATTTGTATTGTACACCATTTATAGCTCATTCATCATCAAAATTAACTTGTAACATCAAAAATTCTAATACTTATTAGTAACGTACATTCCAGTACTAATTAGCAAGATCACTGGAAAATATTGAAGAACCTTCCCTTGCTGGGAACACCATCTGGTCTACTGGCATAATTGATAGAACATCAGCTTTTCTTAAAAACATCATTAGGATATTAAAAACAAAAACACGCTGACTTTGGTATGGTCACAGTGCATCTTTTATTTAACATCTCTTCTTCCTTTAAACTTTTTTCATATATATTTTTTTACTAATAAAATGTACATTACATCAGCAATCTTTTTTTATATAATAATTTAATATTTATTTGATTGAATTATTTAATAAATAAAACAAATTATTTACCCATAAAATATTGTTTTGGTGGCACATACAATGAGGGAAAATAGTATTTGATCCCCTGCCCTGCTGATTTTGAACATTTGCCCACTGACAAAGAAATGATCAGTCTATAATTTTAATGGTAGGTGTATTTTAACAGTGAGAGACAGATTAACAAAAAAAAATCCAGAAAAACACGTCAAAAAGTTATAAATTGATTTGCATGTCAATGAGTGAAATAAGCATTTAACCCCTCGACTTAGCACTTGGTGGCAAAACCCTTGTTGGCAATCACAGAGGTCAGATGTTTCTTGTAGTTAGCCACCAGGTTTGCACACATCTCCTCTTTACAGATCCTCTCCAAGTCATTAAGGTTTCGAGACTGAAGTTTGGCAGCTCGAAACTTCAGCTCCCTCCACCTATTTTCTATAGGATTAAGATCTAGAGACTGCCTAGGCCACTCCAGGACCTTAATGTGCTTCTTCTTGAGCCACTCTTTTGTTGCCTTGGCTGTGTATTTTGGGTCATTGTCATGCTGGAATACCCATCAAAGACCCATTTTAACTGCCCTGGCTGAGGGAAGGAGTTTCTCACCCAGGATTTGATGGTACATGGCCCTGTCCATCGTCCCTTTGATGCGGTGCAGTTGTCCTGTCCCCTTAGCAGAAAAACACCCCCAAAGCATAATGTTTCCACCTCAATGTTTGACGGTGGGGATGGTGTTCTTGGGGTCATAGGCAGCATTCCTCCTTTCCATTTGTGAATAATCGCAATAATCATAGCCCATTCCAGCCTTGTGTAGGTCTACAATCTTGTCCTTGACATCCTTGGACAGCTCTTTGGTCTTGGCCATGGTGGAGAGTTTGGAATCTGGAATCTCCCTTTAAGAGAGTGCTCCTAATCTCAGCTCGTTACCTGTTATTCTGTCTCTCACTGTTAAAATACACCTACCATTAAAATTATAGACTGATCATTTCTTTGTCAGTGGACAAACGTTCAAAATCAGCAGGGGATCAAATACTTTTTTCCCTCACTATAGTCTCTATATAAGATTTTTAAAATTTATTTTCACTTTTTTATCAACTACAATATTAATATACTGAGCAGCCATTAATGGTTTACACATTGAGGGTATAGTTACATAGACTGAAAAAAGACTTGCGTCCATCAGGATGAGCCTTTCTCACATAGGGACACATGGGGCCAGGCACCAGATGCAGCTATATCGACGCTTGGAAGAAATGGTGCAGCTGGTATCTGGCAAGGGACCCTGATCACTTTACAGCTCCTGTCGGTTGGATTTTACATTGTTTGTCTCAACAATACTTGGAGGCATGTCTTATCGTTACACAAATCTCTTTCATTCATTTGAATCTCTGTCTCAGTAGCTCTGTTCCGATCGGGGGTAAACTGGTTGGTAGGGAACCGTTGGTATGTTGACCACTACGGCCTGTGGTATATTCTGGTTTTGTGCTGCCCTAGGCATGACAAAACTTGGGCACCCTCCCCCCCCTTCTAAATTTCTCTTCCTGAAAGACAAACACCCTCACTGATGCATGCACTGACATACTCTCACTGACAGATACACAGTGATTGTCACACACACTGTTTAACCAACACACACTTTCACTGAAACATACACCTTTACAGACATACACACTCATTCACAGTTACACTCACTCATAGTTTCATACAAACACTCACACCGAGAGAAACACATTCACTGACAGACACGCATACACACTCACCAACACGACACACATGCACACTCACTGACAGACACACATGCACACTCACTGACAAACATGTATACACTCGGTGTTAGACACACACCCACTCAGTGTCAGACACACACATTCACTGACAGACACACACTGACAGACATACGCATTAACTGACAGACCACACTCTCAGTGATAGACACGCATACACACACTCTCAGTGACAGATATACACACTGACAGACACACTCACTGACAAAAACATATACACTCTCAGTGACAGATATACATACTGACAGACACACTCACTGACAAACACATATACACACTCACTGACAAAAACATATACACTCAGTGACAGACACACATACACTCTGACAGACATACACACTCACTAACAGACACACTAACACACTCACTAACAAGCACACACACACACTATCACACTCACAATTTTTATTTTTTTAAAGTTTATTCCACCCAGCCTCCCCACCTTTGGGAGTGCTGGAGTGGATTCTTCCCTGGGGTCCAGTAGGGCTAGCTGCAGCTCTGCAGGCACAGGTGGGTGAGCGTTCGGGCAGACAGCCGAACAGTGGAGGTGGGCGGCGAGGGATCTCTGATCCTTCTACTCAGCTCCCTCGCATGCCTCTTAGGGTCGGAGTGACGTCATACTGTGGGGTGTGCGAGGGAGCTGAGCATGAAGAGCTGCCCTCCTCCATCATGTGCAGATACCAGCCTCAGGGGGGCCCCAAGGTGCCCAGCCGGCCAGCTCCTGGGCCCCCCAAGAGGCTGGCAATGCATCTGCCAAGGCAATTGGGGGGCGGCTTTTTTTGCCGCCTCCATGAAAGTGGCACCCAAGGCAAATTACTTGCTTCACTCTAAATACCACGCTGACTACAGAGCATTCATTTGTCTTGCTGCCCTCACTCAAAGTATTCCATGTTTTGGGATGTTGCCGCAGTTCTTCGGTTTTTGAAAGCTTGGCCAGAGAATGATGCCCTTACCCTCTGACTGTTGTCTGCCAAGTTAACGCTCTTCTGTTTGGTTTATTTTCAACGAGTTGGAGATGTTCGGGCTTTGGACATGGATTCCTTTAATGTTTCACTAGGGGGGTCACCTTTACTGTGTCTCGTCGTACTAAATCTGACATGACTTCCATTTTTTTTAACCCCTTGAGGACTGAGGCAGTGTTGCAAGTTGTGATCAAAACAAAACGTAAACAAAACCTTGAATTTGCGCTATATGTCTGTTCAGGAGTAATTCACAGGGACCCGGTAAGTCCCTTGGATGGCTGGGACGTTCTATGCCACCCTCCGGCGTTTAGAGCCACTCCAAAAAGGACGGCATAGAATGCCCGTGGTCCTTAAGGGTTAACCTGTTTCTCTCAAGCCTAAACACTGCATTGTGGCTTAATTGTCTTGCTATCTGGATGTGACAGTGCTTTTAGATTCTTTTTCTGTTAGCCAACTTTTGATATCCCACGTGTGCCCTTTTGCTCCTCTTCCATCGGCTTTTGCTGTGTTGGATCCATTGGCTGCTTTCACTGGCGGGTGTTTCTCCCTCGCTTGGTGCTCATTCGGTTCGAGGCACCGGTTGCTGTGGCATCACTAATATTTCATATTTTACGTTGTGCTGATTGGTCTAAGGAGTCAACCTCTTTATTTGAGTTCTCTTTGTTATCCTGCTTTTTGTTTACTTTCTCAGTGTTAAAAATGCAAAATATGAAGCCTCCCGCCTGCCTTAAAGTTGTGGACTATGTCAAGCTTTGCTGTAAAAATAATCGAAATTTTAATAATGACAGGAGTTAAATATTTTCACAGTATTTGAATATATATAATGGGGGGGGGGGGGCTGTATATATATATAAAGCTTCCCCTCTTTCATTCTTTATGGGACCTTTTTCTCCTTTATTTATTTGTATGCCTTGTATTTATGGTTTTCTATTGATTGGTTTATTGTTTGCAGCTATTAGTAAAGGAAGTATGTAAAATATATGCTTCCTGTCATTATTAAAATTCATATTATTTTTCACCGAGGCTTGAAATAATCTGTAATTATGTTGGCTGTGTGAATCACAGGGGAGGTGTCACCAGGACTGTATAAATAAAGTGATTTATCTGATAAATGGCAGATAATTAAGCATTGAGACTGCAGGGACATGATCTATACACCAAAACTGTTTCTTTTAGCTAAAGTAGTTTCGGTACTTATATTTTCTTTTTAACTTTGAATTTAGTGAAGGGCTTTGCTAGTCTACTTCGCCTGTTCCTGAAAAACAAACACATTATCTTTGTAACCATTTCCAAAGAGCATTAAGTCACTATTGTCCCAGCCATCTGCAGAAGGCACCGATGATTGATGTAGTAGGGTAAGGTTTAAAATGAAATGATTCAGAAAAATTGCATTATGTACGAGGAAAAAAAGGCTAAACAAGCTGTATGCGGCACAGGAAGCAAACAAAAATATCTTGGAAAGATATATGAACAGATGGGTTAAACCTTGACATGGTTACACATGTCCCCTCGGCAGACAAGAGAAGTAAAAATAGCCCAAGTGTTCTCTGCTGATATGAGAATAATGCACAACTGTAACAAAAGACCAGAGCTGCCTACTTGAAACCTGTCCTAGATTTCAGTAGGAATGCAACATCATGGCCACCAGGAACACAAATCTTGCTGCCTCATTACAAAAGTCTGTGTGTCTGTAGTTTCTGGACAATGCAAGATTATCATGGTCTACCCAAGCCTTTTCACTCAGCTTACCCCGATTTTTTAAAATCATTTTTCTCTCTTCTCCTTCAGAATTTATGACCATGTCATCAGGTTTTTCAGCGATCCCTAAATCGAGACAGAGAAAATAAAGCAGTATATTTATTGGACTGTGTTCAATGATGCCAACTGCAGGCTTTGATGGTTATCAAGAGCATTCATGACACTCTAGTCTGGACACCACATTCCGGTTATAACATGAGCAGGAGTTAAAGACCAAGCATTCATGGCGGGGGTGAAATAAAGGGTTAGTTAGTTTTCTTCAGAATACGGTCCCTCTCTCGTTGTAGTGCAGCAAGTCTCGCATGTTACCAGTATTTTTTAAAGCGTCCATGTGGAACTTTTCTGAGTGCATGATTCAGTGTGCGCTCTTCCCCATTTTTCACGAGTACCAGAGGAGTGACTCTATCCATAGCTAGGTGAAAACATGAGAACAGTGCACATTGGAAAAGTGGGAGAAAAGTATGTAATAAGAATTACACGAATCTATACTAAATTAATTAAAATACATTAGACAAACAAAGCTTCAGTCAGTAATTCCCTGTAAGAGTCTGGAACTAACAATTATACACAATAAAAAAAAAATGTTTTGCTCTAAAAAAATTATGTCAAAAAGAAAAACTTGATAACACAGAAATCAAGCCTGGCACTGTTGTAAAGTGAATTAAGTATTTGTCTGAGTGCCAGCCCAAAGGGTTCCATGGACAGCAAGGAGATTAAAAGATATCCCCTTTAAATGATACAATGCAGAGCATTTCAGGTGGTACACATCACTGTCAGGACACTTCTCAGTAGTGCATGAATTGTCGGAGAGCAATAAAAGTTATCGGCAGAGGACACACAACTTTGGTGGTAGAGCATTTCTTTCAAAACCATACAGTTTAAGCTGCAGCGCCACCTAGCTTATTATTGTCAAACAGCTTAAAAAAATAATAATATTCAGAATCCTGAATGGGGTTTATTGACTGATGTCCAAATGCAATTTGAACTTGCAAAATTCAGTGAAATCAGCAAATTGGTAATTTGCTGAATGTAAATCCAGTGATTTACTCAAAATTTTCACTTTCAATCTGGATCAATCTGGTGTCTGCCAAAAAAAACAAAAAAAAAAAGATCTGAGCTGGTACCCACGGCTGCCTTCCTGGGAATGAAACCCTCAGTGGTAAACCCTCTCACCACAGCGCTACACATGGACATTCCAACTCCCCCAGGACTCCCGTTGTTGGCCATAAGGAGCCAAAACCGAGGGCACAGGTAAGAGGCCCATAAAGTGCCAATGTAGCTGCTCTAAACCACTAGTGGGAGACAGGAGCCAACCACATCTAGAAGACACAGCAGCACAGTCTGTAAGCGTACCCCTAGAGGCCTCAAGAGATGGGACAGCACCGGCCAGACAACATACTCCGGCAACTTCCCACTACTGGGGACCCGACAGTGGAGGAGTCATTCAAGATGGAGGCCACAAAACCTCCTACACCCACTGGATGCAATTGAGCTCTGATCGTTTTATTTTGCTTTTGGCCTGTTGCCTTATATTCTATTATTTCATTGCCTTTCAAATGTTCATGCTAGTTCAAGTGGTGTCTATACTGCAGTGTCAGGCAGGGACACAGGCTTACCTGTTTTATCATATCCGATGTAAGCAGCATTATTGATAATAACCCATGCTCAATGCACCCCTTGCAGTAAGCCCTATAAGTCTCTCTGTAATGTGTTGACTCGTTTAGCTTAATCTAAGGGAGCAGTAGCTCCGAGGCATGTTTCTAGGTCACTGTCCCCAAGCATAGAGCTCATCTTGCCTCTCTTTAACATCTAAGGCAACACTGCCTGATGCACACCTACCCCCCCTGACATGGTCATCAGCAGCATAGGATGAAAGACAGAAGCGGAAATCTCAATTACTTAATCACTTATTTTGCATCTATCTTCCAGTGCTGCAATGCCACCTTTAACCAAGGATAGCCTGAAATTGACTACAATTTTTTACAGTTTGCATGTGTGTGTGTGTGAATGTCTGTATCTGTATATCTGTATGTCTGTGTGTGTGTGTGTCTGTATGTCAGGGCCATCTTTAATATTGAATGGACCCTGGGCAAGAATTAGCTTGGGCCTCCTGGACCTTGTCCCCTATCTTTCGCTCATTGGCATGCAATCACACCCTACATTCCACATACAGATATACAATGACAGAAAACAGATACTCAGACACATGTGCTGACAGACATACTGACACATACACTGAGACAAACTGACACACACACTGACAGACACATATACTGACACACACACTGACAGGCATACTGACGCACACACTGACTGGCATACTGACACACACTGACAGACACATATACTGACACACACTGACAGGCATACTGACACACAATGACAGACATACTGACACACACACTGACAGACAGACAGACAGACATACTGACACACACAGACATACTGCCCCACACACAAACACACACACTGATAGACAGACATACTGACACACTGACAGACAGACATATTGAAACACACACACATACTGACACACACATGCACACAGACATATTGAGACACACACACAGACATACTGACACACACAAACACAGACATACTGACACACACACATGCTATACATGTGGGGTCCAGTGGCAGGTTGAGGCAGCTGGGAGTTAGGCTATGGCACTCAAGGCCTGGCCCCCTCCTCACTGCCTTTCTCCTCCCATTTTGCTTTAATCTGTCTGTGGGAGGAAGTGACGCTCGGCTGTCATTTCCTCCCGGGCAGCCCAGCTGGCTGCCGAGCAAGAAGGGGCCTGGTCGCGCTGTTTAAGCGCCACAGTGCCGACCAGGCCCCTGCTGACACATGCCCACCAGGTGGCCCTCAGTGCATGGGCCACCAGGTGGGCCTCTTTAGCGTGCGGGCCACTGCAGCTCTGTGCAGCCGCACCAGGCGGTCATTGGGGGCTGCTCAAATCGCGGGGACCACGGGGCAGCTGCCCCGTTTGCCCACATTAAACAAAGACGGCCCTGCTGTATGTGTATGTTTGTATGTTTGTGTGTATGTTTATCTGTTTGTCTGCATGTGTATCTGTTTGTCTGTATGTGTATCTGCATTCTTTGAATAAGAAAAAAAATCCATCTTCACCCATGGAGGGCTCCGCGCAGACTGAGCTCTGCAGGGCGGGGGAAGTCTTATAAAGCCTTGCCCGGCCCTGCAATTAGGCTCAGAGCACTCTGGTTGGTTGGTTTAAGCCATCCAATCAGAGTGCTCTGACAGGTAAATGAAGGGACTGACAGCTAAGTCTCTACAGAGCTCAGTCTGCACTGAGCCCTCCATGGGTGAAGATGGATTATTTTTTTGCGCTCGTTTTTTATTTATTTTTTTCAAAGTGCGTCGGTTATTATGGATTTTTATTTGGCCTTTTTTGGGGCTGAAAAAAGAAGATTTTAGAAGAAAGAAAACCTCAAATGCTAAGTTTTATTTTTATCTTATTTTACAGGTACCTAGATAATGGTCCCCCCTCATTATTTTTAGGGTGAGGGAGTAGGTAGGGGTTAATCTTTTTTGGGAGGGGAGTGACTAGGGGTTTGGGGACCCCTAGTCACCTGGGGGGGTTACATTTTTATTTGGGGCTGCTCAGGGGTGGGGGCCGGGGGGAGGACAATAGGTCCGCCCCCCTTACTGGTATTTAGGGCCCCCACCTGCCGCTCAGAGGGGGCCGGAGGGGAGGACAAAAGTTCTCCCCCCTTATTGGTATTTAGGGACCCCACCCGCCACTCTTCTTTAGGACCCCCACCCGCCGATCAATGGTGGGGGCCGTGGGGAGGACAATAGGTCCCCCCCTTATTCTTCTTAAGGGCCACCCCGTGGCTCAGGGGTGGGGGCCAGGGGGGAGGACAATAGGTCCCCCTCCTTATTTTACTTTAGGGCTGGAAATGTTTTTTTTTTGTTTGGTTTTTAATGGACATGCCCCACATTTTTACTTAGTATTAGTAAATTTGACTGAAAGACCAATTTAGGCTTTCAGCCTTTTAGTAGATAGCTCCCTAATACCGTGGGAATTAGGGAGTTATTTGTTTATTCATTCCTGTCATTCCATTGACAGGCTAAGTAATTTACATTTTATATGAATGTGTGTTACTTGATTGTTGTAAGTGTTGCAAATGCTTACAGCTGAATCCTGGCTATGTTTGTATACTTTTTATTTAAATTTGTATACAGTGTAACATTCTTCATTCTTCCACTGGGTATGTATATTAGTACTTCGGCAATACTGTGCTTCAGAAGTTTGGCACTTCGACACTTCGGAACTTCGGCACTTCGGAACTTCGACACTTCAGAAATTCTGCAATTTCGGGACTTCGGCAATTCGGCACTTCAGCAATTCAGCTATTTGGACATTCAGAAGAATCCGAATATCCGAATTGCCTGAAATTAGTCTGAATTAACATTGCACATGTCTAATTGAATCTGCATAGCTGTAGTTACGTTTAAGCAATGGCCGAACTATAACGGTTGCAGGGGTTGCATGAGCAACTGGGCCTATCACTCCAGGGGGCTTGGTCGCACTCTTGACCCCTGAAAACAATGTGCCGGCATAACTTCAGAGCCTCGGGGTACAAGGTGGTTGGGTGACCAGCAGGAGGTGAGCACTCATTGCAGCAGGAGGGAAGAATGAGACACATGGAGGGGCCCCAGGGCAAATAGGTAGGTGTTGGCTGCTACTGTTGCACCATATCCCTGTTTGCATTTTTGCTGGCACATTTATAATTTGTTTATGAGTCAGAAATGTCAGCATTTTAAACCCAGGGTCCAGGATAGAGAAGAGAATCACTGGGTGGTACTTGATCAAATATAATCCCCCTTCCATCAACCTTGAAGTTGCTCTGTTTCAATGCGTTGGAAAGACTTTAGTGGAGATGATTCAAAGGCAGCACGTTTAGCAGACCTCAACAGCCCCTTCACATGAGTAGGCACTAAAAGGAAGAAGGTCCTTAGCGGGTGCAACCATGTGTATTGCTCACGAAAGTTTATGTGTACGTTCAAGACTTCTTCCCATGGTCTTTCCGGAGATCAGGCTTTTTCGTGCAGCCATTTTCTATTGATCATCGGTGGTTGAAGTATGCTTCAAAGATGGGTAGAATGTTAGGTGAGAAAATTATAAAATGTTTGGTTTATTGGTAAAATACACATTTTTTTTTTGTTTTGTGTTTATTTTGTTGTTAAGGAATGTTACCACCAGTGGGCTTTAATTTTGTATCTTACTCACATTAGTGTGTTGACAGGTTAATGTCTCATATGCTATAGTAGTGTTTACAAGTGATGTTCTTGGATTGTGGGTGGCTGACCAACAGTCCTTTCAATGCCAGTATTCTTTAGCTGCAGGATGAGGCAAGTGGAGAGAATACTGGCCCAACCATGCTTCAGTAAGTTTGTAGCAGCCACAATATTAGCAGCATTGCTGTGTACAATGGCAAGGGTTTTCTCAGTGGGAATTTCAAACTTTGCAGAATTTCAAACTCCATTCATTCTGTGATGTTCGTTGCTGTATGTCTGTCTTTGAGTGGCAGACAGACAGATATCATCTTCAACATCTTCAGCAGGCCAACTAATCAAAAATGAGATTCATTGACAACTATTTTCATAATTGATTATAATTGATTTTATCAATATTTATCCATTTCAGCTCTAATTCTCTTGGAACCAAAACTGGGACTCACCCAGGCACACATAGCCTGCCCCCTCCAGTTACATTCATATTAAGAACTTTAAACTTTCCCATTACCCATATCAGTTCCAACCAGGACAGTGATGAATGACTGATAGTGCTAAGAATGAATTAGCCCCTGGAAAATATTAGAATATAAAAAGAAAGTTTTGGCTTAAGTCACTAGCAATATACGCACCTTAACCCCGCCATATGTCTCATTCTCCCATGTGTTTCATTCCACCCTCAGCCCCTCCATGTCACATCCCCCCCAGCTCCTCCATATGTCTCATTCCCGTCCAGGCCCTCAATGTGTCTCCTCTCCTCCCCCAGCACCTCCATGTTTCTCTTTCCCCCCCCTTAGCATCTCCATGTGTCTCCTTCCCCCCAGCCCCAGCCCCTCCATGTGTCTCCTATCCTCCCCAACCCTCTCCATGTGTCTCCTTTCCTCCCCCATCCCCTCCATGTGTCTCCCAACCAGCCCCTCCATGTGTCTCCCAACAAGCCCCTCAATGTGTCTCCTGCCCCCCAGCCACTCCCAGTGTCTGCTTTCCTCCCAGCTCCTCCATGTGTCTCCCCCCCCAGCCCTTCATGTGTCTCCTTTCCTGCCACAGCCCCTTCATGTGTAACCTCCCCCCATAGGTCTCTCCCCGTCCCCCTCACCTTTATGTAGCGTGATCGTGCGGACCGCGGTACACAGTCTGACAGGAGGTGCTCTCTCAGTGAGCACTTCCTCTTAGAGCACAGTACACTCGGCCACGCTACATACAGGGACTGGCAGTAGGGGATCACTGTGCTGAGTGCTCCCCTCATGCCGGTCACCCAGCAACTGCAAGTCCCAGGTCAGCGCAGCGGTGTACTGGTCCTGAAGTTATGCCAGTTGCATGATATAAAGGTTAGGAGGCTAGACCATGGGTCGTTAAGCTTTCCACTCTAGTGGTTATTTACCACACCCTCTCCCATGCATTCAGCTGATCATGGGGGTCATGGTCTACGAGGTCATAAGTGCAAAATGGCTCACCACCACTGGTCTAGACAGTGACATTATTTATACTTAAATTCTGGCAAGCTGTATGCATCCATACAATAATTAATGGCTGAAAAGCAAATACGTGATCACATATTAGAATATTTTTGATGCAAAGGTCTTAAAACAGGTCTTAAAAGTCTAAAATTACTATTGGTATTTATTTACTTAAAGGGACACTGTAAGCACCCAGACCAGCTCATTGAAGTGATCTGGGTGCAATGTCCTTTAGCCCTAGCGTGGTAATTATTGCAGTTTTTTATAAACTGCAATAATTACCTGCAAGGGTTATCTCCTCTACCAGACAGCCACTCGATGGACTTCCAGGCTCGAAGGTGACTTTTTGCTGCCTAAATGACGCTGGACATCTTCACGCTATGCATGAGGACTTCCAGCGTAACTGTAATCCCCATTGGAAAGCTTTGAACAACTGAATGGAATTCCAAACTGAATGGAAGTTGTGGGAAATCTAGTTAATAAAAGTATGGGGATGCAAAGTATAAGCATTACTGACAAATAACCAGACTTGTGCAAGGCATACATTTTCAGTTCTTCCAAATTGATATGGTTCTGATTTTCGTAATTTTTTGTTCTGAAGAATTCCGATTGAACATTTTTTGGTTAGATTTGGAATTTTGGTTCAATTTGAAATATGTGATCTGAAAATTGCTGGGGAAACCCTAAAATCAAAGCAAAATGGTGCTTATAACAAAAAAACAAAACAAAAAACCCCCCCTGAAATTATAAAATAATGATTCAAAATTGGTGTTAAATGGCAGACGCTTCTAGACTTGTGCATGGTGAACATTTTTCGGTTCTTCTGAATTGATATGACTTTGATTTTCAAAATTATGAAATCATTTTTTATTTATTTTTTCGGAATAATTTTTACTTTATTACTTATTGTCCAGTTATATATCTACACTACTTATATATTATATTTATACCCAACACATTATCTCTTATTTTCCTTTGGGCCACATTCATACCTCTGAGACATTATTTATTGTATTTAAGTATAAACATTTGTTTCTGCGTTGCTCTATACTCCCTCTTTTATTATTCACACTCGCTTATCCAGCTTATTCCACAATTCTTATCCATTTGTTAACTTTCATCAATCCATATGAATTATTTTGAATTATTCCCATTTCCATTTTACATTTGATTTTTTATTTCATTCCACTCTAATATCTTTTTACTTTTTCCAGTTCCTTGCCAGAACAATCTTTGATGCCATCAATATATGGATTATCGTCATACTTTTTTCACTAGGCATTCTAGGCGAACCCTGGTGTAATTAAAAACTGTGGAGTGAAAGGTATATTTACCTGACTGCATATATTTGGTCTTTAATATCCTTCCATACTTTTTTTTAGCTGTTCACAATGCCACCGTATATGGAGATAATCTCCTTTTCCTTTTTCACATCTCCAGCATTTATTTTACCTATCTTTATATACTTTAGACAATTTTTCTGGGACCATATACCATCTGTTTACTAACTTATAAAAATTCTCAACAATATTCATACAATGTACAGTTTTATTCACATTTACTATAGCCCTAATCAGGTCTTCATTTGTAATTTCTATATTAAGATATTTTTCCAATTTGATCCTGGATTTCCACTCATGGTTCTTCTTTAGCTCTTTTACAAGTTCAAAACATCTAGTAAAATGTCCTTTTTGTCTATGATTATTAAAAATATTTCTTAAACTATTAGTACTCTCATCGTCCTTAAATTCAAAATTATTAAATTATTTGCTTGAGATGAATTTGAGTTTGGAAATCTTTAATTTAGATTATGATCGATACGAATCTCAGAGTCTGTAAATATCTGTAATGTCTGTAAATATCTTCTTTCTCAAAAGTTCATGTTTTATAACAGTGAATTAAAATATAAAAATACAAAACGATTTCAATCTAGATTTGAGAGACATATGTTACAAAATATCCATGAAACTTATTCCTCCATTTCCCCCCTGCATATTCTGAGTTAGTCTGTGGAGGGCACTAGCTCCTAAGGAATTCAAGAATACAAAGGCGAAAGCTTGAAGAAAATCATGCAACATTTTTGAAAACGGAGAATACTAGCCAATCATGTAAACATATGAACCTTTTCTTTTAAATAAATGGTAAAAAAAAAATACAAATTTATACCAATGCATTCTTTTGAATTAGATCTATATTGTACGTTTTACAGCTTTTTTTCTTTTTTTCTTTTTGTCTTGTCTTGTCTTCTTGTCATTGTTTTCACCAGGATAATTAACCATACAAAGGCATTGGGGATGATTCAGAGTCGCCAGATTGCAGTTACCGTAGCTCAATCTGGCAATGCAGCAGTTAAAGCTCTGTGGTTAATCAGATGGTCGCAGACCTTAGCTGGATGGAAGTGGCAGCCTTTCTCGTTTCTGGTTGGTGTTTTTAGGCCTTGTGACACCTGTAAGACGAGCCATCAGCCTGCAAGGAGAACTGCAGCTGCGTACATGCACGCCATCGTGTGCCTTGTGCTTGCATACACTTGTATGACAATGTCTAACCTAGCTAATGCTGCAAACAAACTGAAGTCGGTAGATTATGAAGTTTTTGGCCGTGTACAGGGTAGGTGAGATTTTTACGTAAATCTATTTTGGAATGTCGGGACGTTTATGAAAAACTCATATCATCACACTGAGCAAATCAGGAAAAGTCTGCCAATTTCTAAAGATAGATACAAAGTACTTAGCTGTCCAAATGTAGCAAGGGTGAAGAAGAGCAATGATCCCAGGACAGATAATCTTCATATTTAATTCAGAAATCTTCATTTATACAGTTCTACTAATCTCGTGCATTTTCTATAATTATATTTTGCTAATGTCACATCCTTGGTTTGAAAGACGGAGAAGCAATGCGAACACTGCCAAGTGACTTTCGGCTCCACAGACAGCAGTGGGACTTTAGGATAAAACCAGAGTGGATCAGGAACACAAATCATTGGGAATATATTTCATTGTGCACCATGGGATCAATGCACTCAGAGCATGTACCAGTCAATGCACACTGATCTGTGAACATCCTAAAATCATGATGGCACATCAAAATAATGAGATAGTGGACCGCACACCAGTAGAAAGTTCCAGATGGAGTATGGGTCTCCTGCGAATTATATCACCTTAGGAAATTATGGACAGCAAAGAGGATAGGCAGATGCACAAATCACATCACTTCATATCTATACTTGATGCAAAACGAGATGCATGAGGAGATTAATAATAACATTTTAAATAATTGGAATTTTTTATAGGAATGATACGTTGAGATTTGTTTCTCTTTGTATTAACAATAAAGTCAATGGTGCTCACATAGTTAATCATGGAATTGATTTCAGTTCTATTGCAAAATTAGTTTTCTCTTGGCTTGTTAACTAACTGAGCTATCTTGCCAGCAGATGGATTTTGTATGACTCAATTTTAAAATATGGTAAGCATAACGGGGGTGTGTGAGTGTCTGCTTAACTTATTTTTGAGAACTAAACAGCCATACTTCTAAACAGTTATACTTCGCAACATATCGGCTGTGTATGTGGTTATAACACTATCGTAAATACATAATCCAAGCACCATAATCATTGCAGACTGCTATAGTGGTTATGGGACCAAGAGTCCATAGGCACTGTCCACAGTGAGAAGTCAAACAGTTTTTGATCGGTTTGACACTTACATGGGTACTTCAAACACCCACAATTCTTCCAGTCATCTGTGATATCACTGTAGCTAGAGGGGCACTGTAGTGTTAGTAACACAAACGTGTATTCGTGATACTACAGTTCTAAAACCACCATTTAGGTGGTCGGCTCCCCTTACCTTGGGTTAGAAAGGTTAGTTATTTTAATTTTTTAAGCGCCGCACGGGTTCTTCGCCTTTGGCCCTGCCTTACCCACCTCCTTGGCTGGCATCATCATAATTGATCATCTCAGCCAATCACAATGTTTTCCCATAGGAAAGGAGGAGCCACATGCCACTCTGGCCAATCAGCATTATTCCGAGGGCACATTAAAAGATTAATTGACATTGGCACCTGAGTGTCATCAACGTTATTGGTGGTACCCCTCCAATAAAAAGAACCCAACAGCATACGTATCCCTTCATCATCTCTTTTAAAATGGCAAGTGGTATTTTTTCAATGCTATAATGGACCCTGTGTGTGCACTCTGAGATAACAGGTACTGCAGTTGCATCCATATACTTTATAACCACAAGGCAATTTGTTCATTCATGAAAAACATGAATAAAGCTGCTGGAAGTTAGTGGAAATGGCACCATCACTACCGTCAGCTTGACTTGTAGTTGCGTGTCTGATTTTAAGAAATTAAACTACATATCACAATAAACTCTCTTTCTGTGCAGGATTTATATAATAAGAACATAATTCGCATTGAGAACACTGGGAAGACAAGGATTGGCTCAGAGAGTACAGCCGCTTACTAGTATTCTTCACAAATAATGTAACAGATTACTTTCTATATCGCACAGTGGTGGAAACAAAGGGTTGGAATGTTTTTAGATGTCCCATTTAAAGGGGTAGCATAATTTTGCCAGCAAAGTGTTTGCCAGGGATGTATTTTATGTAAAACCAATTAGTTATTCTGCCTATCAGAGCTAATAAATCTATGGGGCGTAGTGAACACTGGACCTGTGAAAACTCTGATTTAATGTAGAGAGACAATAGGCCAGGAGGGAGCAGTTACAGGAAATGAAATCATCCCAAAGTTAATCATGTTCCCATAATCATTGCATGTGTACATTGTATCTAAAAAAAAATGTATTACTATCCATTAAGTAAAAAGGAACTCATCGCCAGAACCCTAAATCTAGTTTTGTCAGCATCCACGGCAAATAGGCCAAATGTTACAATCTGACGCTACACACTGCTTTATACAACTCTTTTTTAATGATTGGTTTAATGTTTACATGTTCTTTACTGTTAAGCACTTACACATAATTAAAACATTGAGAATTATTTTCAATATTTATTTAGGGTTGTACTGATAGCTGAAATAGACAGTTCCTTGTCAGTATTGCGAAAAATATGTAAACCGAAACACGGTTTCCCATAGGAATGCATTGAAAATCAATTAATCCATTCTGGAGGTCAGAAAAAAGTAAAAAATGAGCTGGCATGGAAACCAACCCACAATGCAGAACACACAGGAAAAGGCATGCAAACAATGAAGCTCAGCTCCCTACCTTTCCACAGCTTGAGAAATGCACCAAAAAGTCCCAAAACCACTGCAAAAAAATTCTAGAATGGCTCCAAAACTCGATGCAAAAGCCTCTCCAACACCTCCAACACCTCCACACTCGACGCCATGTGCCACCCACAGACTAGCATGCACAGGGATGGCGCTATAAACCTCCCAGGTGCAATGCATCCTGGGAAAACTTGCTTTGTATTGCGAAAATAATTTGTAAACCGAGGCATTATTTTCAATGGATTTTCATTTGTAAACCGAAAATTATGTTAACTGAGGCGTTTGTAAACCGAGGTACCACTGTACTTGTGTTTGTTTCTTAGCATGTTGTATACACCTCTCTTACAAATACAAATGAAACATTTACGATATCTTCTAATTGATTATTTTGTGCTTTTTTGTACAGGTGTCTGCTTCAGAATGGTAAGAACATTCATTTGGATTTTTTTTATTAAGATATTCTGTAGAGAAAAAAAGAAACACAGAACCTTTTAATAATGTGAAAATCAGATCGGTTTACCCCTTCATGAAGTCTCGACTCATGTTTGGGGGATTGGGAGTTATAATCACTTCGTTTGTGCAGAAATGTACATCTATCTGATTTTATTTTTTATTTTTTATTAAAGGGACATGATTATTTACTAAAGTAAGTGAATTATGGTTAGAATAGCCAAACTAGAAAAAAATCAGCTATACTTTCCATTCAGCTACTTTGGCTTTGAACTTGAAATTCACATGGAATTCACTTTAAATTCTAAGTCTAGTTAATAACCATGTAATAATTCAGTAAGTTTAATAATTTAAGTAAGTTCCAAATTTAAGGTCAATAAATCAGAACCAGACATATTCGCTAAGTCCGCTATGCTGTCTATTTTGGCCTTTAATTTGTAATTAACTTTGAATTCTCACTTTATTGAATAACCCTGCATAACATTGCATAAATAACACTGAAGTACAAGCATACGTATCTAAGAAGACTAAGAAGAATGGAATAATATACTATGTTTCAAATGCCTACAAGGATTACTTAAAGGGACCCTCTAGGCATCAAAACAACTATATCCTGGTACGAAGACGGGGGCGTGGCCTGGAGGTGAACCGGAGCGGCCGCATGCACTAGAGGCTCCGCTCCGTGACCGGCTTCAAAGGAGCAATTAAGCCCGCAAACGACCACACAGACAGACATGTCGCAACCTAAGGGGAAGAGGAACACGGAGAGAACCGAGAAGGCCAACTTCTTTGTATCCAGAGCTGGGCAAACTAGAAATCAGCCGCCACACGAGCTGCCCCAAGATGGCGCCGAGGATTTGACAGACAGCAGGGAGCACCAGGAGGAGACTGAACCTGCACTAACACACAGCACCATTAAAGCACTGCTGGATGAAATGGCAGCAAAACTACTGCTACAGCTAGAGTCCACAATTAAGGACATCAGAAAAGATGTGCAGGAGCTGGGGACAAGAACCTCAAGAGTAGAGGACAAAATGGCGGATTATGACACCGCTCACAATAACCTAGCGGGTACAGTAGACTCCATATTAGCCAAAATAGAAGCGCAAGACATGAAAATTGCTGACATGGAAGACCGCGCAAGGAGAAATAACCTCCGCATACGAGGCATACCAGAAACAGTGAGTGTTCCTGACCTCATGGCCCATGTGACAGGCCTCCTGAGACACCTACTGCCAGACTGGCCTCAAGAGATGCTGCTGATTGATAGAATCCACCGTACGGCAAAACCAAGTTTCTTGCCCCCAGAGACGCCTCGTGACGTTCTGCTTCGCATGCACTACTTCCACGCCAAAGAAGCAGTCCTGAACGCCAACAGAACGCACAAAGGCCTACCAGACGCATACAAGCATGTCGCACTATACGCTGACATCTCGGCCTTTACCTTGAAACGCCGCAGAGACTTCAGGGACATCACCCGGACCCTACGAGAACATCACCTTCCGTACCGCTGGGGATACCCAACTAAAGTATTGGTCAACAGAAAGGGGAAAATCACGGCCATCCAGACGCCAGAAGACGGACGAAAAATTTTGCAGGCCTGGGACATCGCAATACCAGCTACGACGACCACAGAGACGGGCACGCCACGACTCTCCCCGGACTGGAGAAAACCCAAAAGAAAATGAACTAAGACTTTCCTATACCAGGGGTGAACACCCTCGCAGAGTCGGTCTGAAACCAGGGATGGGTAAAGTACTGTGAATGTAAAGATAGCATATAGGGTGGATACTGAGTGTGCGGCACTGCAGGGCCATTACCCCTATGAGAGAGAGTGGAAGAGAGAGGGAAAAGGGGGGGAGAAGGAGGCCGTAGTTAGACGACTCAGTCCCCCAACAAAGCCTATGACACCACTGGGTAATTCGGGGGAGGACAAGGAAAAGATGCAGTCAGTGTCCAACCCACGTGTAGACTAGAGACCCATACCCTACCGACAAAAAGTCCATCAGAAACACCCCACTGGTACAATACCCACTACCCCACTGACTTCTACAAAAAAAAAAAACACCAAATTTGGGTAGCGACATAAAGCAACAAACCCACACAGGGCGCTACAGTCACAAACCAAGGACAAATGAAGCCACAGGCAGGGAGGTATACCAGACCAAGAAGCTTAGCTTCAACCCCAAGGCACGTAGATGCAGTGCCCGGCCATACCTCAGGCAGAATTGTTATATGTATATACTTTTGTTGTTATGTTACTGTTATGCATTGTATATTTTTGTTCAGTTACTGGTATCCAAATCAAACCCCCAGAGGGGCACCCCACAGGGAACCCTGAGCACATACCTCTCTTGCAGACCACACTATTGGTTCTCAACCTCCCTAGACACAAAACTACTCCACATGACCTACGGGGCATCCGCACCCAACCCAAAAACGGGATGTCAGCACTCGGCTTGCTGAAGCTGGGAGGAGTGCTGTTCCCGGACGAAACACATATTACAAAACACTATAGCCCACTACACTACAAGAAACCACCGTGAGGATCTGCACATACAACGTACGGGGATTGAACACCCCCGCCAAAAGACATATGCTACACAGAGAGCTTAAGTCCCTCAATGCGGATATAGTATGTCTCCAGGAGACACATTTTAGACATAAAGATCACCCCACTATTCAAACGATGCAATTTCCACAACAATACCACGCCACGTCACCTACTAAATCTAGAGGCGCCTCTATCCTCTTAAGCAAACACATAAAATTCGAACCACAACACCATGAAACAGATAACAATGGCAGGTATGTCCTCCTACAGGGCAAAATCAACGATATGACCTACACAATAATCAATGTCTACACACCCAACACAAACCAGAGAAATTTCCTACAGAGCATTCTCAAAAAAACGAGCGCTATACAACAGGGAATCACGATAATCTGTGGTGACTTCAACCACGTCATAGATCCCAAAACAGACACCACGCTGTCACGACACAGACGGCGACAACGCCCCCTGAACAGACAATGCAAAGCCCTGCAGAAACTCATACACGAATACCATTTCTATGATGCATGGAGAACCACACATCCAGGGGAAAAAACATTTACCCATTTCTCACACGTCCATAACTCCTACTCTCGGATAGATGGTTTCCTCATCTCAGGGCAACACCTAAACCAAATCCACACCTGCGAAATAAAACAAATCACATGGTCCGACCACGCACCGGTGCTCCTAGACATGAAAAACTTATACGACTTCAAACACCGTAGCCCCTGGAAGCTAAATAACATGCTGCTCCAAAACAACGAATACACGAAAGAACTCGCAGATGACCTTGACTTCTACTTTACACAAAATGACAACGGGGAAGTGTCCCCGACCACTGTCTGGCAGGCACACAAAGCAGTCATACGAGGGCTGCTAATTAAAAAATCAGCACACCTAAAAAAACAGGCGCAGACCACACTAAAATCGTGGCAAAAAGAGCTGTGTGACTTAAATAGAAATAACCAAATACAACCAACGGCAGAAAACAAACATCGCATCATGACTATCTCTAGGCTTATACACCAGCAGGCATTAGATCAAACGCAATCCAACATGACAAGACTCAAAATAACACACTACATGCAGGGCAATAAAGCGAGTAAACTACTGGCTAACCAACTGAAGCAAAAACAAGCAAATCAAAAAATAGCCTACATCCTAGACAACAAAGGCCAGAAACGCGCCACACCTAGAGATATCAGTGAAACGTTCGCCAAATACTACCATGACCTATACAACCTGAAAGGGGACCAGAACACGACACAACCCACGGACACCAGCATAAAAGCTTACCTAGACAAACTAACCCTGCCACAACTCACACCACAACAGCAGACAGACCTAACCAAACCCATAGAAATACAAGAGATGCTCAAAATCATCCAAACATTGCCGACGGGCAAATCACCAGGCCCAGATGGCCTGACAAACTTATATTACAAGAAGCTCAGCCACGTATTAGCACCCCACCTAACAAAGACTTTCAACCACGCTATAGCCCAGAAATCCCTTCCAAAAGAGATGCTATTGGCTCACATAATTACGCTGCCAAAGCCCAATAAACCACCCACGACGCCGAAAAACTTTCGGCCTATATCACTCCTAAATACAGACGCGAAGCTCTTCGCCAAACTATACGCCACGAGACTGGGACTAATCATACCACACATCATTCACAACGACCAGGTGGGATTTGTAAAAGGGAGACAGGGGTCAGACAACACAAGGAAGGCCATAAACCTGCTATACAAACTTCAAACACAAAAAGAGGGGGGATTGTTCCTCTCTCTAGACGCCGAGAAGGCTTTTGACAGGCTACACTGGGGGTTTCTAAAAGCAGTCTTACGGAAGTTCGGAATACCGGACGAATTTGGAGCAGTGGTAGACGCATTATACAGCTCACCCGAAGCACGAGTGTTAAACTCGGGTTTCCTGTCGGAGCCGTTTCGGCTCACTAACGGAACGAGGCAAGGATGTCCATTATCGCCACTATTGTACATCCTGGCCCTAGAACCACTAGCCACGCAATTCAGGGAAAATAGCAATATACACGGGATACAAGTGGGGAAGAAGGAATACAAAGCAGGACTGTTTGCGGATGACATAATGCTGACAATCACGCAACCTCACATCTCACTACCAAACATTCTTACTGAAATAAAGGAGTACGGGGACCAATCTTACTATACATTGAACGTTACCAAAACTCAGGCCATGGGGATAGGGATGACACAAGCATCACTAGACAGGCTAAAAGATAACTTCCAATTCGACTGGAGGGAGGATTACATCACTTTTTTAGGTCTAAAACTGCCAAAACACCCTCACCAACTGATGCAACTAAATTACGGCAAACTCCTGAAGGAAAGCGAAGAAACACTGAAAAGTTGGGAACACAAATTTCTGTCTTGGGTGGGTAGGCTGACTGCCCTGAAAATGATCTTACTCCCCAAGTTCCAATACCTTATCAGAACACTGCAGATTTTCCTCCCAAACAAATACCTAACCAAACTGCAACGCATATACACATCATTTGTATGGGCACACAAGAAAATAAGAGTGGCGTCAACAATTCTGAGCAAACCCACCTCCCAAGGAGGCCTAGGCCTGCCAACCGTCCGGCTATATTATGAGGCCGCCCTCCTGTCCACGAGTCTTACTCTACACACAGGGAGCAACAAGCCCCAATGGGCAGAGATGGAGGCTGCAGGGATATACCCGGGGGGCATAAAATACGTATTCTGGGTACCCCACAAATTGAGACCCAAACACAAAGACTTACTACCAACCACCTCTTTACTCCTAGACGTGTGGGACTCGAAGACAAAACTCCTAGGGCAAGTCACAAACTGGGGGATGGCGACCCCGATACAGAGCTTGCACATCACAAATCCCACTTTAGACCACCGCCCTTGGACACAACGAGGGTGCACACGAATAGAACACCTCTACAAGGAAGGTAAATTAGAGCCTTATCCCACTCTGAAACACAAATACCACTTGCCAAATGCCACTCTGTTCACATACCTCCAAATAAAAGCACTTCTGGAGAATGAGATCACAATAACAACACCCTCACCCTTAAAACAATTGTATCACATATGCACCACGGGCAACATACCAAAAAAGACGCTCTCTCTACTTTACGCTACACTAATCGACATCCCTAAAACACCATCAAAAGACAAATTCAAGGAACACTGGCATGAGGACCTACATAAACATTTCACGGACAGCCAATGGCAAAAAGCTTTTATCGCCCACAAAGGGAGATCTAGATGCGCAGCACACTTAGAGCTCATGAGGAAACTGCAGTACAGGTGGTACATGGTGCCGACAAGACTGGCAAACATGTACCCACATACGTCAAAACTGTGCTGGAGGTGCGGGTTGGAGGAAGGTAGCATGTACCACATATGGTGGACATGTAGCCAAATACAACCATACTGGAGAGAAGTAGGAGACATTATTAGACACACACTCGGCACACAGTCGTCCCTCCAACCAGAATGCGGTCTGTTATTTATGACACTGGAGACATACAACAGACCTCAAGCGATACTACTCTTCCACATCCTAATAGCTGCAAACACACTGATCGCAAGGGCCTGGAAACAAACCAAGAGACCAGAAAAAGAGGCATTACTGAACCAAATCTCTACTAATTTAATGTATGAAACCAAATTAAACGCCAAATTCGGAGCATCTGCTCAAGCAAAACAAGCCAAAGACAGATGGGAAGAGGTGACGGGAACCACATGAAGTGGTTATAGAACAACCAGGCAAAAGAGGCGAGCGGCAGGGTGGGAGGGAGAGGAGTAGCACACGCACAAACCAGGGGCAACAGAGAGAGAGTGAGAAACAAAGTAGACGGATACCAATATGTAAATAGATGTGTAAATAGTTGTATTAGGGAAAGCAAAGGACGAGAGGTATACCCAGATTGAGCAAACACACCAACTAGAATGGTATGACAATACTAGCGAAAAGGTGGAAGGTGTAATGTGATTGTTCAATTGAAACGCTGTGCCACAAGGGCCGATGCTTTACCCTGTTATGTTGTTATGTTGTAAATTCCCCCCCCCCTGCAAGAATATTGGATATAAAGTAACAGATGTAAGAACATGTACACCGTTTCCCCCCCCCTTGTTTTCCTTTCTGTACCCATAACACGAAAATGCCTAATAAAGAATTCAATTGGAAAAAAACAACTATATCCTAATGAACGAGTTTCATTATCATTATAATGGTTTTATTTTCATTTAGATGCTAACTTGCTTTAGAAGTTTTTATCTCCTGTCTGTAAATTGAACTTTAATCACACACAGGAGGCTCCTCCAGGATCTAGAAGGCTCTGAGCAGAGCAGGAAATAAAAACTTTTAAATAAAGGAAGTTTAAACATTAGATCTCTCTTTACAGGAAGTGTTTAGGATGGCTGTGTAAGTCACATGCAGGGATCTGTGACTAGGGTTGTATAAACAAATATATAACACCTAAATGGCAGAAAATTGAACAGTGAGATTGCACAAGCATGATCTATACATCAAAACTGCTGAATTAAGCTAAAGTTGTTTTGGTGACTATAGTGTCACTTTAAAAAAAGAAAATCTTTTGACAATTTTTGTAGGCCAAAATCACGTGAAATTCCAAAAATGAACTTTAGTCAAAAAAGAGCAAACATGAATTAAGCCAAATTACACTTAAACTGAAGTATTTCCTAGTTTATTAAAATTTGCGTCAAAGTGACACTCATTAGCCTCCCACCCCCACCACCATTACCTTACTTCATGTGCATTGGTGTGAAATCTGACAGTGTTATGTTTGCCTTAGAACATCCCATGTTGCGGAATTCGGAGAATGGCTTCACTAATACAAAGTCTGTTTTAGCAGTGGAATTGTATTAACCATGGGAATTGCACCATTACCATTTCAGTGATTTGATGTGGTTAATTATGGCGCTCAATCATGGAATCTGTATGGGCAACACTTCACCACTTGCAGTGCCATTATGGCATAATTAGCAAGCTAGATTGTTAGCACATCTAGGTAGAAACTCCACGATGTTGGCAATGCCAATTTGGCTTCACTTTTGTTTTGTCAGAGGGCTTCAATGAATGGGCAGGGTACAGAGTCTCTATTAAATGGGCAGGGTACAGAGTATCTACCATGACATTGTCAGTTTATCCCTAAGTAAAATCCCAGTTTTCCCACCCATGTAGCTGGCAATACCCTTGACCTAATCTTCATTTATGCATGTAGAGTATCTAATGTCTGCAACACTCCATTTCCTCTCTCTGATCACCACCTCTTATCATTTGCTCTCGTGTACCCCCTCACCCAACAATGTCAGCCTAACCCCCCTCTACTCAGGAGGGACCTTAATTCTCTTGATCTCCAGCAGTTGTCAGCTGATATTGATTCACGACTGCTGTCCATCCCTTCCCTCTCCTGTCCTTCACTGGCCATCTCCGCATATAACACTACCTTCACCTCTGCCTTGAACGCTGCAGCACCCCTCCAAACAAGCACCTCAAGGAGGACCCGCTCCCAATCGTAGCATACTAAATCAATACGCTACCTGCAAAGAGGCTCCCGTTGTGCTGAACGCTCCTGGAGAAGGTCTCGCACCCAGACTTTCTCCATTATAGATTCATGTTGTGTTCATACAGCGCAGCCCTTGCCCTTGCCAAACAGTCCTACTTTTCCTCTCTCGTTAGTTCATGCTCCCGCAATCCCAGGCGTCTCTTTGACACCTTTAATTATTTTCTTTGCCCTGCTGTGGCCACCCCCCAAACTAACCTTACTGCTGATAACTTTGCATGTTACTTTACTGACAAGATTGAACAGCTAAGGAAAGAATTCTCCCCTCCTTGCCATTCTGTTTCTCAACCACACATAGATCATGCCTTTCCTACCCTTCAGACATTCTCCCCGGCTACTGACCAAGAGGTGGCTGCTCTTCTCTGTTCCTCTCTCCCCACCACTTGCCCGCTCGATCCTGTCCCATCTCACCTTATTAGATCTCTCTCCACTTGACTTGTGCCTTCCTTAACGCACATCTTCAACTGCTCTCTCTCTTCTGGCTTTGTCCCTGCTGACCTTAAACATGACACTATAGTACCTATACTAAAAAAAAACATCCCTCGACCCGTCCACTCCCTCTAACTATCGTCCCATATCCCTGCTCGCTTTTTCCTCAAAGCTTCTGGAAAGACTTGTCTTTACCCGTGTGTCTCATTTCCTCAATTCCAACTCTCTTCTTGACCCTCTTCAATCTGGCTTCCGCCCTCTCCACTCTACTGAGACTGCACTTATCAAAGTTACTAACGACCTAATCACAGCTAAATCCAAAGTCCACTAATCCATACTAATTCTTCTTGACCTCTCAGCGGCCTTTGACACCGTTGATCATGCTTTCCTCCTTCAAACTCTTCAATCGCTTGGTCTCTGTGACTCTGTCTTCTTCTCGTGGTT
The DNA here is from genome assembly GCA_933207985.1 of Pelobates cultripes. Lineage (NCBI taxonomy): Eukaryota > Metazoa > Chordata > Amphibia > Anura > Pelobatidae > Pelobates > Pelobates cultripes. The sequence continues at coordinate 347,982,252 of OW240913.1, forward strand.
TTCCTCTTACCTCTCCCAATGCTCATTCAGTGTCTCTTTTTCTAATGATACCTCCTCCCCTCGCCCTGTCTCGGTTGGAGCCCCCCAAGGCTCTGTCCTTGGTCCCCTTCTATTTTCTCTTTATACTGCCTCTCTTGGCAAACTTATTACCTCTTTTGGACTCCACTACCACCTGTACGCTGATGACACCCAGTTATATCTCTCCTCCCCAGACCCCTCCCCTGCCGTCCTGCAATGTGTCACTGCTTGCCTTTCTTCCATCTCTGACTGGATGTCCTCCCGCTTTCTGAAACTCAATCTCTCTAAAACTGAGCTCCTTGTCTTTCCTACTCCTAATACTGATCCTCCTCTTTCGCTCTCCCTTCAAGTTTGTGGTACCCACATCAGTCCATCCTTGCAAGTGCGTTGTCTTGGCGTCATACTTGATTCTGGCCTCACCTTTGAGCCTCACATCCAGCATGTTGCCAAATCCTGTGGATTCCATCTTAAAAACATAGCCCACATCCGCCCCTTTCTTGCACCAGATACTACCAAGGAGCTTGTCCATGCTCTAGTAATTTCCTGCATGGATTATTGTAACCCACTCCTGATTGGTCTTCCCAAAAGCCTTACTGCCCGCTACAGTCCGTAATGAACGCTGCTGCCAGACTGATTTTCCTCTCTAGTCGTTTCTCTCACACCGCACCCCTCTGCCAGTCCTTACATTGGCTTCCTGTATGCTATAGGAGTCAATTCAAAGTGCTAATTCACACCTATAAAGCACTGAACAACTCTAGCCCCTCCTATATCTCCTCACAGATCCATAGGTGTGTCCCTTCTCGGTCTCTCCATTCTGCCCGTGACCACCTCCTGTCTGTTGTCCGCACCCGTATGGCCAACTCACGTTTGCAGGACTTCTCGCGGCCGGCTCCCTTCCTATGGAATAGCCTGCCTCCCGCCATCAGACTCTACCCTAGTCTTAAAACCCTTCTCTTTAGGAAAGCTTATGGCCTCCCAGAGTAACCTCTACCTCACATACCTGTATCTTGCTCTCTCCTAAGAGGCAGCCCACCTTATTTGACTACAAATTCCTGTCCTAATGTGTTTTACCCCACCTCCTATAGAATGCAAGCCCGATTGAGCAGGGTCCTCTTCAACCTATTGTTTCCATAAGTTTATTTGTAATTGTCCTATTTATAGTTAAATCCCCCTCTCATAATATTGTAAAGCGCTACGGAATCTGTTGGTGCTATATAAATGGCAATAATAATAATAATAAAATCACAGAAATGACATCACCTATTCGTGCCTATGCAATTCTGAGCCCATTCTTTCCAGTGGGAGACTATAGATTGGTTTAGAATTGCAGCCACTCCCTGGTTGAAGCAGTTATAGTAAAAAAAAAAAACGTGAGAAACACTGCAAAAGTGACACATTCAGAAATTAGTATTTATTGTATTATATCGGTCTTTTGAACCACATGAAGGATAAAATGATATCTGCCTTATTTATGGAATGTTTAAATTAACATCAGCAGTAAGCAATGTTTAGATCTTTGATAGAATGTTCATTTCTTGATTCTGAAGATGTTGGGATGCTCAGTAAACGTGTTCATGGTCAAATGTAATCGAAACAATCAGGTTGTTGTGTAATCAACACACAAAGAACGCATTGTGACTGGACTGTTAACAAAATCCTGGCAGATAAAACCCATTAAATAAAATGGCAATGCCTCTGATGAAAACATCAAGAATTCAGTCTCAATTTTAATTTATGCAGGAAAATAGAAAATAATACTGCACAAAAAAAAATATTAATGCAAAAAATAATAAAATGTATATTTTAATCTCTGGTTATACTTTGTGGTATAGATAACATTTACAGTGCACAATGCCGCATATCTCCCCCGAGAATAAATATCTCCATCAGTCTTCACATAATGCAAAAACGGATTAATTACATGAAAATTTGGGGGATGGAGGGAGTACAGAATCATGACATCTATTGTATTTTGTGCTCTGTGTCCAGTAAATAGTTTTAAGGGTGAACAATATAGCAAGTCTCAATTGCCCCCATGATTCTGTCACAGATTTAAATGGTCTGGCAGCTGTTTAACATATATTACTGTTACCCAACTTAAAGGGACACTATAGGCACCCAGACCACTTCAGCTCATTGAAGTGGTCTGGGCACAGTGTCCCTATTGCACGTAGTGCTGCAATGTTAGACATTTAGACAGTTAGACAGTTCCAGAAAAATTGCAATGTTTACATTGCAGCACTAAGTCTGCCTCCAGTGGCTGTCTACCAGGCAGCCACTGGAGGCGATTCCTGTACGTTAACGGACTTTTGGTATCTAATGCTGGACGTCCTCACGCTCTGCATGAGGGCATACAGCCTCAGCTATTTCCACATAGAAAAGCATTGACTCAATGCTTTCCCATGGAGGGTCTAATGCGTGTGCAGCATTTGCCATGCATTCGTACCCACTCATTGAGAAACATCAGAGAAAGCGGAGCCGTGACCCAGTGCCGAGGGACATTGCCACTGGGATCAGGTAAGAAAATAAAGGGCTTGAGTGAAGGGGGTGCGAGGAGGGAAGGGGGCGGGGGGACGAGAGCTAGCCATTGTGCCAGGAATAGAGCTTTATATTCCTGGCACTTATAGAATACCTTTAATGACACTTAGTTTATCAACCTCAAAAAGATAAGGACTACATCTTAAAGAGGAATTATGGGGCATGTAAACAAAATTAGCATAAATAATGAGAAAACATGAATGCTTACTAATTAAAATGGAAGAGTGCATAACCTTGCACAGAATGAAAATATTATGAACCTTTAAAAGTAGACATATTTCACCACAATGTTTTGTTGATCTATATTATTTTATTGGCTATATTTTGTTTGTTTGTTTGTTTATGTGTTTATGTAATACTCTTAAGATTCTGTCTTTATTTCAGTATACTGAAGATGAGGCTAGAAAACTTGGAGTGGTTGGATGGGTGAAAAACACAAGACAGGGGACAGTCCAAGGCCAGGTTCAGGGCCCTGAAGAGAAAGTGAATACCATGTAAGTTGCTTCATGTGATTTTCAAAATTTAAAAGGATTTATTATTGTTTTACATATCTATGTTGTATAATATCGGCTTTTTGACATGATCAGGCATTATTGTAATTGTAAACCTTAGCCGGACAAATTCAATTAACTTTTTAAAGTTGGGTGGAATTATAATCCGAACCTTCTCCAGTCTTGGTGATTAGAAAAAAAGATTGATCGATGACATTTATGCATAAGTCAGTTGCCAGTTGAAACGAAGGACCTTGGTTAGTGGAATTCCTTGTGTTCTAGAATGGAAGCATCAGTTAGTTTGAATTATTTTACTAGAACTGAGCAGCCTAATAAGTTATTAATGGGTTCCTTTGTGCAGAGCTCGGTTGGTGCTAATTAGCACCAGTCGTCTAAACACTGCAAGATGCTGGCTCACACATTTCTTCTGAACAATCTAAAGAAAGCAACAGACAGCTTGGCTAAAAAATACATTGTTAGGAATGGATGAATACTTTGTGTCATGCAACGTATAGTTATTATCTAATGTTCTCTGGAATCAATGACTGCCAACCATACACAGTATGGATATCAAAACATACCAAAGAATTAGCACCATATTGGAAGCAAAAACAAACTATCATATGTAAAAAAGTGAGGCGAAGGCCTACTGCTATAGAAGTTTCCATAAATCAATATATTATTCATGAAAAGTCTCATATTGACATCAACCCATACAGTCATTTGCTGCAACATGTCTCTCCCTAAGTACCTATAAGTTCAATATTTTCTTAACAAGCCCCATGTCACGTTAAACATTTACTCTCACAGATTTACTAAAGTGTGTATTGTCTGTTATCCAACGTGAATTTGAAGCCGAACTGAAAATAATGCAAGCCAACTCAGAAAATGTTTCCAAGTCAGCTAATATGATCTCAAATTTGAAATTAATTTCATAACAATAAACACTTAATTGAATAAACCTATAAATATATAATTTCAAGAACTGACCAATCTGCAACCACCAATATGTTACGTTATTGCACTCTCTGCATCCGTAGGTCTGTTCTCTATCTGGTCTACAGACCAGACCTTCTTTCCAGACTTTGGTCCATGGTCGTTCTGCATTTCTACAGTAATATCTCTATTACTGCGTTCCTTTCGTGTGTTTGCATCTTAATGTCAGCAGCTGTTGCCAGCTTTAGCTTTTTAAAACAATTCCTACATAGATATTAGGTCAGCCTGCAAGTTACAGCCTACACGACTGAAAGTAATCAGCACTATGAAATAGATTATGTCTTATGAAACTGACATTAAAATTTAAAGGCACCATGGAAGTACGGAAAAAATAATAATTCTTTGTAGCTTTAATTATTGACTTTGTTTGAGTAGGACTTCTTAGCCCTGAATCTCAATAGTAATGCATGGAGCAGGATGATATTAGTGTTTTTTTATTTTACATCAGGCAGCTGTTTTTCAAAGCAGCCGTTTATTAGAAAAAGAAAGACCAGATGAATAGAGCTCTGCCAGGCTATTTAGGAGTAGGGGTGGTGACCCTCAGGTAATTGTTGGGAGGGGGTGCTGGGGAATAGAACGTTCTTATTTATTAGTCAGGTTGCATGCTGGGATCACATCGAATATCTGACTGTGCAGCATGGCCTCGCTGAGATCCCAGGTAGAGAGAAGATAATATAGAGAGGTGGGCTATGTCATGACATAGCCCCGTCTCTCTCTTACTGTAGATGTCATTGAGTTTTCCTTCAGATAAGCCCCAAGTGTTTCTGGAACCTAGCACCATCCCAGGTAACAGGGCTAGACCTGAATAGTTTCTGGGTTATTGTCAGATTCTTAGTGCTATGGACATTATCTCTCACTTTTTGATAATGTTCTAGAGCTTGTATTCTAGATGGGACCCTATATGGAACCTTTGTTTCTTGTTTCTGGTGACATTATTTTGCTTAGCAATTACCTTTCTTCATTACATCCCCATTGCACAATTGTAAAGCAGGTGATTTTGAAATGTACGGCCAAAGTAACTGAATTGAAACCCTAGATTAATTTTTTTTTCAGTTATCTTTTATTCATTTATCTATTTTTTTGTGCAAGGGCATAGCAATTCAATGATAAATATGGAATTTAAGAACAGTAAAAAAGATTACATTGGTAATATCGCAGTATTCATACAGCTATGTGTGGCAAACCTAGCCACTTGGACAATAACTAGAGACTGTGCCTTTAAGGGTTGCCACTAGGTCGGGCGAGATATGCGCTGTACACCTATGTAAATGTGAATGTATTTTCCGTGTTACCTGTAATACTGTTTCCGCCGAATGCAATTGGCGGTTTTGTATGGGGATTTTCTTTCGTTTCACGAACGGCCCTTTAGAAAGCCGTTCGTGAACCGAACGCGATACCCCCTAATAGCCCACACACTTAGAGGCGTGTGGCGCTAGTTAACCGATTGCAACATTGTTGCAATCGGTTATTAGAGGCTCTCCTGGGTGGCCGTCGTTCGACTACCGACCATGCGGCAGTCGGCCATCTTGGATCCCTTGTTCGTCAGCGGGTCCGTGTCGTCGAACGCATACTACTACCAATAGTTATTGGACGGCACGAACACCGCTGAGCCTCCCAGACGTTCGGGAGTTTCAGGACCAGGTTCACCCAAAGCAATCGGTTCCTTTTGTGGGTTTTGTAAGAAATGTGTTTTCTGTGCGGCGTTCGGTTAATTTGGCTGGGATCTGAGCGGCAATCTCACGAATGATGCGCCCAGACCCCAGCTATCTACCGAACGTCCATTCGTGTAAATCCACCGTGTATTTTAAAAGTTATGTATTTTTATATGGATTGCCGGTTCTGCTGCACGAGGGGATAATCCCCTTAACGGTGCATTCTGGGAGGATGATCCCTCTCGTGCAGCAGTGCCTGATGGGAGAAATATGTTATACTGTAAGTCCCCCATGTAGTCCCCTCTGGGAAGCCCCTGGGAAGGGACTCAGGAGACCCCTTGCATGGGGACTTGTATAAATTGTCGTGCTGAATAAAGGATTGTCAGTTGACTCCCAAAACTGTGTCTCGTCCGGTTATTGGGAGGTTGGGGATATTGCCTTGGTGTTTTCAGCGCTTGACTGTGGATTCGTTCTGGACCAGCGGAATTCGTGGATTTTATATTGGCGTTCCGCTACACTATGTATCTGCACATTTTATATTAGTAAAAGAAGTCTTGTATACAGACATAATTCTAACATAAAGATCCATCCAGGAGGCCGCTAGACTGGTCATATAGGGAACTGATGTCCAGAGAAAATGAGGACTGAGAAAAAAATAGTAAGATAAAAATCTTAATCTCAACTCAATAAACAAAACAAAAAAACAAACTAACAAGCGGTTACACCACATAGATATAGATTTATTTGTGCAGTAGTGATTAATGGCAATATACCAATAAGAGGCCCAGATATTAGCTCAGCCTATATCCTCCAGTCCTGCACCAAGGAAAAGCTTTTTAGGCCTAGTTGCCCAGGTGGAAGTAGGTGTGTTGTCCCCATGTTATATTAGAATAGGCATATTGGCCCTTCGGGAAATCCCCAAGCTTGCCTCCTGTGGACCAAGTCCCGGTGCAGGTCCACACACTGCCCTCCAAGGCTTGTTTCTGTGGCCTCAGCCACCATGTTTTATGTATGTGGGCAGGAATTCATTAGAGTTGAGTATCTAGGGGGGGCTGCCTTGAAGCAGCAGGTTGGGAAAAGCAGCTAGACGGTAAAGCAGTAGGTTGGGAAAAGCATCCAGATAGACGTGCTGGGAGTAGAGCTTATCCCTACACACACACACACACACACACATATATATATATATATATATATATATGTATGTTTCCCCCCTCTTTATACTTTATACTTATATCTAATCCTTCAATATTACAGATAGATCCTCTTATTATATAACATTCAATAACAATCTGTCGAGTATTCCTCTGCTCACTATTTAATGGTGGCTCCGCAATATTATGTGGCTTCTCTGATGGGACTTAATTTTTGTCTGTTTTTATAGATGTACATATTTAATGCCACATTGGATTATTTATACTATATGGTCTAATCTTATTTATTTATTTATTTTCACACTTGGTAATTAATCTCTCATATTGAGATTTTTTTTAAAGCTACGTGTAAATTTATAAATGAGTAGAGGGACTTTGAAAATTGAATCAATTAAAATGAGTTTTAATTAGGAAAGAGTAAATTCTTTTGTATTGTGCAGGTCACTTAGCTGATCCACTGACCAGAAGCCATAAGAAGGAATTCCCATCAATTTGCACACAGAATGGAGATAAAATGCCTTAGTTTAAAACTTATTAAACCTCAAAAAAGAATGTAGTGGGAGAATCAGCTGAAAAGAAGCATTATATTGTGATTGATTTTTGACATTTTTAGTAATCAGGATGAAAATCAAACTCACCCTAACCAGCAACTTTAAATACTTTATTACATAGAATCACTATTCTCTCCTCCCAAAAAGGGGACTAATATATTAAAGGACCACTATAGTGCCAGGAAAACATACTCGTTTTCCTGGCACTATAGTGCCCTGAGGGTGCCCCCACCCTCAGGGGCCCCCTCCCGCCCAGCTCTGGAAAGGGGAAAAGGGGTAAAACTTACCTTTTTCCAGCGCTGGGCGGAGAGCTCTCCTCCTCCGAGTCGGCTGTATGCGCACGTACGGCAAGAGCTGCGCGCGCATTCAGCCGGTCACATAGGAAAGCATTCATAATGTTTTCCTATGGACGCTGGCGTGCTCTCACTGTGAAAATCACAGTGAGAAGCACGCAAGCGCCTCTAGCGGCTGTCAATGAGACAGCTGCTAGAGGAAATAGGGGAAGGCTTAACCCATTCATAAACATAGCAGTTTCTCTGAAACTGCTATGTTTATGAAAAAATGGGTTAACCCTAGCTGGACCAGGCACTCAGACCACTTCATTAAGCTGAAGTGGTCTGGGTGCCTAGAGTGGTCCTTTAAAAGAAATTATTGCCATAATTAGTCCAAGACAGCCTAGTTAGTTTAATAACTGGAATGAGGAATGTTTCTAGGACTGAAAATGTTTTGCCTAAATGTTTGTGTTCAGTTTACAGTTTACTGTTTTGTGAATAAGCACTAGTTCATTATGGGTTCATAATTAAACATATCTCTGAAATTCCAATGGACCTCAAATGTTTTATGCTGTTTTAACAATGTATTTTACAAACCAAACGGCAGTAAATTAACTAATCTCTGTATACCATTCAGATCTATAAATCCGAGAATTGTATAAAATACATAGTCCTGGTAATGTGCAAACAATGAAAAATGTCACGATCTGACTGGGTGGGGTGCATAAAAGTATCCTAAAGAATATAATTTGAGAAGGAAGCGCAATTAGATTTTCATGTATTAAAATAACAGAAATCTACTCCATTGTTTGTAAAACATGATTAAGAGTCACTTATGCAACTCTCAGTGCTAGAAGAACATTAAAACAACATTGCGTTGAGTAAGTCCAAAAAGAAAACATATGTGATTAAATCATTTTATTACTGACATATGGAAGGGTAATATTGGGGAGGAACCAGAGCCAAGCTATGGACTAATGATCTGAACTTGGCTCTTCTGAAATCATAGTATTTAAGCCAGAAAGCGAAGAGGAATTTAAGTTATAGCTCATAACGCAGTAACTGACAAGTGTTGAAGGGGTTTTTGCAGATGTTTCAATTTATTTGGTTATTTTCATGATACGACATACACACCACGGTTGCACGTGCTGGGAAAAGATATATATATATAAAAAACAATCCCAGAAATAATGAGAGTGTATTCAAATTCACATAAATAGATCAACATTTCGACTATACAATCAGTGGTGGAACTACTGCAGTCGCAGGAGTCGCAGCTGCAATCAGGCCCGTCACTCCAGCGGGCCCAGCCGCCCTGCCGACCACTGCATCCGAGGTGCCCACTGGCGTAGTGGTGCGGCCCCAGCTCCTCCTTCCTGGCTTTTCAAAATGCTGCGCACACGTGATCGAAGCGGGCTAGCAATCCATCGGAGTTGCTCCCAGGCGCCATCTTGGAAACTTCAGCCGCCATTGTAGGAGTGTGAGGTGGGCTCATATGCCCGTTGATCATGGCCCAGGTGTGTAGAGCCTAACTCTGGTCAGAACTGTAGGGATCCGGGATAACCCCTGCCGGCCCAGAGGGGGGAAGCGAGGCCCAGGCTGTGGTCGATTCGTCGGTGTGACGAGAGACCGGCCGTGTCTCCCACCCACGTTCGTGTGTAGGCCGCAAGAGTCTCAGGGCTTAGGTAGAGAGTGCTACTGCTAGTTCTGCAGGATATCAAGCAGCTGCAGTGTCAGATTAGTCAAAATATTCGGGTTAAATGCCAAAAAACCTCAGTTGAGTTAACCCGTTAATCCTTCAACCCATGTCCTGCTTTCTTGGCAGTTAGGCCCCGCGCCCCTCCAGAAAAGCATGATTGAATGCTCTTTTATTTAATGCCAATATGTAAAAGCCTCTTTTACATATTTGGATGAAAAAAACACAAACAAACTAAACAAAAACTTGTTGAGTGCAATTATGAAAGTTTGGTATTGAATGTTAGTAAAGGCTGCGTTACAGGGAATTTTCAGATTAGTTGTACTACGTTGAATGACATTGCCAGCTAAAGGGAAAGCTTGGCAGGTTGGGTATTCAATAAAGGGAAGCTCTATTAACCACTTATGAATTATGGCTTTCCTATATTCAGCATTCAAGCTAGTATTTACTAACCCTGATGGTACTGCATGTAGTAACTGTGTATCTGTTCTCTGAGCTGACAAACTCAGACAAAGCTATTTAATAAAGTAAGAATGCTGGAGATACGTTTGTGGTGTTTGGAACATATGCCCTCCTATATTCTTGTATTAAAGTATGATTTGCGGAGAATTCAAAGTGAATTTCAAATTTATAGTCAGGATAGCTAAACTGAAAACAGAACCCAATTTATCCCAAAAATTTAAATTCACTTTGTAGTCCCAGCGGTTCTCATTTTAATAATTGTGCTCATGTTAATTTGCAAGCTATGCCAGACCACACAGGGCACTGTACACAAATGAATTAATACCTGCACAGCCATACACATGATGCGTGCATACAGCACTTTTGGCAAAAATTCAGAGAACACATACAATTGTAAGGAATGAGCATGCAGGAATCATGGGGTGCCTGAGGAATCATGGGGTGTCAAAGTCGCCCACAACATGGAGATACAGTAGAGGTTGTGCTATATAAAGAAAAAATAATAATAATAATAATAATACTAGAGATATATACTTTTTTTTTTTTTTTAACCTCTGCTGCTTCATTCACCCAAGTAAACACTGAAATAGTGTTTACTGGAGTAAGAGAACCTGGGAATTGGGATGAACCAACAAGGCAAATTTAATTAGATTTTAGACCTGAAAGGCTGAACTTGATGGACTCAAGTCTCTTTTCAGCTATGTAACTATGTAACTATGTAACTATAGAAACAAATCTCCAACTTTGACCTAAAACTTGCAATTCCCTTGTCAATTCTGTGCAATCCCCAATTTGATTTTTAGATCCTTTACTGCATTACTCTTATATGTAACTGAAAGCAGATATTTCATCTTAACTTCAATTATAATTCTTTATGTCTGCATGTTTCATCTTAAATAAAAAGCATTTTAAAAACGTGCAATATAATAAAAACAAGATGGCTTAGGAAACTGACCTTTAATTCAGATGATTATTTACAGTTTGGGAAGACTGTACAGGTTGCCAAATAAATGCTCTAGAACAGTGGTAGTCAACCTTTTTCTACCCACTGCCCACTAATGCATCTTTTTGGTTGAAAAAATTTCCTTTCCACCCACCAGTTTTCGCGCAAGTGCAGAATATTTTTTAGAAAGGAGGGTGTTTTAAAAAAAATAAATGTACTTACATTTATATTTTTATTTCTACTTAGTGCATGTTATAATGTTTTTAACTTTATAAAGTTTAATGAGAACACAATAAAGTAAATTGAAATTACCTTTATTAGTGATTAATGAGATCCTTGAGGTTGATGCTGCAAGACTAAATATTTGATATCTGGTTCGATTTTCGTAAGGAACAAACGAAGGTCTCCTCTTTCGGTGATATTCGGATGACTTCTCTGTTTGCGTATAATATGATTTCTCATCTGTGCGTCAGCTCCCCTCCTCTCCCTCCTCAATTCCCCTCCCCACCTTTTTTCCCCCTTTTTAAATAATTTTTTAACCTTCCTTATAGCAATGCCCAGTAGGAAGGCTGAGCTAGGTATCCCACTTACTATTACTTACTATAGGCCACTATAACAGACAGGCACACATACATACATACATACATACATACATACAGACACACACATACATACAGAAACACAGACAGGCACACATACAGACACACACACACACACGACACATACATACAGACAGACAGGCACACATACATGCATACAAAGACACACACATAAGACATACATACAAAGACAAGACACACATACATACACACATATATACAGACACACACATATATACAGACAGACAGACACACACACACGACACATACAAAGACACACACATACATACAAAGACACATACATAAGACACACACACACAAACAAACACACACAAAATATTTTAGTCACCCTCCTGTTTCCTACCTTTTAGGTGCAGGAGGGTGACTTTCCCTGGGGTCCAGTGGTGGTTCAGGTGGATGGAGTCAGAGTTACCACTCTGACTCCCTCCTCCTTCCTCCCTCGCGGTCTGTCTATTAGCTGGGAGGAGTGACGTGCAGTCACTTCCTCCCAGCTCTGTGATGTAATCACAGGGGGCCCGGTCACGCTGTTAAAGCGCCCAGTGCTGACCGGGCTCCCTCACAATCCACATCCATCGGGTGGCCCTGACAGCATGGATGGACCCCTCCATATGTGGCCCCGGCGGTTTGCCGCGCGGGCCGGGGGCCGCAAGTGGTGATGGCAGTACCCGGTCGCAGGGGTACTGACGGCTCGCACCCGCCGGGACGATCACTCAAAATTAGAAAATCCCTACCGCCCACCTGGAATCCTCAAACGCCCACTAGTGGGCGGTAGGGACCAGGTTGACGACCCATGATCTAGAAAGACTTTTGTGATATTTACTACTGACCAGACGACTGACTTGTTCTGTTAACATTCCTACTGTACTTCTTATTTGTTATTCCAGTTTACGTTGTATTATTTTTGCAACAATTCCCTGACGCTCTGTATCAAATGAATTTCCCCAGTTCGAAAAGAAAAGTGACCGCATTGGGACCAAGTTTCGCTCATTGTAGAGTACAGACTTGCCACTAGACCAGGTCCAGCCAGATGTAGCTCTCATTACGAACGCAGATGTTTTTACAGCTGTACAGATACCTTCATCAGTAACGTGATACATTTGGTTATTATCCAGTTAGAATCACAAAGCACTCTGAAGGGCGGGTCGCTTTAAGCTTGCTGTGTTATTCACTCGTTGGTACTTGCTGCTGTCCTGCAGTTTCCAAAGAAATTTTGGAAACTAGTGTTGGGAAGTATGTAAAACTACGGCAGTTGTTTTGTTGTGTTCTTTTATGTGGTTTGTCTTTGCCAATAATTTATTGAAAGTGAGTTTATGCTGCAACATTATAACAAAACTCTTGTTTTCAATAATTGCTTGTATGCATCAGTTCCTCGCTGCACAAAATATAGTAACAAGAAAACACTAATACAACTGCTAAAGACTATTGCAGTGTAGCCATGTATTTCTGTATTCTTACATTGTCCCATTTTACCGCCTCTCTAGGTGGTGTCAAAGTCTTATTTGACCATCTCTTTGAATGTTGTCACAGTCTCATTGGACCATTTGTCTGGTTGGTGACACCGACCCAATCATTCACCTCTTTGGGAGATTTTACAATCCCATTCTGACACCTTAGCACGACTAGTCTCAGATATTCTTTTAGCATTACTTGGCTGTCCATCAACAAACATTGTAGACAGTAGTTTGTGGGTAATACTTTCCCCTTAATTGTCAGAGGAGTTTGCAGAGAACAATTAAATAACTGCGAACTAGTGAGGGTGTAGTTGCATGTTCTTCAGTCACTTATTTTTCTAAGTGTTTTCATATTCAGCACGTGTCCATCTCACTGTCACGATCTACAGTTTACCACCACAGTTTGTCCATCTACCCACTCCACTGTCACAACGTGTCCATCTCTCTGCTCCAATATCACAACCTACCCACCACAGTGTGTTCAACTCCACTCAGTGGCGTCTCCAGGATTCATACTTGTGGGGGGAGGGGGTGGTAGGGAGGCAAATAAGGGACCAGAGACAAAAGTAGGGGGGCAGTTATAAAATGTGTATATATATATATATATATATATGTACACACACACACACACACACATACATACACAGGGCTCGACAAATCCCAGGCGCCAGGTCACCAGGGCGACTAGACATTTTACCCTGGCGCCTGGCATTTGTCAGCCCTTTGCTAAGCTGCGCAGGAAACATTAAAGCCGGTCGCTGGGGAGAGCATGGAGGCGGCACGCGAGGGAGCAGTAGCCTTTCCTGCAGTTCCTCTCTGCTCCCTTGCACGCTGTTTAGTGACATGACGTCACTCCGGCCCCAGCATCACTAGAGAGAGGGTGCAGGGGAGAAGAGAGAAACTGCAGGAAGATTGAGAGGAGACACACTGGATGTCAGGGAAAGATCCACTCAGCTCTCCCAAAGGTAGGGAGGCTGGGTGGATTTAAAGTAAAATAAAAATATCAATTTGTGTGTGTGTGAGAAAATGTGAGTGTGTGTGTGTCTCAGACAGTGTGTGTCTCAGTTAGAGAGTCTGGCTGTCAGAATGTGTGTTTGTCTGTCAGTGTGTGTCTCAGTCAGAGATTGGGGTGGAGCTTGCGTACAGAACGGCGATCTTCCATGCAGTGACAGAGCTTGTGTGCCGGGGAAGCTGCTGCACAGTGGCGGAACTAACGCAAAGTGGGCCCTGGTGTTTTGGGCCCTTGAAGACACATGCCCATCAGGTGGCCCTAATTACACGGGCCACTCGATGGGCCCCGGTGTAATTGCAACACTGCCTGTAGTTCCACCGCTGCTTCTTCCTTATTAAAGGCAAGACATTTTTTCATGGAAACTGGAAAACCTTTTCAGGAGATGCAAGATCATTTTCCATGGTGTTTAGAAGGGGCTGTGGTGAAGTGTGTGAATATAGGAGTCTGTTTATGGTGTACTATGTGTAATTAGGGGCTGTAGTGTGAGCACGTGCTCATGTATAGGAGCTTTTGAGATTGTGTGTGTGCTGAAAAGGGCTGCAGTGTGAGTGTATGTGTATTACGGTTGCATTGTGTGCTTATCAAGGAGCTGTAGTACTCACACCCCCCCCACACACCCGTTCCCAATATACCTTCACCCCCACACACACACACACACACACACACACACACACGCTTCACCCCATTACACACCAAATCTCAAATATATATATAGATATATATATATATATATTTGAGATTCAGTGTGTAATGGGGTGGATGAAGGTATGTGAAGAAATGATGTGTGTGAGGGGTGCACTGTGTGTATATGCAAAGGTGTACTCTGTGTTGGTGGGAGTGTAATGTATATGGGGGGTTCACTGTCTGTGAGGGTGTACTGTGTTCAGGGGGGTGTAGTGAGTGGCATAGGGAAGAGCTTTTTTGTTAAAATAAAATAATAATAATAATAATATTCGCCTTTCCCTGATCTTACCTTGCAGGGAGTGGGTGGCACAATCAGATTCGTAGTGGTTGAGAATGCTGCCTATCCATCGGGTACAGAGGAGGTCACGAGATGAGAGGTATCTCTCTTGGAGCTCATGCACTTACACAGACTGACCCATACAAACCCACAGACTGACCCATGCAAACCCACTGTCTGACCATATACATACACAGACTGACCCATACACACACACACACACAGACCCATACACACACACAGACTGCCCCCCCACAAAGACTGACCCATACATACACAGACTGACCCATATACATACACAGACTGACCCATACACACACGCACACACACAGACTGATCCATACACACAAAGACTGCCCCCCCACAGACTGACCCAGACACACACACACACACACACACACAGACTTCTCCCCCACAGAGACTGACCCCCCACACACAGACTGACTCCCAATACACACAGACTAACCCAAACACACAGACTGACCCAAACACACACAGACTAAACCCCTCACACACACACAGACTGACCCATACACACACAGACTGAACCCTCCCCTACACCCATACATACACAGACTGATCTCCACACACACAGACTGACCCATACATACAGACCCACCTCCCCCACACACAGAGACTGAACCACACAAACTGACTCTCACTTACCACCAGCTGCCTGGATGCCTCAGTGCAGAGCCGAGGTTCCTCTCCCTGTCTCCCCTTTGCGCTGCTTTCTGTGACCCAGGAGGAAGTCCTCTTAGAACAGTGCCCCCCCTGGCCGCACGTGGGAATCCAGCACAGTGCCCCCATTGGCTGCACATGGGAAAAAGGGTGGAACACAGTTCCACGGTGACAGTGCTGCTGCAACTTGTGAAGTATAGTGCTCCCGACTTCAATTTCAATTGGGGTGGCACAAGTGGGGGCATTGCATGATGTAGGGGGGCCATGGCCCCCTCTGCCCACCCCCTAGTGATGCCCCTGACTACACTGTGTCCATCTCCTCTGCCCATTGTCACAACATCAGATCATGTTGTCACCATCTCCTCAGCCAATTTTCACAACTTTCCCACCCCAGTGTCACCATATTTCCAGTTCACTGTCACAAACTCCCCGCCCCTATAGGTCCTTCTCTACACCATGGGGATTGATAAGCCCCAGTATGGTTTAACACAGCTTACATTATAGGACTAGAACTCACCATTTTTGGAACCTCAGTTTATGATGGACATACTTACATTTAATATGGTTTTTATTCCAAATGCTAAGAAAGATCCCAGTGGGTTTAATATAACCTTTATGAAAAGATGGAAAACAGGATTAGTATCATAGCTATTAGTGGAAAATTGGAATGTCATGCTTAGTCTTGGATGGAAAGTTAGGTGAACAAGTGTGAAGAGAGAGAGAGAGAGAGTGAGGTCATTCATATAATATGAAAAAAGAAAAGTAGAAGCTTCTTGGAAGTTAATTTTAACAGTAATTATTTCCATAGGAATTAAGTATGACATAGTGTGAAGCACGGCTGTGGTCCATCAGTGTGAACCTGAATGCATTTAATATTTACAGATTAACAACCATAATTAGAGATAGAGGAAAATCATGTAACTTTTACTAGCTGGCTGCAGAGGGGTAAATTGTTAATTACAACATTTATATGAGCTTTTTCCATACTGAATGCAATTAATTAAAGAAGAAAGGCAACCCCCTTCGTCTGTCTTTTATTGAACCTTTTTCTTTAAAGGACCACAATAGGCACCCAGACCACTTCAAGTTAATGAAGTGGTCTTGGTGCCAGGTCCAGCTAGGTTTAACCCTTTTTGCAGTAAACATAGCCGTTTCAGAGAAACTGCTATGTTTACCTATGGGTTAATCGAGCCTCTAGTGGCTGTCTCATTGACAGCCGCTAGAGGCGCTTGCGTGCTTCTCACTGTGAGAAGACGGCAGCGTCCATAGGAAAGCATTGAGAATGCTTTCCTATGAGACTGGCTGAATGCGCATGCGGCTCCTGTAGAGATTGAAAACTTTTGAAGCTATGGCTCTAGTAGAGTGTGCACCATACACAGTTGTATTTACCTGGGCCAAAGCCATTATCCATTTCACCCAGCGGGCGAGCGTTACCTTGGATACAGGGTGATGGGGCTCTTTGATAGCCAAAAACAAATCTTGGTGTATCGGGCTCCTGAATCCCAGGATTCGAGTCTCATATTCCCGTAGACAGGCCACTGGGCATAGTTTAGCGTTACGTGGGAATAACGAATATGAAACTGAGGTAATTGATGAACTCTCGTGCTCCCTCGTGCGCCGCACTGATAGCGGAGCTGGAAGATGACGTCATCTTCCGGCGCCGGCATCCCTATGCAGCGCGCGAGGGAGCTGAAGAGGAAGCACACAGAGGTGAGTGCTCCCTCGCGCCGGCCACCCAGCCTGCCCGCTCACCAGCACCACTGGACCCCAGGGAATCCCCCCAGCACTCCAAAAGGTAAGGAGGCTGGGGGGATTAAATAAAAAAAAAAATGTGTGTGTGTTTGTTAGTGTAGTGTCTGTTAGTGTGTGTCTGTTAGTGTGTGTCTGTTAGTGTGTGTTTGTGTGTCTGTTAGTGTGTCTGTTAGTGTGTCTGTGTTAGTGTGTTAGTGTTAGTGTGTTTGTGTTAGTGTGTGTGTCAGTGAGTGTGTCTGTTATTGGGTGTGTGTCTGCTAGTGAGTGTGTTACTGTGTGTGTCTGTTACTGAGTGTGTTTGATGTCTGTTAGTGAGTGTGTGTTTGTCAGTGAAAGTGTATGTTTTGTAAGTGAGTGATTAAGATTTACCCATTAAGATGCCTATGTGACTTCCTATAGTCTGAGCTCAAATAGGTTCATGGTGGGTCCCTGCCTGGCCTGGACCTCTGGTTCTGGCTGTATGGGGGCCTTCCTAGTTGATCCATCAAGGATTTCTATAGAAATCCCTGCTTGGTCCGGCACCACCTCACTTTGTTGAGGGAGCATTGTGGTCTGCACACCTATCGGGTAAAGGCCATTTTAACAGATGCCTCATGGTTCCCCGGGGCTTTGAGTCATTAGCTGAGTACCATACCAAAAATGAGCTAGGTGAAGTGGTCTGCATTCAATAGTGGTGGTGACCATGCTCCCCTTTGACCAGACCACCAAGGAAAGATAAGCAGGTGGGGGGCAAAACACACAGTCAGACACTAAACACATTCAAACTTCCCTACACACACACACACACACATACACAACACTCAACTAGCACACACAAGAACACACACCCTCCCATCAACATTCAGCTCTCAACCTCCTCCACACACTACACACACCCTCACACAATACAGAAACCAGGGCTCTAGGAAGGGGCCCCAATATGGCATCCTGCCTAGGGCCCTGGGCATTTTTTATTCTACTCTGGATCATAATAGCATTTGATTGATATGCATGTATTGTAAAAAGGTGTCAGTAAGGCCATACCAACATATGTGACAGAATACAGTTTTGATTAGGGCGTCCAAAATAGCTCTGAGCCCACTGTGCTTTTTTTACTTGAGATACAGTTTTTGTATAAATATTGTGTAACATAATTACAAAGACATCCCGGTGCTGAAAAGCAGCAAGACAGAGCTGTGAAACAATGAAGAGCTGTTTCCTTGATAAATGCGTCCCTCAGTATTTTAATGGCTGTGTCATCCATTTCCTGTAGAACATTAGTGAGAGGAAGCTGGGAGAGAGCCATTTAATGTCACTGTTTTATTTCTTGTAACAACTACATTTTCTTTTAATCTGTAATTTCCTTGCCAGATAACTAGTTGGATAAAACCAAACATTCGTGATGTATATATCTGTTTCTTTTTTTTAATGACTAATCGGAGGCCATAAATTCTGCAATTTATACCTTTTAAACTTTTAAAGTTTGTTTTCTGTCTTAAAGGGACACTATAGTCACCACAACAACTACAGCTTAACCCCTTAAGGACCGAGGACGGTTCAGGACCGTCATCGGCATTTTTGCGTTGCCGACCGATGACGGTCCTGAACCGTCCTAACGGTCCAATGTACTTACCTGATCGCCGTCATTCCCCCGGCGGCGATCAGCGGTGCTCCCGGTGTGGGGAGACTGCCTGCAGCCCAGACAGTCTCCCCACACTGATTTAGGACCCCTGTGGCCATGTGATCGCTTAACACAGCGATCACATGGTCACAACAGGTGTCCATGTGTCTGCCTGCTGCAGGGGGACTGTCTGTGCTGACAGGCAGTCTCCCTGCTAGTGTAAAATCATTAAAAAAAATAAAGTTAATGTTAATAAAAAAGAAAAAATAATTATATATGTGTATATATGATATATAGACATATATTATATCTATATAATAAATGTCTATATATCATATATATATAATGCCATACTAAGTGTATTTTTATATTAATATGTACTTATATTAATATAAAAATACACTTATAATTAAATTACACACGTATATATATAATATATATAATAACTATATATATTGTGTATATATATATTATTATAAAATATAAATAATAAGTAATTTAAATTAAATAATTTTTTTTTAAATAATATTAAAAAATTTAAAAAAAATTATATAGCTATATGAAATTTTATTCTAACTGTATTTTAAAATTAATATATATATATTTATATCAAAATACACTTAGAATGAATTTGTATATATATCTATGTATATAAAAATAAATAAAAATAATAAGAAATATACATGCGTCCATATACAAAATTACATAAATAATTATATAAATATACACGTAGACTTCAAATATATAAATATGCATATATATTTAAATTCTACGTGCGTATTTATGTAATATTTTTACATAATTCAGTAATTTTATTGATTGCAATTTGAGGGACCTGCCTGCCAACCCAGGCCGAAATTCCAGAGAATTTAATTTGCTAGCACTGTATTTTACCCTGTAGCGTTCTACGACACCCTAAAACCTGTACATGGGGGGTACTGTTTTACTCGGGAGACTTCGCTGAACACAAATATTAGTGATTCAAAACAGTAAAACATATCACAGTGATGATATTGTCAGTGAAAGTTACTTTTTTTGCATTTTTCACACACAAACAGCACTTTTACTGATGATATAATTGTTGCGATACGTTTTCCAGTTTTAAACACTAATATTTGTGTTCAGCGATGTCTCCCGAGTAAAACAGTACCCCCCATGTACAGGTTTTATAGCATTTTTGAAAGTTACAAGGTCAAATATATGGGTCAAATATTTTTACATTGAAAATGGCCAGGTTGGTTACGTTGCCTTTGAGAGCGTATGGTAGCCCAGGAATGAGAATTACCCCCATGATGGAATACCATTTGCAAAAGAAGACAACCCAAGGTATTGCAAATGGGGTATGTCCAGTCTTTTTTAGTAACCACTTGGTCACAAACACTGGCCAAAATTAGCGTTCAATTTTGTTTTTTTACTTTTTTCACACACAAACAAATATGAATGCTTACTTTGGCCAGTGTTTTTTCGACTAAGTGGCTACTAAAAAAGACTGGACATACCCCATATTGAATACCCTGGGTTGTCTACTTTAAAAAAAAATATGTACATGTGGGGTGTTATTCAGAGATTTATGACAGATAATAGTGTTACAATGTCACTATTGATAAATTTTAAAATGTATGTTTTGAAACCGCAATATCCTACTTGTACCTATAGCCCTATAACATGCAAAAAAAAGCAAAAAAGCACGTAAACACTAGGTATTTTTAAACTCAGGACAAAATTTTGAATCTATTTAGCAGTTTTTTTCATTCGCTTTTGTAGATGAGTAAAAGATTTTTCAAGTAAAAGTCAAAAAACATGTATTTTTTTCAATTTTTCATCAGATTTTTGTATTTTTTAAATTAAAATACATGAGATTATATAAATAATGGTATGTAAAGAAAGCCCCTTTTGTCCTGAAAAAAACAATATATAATTTGTATGGGAACAGTAAATGAGAAAGTGGAAAATTACAGCCAAACACAAACACCACAAAAGTGTAAAAATATGCCTGGTCGCAAATGTACAACATCGCAAAAACAGTCCAGTCCTTAAGGGGTTAATGTAGTTGTTCTGGTAAATATAATAGCTCCCTTCAGGCATTTTCATGTAAACACTGTCTTTTCAGAGAAAAGTCAGTGTTTATATTGCCCGTAGGGACACCTCCAAGTGGCCACTCCTTAGATGGCCACCGGAGGTGCTTCTTGGCTCAGGGCTGCACAGTAAGCAGCGCTGCCGTTCAGCGTCCCCACGCTTTGCATGGGGACGCTGAATTTTCCTCATAGAGATGCATTGATTCAATGCATCTCTATGAGGAGTTGCTGATTGGCCAAAACTGCATTTGGCCCCACCCCCTTGCCAATTTCTGATTCTGTAAAGGGGGGTGGGGGAGGGAGCAAGCCACCTAAATGGTGTGTTTTGCACTATAGGGTCAGGAATACATGTTTGTGTTCCTGACCCTATAGTGTTCCTTTAACTCCAAATAGTTTTTCGATGTAAAATAGTATTTTTTATTATTAGTATGTTTCAGCTTGAGTATAAATAAATTGTTACTGGGCCTTCAATATATTTAAAAAATAAACCTTTACTTACCTGCCTAATAGGCAAAGACTGTGTTTATAAGTTGAAGTATAGCTTAATAATTATTTTTTATTTTTTTAGGGTAGAAGTTGTAAATAGATTAGTTTATATTCCATTAGAATTATTTACTATACAGGCTTCTTGGCTTTCAGACAATATTTGATAAAATTATACTATTCGTGTCACAATGTTTACCCAAATGTCACTATTTTAAACCTCATCTAACCATAACTTTAACTAACCCCTATCTAACCATAACCCTAATTAACACTAATCATAGGTAACTCTGACCATAAGTTCTCTAACCGTAAGTAACATTCGCCCTAGCTAACCAACATGAACTAATTCTAAATCTAGTTAACCCTAACTAACTCTAGCAATAGCTAACCTAAATTTTAAATAACCCTAACACTTACCCTAACAATTAACTGTATAGTATACTGCCCTCCCCAGGGCTTTGTAGTCTCCATGAGAGTCCATCATAGTGATCAGATTGCCTTAACCATCAGTAAAGCACATGATTACTGTCATTGTCATCCAAGGTGATCAGGCATGTTGGGGGGCATTCGATCATGACTGCTAAATTGCTCATTGACGATTAGCCAGCAGTAACCAACATGCTGATTCTTGCATGAATTGCTTCTGCTGTCAATCATAAAGTGGGCACCTTTTAGCATGGCTTTCTTCACCTCCTGTTCCTCTATGTCAAACATGTTTTGTTAGAATTAAATGTTTGTCTTGTTTTCCTATACATTGCTCCAGAATATGTTGGCGCTATATAAACAATTATAATTGTAATTGTTATAGGATTTTTGCGATTTAGGAAGTTAATCGGAGATCTCACAAACGAGGCAACTCAGAACTAGAAAATACCCACTGTGATCGCGGAGAATATGGGAATTAATGGAGACCCCCCCACAATGGATGTACAGTGATAGGCAAAACAATTTCTGGGAAGAGCATTCCCCGGGATCTCTATCTTTAAAGGACCCTCATGTTACTAATTTTAATGATGCATCACCAGCGTGGCATCAATAACTGTTTTGATCTCACCAATCCTTATGGGATGGCTTTCTGAGCTCTCTTGTAATAGATGCAGTATAATGTACAGTGCCCGTCACCAAATACATAGGTGGCTGCACGTATTCTGTATGGCAGCCATCACGGAGAGGTTACTTTTGTACATCACTGTTTCATTGAAGTATTCTGTAAAGAAGGATTAGAGAAGTAGTCTGTCTTATGATCTATGCAAATATGAAATTATTCATTCAGAGGCAAGGGGAGGCCTATGAGAAAGAACTTAAATATACCATGGGGATAAGAAAGTAAAACAGTCATTAGCGTAACTTAGTTCGAAGCAATTCGTATAAATATTCAATTAACTTGGTGCAGCTGAGATTTTAAAATGAAGGCCAGCACTTCTTGCTTGTATATTTATATTAGTTATCATTAGCACATTGACGTCTACTGTATGATTTAGTTATGGATTTTTTTTTGGATTACTGAGCCAGCTGTATCTAAGGAATGCTTGCTTTGTTATGTAATTTGAAGTCACCTGACTACATATTGCTAATCATGTCTCTAGGCAAAACAAGGAAAAAGTTCAATAAAGATGATTCTGTGGTTCTGTTCTAGAACTGCACTGTAATAGACTGGAATTTTTTTTTCCAATCTAGCATTTTGCGTGATCCAAAGATCTGTTTCTGGGTGAATTGCAGTACACAGATGTACTTGTGTTATAAATGCGCTATCTTTTATGAAGTATGTAGACTAAATGTTCTCAAAGAATTTGAAACATAATTAGGATTTGTTAACATTCCTCCGATGCCGAAAATAATGACCAACAAAATTATCTAAATGAGGGGAATCGCTTCCAAGCTCAGCAGGTCATTAACTTAGCATTTGTCTCATTATTTCAAGCAAACTTTGAGTAAGTTATCAATTATTAAAGGCATGCACCAGGATGCATGTTTTGCATTATATTGAAAATTCATATAAAATTGCAACAGATTTAAATTATATATATTACAAAATAGAAAAATAATCATCTTTAAGGTTCATGGGTTTGTTATAAATTTTCTGGATTGGTGATATGTACAGAGAGCTCTCCTGAAACCAGCAAGTAGCTGAGCCTGGTTTCCAATATTAAGCTGAGCCTGGTACCGAGATTAAAAATTGTGTGAGTGCTAGGCATTAATTTATAGGATATGTAGTTCAACTCTCAAATGAAATAGCTGTTCAAATTAATAGACTGCTGTGCAGCTTGTACTGTCTCTTACATTTTCCATGAATAGATTTAGGCTCAGCCATGCACAACACAAAAAATATAAAGGTACAAGAGACCCTGTAAAAGGAGCTAATGGCATGAATCTCATGCAAACACATTGAATGAGACTGGTTTCATATTATATAGATGAGCAATTCGAAAGAAAAACCCTGGTTTCCTACTCTTTCGCTCCAGACTTAGTTTCCGGCAGACAGATAAATAGGCTCCTTTCTTTTGCAGCACTATGTAAGCCCACAAAGCTATATAAGTGCAGTGCTAAATTGTAGCAACCTAGAGAAGGATGGAGGAAATACCTTGGGCACACTACATTACATAACTGCAGGCTGTAACTACTGCATGTGATGCCTTATATATTACAGATACTTGGTTTTAGCCAGGTAGCTGTGCTTAATGCATGTGCTTATTGTATATCATTTTCTTTAATGATGTATCCATCAATATTTCTGTAAAAGATGAATGAACAAATAAAAAAAAAGTAGATTCTGTACATTTTATATAATTTTTTAATATAAATTATTATCATCTATTTTATATTAGTACTATCATTTTTACCAGATCACTATTATTCTTACTTTTGGATTTTAGCTCCGCAACCCATGTTTCAAACAAATGTTAAACTTTTTTTTTTTTTCTGAAAAGCACTCAGAGAACGGTTTAAATAAAACAAAATATTACATTTATTTAAACAATATTTTGTGAAAGTTAGTTACTTATTAAAACCAAATTCACTGACAAATCTTGCTTGTATGTTTTCATAGGCAATAAACAACCGTAAATGACTGACAAAACATATTGCAGTTTAAATGGATCTATAAATAAGGCCATTGTGTTCTTTCAGATTTAAGGGAAACCAAAAAAAGTTTCCCAATAAAACATTGCTGACAGATAATTTTTCATATTTCCACTATTTCTTAAAACATTCCGGTACAATTTATATATTTATACAAAACTCAGAGCATAGTGCGAACATTCTGCATAAATGTTAGGGGAAACAGCATATCTTAATTAGTTATTATGAGTTTATTTATAAAGCACTAACATATTCCATGCCAACGTATAATAAGCAGACACAATGTACAGTTCGTTGGGCTATCCATCTCCTCTCAATTCTCTCTTCTATTAGTTCCTTTATATAAACCATTTTTCCCAACCCAATCTACAAGGAACATTCGTTAAAGCAGATCTGTCCCTTTAGAGTGTCTTTACATATTTAGCAAAGACCCCCAAAGGCAACATCTCTGGTTGGGGTAAGGTGGCAGAGAGGAGCAGTGGAAGGTGTAGGATGCGGAAGGATCCTCAGCAAGATACAAGTGTTTTTGTGTAGTTGCCTGAAACTGTGCCTCCGCCATCTTCCTCTGGGGAACCCTCTTTACCTCCTGGCGCTTCACCTGTTTTTCCAGTGCTGTACTCTCAGACATGTGTGAGAGTACAACACTGAGGAAGACGGAGGATCCCGCAAGACCGTGGGAGCCGCCAAAGGTAATATCTTGCGATAAGTGAGGCAATGCCTGAATCTTACAGCTGGGATTGGACAAACCTTGGCGGCATAGGTCCACCATTTGTCAATTTTTGTCAACTTCAGATTTACCGAAACACAAAGTAATCCCTAATTGGTCTCTTGGTATCTTTAGATTGCATTGGGATTCCACAGTCAATATTAGTATTTCATTAAAATATATATTTATGAAATATTTAGAAACAACAGAGCTGCTTTATTACATACTTTTATCATCTCTTCACTTAAGCACAGGTTTAGGGCAGTGGCAACATCTGCAATAATTGAGGTATCCTAACAGATTCTTGCTTAATAGATTGTTAATAAGGTAAAAAAAATATTGTCAATGCAGTGAAGAAATTAAAAAACCTTACCTCCAATCACTACTACTCCGAGCCTAACTTCTAATCCTAAAGAAAAAAAGAGGGTTGCACTCAATCATGGAAATCACAGGGATGCTAACTGAGCATGGGTCAGCATACCCCATCATTTAGATATCAAAAGAAAAAATCTCAGGCACTTACTGTGATAATGGACACTGCAACGTTTCGACCTGTAACCAGGTCTTGATCAAGCTTTATAACTTTTAATCCTGACCTCTATAACCTTTAACCTAACACTATTCTATAACTCTAATTCCATAAATCCTAGCTTAACACTAAGTTACACTACTTGCTATAACTCTTTGTAACGTACAAACCCAACATGCAGAGTGAAAGCCCACCGGAAAACAAATGGAGACAGATAGATAGTCCCTAAATCGGTCTTTAGAAAGGCCAGATAATAGAATAATATCATTTAAGGAGAGTCGGAAAGAGCTACGGCCATGGGAAGCCAGAAATACACTAATACGAAAGCCAAAAGCAGAGTCAGGGGAGCCAGTAATACACAAGAAAGAGTAACAAAGCAGAGTCAGGGGAGCCAGAAAACAGAGCAGTCGAGAGCAAGCCGGGTCAATACAAATCAATACCAAAAAAGAACAAAAGAATGCACTATAGGGGCACTCAGAACCACAATAGGGCACTGTACTTTGGGCAGACTGGGAGTTTATATGTTTGGGTGCATGGCTAGCATAACCAAGCCCACAAAATGTGCATGTGTGCTGTGCTCTATTACTTAGAGCTCCGGTGACGTCATGACACTGGCACTCATGTGCCGTGTCATAAAAAGGGGTAGGAGCACAGTGGCCGGCGTCCAGGAGCCACGGATAAGAGCGTCAGGATCTCGGCAGACCACCAGGGTAAGTTCAAAGGGGCTGACACTCTTAACCTAACCCTACCAACCACCTAGCGCTTAGCCTGACCCTTCCTCCCTAAGCCTAACTCTAATATCAATGAGAAACCTAGCATATTACACATGTTCTTGGCTATAGCTACCATCGTTCCTAACTGGGTCTGCCTGACTGAGGATAATGGCAATTTCATTCTACACAGACTTAAACTGTACTAAAAACACTCAAATAAATGTCTCTGAAAATTCTCTATTAAGATGAATGCTACATCGCTTCGAACTTGACTTTCTGAATGCAGTGTCCTAATGTGTGCCGCTTCGTTGAAGAAATTTCAAAAGAATACTGAAACGTGGTTGATGTTGGCCTGATGTCAGCTAATTATACTTTGAGTTGTGAGACAAGGAGTATTTAATTACTGCAAGGTAGTTAACTATCTAACTGTGTCTTATGATACCATCCAGAAGGTAGGCATTTGGGGCGGCTTTTTTTTGCCGCCCCCTGGAAAGTGCCGCCCAAGGCAAATGCCTTGTTTGCCTCGCGGCTAATACATCCCTGCCTGGCCCACCGAAATCCTGCTTCACCGGACACTGCTGTCAGGGGTGTGGATTTACGTGAAAGATGAAAGCGAGAGATTAGCATAGGGTATGTGTTTTCTAATAGCTATATCCTGTGAGTTTCCTTCTAGCACCACCTCCACAGATACATGATACATACTGACACCTTTTAAACACTCTAATCCATGCAGGGACATTCTTAAAGTGCATCTGTTTATACTCAATCTATACACATTCTAAGTATATTTGAAAAGTTACTAATCTTCTAACACAATGTATTTCATTTTCATACAACAGATGCTACTCAGAAACGTTGTTGAATTTTGATTATATTTGTAGAAAGTTTCAAACCAGATTATAAACCACAGGGGTCAACACTTTCACTTATTCAAAATTTCCTATTTTTTGGCACTAGATTTTTTGGTTGTTGTATATATGTCTAACTCAACTAATTCAATTTTAAACCATATTTTAACCTAATGACATGACGCTAGGGAGGTATAACAGTTTTAGTATTTTCTGTCGATAAGATTCTGTAATTAGGCCCATCATAATTGTCAGCACTAAGCCCAATGGGCTCTTAATCCGACCCTGACACCCACACACATACAATACATCCCTTACACATATATTGCATTCACCACGCAGACGTCTTACCCAACACAAACTCACATATACACGCTGGATTCCAGATAAACACATACACAACATTCCCTAAACAAACACATTAAATCCCCCTACAAACACACACTATATCTCCTACACGCATGCACTACATTCTATGAACAAACACTACAGCCTCTATACACACACTCACTACATCCCCTATACCTACACACCATATACATAAGCTGAAATTTACTGTAATTATGATTGTACCATTTCTAATTAAAATAGATGGGTGAGCCTTATATTATGAAAAATATGGTATATATTTTATACTAATTACTAATTACCTTGTTATGGCCACAACAAAACACATATATTTCCGAGCGTCAGTTGTTTTTCACATCTTTAGCACAGCTATATTTGTACTGATGACAGTTGGTGCTGTGAAGGTGGTACTTACCTTGTCTTTAAACATGCTGTGTTGGTGGTAAATCTATTGTGAATTCGGTTGTACCACTGCTATTTGTTCCTGGTACAGATGACTGGGAGGAAGTTTGGGAAGGTTCCAAATCCACCTACTAGGAAAATAAAACACATCCTGTTGCCGCAGTAACTAGTTATTAAAGAACACCGCTATAAATACTTCTAATAGCGCCCATCTAACTGCAAAGAGAAAAGGCACTGTCGTTAGTTGGCCTCCTTAGGTATTTTGTTATTTACTTGCAGGTGATTTGAATAATTAACACTTTTTTTAAAATATGGTTTGCTTTTAGAGCAAGAGGGTCTAATTACTATATTTCGTGAAAAAGAAAAATGTATTGGATTAACCTTTTGCAAGTCCTGCATTGATAGAACACCAACTGGCAAGCATTAAAAGAGTTAAACGTTGAGGCAAATGATTTCCTATATTTAACCCCTTAAGGACCAATGCTTTCTTGAGACAAATGGTTTTTTGAGATGTGACGCGTTTTTGACCAAACCCTTTTTTGGCATTTTTGCCATGTATTCATTCTACCACAGTTTTCCCATTTCTGTATAGATGCATCCATACACATTATACATCATGTGTTAAAGGGGGCATAGGGTTTTATTCTGATACCCTATATGCATACATAATGCAATATTAAATAGGAATACAATATACTTTAAAATGGGAAAAAAATTTTTTGACAATTTGACATTTAATAATTTTTCCACATCAAATGCAATTGCAGACAGTGCAGTATCCTGAGTACAATGATATCACACATGCATAGCGTTTCTCTTAATCTTGCCCCTAACCCAATCCCTAATCTTGTCCTAAATCAAACCACTAATCCAATCCCTAAACCAATCCTTAATGCTACCCGTAATCCAACCTATAATTTTATGCATAATCCAACCCCTAATCCAACCTCTAATCTAATTTCATCCCCTAATGTCACCCCCCAATCCCACCTCTGAGGGATTCCCTCTGCTGATGTCCCTCTACTGAATTCCTAGCTCACACAGTGCAGTTTGCTCTGTGAGACCTCTGTACTGTGTGATTGCAGCATGAGAGGGAGATCACCCTCCTATGATGCACCATGAAGAGATCAGTGCTGGGCAGCTGGCAAAGCCCAGCACAGATCACTAGACTAAGGAGCATTTATGGAGACCTCACGAACCCTGGGGGTTTCCCTCATAGTAGGGGGGACAGCTAAAGAAAGAGCCCTTCATAATTAGGAATAGACTCTTTTCCTAGAAAATGGGTAATTATTTTCTTTTTGCTGCTTATAAACTACTAAGTGTATTCCCAACAAGCAATTCATTGGTTGATTGCAATTGATCTGTAAACTGCCAGCATTCATACCGTGGCTGCTATCAGTTCATTGCATGGTACATAGGGCTATGTGCAAGCCTCCCTACTGCCCCGATTCTGGTGGGACAGTCAGCATGTTATAGCCATCCTGGGCTTGTTTCCCATAAAGCAAAGCGTGACCATATCACTACATGCTCAGGGCACTAGGACCTTGCAGAGATTGCTGAAACAGTGCTTCTCTGGATAGTCTACACTTGGTTGGCCAGAATTCTTGATTGCATGGTGTGCATTCATTCCAGACTGAGCTGCCAGTTCTTTTGGTGAACTTTTTTGGACAGATCCACCCACTTTCGACAATTCAGTGACAAGATTTGACCATGCCCACTCGCATCCTGCTTCATGGGATGTTGACGTACGTATGTGTACCAATCAGCAGAGCCAGTGTCTGTCCATTCGAGGACTACGACTCAGAGGACAGAGCACTCAGTCCAACTTGTCCGTGTGACATGCTCATACAGCACATATAAGATGGACAAAATTATCTTTCTAACCAGGAGGATCAACCCAACAACCTCCGCCTAACCACCCTCAACTCAGGAGGGACCTTAATTCTCTTGATCTCCAACAGTTGTCAGCTGACATTGATTCACAACTGCTGTCCATCCCTTCCCTCTCCTGTCCTTCACTGGCCATCTCCATATATAACTCTAGTCTTACATCTGCTTTGAACACTGCAGCACCACTCCAAACAAGCACCTCAAGGAGGACCCGCCCCCAACCGTGGCATACTAAATCAACGCGCTACCTGCAAAGATGCTCCCGTTGTGCTTAACGCTCCTGGAGGAAGTCTCGCACCCAGTCAGACTTTTTCCACTATAGATTCATATTGTGTTCATACAGTGCAGCCCTTGCCCTTGCCAAACAGTCCTATTTTTCCGCTCTCATTAGTTCATGTTCCCACAACCCCAGGCGTCTCTTTGACACCTTTAATTCTCTTCTTCGCCCCGCTGTGGCCACCCCCCAAACCAACCTTACTGCTGATAACTTTGCATGTTACTTCACTGACAAAATTGAACAGCTAAGGAAAGAATTCTCCCCTCCTTGCCTTTCTGTTTCTCAATCACACATAGATCATGCCTTTCCTACCCTTCAGACATTCTCCCCAGCCACTGACCAAGAGGTGGCTGCTCTTCTTTGCTCCTCTCGCCCCACCACTTGCCCGCTCGATCCTGTCCCATCTCACCTTATCAGATCTCTCTCCACTTGTCTCGTGCCTTCTCTAACACACATCTTCAACTGCTCGCTCTCTTCTGGCTTCGTCCCTGCGAGAGGAGCAAAGAAGAGCAGCCACCTCTTGGTCAGTGGCTGGGGAGAATGTCTGAAGGGTAGGAAAGGCATGATCTATGTGTGATTGAGAAACAGAAAGGCAAGGAGGGGAGAATTCTTTCCTTAGCTGTTCAATTTTGTCAGTGAAGTAACATGCAAAGTTATCAGCAGTAAGGTTGGTTTGGGGGGTGGCCACAGCGGGGCGAAGAAGAGAATTAAAGGTGTCAAAGAGACGCCTTAAACATGCCACTGTAGTACCTATACTAAAAAAACCATCCCTCGACCCGTCCACCCCCTCTAACTACCGTCCCATATCCCTGCTCCCTTTTTCCTCAAAGCTTCTGGAAAGACTTGTCTTTACTCATGTGTCTCATTTCCTCAATTCCAACTCTCTCCTTGACCCCCTTCAATCTGGCTTCCGCCCTCTCCACTCTACAGAGACTGCCCTTATCAAAGTTACTAATCGCACCTAAATCCAAAGGCCACTACTCCATACTAATTCTTCTTGACCTCTCAGCGGCCTTTGACACCGTTGATCATGTTCTCCTTCTTCAAACTCTGCAATCGCTTGGTCTCTGTGACTCTGTCCTCTCATGGTTTTCCTCTTATCTCTCCCAACGCTCATTCAGTGTCTCTTTTTCTAATGATACCTCCTCCCCTCGCCCTGTCTCGGTTGGAGTCCCCCAAGGCTCCGTCCTTGGTCCCCTTCTATTTTCTCTTTATACTGCCTCTCTTGGCAAACTTATTACCTTATTTGGATTCCACTACCACCTGTACGCTGATGACACCCAGCTATATCTCTCCTCCCCAGACCTCTCCCCTGCTGTCCTGCAACGTGTCACTGCTTGCCTTTCTTCCATCTCTGAATGGATGTCCTCCCGCTTTCTGAAACTCAATCTCTCAAAAACTGAGCTCCTTGTCTTTCCTCCTCCTAATACTGATCCTCCTCTTTCGCTCTCCCTTCAAGTTCGTGGTACCAACATCAGCCCATCCTTGCAAGTGCGCTGTCTTGGCGTCATACTTGACTCTGGTCTCACCTTTGAGCCTCACATCCAGCATGTTGCCAAATCCTGTAGATTCCATCTTAAAAACATAGCCCGCATCCGCCCCTTTCTTGCACCAGATACTACCAAGGAGCTTGTCCATGCTCTAGTAATTTCCCGCATGGATTATTGTAACCCTCTCCTGCTTGGTCTTCCCAAAAGCCGTACTGCACCCCTACAGTCTGTAATGAACGTTGCTGCTAGACTGATTTTCCTCTCTAGTCGGTTCTCTCACACCTCACCCCTCTGCCAGTCCTTACATTGGCTTCCTGTGTGCTATAGGAGTCAATTCAAGGCACTAACTCACACCTATAAAGCACTGAACAACTCTAGCCCCTCTTATATCTCCTCACAGATCCATAGGTATGTCCCTTCTTGGTCTCTCCGCTCTGCCCGTGACCACCTCCTGTCCGTTGTCCGCACCCGTACGGCCAACTCGCGCTTGCAGGACTTCTCGCGGGCTGCTTCCTTCCTATGGAATAGCCTGCCTCCCGCCATCAGACTCTCCCCTAGTCTTGCATCTTTTAAGAAGTGCCTTAAAACCCATCTCTTTAGGAAAGCTTATGGCCTCCAAGACTAACCCCTACCTCACATACCTGTCTCTTGCCCTCTCCTAAAGGGCAGCCCACCTTATTTGATTGCAAATTCCTGTCCTACTGTGTTTTACACCCCACCTCCTATAGAATGTAAGCTCGTTTGAGCAGGGTCCTCTTCAACCTATTGTTCCTGTAAGTTTATTTGTAATTGTCCTATTTATAGTTAAATCCCCTCTCATAATATTGTAACGCTCTACGGAATCTGTTGGCGCTATATAAATGGCAATAATAATAATAATAACCAGCCAGCTTTCAGATTGATGGACAGGGAGGGTGGAGTTACATGATAATGAAGACAGTCTGCAGGGACAAGGTCTCCAGTTCTCTGAGTGACCCTTTAACTTTACAATATATGGGGTAAGTCAAAAGTCATGAACTACCCAAATATGTTAAAATAATTTCACCATTACCATTATGTTAGTGTAAACAAATAGAAGGCAATCAAACATATATAGTATGTTGAAGCACAAAGAAAAGTGGGTATGTTGTAATCAAAGCAGGGGATAATCCTAATATTATACCTTAGAACAAATGAGAGAAGACCCCTGCAAAGGGGTCAGGTCTCAACAGATTACCAACTAGATTTCCAGCATGTCATAAGGTTAAAATAAGGTTTCACATTTAATTAGTTGAGTTAGACATATATACAACCAAGAAATCAAGTGCCAAAAAAAGAGGAAATTGTGAATAAGTAAAAGTGTTGACCCCTGGGGTTTATAATCTGGTTTGGAATGTGCTACAAATATAATAATCGAAATTCAACAAAGTTTCTGAGTAGCATCTTTTGTTTCAAAATTAAAGACATTGTGTTAGAAGATTAGTAACCTTTCAATTGTACGTATAATGCATGGATTAGAGTGTTTAAAAGGTGTCGGTGTAGAAAAAATACCGCCAGCCAGGTCCTCTTTTAGAAACTTAGATTAAATAAATGTATTAGAAGGGATGATATAATATTCACTGTAGGGAGGGCATATAGTGCCAGAACAACAATATGAACTATTTGAAAATTGATAGCAGCATGAGAGGGAGAGCACCCTCTTATGCTGCACCATTGCAGAGATCAGTGGTGGGCAGCTGGCAAAGCCCAGCACAGATCACTGGGCTAAGGAGCATTTATGGATCTTATCAGACCCTTGGGGGTTTCCGTCATAGTAGGGGGGAGGGGCTAACATAAAGCAAATGCAGCAGAACAAGTTAACGAATGTCTGGACGCGTTTCATGCCCCCATCAGTGCTTTGTCAACACCTCTCATCGGAATACAGCTGCCAAACTGATAAAAATCTATTTGGTAGTAAACAGGAAAAAAGACACGCAAATACCCCTTGTACCATAACTACTTCATGAATTACCGGTGCTCTTCCAAATGCTTCCAAGAATAGAAGATTGCTAAATATTATAATTTAACTGTACAACAATAATAACTGGTGTGTTTAAGGTATGTTAACGTACAGTAGTGATGGTGCGCAACAACAAAAATCATATTCACTATGGACCTCTTAAAGATAGTGAAAGTACCCCTGTGTACATGAAATGAGGTGTATACAGAGTGGAAATCTGTATACACCTCATTTCATGTACACAGGGTTACTTTCACTCTTTATAAGAGGTCCATAGTGAATACGATTTTTGTTGTTGCGCACCATCACTACTGTAAGTTATTTTATGTTCAAATCGTTTTACCAGGATTTGTTTTTGTTGGTTCTCCCAATTGCGCCATCCTATTTATAATCATTTTTTCTTAAGGTATGTTAACGTCTAGCGGTTCTCTTGGAAAAATGTTATTGTTTATAAAGCGCCAACATATCTTGCAGAACTGTTCTCAATTCTCAAGACACCACGAGTTGCAGATGAATAGTTGTTAAATACATGCTGTAAAAACATTGCTGGTTTTGTGCAAAGCCAGATGTTTTTACAGTGCTCCAATTAAAGTAATTTTCATTATTTACACATACGATTTTAATTGAAGGTGACACTTGAAACAACATGGAATGGAATTGAAATTTGAAATGCCAGCAATTGTTTTCCACGATATATCACTGTGTTCATTAATCTCGTAGATTTAATTAATGATACATGCCATTCCAGAGTTTAATTTTTTTTGTACCCTAAGAACTTTTCTTTTCAGACTCTTCTAATTTGGATAAAACGGCAACCAAAACTCTTTTAGGTTGATGTCATGAAGACACATTTTTATTAGTTAATTTATTTTTTGTTCAACTTTTTTTTTGTCAAAAAACTGTTGCGGTTTGCGAAATGTTACATAGTGTCCACTTACAACATGAAAATGTTTATTAACCATTAAATAGAAAATGTATCTTTCTGAACATGTAACGTCAGTATATTATCTGCAATTCCTTGTTCACTCACTAGATGTCAGTCTGCAAGTAAAGATGGATTCTGCAGAAACTCCATATCTATATGAATCATTTAGAATTGTCTGTAGTGGGGATTGTAAAACAGTTTATTGCATTATATTTAATTATACTCACAAAGAAGATTGTACATTCCTATATGGATTGGTATTTAGGATGAAAAGAGTGGGGATTTACTGAAATGTGGGGGGATTTACTGAAATGGGGGGGCAGATGTTCGGGTAAATTATGAATCTATATTACAGAGCAATGATGCAACAGTGATGCAGCAATTGTGGGAACCTCATCTCTAACTGACCACCTGACCAACACCCGGCTGGCAAGATCTAGCCCTTCTACAAACTCACCTGTAATAAAATGTAGGGATGTGCATGGGCAAAACATTTGGTTTGGTTTGGAAATTCGGGTAAGTAAAAAAATTTGGCACTTCGGCAATTCGGCACTTCAGCTATTTGATTTGGTTCGGCACTTCCGAAATTCGTGACTTTGGCAATTCGGAACTTTGGCAATTAGTGACTTTGGCGATTTAGGACTTTGGAAATTCGAGACTTCGGCAATTCGGAACTTTGGAATTCGGAACATCTATAGGGCTCCCTATGTGTCTCTTTATTACAGTCTACTTTTGGCTTTTTTTCCTAGATTCTTTGAGTTTTTCAAATCATAAGCAGTAACTCAGATGAGGACCATTACTCACTGTGTATAAAAGAGTATTACCTCATCTGGAATTTTAGTAGTTCTGGACTTCTCTTTGAACTAGGTTGGGTCTGATAAGCTAATGAAACAGGTCCATTCTGTAATGATTCAAGAACACAAAAACTCGGTTGAGATTTCTTGAGTGGAAGCTAACCAAAGCATACTTATTAACCTTAGTCAATCTTGGCATGTTTTGGGGCTTTTTTATTTTTATTTTAAAGATTGTAGGTTGTTAGTCTAATAGACCATTTTGGGTCATTTTGTACAATTATATAAGTAACATAAACATAAACTGAAGTATAGAAAGTAAAAATCTAAACAAAGGAATGTGCGCAGTCTAGTAACAGAATGCAGACTATTTTATAAAGTTTATTCAGTTAAATTATTCCACAACTTCTTGTTTGTGAGATTGTGGACATAGATTTCAAAGCCGATTGTATTGATTTGCTTCTGTCTGTAAAACCTCACAGCTTTCTTATTATAATTTTAATCAGTATACCCAGGGCTGCTGGGTTTTAGTTTTTTCTTCTGCAAACGATACAGGAATCATGCCAATGATTAAATGTAAACAAAACTTGTACATCTCTTCCTTATTTAAATTGGCACCAAGTGTATAAACATAATATAACCAGTTATCCAGGAAAGAGTAATAAAAAAATGGGATCTAAATTATTATATAAAACTAGTAATATTATCTATATATAAAGCACCCTTTGGGTAATAGCTTAATAATCATCTCATTCTAGCTTATTTCCACCAATAAAGCTAATATATCTGTTTTTATTTGTACATGGTACTTTGTACAAATTAAATATTCACTTAATTGAGAAACTTAAATTGAACATATACACCATACTTGAATCCTCTATGAATCTTCCCTTTATAATTTTAATAAATTTTAAATTAGGGGAAGATTTTTAACCTAAATGATATAGTCAACAAAATCAAGGGGATTTAGGTTTGAAATCAGTTAAAATGTGTCATTGTTAAAACATTGATCTATGTGTAAGACCACCTTTAATAAGATGTCATTCTTGGTAATATGGTATGTTAATTAACCAAGTTTTTCACTTGGCTGTTGTAAAGATAAATATTTGAAGGAACTGGCAATGGAGTTTGGGACCAAACAAGGTCAAACATACATCATAAGCTTGCAAAACTGGCAATTGGCTTCCTGCTGGATTATTTTTCCCGGAGAGCACAAAATTTGGGGGCCACGGTTCGGCTTGGCCATATGTCAATTTAAGAACTGAATCAGAAGAACAAGCCAGAAAGGCATGAAAATGGGCCAATAGGTGTTCAGCAAAATATATACATAACATGATATACACCGATCAGTCACAACTTTAAAACTACTGACAGGTGAAGTAAATAACATTGATTAGGAGTAGGGAGCTAAGGAGGTGCATAATGTGCAGCGCACCCAGGCATCCCACCTCCGAAGGCAGATTTCTCCTTTGTAGAGCTCTTTTGAATTATTATTACAGACAGCCAATCAACTAACGGTTTATCAGCATGTGGCATTCATGTGGATGTTACTTTGACATGTACCACCTACCTAGAGATTGTTCTAGACCACATACACCCTTTATGACAATGAAGTTGCCTGATGGCAGTGGCCTCTTTCAGCAGTATAATGCACCCTGCCACACTGCAAAAAATTGTTCAAGAACGTTTTGAGGAACATGATAAAGAGTTCAAGGTGCTGCCTTGGCCTCCAAATTGCCCAGATCTCAATCCGACTGTGCATCTATGGGATGTGCTGGAACAACAAATCCAATCCATGGAGGCCCCACCTTGCAGCTTGCAGGAGTTGCAAGGTGGATCTGCTGTTAATGTCTTGGTGCCAGATTCCACAGGACACATTCAGAGGTCTTGTGGAGTCCATGTTTCAATGCATCAGAGCTGCTTTGGCAGCGCGAGGGGCACCTACACTATATTGGGCAGGTAATTTTAATGTTGTGACTGATCAATGTAACATTATGTATATATTTTGCAGTACACTGATAGGAGCATTTTCTCACCATTTGATTCACGGATCAAGTGAGAAAAAGTAAAAAATAATAAAGTAAACAAAGCCTAGATTTATAAATTACATACAATATATTTATTAAATATATAATATATAAATATGGGGGGGGGGGGGAGTTTGTGGTCCTTCTGTTTTTGCCTCCATTGCTTACTTTTCACTTAATCTGTGAATAAAATCAACATTTATAATGACTGTACCATAACCATCGATCACCTTTTTTCCCCCATTCAATCATTTCTATTTTTGGCATCTACCAAGGCTATCTAAAGCAGTGTTAATTCAGATACGTGAAAACAAACCAAGACAGAAATGTGAATCTTTATACAGTTAATCCAGATACATCGACGATGACACACAGTAGCTCAATTAATAAGCCGGAGAAAGTATTCGGAAAACCTCAGCACTCTACGTTGAAGTATGTGGCACTTGGAGTGCATGGGGAAAACAGCTGCAGGAGTTAAATACATGAAGACGTGATCTAATGTGGATCAAACAAGGGCACATATCAACAAGGTTTATGCTTCCCAAGGGTGGTTGGTAATGTCATTGGATGAAAACATTCATGAACAATAGGCTATTTGTTTGGACAAACTGTAAGCTGTACATCACAAGCCATCAAAGGCTTCAGAAAAAATGCATATCATTCAATGACCTTTCAAGAGCATATAAATAGTTTAAGATGTAAGATTAACTAAGCGGTGAGAAATTGGAGAGATTTATCTCCTGTATTATCCTATGTAAGCCTAGTCTTTCAGCCAAAGGATTCATAGAATAACATAGGGCAATGTATTGATCTGTTTCCCAAATAATACATTTACCATGTAGATATGCTTAGGAAACATTTTAAGAAGGCACTTTTAAAAACTTAATCTGTAAATTTGGTATCAGTTTACTGATTAAATTACTTTCTGTCAAAGGGTAATTTGGCTGAAAAGTCCACTTTCTGTAGTTCCAGAGTTTACATACACTGTATTTTGTTTTGTAGTCTAAAAATGGACATACATATATACATATTCATACTCTAGCTATAACACTGATTCTGTACTGGAAAATATTTCTCATATTCCTATTCTGAGTGGGAGAAAAAGAGGGTATTGAAAGTTGGGTGCGGTTCTATGACTTTACCCAAAACTACAAACAGCTTAAAATAGTTTTTGGGATGATATGCCCATTGATTGCTGTGTGTATGTTTGGTGAAAGACCTAGACCCACCTACCCACCTTTCAGTGGCCATCAGCTAGCCCTTGCCTGTACCATTCTCTAGAGAGGAATGGAAGCTGGGTGGCAGCTAAATGGTTTAACCCCTGAAGGAAAAAGGTGCCCTGACACTCCTGACCCCATAACAACTTAATTAAACTTGAGTTAATATGGAGTAGGAGTATTCCTTTAAGCCTTAATATGTTACAGTATGGACTATGAGGTGAACAGACGCGTTGGCATGAATTAGTATTGTGAATACAAATGTGTTTTTTGGTTTTTTTTAACTAGAGGGTCCCTCTGCCCTAACCCTCCCTTGTTCCCCTCCCTCCCCCCCCCCCATGGCAAATAAATACCCTTTTTCACTTACCTGATTCTAGTGTCAAGTCCCTCAGCGCTTGGTTGGGCTGTTCCTCCACTACTGGCATCAGTCTATGGGACCTAATGTGCATGTGTGGCGAGCTCCGCGCACACAATTAGGCCTTCCTTGTAGGAAAGCACTAACTCAAGGCTTTCCTATGGGGTTTTAGAAGACAAGATACAAACAATATTTGTGATTAAGCAATACATCTGTAAAGAGATAAAAATAAACTACATAGTGATTTGTCCTATTACATAGCTAAATCACAAATATTTTGTGTACCTTATTGTTTAAAAGTGGTGGTAAATTGGAAAAAAACACATGGGAAGCTGCATCATTTACACACATTAATTACCACTGTGTGGAGCTGTGTTTATGGTTAAGTGGACTAATACACACCAAAAGTGTTTTGTTTTGCATTTAGGGTTTTAGGAGACCCTGGACATCTTCAAGTGTGAGGATGTCCAGTGTCATTTCAGAATCCGTGAATAATTAGAAATCTTATTACCAGGGATACACCATGGAGTATACCCATCAAATTGCATACTATTGTAGTGGACCTCTAGTCCTAGCAGGGACTCTCCTCCGCTGGTTACTCCAAAATATACTCTATAACAAGTAAAGTACTCTAAGGGGAAAGCCAAACACAGTAAAATAATCCAGGAATCTCCCACCTCCTCCCCAGCAACTGGACGACACTCAGCTCTGGGGGTATAACTGGTTTTAATTAAGCCACACACGTGAATCGCCATGCAAGGGGTTTCCTGATACACATTACAGGGGCATTCCCCACTGGACCTGAGAGTAGACTGAGATCAAATACACAACATAATTATATTAACTCTCAGGTCCTGGACATATAAAGTAATAACACCCCAAAACATACAGTTATCAACAAGGTACCCCCTCAAGTCCTATATCCCTGGATAGCCTGGATCCTAGTGCCCAACATATCCTAAAAAGCGCTCAGATCCCACGAACCCAGCCGAAACACCACCGGGGTACAGTTTAGACCAACCAAATAAACTGTGCGTAAGCTCATCCCATGTATCTTGTTCGGGAGTCTGCTCCCCCCGAATGCCACTCGGTTCGTATGAATTCCGACGAACATAACTGGAGGTGGAAGTCCCAGCGGTGTTCGCGGCATCGAGTGTCTGATTTTAGTTCCATACACTCGACGACCAAACACCACTGTCTCTGTTTGTGGTTAAAGATGGCCGCCACCATGTGTTTGCACATAGGAACGGCAGCCACCCAGCCGACCGCTTAGAATGTAAGTGTTATTGCGGTTTGTGGAGGTGTGAACGGAGGTTACTGGGGTTAACAAGTGGCACACTCCACATATGGTGATTTGTTCGGTTGTCGAACAGAATACTGTTAATATGGGAGGTGAATGCTATTTACCAAACAACCGTGCGACCAGG
The DNA here is from genome assembly GCA_933207985.1 of Pelobates cultripes. NCBI lineage: Eukaryota > Metazoa > Chordata > Amphibia > Anura > Pelobatidae > Pelobates > Pelobates cultripes. Next base: position 348,022,661 of record OW240913.1, read on the forward strand.
GCAAATAGCAGGATAATCCATGGACAAGGTAATCTGTCACACACACGAAATCTGAGTAAAAACATACAAAATAACAGGGGGAAGGATACGGACAGCCCATAGAGGGAATAAAGGGAAATGTCCACAGGTTCATTCCGCTACAACTATCACAATTATTTTCTTATTAGCAAGAACAATATTCCATTACATGGTACACAGAAGAAGAAGAGTATATGTATATACTACATGTAGTACATGCAGTATACAATATAGTATATATTGAATACAGTTAATAGAACCCACAGAAGATTACAGTTATATTATGATCTTTCCTTTCCAGTGTGATTCCCAGCTGAAAACTATTTAAATATGTATGATTAAAAAAAAATAATAATTCATAATTCTCTTTCTCCCCCTCAGCATACACGATGGTATGTCTGTAGTCCTTTGCAAGCTTTATGATACAGACAATGGCCCATTTAAGATTGCATCATTGTACCATCTCTAATTTATATCTACCCCTCTGGGGACTGGGTTGCCATCACTGATCTACTAGTCTGGAAATCAGATTCAGCCATGCATGTTACTCCGCGTTCTGACATTCGCACAATATATAAGTGGGGACATTATTTTAGAACCACTGTATGGAAAGGCTGTCAGAGATCCACTTTCAAAGCAATTTATTGACGTATACACAATTTGTTTTTTGTTTGCTTATTGACTGTGAAAGTAGGTTACATCCGATGAATTCTGGCATACATCGACATTCAAGATCTTTATTGTTGTATCTATGCCTATAACAGTGTTGGTTAACCAGTTGGAAAAATATCACTCTGTATCGCAAGTGTCCTGCTGTTGGTCCACACCTGCTTCCAGACATGAACCTTAAGGCTCTCCTATGTCCAGGTCATGTCTTGGTGGCTTACAGTACATTTGCACAGAACCCTGTTCTCTATAGCCCTCCGAGTTTTGGGGAAATAACCTTTACAGTTTCAGAAGAGCATAACGCACAATAAATAATAAATAGTGAATCAATTGAACACCATCCCTACATTGACAATATTTGGTTCTTAAATCCTTTATGACAAAATTTAAACAATTCCCATTATATCAAGATATACATGGCATATTTCTCATCATTAATCCCTATACTAGCAAGTTTTTTTGTCATTCAGAATAATAAAACATGTATTCTTAGAAGCAGGAGATGCACAGCACATATACATAAAGTTAAGAGAAATTTTGTGTGTAGCTTATAGGGACACTATAGTCACCAAGATAAAAAGTTAGCTTGTTTTGGGGTATAGATAATGTAGTCTCACTGCTCAAATTACTGCGCTTTAGGAGTTATATCACTTTTTTAATGCAGCCCTAGTCACACCTCCCTGCATGTGATTTGCACAGACTTCCTAAACACTTCCTGTAAAGAGCCATCTAATGTTTATACTTTCTTTATTGCAAATTCTGTTTAATTTAGAATTTCTCATCTCTTGCTCTGTTAATTGCTTGCTAGACCCAGCCTCCTGTGTGTAATAAAAGGCCAATTTACTGAGCAGGAGATAAACAAAAAAAATACTTTTAAATTAAGTATCATCTGATTGAAAGTGAAACCATTTTGTTTTTTTGCAGGTTGTGTGAGTCACGGTAAGAGGAGGTGTGACTAGGGCTGCATGGACAAAAACATAAGTGATTTAACTCGTAAATGGCAGAGAATTGAGCAGTGAAAGTTCAGAAGCATCATCTACACACCAAAGCCTTTCATTAAGCTAAAGTTGTTTTGGTGACTATAGCGTCCCTTTAATGATATAATGTTTTACCTAATTTGTTTTGATGTAAATGTAAAATTTTACAGTTTTCCTGTCATTTCACTACAAATTGTGTGGCAGCTTTCAAAGAGTCCATATCTCATTCTGTATTCTATCAAAATCATCTAAAACTGGATACTCACCTGATACCCTTTGTGTTTTACATCATACAACAAAATGTATAAGTCACAAGGTTACAAACTAGCCAGTATTAAATCCTTTTAGATCCTGGATAAATCTGAGCTATCGTTATGACTCACTTTTGAGCTGCAGGAACACAAAATGTCAGACCCCTGACAAGGGAATAACTCCAAAATAGGAATTAAGAACAGCACCTACCAACCATACAAGGGTGCAAGGAAGCTGACTCTGCCCAAACCAGTATATATTCAGGAAAGTATACAAATACATTTCAGCACTTCCTTTTAGAAGTAGTGTCCTTTTATTCAGCTGCATGAAGTGTACAACCGCAACGTTTTGGACTACTGCAACGGTCTTCATCAATCTTTATGCGACGAGGGAGCAGCAATAAAGTAGCCGGAATCCAATAGTAATGTGATTTAAAAATCTTTTATTGTTAAATTTACTTACATGAAATTTCAAATGAATGCAGAATTATTGCAATACTATAATTTGTCGTAATGAACACTGAGCATTATACAGCACATATTTTGTGGTTCTTGTTGGCTCTTAACAGGAAAAGGTGAATCGTAGTGACTTGAAATAGGAAAGTTTGGAAAAATATCAAATTTGATTGAACTGAAAATATTTGACAATTAAATTTTTTTGAGTAGGTCGCAACAAAACAGTGTTTAGTGAATGGACCACTAGCTACCTTCACAAGATCAATAACAAAAATCCCTATAAATTTGTACAAGTGTACACTAATGGAAAAGCAGAACATTTTGATAGCTTGTGACACATGAAAAATCATTACAATCTCCGCATCAACATCCTGTGTTACAATGACCGTTCGACACAAAGCATTTGGTGTTTACTTCTCGGGATGTAATTATACACAACCATTGTCGAAGTTGTTACAGGTTTATGAGTTGTTGAGAGATACACTTGTGTTTCCACAAAACAATCCTAGTTTACATCAGTGCTTACAAATGTTTAAAGTCCATGGACAAATATTTAAGGATACGATTAAACATTTATTTATTTATCAGAGTTTTTCAAGTGCCTTTTGTGTTTGATCATACCATTTACATGTGTATATTCAGAGCCAGTGTGAGGATATTTAATACCCGTAGCACACTTCAGCCATACTGCCACGTTGCTTGATACAAATTCATAATACGTGCAACAACAGGAACGAGAGAAAAACACTAAATACAATGCAGATTTTATATAACAGTTACGTATGCATAAGGATATCCTAGCTATAAGATAAGGCCAGTTAGTGTATCTAGAAAATTGGGCAGATTAGATCGGCCGAATGGTTCTTATCTGCCGTCACATTCTATGTTTCTATGTTTCACTTTATTAGCCATTATAAAAGTTTAAGACACATACATATATTCAGTGCTTAGAATCAGCCCATTGTAGTGGTTACAATGCTAGGAGTATTCTGGACCCATTTCTCGGTAATAGTGCAAACAGTTTTGAACAGTTGCTCTCAGCCAATAGATGCAATTCTGTGCATTGGAAATGCACAGAATTTAAAATCAAATTTACAATTCTTGCTCCAGTCTGGCGAATTACGCCCCCATGTCACCCCTCCGGCAGCAGGCAGGTCAAACTACCCATTTGCAGCGTTTTAGAGTGAAATGTTGCACTTACAGATTACAGGCACCATGACCACTTCAAGTCACTGATGGTCATTGCACTTAGAGTAACTTTTCAAACAAATCTCCATACGTTAAGCATTCATTGTATGTAATATCATTGAAACTGGTTCCTTAATAAAAAGAAAAAGTTATTGACTCCTCAGATAGTGAATGAATAATTAAGTGAGAGCACACAGAAATTTGTATATACCGTATTTATCGGCGTATAACACGCACTTTTTCTCCCTGAAAATAGGGGAGAAATCGTGGGTGCGTGTTATACGCCTGACCTTTAAATTCTGCAGCCGCCTGAGCGCTCTGTCAAGAGCGGTCAGGCGGCTGCAGTTGGTACTCACCTCCCCTGTAGCGTGGCCGAGCCGCTCTGCAGTCCGCGGTGGCCGGCCGGACTGATAGGAAGGTGC
>OW240913.1:348026738-348041334 GCA_933207985.1 Pelobates cultripes
TACTCTCATGGAATATTTCCTATTTTAAAGCAACGTTCTCAGAGGTTTTTTTTTTTTCTTTCCACACGTATGTACAAATAGCAAGTAATTCCAAAGGAAATACAGAAAATGCCAGACGAGAAAAATGTGTTTCACAGATGCGATGCAATGCGCAACATCTCTACCAGTTTTAAGGTTGTCATTCATTTGGGTAGTCCCTCTAAAGCAGACCTGTCCAACCTGCAACCCCCCCGCCCCCTCACCAATGTTGTTGAACTACAACTCCCATTATTCTTTCAATGAAACAGATAGCCAGGGAATCATGGGAGTTGTAGTTCAGCCACATCTAGGGGGGCTGCATGGTGGACAGTCCTGCTCTAAAGGTAACTCATACTACAGGGAACCAGTGACATAAGTGATAAAGTCATAAATTTGAATTCTAGTGCAGTAGTTTTTTTCCCCAAATCAAGCTTTATTGGTTTTGGTAAATAAGTTAGTGGAAGATATACAGCTGAGGCGAAGCACATGCAAGAGATATCAAAATATCAAACAAACTATATGCTGTTTGGCTTGGAAAACACAAACCATTCAATGGACAGGAGATGGGAATTAAATAGAAAAAGAGGAACGAGAGCTGTAAAGACCCAGGGATGGGAAAGTCTCATGATCACTCCAGTTTGTAATAAAATAATAAAAAATGGGAGAAAAGTTGGTCCAAAAACAAGCCAAGGGACCTATGTTTATCTAATGTCTCTTGTGAGTCACGGAAAAGGGTGGACAATGTTCCATAACTGCCATATATTTGTAATAACAAAGGAAACATGCGCTGGAGATCTAAAATATGGCTATATTGTGAATATGACAGTAATGATGCCTATTAGATACACACTATTAACATTTCTTCTGATTGAATTGATTATAGTGCCTGGAGTCTCCATGCCGTGTCAAACCATTTTCAAGCATTTTTACACTGAAAGGGTCCCTGCCCACCCACAGCCAAGCCCCTAATGGGGATATGGCCAAGGCAGAGATTGTATACTTCTTTGTAGCCATAGCAATTCGTTCGAGCAATAGGCGCTGTGATAGGCTGAAAGCGGTCAGCTGACACTCTCAGTCAATCACAGGAGCCCATTGCTGTCCAGGCTAGTGCTTCCTAATTAATCCAAGCAGCACCGATACTCTTGTTTAGCATTAAAGAATTATAAATGATTTAACGTTGAATGGAACGATGGTGCCAGGAGACTCTAGGCACTATGACCAATTCAGTGAGACGAAGCAGCTACAGTGTTACTTTATAGCAGCTTTGTCACTATCTGGGATCTTTGCGTAATTTGCAAGGAACCCCGTTGGTGACATGGCCGCTGGGGGTCCAGTGGCCATGGAGGGCAGGGGAAGGTAGAGTCGTAATAGCAATAGTCCTGTTACTTTTTTTTATTAAACTAGACTGCATAGACCATAATTATCTGGTGACAGCTAACGTCGCGACAGACCAAAAATTATATTAAAACCCTACATGCAACAGAGGGCGCCACAACACCAGTGTTAATCAGGAATAATAGTTACCACTTAAAATGGAGAATAAAAGATGTTCACATGCATGGCAATAAAATGGGGTGAAAAATCATATTGTAATACTTAGATCTAACCAATAACATATAAAACAATTAAAAACACTCATAAACACAATAGCACATATAGAATTAATGTGCATATGAAGCTCTTTCCAACAAGGACACAATCCCACTGCCTAGGTTGGAGGATATCATTTTTTTTCCAGGTACAGAATCCAAAGTCGTTTATTTCGTGTTGTGTTACTGCTTTCTTCCACTGTAGATCACGCCGAACACCTGTAACATGTAACGTCATGATGCTGGATCTACTATAAAGCTGATATAATACTGTAAAATCCTGATAGTATCCCTTCCCTTCTATTCTATGGATTTCACAAGCTAACAGGCATGTGCTAAAGATGCCTATCATTTCTGGCACTGAGTATTGTTACAAAATTATTTTGGAATTCCATGTATACATAGAGGTGTATATACTTACATAATATACTATGTAGATTTGTCTACAGTGACAACTTACTTATACAGTATGTTGAATTCTAACCTCTACACAACGCTTGTCCAATGGTCAAAGAGAAATGGCTTTATCATCTTTGTCATTTAGAAACACAGATTTGAGTGCTATCCTTATTAAAGGACCACTATAGGCACCCAGACCACTTCAGCTCAATGAAGTGGTCTGGCTGCCAGGTCCCTCTAGTTTTAACCTTGCAGCTGAAAACATAGCAGTTTCAGATAAACTGCTATGTTTACACTGAGGGTTAATCCAGCCTCTAGAGGCTGCCTCACTGACAGCCACTCGAGGCCGCTTCCGCGATTCTTACTGTGAAAAGCACAGTGAGAAGACGCTGACGTCCATAGGAAATCATTGAGTAATGCTTTCCTATGGGCGGTTTGAATGCGCGCGTGGCCAGCCGCGCATGTGCATTTGGTTCCACTCAGGAGCCAATGTCGGAGGGGGAGGAGAGGTCACTAGCACCGAAGGAGCCCGGCGCTGGATAAAGGTTTTCTAGGGCTGCTTAGAACCCCAGAGTAGAGATTTAGAGCATTGATGCAATAACCCATATGATGCTTTCTGAAGTGTCACCATTCTGGCAGTTGCTGAATGCTGGTCCTGTGCATTCCTTAAGACTGTTCTGAACTTACACCACTTTTCTGCATGTCCTGATATGTAATCTGTATGACTTCATACATGGACGTTTTGAGTGCCAATTATGACATCACCCAACCAATTTAAATCCTCACCACTGATCATTACCCAATCAAGATTATTTATGGTATCAGAAAGCAACTAATTTGTCTTGCATTCCTTTAGTACTGGCCCGGCAAATTCTTAATTATTCTGTCTTTTACTATATTTTGACTTTTTCTTTTTCATCTTACGTGACTTTCTAAAATCCCGTGCCCTTTGCCTCTTTATAGATGTGCTATTTCACCTGTATTAAGCCTTGCTACTCTAAGATCTGGTATATTATACCAATCATTTTTTTCTTTATAGTCTAAACTCTGCATGTTGAGTCACAAATAATCATTACAGAGAGAAATAATGGAGGATAGTGCTAGTTGAGACCATTGTTCTTGTAGAAGAACCCCAGTAAAAGACCATGGATGATTATGAACACCAACTTGCTGATGCCACATGTGTAACAGGAAACCTGTAGATCCTAAAAATATACATTATCCCAAACAGCGTCATTCAGGATTGAATCCTAAACTCATGAATCCTCTATTCTGTTTTTCACAGTATCTGTACAAATACCATGATTAGCTCAGATTGTCACACCGTTGCTAGGGAAGAATTGTAGTGCTAAAAAATATTTGAAAAATGTAGCTGCTCCCGAAAAGGTATTTTCACAAATTATTATCAACCTCCTGTGTTTCTCGTCATGAGTTCTTCGCCTTAACAACCTTATGTAGGATTTTTGTGTATTTAGAAATTTTGGCAGGGCTAAGTCTCATTGGAATGCACGATGAAACTGAATATTTTGCTATCTTATGCAGTCGTGTTTTTTTTCCTAAAATTTTCAGTTGAAGTCTGCTTTTAATTAATGTCAGGATTTTGGAAATCAGAATACCAATGCACCTCATTGCTATATTTGCACAATGTATTAATTCAGATTATTTCCCCCCACTTAATATAATCCATGAAAGATATATAAATGAATTGTAGAAAGAAAGACTATTCTCAAATGTGTATAATATCTTTCATTGACATGGGTGTTTCACAGTATCTGACAGGCTGATATTACTTGATCTTCTGCGTAGATTTTCACTAAGAGAAACCAGATGTCATAGCAACATTCTTGAATTAATTAAAAAGACGCCTTCATGCTTCTAAAAAGAATATATTTAAACGCATGTTAAAACCTGGTGACTTGATATATTATGTTGAATGGAAACACAATCATAAATTAAAGTTATAATTTGTGTCTGGTTTGCATAGGTTGTTAAAATATTTATAGTACATAAAAAAAGGTCAAAATCACACAGGAAAATGAATATAACTTTTAACTTCGGCAACTCCTGTTTTAGAGAGCTGTGAAATTGGTTATTAATTTATTAAAGCAGCATGTTTTTATCCATTTTCTTTCAACAGTGGAATATATCTGGTCATATAACATTCAGTATCATACAATGGATTTTTTATGTATATTAATATCCAAAATATATTTAATAATATTTTCCAGTTTGGATATTCTAACCTTAAATTTGAAATTCACTTTAAATTCATCTTGATTTCTGATTTTAGTAAATAACCCTTTTATTGTTCAGTAGCAATGCTGCTGTGTTTAATGGTGTCTTGGGGGTCTTGGGGGTTATTTGGTCCATCCTAACTTTGTACTTATTGACAATTAACAACTGAATTTTACCACATGACAGGAGGCTTCATATTTGCATATCTTTCTTTACTGAAAACTCCAGCAGCATAGAAACATAACAACCAATCAGAAAAAAGTTATGATGCCCATAAAAGGCCCTGTCTATGACATCACTTCCTCTTTCTTTGCTGCTCCAGCCATACATCAGGTCAGAGTATTTTACCTCTCTGGTAGATTCTTAATTTACACTGTTTTTTGATTGTCATACCACTATATATTACTCTATTTATTGCTTACACCTGCTACCTTGGCCCCCCTTATTCCTGTCCCTTCACTGTATCCCTCTGTTTTTTCCCCCTTTTTATTTCCACCTTACTGCCTGGTATCCGCGGGCTCAACGACTACCCGTGTCGCGCTCGCCTCGCGGACCGGCCCTTTCACTTACACAGGGGACTGTATGGGGACGGGTGAGGGAGGCTGGGGTCAGCGTTTGTGTTGCATTTATCCCCTTTGTTTTGCACCGCGCGACCGCGATCCGCGGCGCGCCTTCACATGTGGGCGGCGGCCATCTTGGCTCGCGGCTCGCGAGATACCCGACGGCCGCCTTCCCTGCTCGCTCGGCGGATCGGGAACTCACCCGACTGCCGGGCTCCACAAGTGTATGCTCTCCCAAGTGAACAATGGGAGAGTGCAAGCTGGATTTCAGTTTTTTCTCCATGTATTCTTTCGATGTATTTTGCCACAGTGCCTGCCAACAGTGTCTGCCAAACAAATACTTACATGCAGGCATTAAAGGAGATTATGTCTTTGTACCTTACTCAGGGTCTATACCCTATACAGGGTCATACCATATTACTATACCCTGCACAGGGTCATACTATATTACTATACCCTACAGGAATCACCCGATCACCGCGCCCTGCATCTGGATTAACCCCTTCAGGGGTCCCCCTCTCTGGGCACATTCATTTATTGATACAATTATTATTTTTTATTCTCATGGATATATCTCTCATGGTGCCTTACACTGGATGATTATATGTTGAGCAGGCACACAATCTATGTATTATTGTGAAGCCATACAATATCACAGTCGTTATACAAAACATATACTGTACCTATAACAAGATCAACTATATCACTGTACCCTACGAAGGGCATATTGTGTTACTGTACCCTACAAAGGGCATATTATATTATATTATTGTACCCTACAGAGGGTCATATTATATTACTGTACCTGACGGTGCAAATTTATGTGGGTGTCCTCTGGGTATTTTTTCATGGCACACCACCTGGGGTGACCCCCCAGATATGCATGCAAGGTCACTGACAGACCATTACCTTTGATGTGGGTGTCCTCTGGGTTACCATGGCACACCACCCGGGGTGAACCCCGATCATATGCACGGAGGCCTACGCCTCAACTTTACCACTGATTACTACAGACATATATGGATGTTTAACCCCTTAAGGACCAAACTTTTGGAATAAAAGGGAATCATGACATGTCACACATGTCATGTGTCCTTAAGGGGTTAAACACTTCCTGTCAGTTTTACATTAAAGCAACAGTACCATGCCGGATGCGATTTGACGGCAGGATCACTAAGAAAACTGAGTGTATTGCGGTGTACCCTTCACAGGGATACATATATGTATATTTACTGTGCCTAGTGTACATATTGAACGTGGGTGTCCTCTGGGTAATTTTTCATGGCACACCACCTGGGATGACCCCCAGATATGCATGCAATGCTTGTAAGGTGCCAATAATTATAATATGGGTGTCCTCTGGGTTACCATGGCACACCACCTGGGATGAACCCAGCCTAATAGACATGGGTCCTGCGGCTGCAGACCTTATGGAGACAGGCCCCATGCGCCTATATGATAAGCCTGTATAGTTAAAAACCGTGCATACAGCTCTGGCGTACATTTGTGGTGAACCCGGCTAGCCAGACCGACACCACTACCAGTCAGTCGCGCCTGCACCACGGCTCTCAGTAGCCAGATTAAACTAATAGAGGTGACCCCTCTACACTTGGCATGAGTATTCATACTCTCAGACATACTAAAGCAGGCAATTCAAACCGTTTTACCTGGGTGATCCCCAGTTCTACCAGGAGTCTAACACCCCTACGTGCTGACCCTCACACTATCTCCCAACAGGACGGGAACGAGTCATGGTGGACACTCTCAACGTTCCCAAGATTTCTAGGCAATGATAAACGCCACAGTAACGGCCTCAGTGGAGAAGGTTCTGTTATGAACTCTACCCCACACCGCTTGATGGAGACCTCAGGCCCACAAGCCTTCAAGTCAAAACGGCAAGGGAAGGGCTCCAGCCCCCCTGCCACTAAGGTCAAGGGCAAGACGCCCATCGAACAGACCAAATAGGCGGAAGCACCGGGAATCCAAACCCCGTCCGCCACAATCTTCCGACAAAGAAGACTATTACCCACCACGTACTTTGGACATGGTAGATGAGCGACACGAAGACAGCTCACCGTCTGAGGAAATGGAACGGCAAGACCTTCCCCACACTTCCTCGAAGTACGTTAGGGAAACCTTACTCTGTGACGGCGGCTGAGGCAGAGATAACTGTAGCGGCACTAAACCAGAGTAGCCGAAGACGGAACGTTCCTGGACGAACACTATTGGCTGCGCAACCCTCGGGGGATGGAAGGATGCGCACGCCTCAAGACCGAGTTACCCCAGGGTACACAACTCAACCCTACCACCTCCAAAGAATGGTCTCAATGCTCGATATGCCTCCTGGGCAACGTAAATGACGCACTATGCGCCGACAGACGCAAATCTGTACTGGGCTGCATCGACAACACACTATTGGACTTAGGAACGACAAGAATTCGGCCCAAAAGCACAAGGCCTACTATGCGACGTAGTGTTCATTGCAGTACTCAAGAAACACGTGAATTTATTCACCACACTAAATTAAACCCAGACCTTGCTAAAACAAGTCTTCCACAACCCTACGGGGAAAGGTGTTTCTGGGAGGACTGGTCGGTAGCTGAACCGAGCCACCAGCCGCTTCTGGGCGACAGGTTCCAGATCGTATACACAGTCCTCATATTTCTCCCATCTACTACACAAAGGAACCCATCCGCTTCATCTACTAGTGTGTCAACCTACATAACTAACTGTTTCCAATATTATGACCGGCAACCTGTCTCTGTTTTACAGAATTGGGAGACGACTACCAAAGTCACCTGGGTTCTCCAGACAGTACAAGGCTATGTCATAGAGTTTTATCACAGCCGTGCAGGTCGCCCCTTCACCTCCATTACGCACGCTGGCGGAACAGGAACGCCTCGTGGACAAGAAAATCTGCACCCTCTTCAGGAGGGGCGCAATTCAACATGCACCGGAGGGGAAGGCTTCCCCAGAAATTTTTCCTGGTCAAGAAGAAGCCAGGAGACTACATCAATGGAACTCCTACATGGTATACAAATGCTGCAAGATGGAGGAAATTCGTCTTCTACAAGACCTCCTAGGCGATAACGACTGGTTTACACATCTGGACCTCAAGGACGCACGCTTGTCAGTACCCGTTGCCCTGGACTGCCAAAGTTTTCCTCCGATTCCAATGGTGAGGACAAACACGGCAGTTTACGACTCCGTGGTGCTCGCGAACCTACTGTAACCAGTGAGGGCACACATCCGTAAATTTGGGCGTGCGATGCCTCGTATACCTGGAAGACTTGCTGATTCTTTACGAATCCAGGCTACGTTTGCAGACAAATTTGTCGTTCACTTTCGGGACTCCATGGGTTTTTTGTTGTACACAGACAAAGATCGCTTCTCCATCTGAATCGGGCCAGTTCCTCGGTTTCGACATCGGCTTGGAGAACTACGTTCTGCGTCCGTCTACGGCAAAGAGCGCCTCTATAAGGATAGCTGTCGGATTGTGGGATTCCTCTCCTCCTCTCCTCCTCCATACAAGCGTTATTCCCTGGCCCACTACGACTGATGGTGAGATACGTACGCACCGGTCACTCATACGACCACTGGATCCCACTGTCAGCGGAAGTGAGGATGGAATTTCGATGGTTATTACTTCACATACAAACTTGGATTGGCAAAACGATCTTTGACTCTTCCTTCGGATATGGGGCGATGGATGAACCCCTGCAAACGCGACCCAGCCGTTCACAATAGCAAGGGTGCTTCGATACACACACACACCCACAAGATATCGCTCCTGCTCATGACACCCCTCGGGCAGGGCCAACCGTGATTTCCCGGATCGCCTGGAGATGTCTCGCGAAGACCCTCTACTACTCCCTACCTTCCCTCTACTTCTGACGGGACCTCGAGGGGAAGCCCTCTCCCTTGTCATGGAAGGACAACAGGCACTAGTTGCCTGGACGGCTTCAGGGGCTCCTGGTCAGTTCACGACCTATTGCATCAACTAAGACCTCCTATGGGACTCATAGGCTCCCAGCACCAGGAAAGGCTATATTTCTGCCTGGTCGGCCTGGAGTGATTGGTGTGTGGAAAGGGATTCCGATCCCTTTACCGCACCTGTCCCACTGATCCTCAACTATCTGTCACACCTGGTCTCGTTGGGTCGGTCATATCGATCCCTCAACGTGATCAGATCCGCCATATCGGCGACGCACGTTCCGGTACAGGGCAGACCAGTAGGTCAAGATACACTGGTTTGTCGACTACTGCGGGGTGCCGAATTGTCGAGATCCCTGCACCCAAATATTCACGCCTCTGGCAGGTGGATGTGGTGCTGAGATTTCTTAGGGAATGGCCGGACAATCCTTGTTTGTCACTGAAGCAACTTTCAGCCAAACTAGCCCGCTTATTATGCCTCGCCTCATTTAGACGGTGGCGGACGTTAGGGCTTGCGATATGGATGGTTTCTCTCTCACACCAGACGGGGTTACCTTTACCATGTCGAGACGAACTAAGTCTGATTCGTCTTCAGTGTCATACCCATGCTTTGTGTCAGACGCCACACTATGCGTGGTCAGAACGCTAATGGGGTACACCAATATCTCTACCCCCCTCGAACTCATTCGACGGATCACCTTCTGACTTCTTACGTGAACCCTCATGGACCGGTGTCTACCGCAACACTGGCCAGATGGGTCTGCTGGTTTTTGTCTTTAGCGTCGAACCTTGTTTCGGCCCACTCGGCCAGGGGAGAGGCAGCCTCACAAACCTTTTCGGCCGACGCTTCCCTAGCCGACATTATACGCTGCATGGACTGAGCGCGAGAGAGTACGTTTAGAACGTTCTATTTTCGGCAAACATCTCATGCTTCCTTCACATTGGTCAATTCAAAGCTTTAAAAATGCAAATATGAAGCCTCCTGTCATGTGGTAAAATTGAAGATTATATTATCTTTAGTGTACTAATAATCTTAATTTTAGTAATGACAGGAGGCGAATATTTCCCACCCTATAGGATCCCTCCCATGTTTCTCGTGTTGAACAGAATATGTCCTTTATGTTCAGGAAGGTAAGTACGTATGGTTTGTATGTTTGCTACTTAGACCTGTATCTTGTGGGTCTTGTATTGGCTGAATATTAGACATGAACCTTGCATTATGTTGTGTTTATAGATTCTTAAATATCATTGCGTTAGAATAAATATATATTGATATGTTTCACATTCTAATGTTCGTTGGTATATCAGATGCTTAATGCTTATTGTATGCGGACAAGTTATCACGCCAGATACCTTTCACCTTTTTCTTTTTCTTGCAGCGTGAACGTCTTCTCATCGAGACAAAGATTCACCTTCCATACCTCTGCATCGCGGAACTAATGGAGTTGGATATTCTAATATGTTGTTGAACTGTTGACGTAATATGATTATGTCTCTTGTTGTTATTTATTGTTTCGCTTCAAAGAAAGAGGAAGTGATGTCATAGACAGGGCCTTTTATGGGCATCATAACTTTTTTCTGATTGGTTGTTATGTTTCTATGCTGCTGGAGTTTTCAGTAAAGAAAGATATGCAAATATTCGCCTCCTGTCATTACTAAAATTAAGATTATTAGTACACTAAAGCTAATATAATCTTCAATTACAAGTCATGACTTCACGTAGAGCAGTATTTTGAGAGAGAGGGCAACGAATAAGGAGTACTGACTCAAAATGTAGTAATTATTTTAAAATTAAAGAAAATACATTTTAAAAAGTCACCAAGTGTTACAATCATAACCTACACATTGCACCTAAACTATGGGTGCCTTTGGTACCTATTTAATCATGCTATTGCTTATTGAAGAAGAAGAAGAATATAAAGTTTATAGTGCAGATTTTCAAGTTTGTTGTCACACTGAATTGATGGGGTAAGTTTAACCCCTGCACTATGCTCATTTTATAGCACTCCCCTAATTGGTATATACATAGTATACCATACATTTCCTGTAAACCTACAAAAGTAGTCTGTCTGAAGGTCCAGGTGATGGTCACTGTGACGGACCCGCTGGCACTCCGACCGAGTACCTCCGCCAATCGATGCTCCTAGTGCTTACCGAGGACTCCAAGCACTCCAACTGACACCATCAGCACTGCAGACTTATCCCATCCCCCAAGCATGAGCCAAGGCTTCAAGAAAGGGTCAAGCAGGTCTGTTTAATGAGCATACAAAGCAACAGCACTCATGCAGCAAAACAACTCCTCCTCAGAGGATAACAAAATGACAGTTAAAAGGGTCAGACAGAGTTTGAATATATTACAGGTATTAAAGGTTTAAACTGGTGTTCTAAGAAGGGAGGGGGGAACAAAACAGTCAAACTAAGTCCATAAAACAGGGGTTTTCTTCACACTCTGCATCTGAACATAGGTGTGCGCATGGGGTGTGCCAGGTGTGCCTGGGCACACCCTAATCCCCGCTGCACACCTATTTATTGAGACCAGCAGGGGAGATCTTCACACACACAGCACCTTCCCACACACAGCACCTTCACACACACAGCACCTTCACACACACAGCACCCACACACACACAGCACCCACACATATACAGCACCCTCACACACATACAACACACACACACAGCACCCTCACATACACAGCACCCTCGCACACACAGCACCCTCGCACATACAGCACCCACACATACAGCACCCTCAAACACACAGCACTCTGTCACACACAGCACAGAAACAGCACCCTCACAAACACACACACAGCACCCTCACACACACAGCACACTAACAGGACCCTAACAAACACACACACAAACACCCTCACACACACACACACACACAGCACCCTTACACACAAACACCCTCAAACCACCCTCATGCAGCACACACACACAACAGTGTATGTATGTGTGTGTGTATATACATGCGGCGTGTGTTTGTGCTTTAGGGTGCACACCCTAATGCAATAAGCTGTGCACGCCTATGCATCCAAAGTGCATTTCAAAACTGCAGATCTTTTGTCAGAGCATTTAAAGGGCCAGAAACAGTCTAATAAAATCCACTATGCCCAAATAACGTATTTAAAGGGCAAAATCTTCCAGGGGCCATAGTCACAGGGCAGGAGGCTGGCAATTAGTCCTCTCCAGGCACAAATGGCAAAGGGCACTTCGTCACAGTGACTACCGTCACATGGAGTATACCAACATTAGGGGTTAGTAGCCAGATCATTTCATGAATATGTTTTTTCTTGTTAGTTCTCCGTGGTTGTTTTATACACCTTTTGCTGTTATGTAATTTGTAAGTTTCATGTATGTTTTTCAGTTTATTTTTTTTTTAAAAAGAGAGAAAACATCACTTTATTTTTGGTTGCTATGTTGCTTGTGGTTTTGCAAGAGGTTAGCATTATCTAACTAAACCACATCACCTCAAGGACATTTGGATTGCATCCTAGAACAGTCTACGTTCTTGCAACAATTATATCTTTTTTATTGAACATTCGGTAATTATCTTTATTTATATTAAAACATAGTCATAACCAGTGCTGTAATATAAAATGAGATATGGACAAGTCAGTATTTGTTGTTGCACCCCAGGCTTGGGATTTATACAATTCTAGGCACCATTCTAGAACTCTTTCTACCTGTGAAATCCCCACAATGACATTGAATGAAGCTCAAACAAGGAATAATGAGATTTTTACCATTATTGTCTAACCTTTGATACTTAAAGGGACACTATAGACCCAGACCATTTCAGCTCAATGAAGTGGTCTGGGTGCCAGGTCCCCCAGGTTTTAACTCTTCAGATGTAAACATAGCAGTTTCAGACAGCCTCTAGAGGCACTTCTGCTACGCTGGATGCGAAAATTGAATTCAGTGTGCAGAACGTCCATAGGTAAGCTTTGAGAAATGATTTCCTATGGACTGTTTGAATGCGCGCGCGGCTCTTGCCACGCATGCGCATTCCGCTCCACTCGGAAGTTGACGTTGGCGCGGGTGGAGAGGTCACCAGCGCCGAGGGAGCCCGATGCTGGATAAAGGTAAGTGGCTGAAGGGGCTTTAACCCCTTCAGCCCAGCAGGAGGGGGACCCTGAGGGTGGGGGGTCCTAAGGGTTATACAGTGTCAGGAAAACAAGTTTGTTTTCCTGACATTATAGTGATCCTTTAAGTTGTTGTCTTTTGGAAAGTTTTTTCTAACAGTATTGAATCATTTAGGAAGCTTATTAAATGAAGGTTTTAGTAAGTAGTTAGTTTTTAGATGACACGGGGGCAGGGGGTCTAGAGCCATATAAATACAGCATGTTACCCCCCCAAAAATAGGACCCAACTTTTACTAACTATTCAAATTTCTAACTATTAATTAGGTGAAATCACACTTTTTACACGTTCACCTGGGGTAGTTACCAAATAAAGAGATAAAGTTTCTGAGTTTCGGGTCACAAAAAAAAGTGTGGGGAAGGACGGGTTGAGATTAAATATTATTTTAGTAAAAAATGGAACATCTACAATGGTCAATCAGGAAAAGACACCACACATTTTTTAGAAGGCACACAGCAGTAATAAAGATTTCTATTTATATTTCATTCTAACCAGAGAACTTTAAGTTGAATTCAGGGCAGCTTGGGATTAGCGAGTAGACTTTTTTTTTTATCAGTGGAGTATACTTATAAGGTTAGAAGTCAATTAAAGGAACACTATAGTCACCTAAATTACTTTAGTTAAATAAAGCAGTTTTAGTGTATAGATCATTCCCCTGCAATTTCACTGCTCAATTCACTGTCATTTAGGAGTTAAATCACTTTGTTTCTGTTTATGCAGCCCTAGCCACACCTCCCCTGGCTATGATTGACAGAGCCTGCATGAAAAAAAAACTGGTTTCACTTTCAAACAGATGTAATTTACCTTAAATAATTGTATCTCAATCTCTAAATTGAACTTTAATCACATACAGGAGGCTCTTGCAGGGTCTAGCAAGCTATTAACATAGCAGGGGATAAGAAAATCTTAATTAAACAGAACTTGCAATAAAGAAAGCCTAAATAGGGCTCTCTTTACAGGAAGTGTTTATGGAAGGCTGTGCATGTCACATGCAAGGAGGTGTGACTAGGGTTCGTAAACAAAGGGATTTAACTTCTAAATGGCAGAGGATTGAGCAGTGAGGCTGCAGGGGCATGTTGTATACACCAAAACTGCTTCATTAAGCTAAAGTTGTTCAGGTGACTATAGTGTCCCTTTAAATAACTAACTGCAGATTTTTCTGACTATATAGTGCTTTCACTAATAGAAAATGATTTTCTATTGTTCCACTGACAAAGCAAAAACTAACATTGAGACAGTATTATAATAAATGTACTTCATATGTTAATATTCTAGAACTGGTACAATAGTTTCTGGTGCTGCACCCTGACGTAGTCATTAGGTTTAACACTGTCTGTAATCCAAGACAGCTAAAATACACCTTCCCTAAAAATGCACGCCACTTCCCTTTAATAACATGAGTAAATTAGCATTTTGTTTTCCACAAACAATGACGGTTAGTCGTAAAGTTTTAAATGAATAAAACTAGATACAGACAGACTGATAAGGAGATACCTGTGGAAATGTTACAACAAAACCCTTAAATAACACCCACTAATTTATTTATTTAATTTTTAATTGCCCAATGCCCAGCCATGGGGACAGTGGCGTACACATGACCCATGGGGCCCTGGTGCAAAAATTGAGTAATGCTTTCCTATGGGCAGTTTAAATGCGCGCGCGCCTCTTGCCGCGCATGTGCATTTCGGAGCTGAGAGGCAGACACTGGGGAGTC
>OW240913.1:348041664-348054411 GCA_933207985.1 Pelobates cultripes
TTGCTTTGCAGGTATGTACATAATATGTAGAGTTTAAGAAAAGCTGCAAATCGTGCCTAAGTACAAGTGTCCCGTGATGTCAGGTTTCTGAAAGATTTTGCTGGCCTTTTATATTCCATTCTTTTGGCAGGGCATCTGCTCTTAGTGGGCTGGTCTTGTTATTATTTATTATTTGCATAAAGTTTTCTTTTGTTAATTGATGTGTTTCTTACGAATTCAAATTCATATGCCACCAAATGTCATTGTAAAGTTCATTGTTACAGAATATTGTTACGGGTTGGTTTTTCACTCCAGTAGGAAATCTATTTTCCTCTTCTTCTGCTCCTTCCTATTAACCACTTTTTCTGAGTTGTAGCCAACAATCTGTGTCTTGTACTGTGAGGTGCTTTGATAGTCAATCTGGTTTTCTCAGTATCATGTTCCATCTTGAGAAACAGCTGGGTGTTGACAGTTATCAGCCTATATTTCTTTTTCCGGTCATCTTCTGTCTGGATAATAGCAATGTCCAGAATTAGCATAGCACTTCTTTTCGGCATAAGAAGGCTGTTTGCGGTAGTCATTCAATGATAAACTATATGGCAAAGTCTTTTCTTGCATCACATTCATAAGTGCATCCAAAGTCTTTCACAAGCATCTGTCCCGTCTTTTTCTGTTTTCAGCATGCTTTGCCATCATCGTTGAGTCCATTATTAGGATTTTAAATAGTCCAATCACATCTTTCTCATGTATAATCGGTTTTTGGAATGATGTCAATAGGTTCCTTGTGAAATACCAGTGTGGGTCACATTAGCAATCATTTCACTGTGAGCTGTGTCTCTCCTTTTGAGATAGTTCTTGGAGGTAGTCCTCGCGATCGAAGAACTTGTATAGTGTGCAGTCCAATTCAGTTCAGGTGCTTCCTGCTTGTTAACATAATTCCAATGCAGTTTTAAAACGACAGCTAGGGTTGATGTTATGATAATGCTGCAGATTGTTCAAGGAGACACCATAACCAATTTTCTTGCATCCTTTTGTTTGCATCTTTGCATTTCTTTCTTACTGTATAAGATAATTCAGGTACAGTCTGTTTTCTCCAGAGTCTTTCTGATAATAATTTTGATGTTTCATTTTTCATATATTCCATGTTAACTGTGAATGTATCACATCTGTCTGTTCATCCTTCTCCTTCTCCTTCACATTTGCAGGTTTAGATGTCAGATCATGATTCAGTCTGTTACGTGGCTATGATTCTGGTGGCTGTGTTCTGGTGGCATTTCTGTCGTCCTTAGTTTGTTTTATCTTGCCATCTTTAACAGCATCCATTGTGTCAGTCAGTGGTTCTGTGAACGTCCTGTTAGTATTTAGCAGGTTGTAAAATATATTGTTCTCTGTTGGCTCTGATTGTTCTCTGTAGTAAAAGTTCTCGGAGTCACCCTCTCCAGGACAAACTGGCCAACAGTAAGAAAAAGTTGGTGGTGCATGGTGAGGTGGGCTGGAAAAAAAAATTCCCTAAATTTCTCTAATAGAACCAATGGTTCTAAGCTCTCTTTGGTGCAGAAATATGATTGTCAGTGAAAAACATGTAACATTTCATATGGTGTCTCACCATTTGTATCATCAGGTATGTTGACCATACCCAGCTCCACCCTATCACTCTTTCCTACACAGTGGTGTATTTTGGATCTGTGCTGCCCTAGGCACAACTAAATTCAGGCACCCCCAAAATCTAAATTTGCCCCCCCAATTCATGTCAAGGCCATTTTTGTGACTGAAACACAAAATACATGCACTGATATACACTCACTGACAGATACCCAGACATTGGCAAACACTGTTTAACCAACACACACTTTCACTGACAGGCACACACTCTCAGATACACATAAAATGACATACACACACTGACACACACTCACAGGCACACCCATTCTCACTGAAAGACCCACTTTCACTCACTCACAGACACACACTGACAGCTACACTCACTCACTCACTCACAGTAAGGTTGACAGCCGCAGAACATGAGGCAAACAAGGCATTTGTCTTGGAGCTTGGGGTGGCGTTTTTTGGCGCCCCCCTGAAAGTGCCGCCCTAGGCAAATGCCTTGTTTGCCTTGTGGTAAATACATCCCTGTTCCTACACACACCCCACACTCACACATGCTTCTTGATCCGGCTAGCTTTGCCTGCCTCCTTAGGTTCTGGACCACTTCTAAAAGCAGAGGTGGTCATGGACATTGGAGTAACCCTTTAATGCATGCCAATTCAATCTACTAGTGCAATCTCAAGGTTTATTTTACTTTTCACTAAATGTTCAGCTATTAACCCCTTAAGGACACATGACTTGTGTGACTTGTCATGATTCCCTTTTATTCCAGAAGTTTGGTCCTTAGGGGGTTAAAGCCGGAACATTGCAAGTCACCTTTGACACAATCCATTGACACTGACAGCTGGCTTTAAACACGTGATACAACTAGATTTTTATAGACTGTATATTAAATAAAAGGCAAACAAGGTTTTTGTTCAAAGAAATTTTGATGTAAGGGCTATAAAAAAGTAAGACTTTGCAGCATGTTTAATCTATCCCACCCTAATAACAGTTAAACAAAGCAACTTCATCTTAATGAAGCTGTTTTCGTGTATAGATCATGCCCTTGCAGTCTCACTGCTCAATTCTCTGCCGTTTAGGAGTCAAACCACTTTGTCCATGCATCCCTAATCACATCTCCATACTTGTGACTTGCATATCCTTCCTAAACACTTCCTGTAAGAAGTTTATACTTTATTGCAAATTCTGTTTAATTTAGAATTTCCTATCTCCTGCTCTGTTAATGGTTTGCTACACCATGCAGGAGCCCCTGTGTGTGATTAAAGTTAAATTTTTCAAGCAGGAGATAAGAGCTTTTAAAGTAACGTAACATTTGATTAAAAAGTAAGCCATTTTATTTTCTTGCAGGCTGTGTCAGTCACAGACAGGGGAGGTGTAGGGAGGGCTGTATAAACAGAAACAAAATTAATTAATTTAAATTAATTAAATGGCAGATAATTGAGCAGTGACACTTCAGAGGCATGATATATACACAAAAACTGTTTAACCACACTAATGTTGTTTTGTTGAATATAGTGTCCCTTTAATCTAAATAGTGTCCCCACAATACATTGTTTTCTATAGTGACACTGCCTGCCCAGTGAAGTGGTGATCCAGTTACTTTTGGGAAGAGCCAAATGAAAGAAATATATATCAAACCCAGATATCCTTTCTGTCTTATTTTATAATAACTTGTTACTTTAGGACACAGTGAGTTGCACTAAATCTAAAATAAAAAAGGAACAATCCAGTGTTAGAAAAAAATTATTTAAAGTGACACTCCACTTCCCAAATACAAAATAAATAAAAATAACTGTTTAGTAGATATTTCCCAAATTGAAACATGCTTGCGTTTCATTCTCCATTTTTTACATTGGAGTTATATCTAAAAACAGCGTGCAAAAACTGCATTTCTCTTGTCTTTAGCCTATGCAAGCCCTCCTCTTCTAACCCCGCCCAGACTTTCTGTGACTGTCCAATGACAGACTTCTTAATGCAGCTTAATGAGAAGTCTTTGCACGGCAGGTGCTCTGGGTAATTTCTGACTCTTGAGTTCTGTGCAACTAAGCTAACTGAACCAGGAAGTAACAAGATCCGTTGTCTGCTTGAAAAGCCAGAGGGGTGTAACCAGTATAATATATAAATGTTTCAATTTCTATTGAAATCTGCACTTTTTCCAAAATGAAAAAAATAGGATGCACTATTCACACATAAAGCTTTTCAGCAAGCTAACGTGCTCAAGGGGTTTGGAGTGTCCCTTTAAGGTGACTTATTATTTTTTTAATGTAAATTATATGTCACTGGAGAAATGCATTGAGCTAATTTTTAATTGGAAAAATGGACTACCAACCTAAGGCCATGGATATAATTTGATTGAGAAGCACTCCTCTAAATATAATGTCATATGTTGATTTATTTTCCTTGTTAGTCTTTTAGTTCAATGGAAAGGTCTAGTAGGTCAAAGTAAGAGTTGAAGATCAAGTCCCATTAAGTTCAATTTCAGGGAACCTTCTCCTTATCTCTTTCCATTATCTGGGATGGATTAATCCAGCCATGAGATCTTGAGTTGTAGTCATCCAGAAATAAATTCAAATCACCTTGGGTGTCTATGCATTCTGTCATGAAGACAAATCAATATTTATTTTACAGTAATGGACATTCTTGATCATTTGGCTACTCTGGAATGATGTTTATTGTTCCTGACAATTGATCTTGGTCATTCAACAAGAAGTTAAATAGAAAAATAGGGCTCGCTTAATACCTCTTGTATTAACAATACCAATCCAGCTAGAATGAAGATTAATGAGATTTATTAAACCGAGGACAAGAAATGAGGCTGGGATATTCAATATCAGTCTCCACTCTAGAGTATCAAAGGAAGGAATGGTTGCAAAGCCAAACCTGCCCAAAAGACTACAGAGGGTCAAAACTGTCCAATCAGATAACAGATGGACAGGTAAAAGTGAAAAGCCATTCCCTTTAAACACTGTTCTGATATTAGGACATAATTCTCACATGTAATTGGAATAAACATTTAATGTTTGAAGTAGCCATTGTAAGTGGCTTCTGATTTTACAGTATTTGCTCGAAACTTTTCTTTACCTTGTTTGATGCGAATATGGAAGTGTAGGATTGTTCAGAATCAACTGTGTTCTCAGTAGATACAATAAAAAATAATAAAAAAAAAGGTGATCAGCTTAACAGCCGTAGAGAAAAAGATTTGCATTATTCAAGAAGAATGGAACTTTTAACGTCATATCTGTCTACTAATTACACTGAAGAAAATGCGACTCACAGTTTTATATAAAAATATCAATAGCATTCAATCCATGCCCTTTTCTCATTGAGCCTACAGAAATACTGCTCTGCTTTTTTTCACCTCTGAGTGGGCTGCAAATTGTTCTTGCTAATTAACTAAACAAAGGCTTTGTGGAGGTGTACTGGAGTACAAACAATGATCCTTATCTCATAAATCACAAGTCAACTGTATTAAGACAATATTTTGGAATAGCATTTATCAAAGTCGTAGGTCCTCTCTAATATCAATGATGTATTTGGGTCAGAAACTCTAGAATACATCTGTGGAATTGTTTTATTAAAAGAACACCATAGCATTAGCAATACAAACATGTATTTCTACTGCTATAGTGTGCTACTCCCTATTTAGATTCAGGGCCCCCTTAAATAAAAGAAGAAAAGTGAAAAAATGTGTTGTTTTTTTTCCAGCGCTGAGACTCATTACATGCATCCACCAGATCTACCTCCGGTGACATCTTTCCACAGGAAGTCTTCTCTTCATCTTCGTATTTAATTAAACTCCTCTTCATGGACAAGCATTGGGTAACACAAGCACATTGCTAGTGCAATCAAATGCTTCACATGTTGAACGCTGGTGCTCAACACCAGAGGGCGTGTGGTTACCCTGCACCAGGCCCTGATAATCCACTTCCACGCTGGAGACTCCCAACTTTTCATCAGGCACTCAGGGGTCCCGGTTTCCGTAGCGCCACTCGTGACAGATGGCCGTAGGCACTTGGAGTTCATGGAGTGGACTTTGCAGCTTTCCTGTTCTGTCTGTGTCGTGTCATACCTGGTTCTTCTGCATGCAAGAGATCCTGTATCTGGACCAGTCTGCTGGAGATGGCTTCCTTATTTTTGTCGTGGAGGAGGTCGATCTGCTAAGTGGTACGGTGGTCGCTTCAGGTGTTCTCTTGTGATTCTTGGTTCATGGTTCCTTGTTCTAGTTCCTGTTGGTTATTCGGCATGCAAGAGTTCCTGTATCTGGACCAGTCTGCTGGAGATGGCTTCCTTATTTTTGTCGTGGAGGAGGTCGATCTGCTAAGCTGTACGGTGGTCGCTTCAGGTGTGATGCTTGGTTCCTGTTTCGTGGGAGTGCTCCTATTCTGGAGTGGATCTCGGTCCTGGCTGGTGGTTCCTTTGCAGGAGACCTTTCCAAAGGAAGTAAAGTAGTTCGGAATGGCATTGTGAGCCGCAAACTACTTTCCTGCTGTGTCAGGGAATCCTTGCCTCCGGTAAGTCTTGTTGACTTAGTTGCTGGATCCTCGCTTTTTTCCTGGTCTGTGCCTGAGAGCTGCTTGTCGCGCCCGGAGGTCGCTCCTTAAGAGGGGAGTTAAGTCACATCATGCCATGTTCTACAGAGAAGTCTGGTGATGGCTTCTGGTATCCAGTACTCTTTTTACAATTCTTGTTCAGTTTTTCTTGGTTTTTTGGTTTTCTATTCTATGTCTGGTTTTCTTTATGCTGGGTTTTTCTGGGTTCATTCCTGTAATCCGTCCCTGGAATTCCCAGTCTCTTGGATTCATTTAAATGTTTGTTTTATGTTGCCACACCCGTTTGTTTTCCATCATTCCTTTTGTTTCAGTGTTCCTGCAGGCAGCTGCTCAAGTCTTTTGCCCTCGTTTTGCCGGTGTTCTATCATTCTGCTATACCCCGTCAGATTGCTATACCCCCGTCACTTACGGTGAGGGGAATCAGCTGGCTCCTGTGCTGCACATGCGTGCTAGCACTCCTGCTACTCCTCCACAGCAAGGTCCTGGAAGGTAAGTAAAACTAGTTTTACACTTTCATTATAGTTAGTGCATTCACTAAGCTTAGGACATGGGACATTTAGGGTTAATGTTAGGGTTCAAATTAGGGTTAGGATTAGGGACTTGTTCATTAGGGAGGTCTGCATATTATCTAGCTCCTAGCTCTTGGGTGTCAGGTTACCTTTGGTGTCTACCTCAGAGGAGGTTAGACACCTAGACGTCCATCCTCCTAGGGGGGCTGACTCACCCGATCCTTGCACTCCTCCCGGCCGTTTACACGCCGGCCGCGATAGCTCCGCCTCCTTTTATGACGCGGCGCTCAGTAGCCGACGTCATGACGGCAATCACGTTCCGACCCGTCAATCACGGCAACCAAGTGCCGAACAACGAATCAGGACTCGTTGGGGGCGGAGCCAACAGTTAAAGAGCCAAGGTATAAAAAAGGGTTCTGTGGAATGATTCATTGCCCTGTCGTGGTTCTAGCTAGTCTGGTCACTCAGTGCACTTACCTCTATTGTCTTTTGGTTCCTGACTCGGCTTGTATTTTTGACCCTGCTTTTCTCTCTTGTCCTTTTGACTCGGCTTGTCTCTCGCTTACCTGATCTCTCGTTCCCTCGACCTCGGCTTGTCTCTGACCATTCTTTTGCTTTCTCCTTACGTTAGTCCGGCCATTCTAAGGTCCGGTATACGTACCTATCTCCTGTTTGTATTCTGCGTGTTGGATCCCTGTCACGATCCTGACATTACGACAGGGCCAATGGATCCTGCAGGTACAAACTCTCAGGTCGGTTCTCCTGACTCTAGATTTGAGGCCATGGATCATAGAATGGACCAGATGGCTCTAGCTCTGCAAGCATTGCTATCTCGTCCTAGTAATCACTCAGAGGAGATGCGTACCCCATCTATCTCTCCTATAAGTACAGGCCTAGAGGTAGCCACAGTGGCTACTTCTTCCCGTGTTACGTTCCCTTCACGCTATGGCGGCGCTCCTGACACTTGTCGAGGTTTTTTAAACCAGATAGGTATTCATTTTGAGTTACAACCCCACGCCTACCCTACTGACAGGGCGAAGGTTGGATTTATAATCACCTTGCTCATTGACAAGGCACTTAGATGGGCTAACCCCCTGTGGGAAAATGATAACCCGTTAGTTTACAATTATAATGCTTTTGTCGCTGCATTTAGGAGAGCTTTTGACCCCCCAGGAAGAAAGGCCAATGCAGCTAGACTACTGTTACGTCTTAGACAGTATAACCGAACCCTCGTGGATTATGCATTAGAGTTCAGATCCTTGGCGGCAGAAGTCAAGTGGAATGAACAGGCTTATATGGACGTATTTATGAACGGGTTATCTGATGAGATTTTAGATGAGGTGGCCACAAGAGATCTTCCTGAAAATTTGGAGGATTTGATTTCATTTATTTCCCGAATAGATGAACGTATGAGACAGAGGCAGAATATTCGGGATAGAACCCGCAGATCCTCCATAAGACTAGCTCCCTCATTTCAGAGTTCTGATTCTACTACTTTAGCTCTCCCAGAACCTATGCAAATAGGTAATACTCGACTCTCAGAAGAGGAAAGACAGTACAGGAGAAGGGAGGGGCTTTGTATGTATTGCGGAATTAGAGGTCACCTACGCCTAAATTGCCCTAACCGGCCGGGAAACGCCCGCACCTAAGTTTCTCTAGAGGACAGGCCTTGGGTGTTTCTATCTTGTCCTCTATATATGATTATAAAGATCATAGGCTTCTGATACCTGTTTCTTTAGCTTGGGAAAAGGGAGTACTTAATGCTATGGCTTTGGTAGATTCCGGAGCAGCTGAAAGCTTTATTGACCAAGCCTTTGTCACTAACCATTCTATCCCATCTCAGCTAAGGGATACACCCTTGGCCGTTGAGGCCATAGATGGTATCCCTGGCTTAAGAAGCATAACCCTATCATTGACTGGGAACTGGGTGAGATAGTCTCCTGGGGTCAGGGTTGCCAGAGAGGATGTTTACAGAAAGTCTCACCGATTTGCATGGTTGACGCCCCGGTTAACTCTTCCCAATCTACAGATTTACAGATACCGTCTCAGTACCTGGATTTAAAGGCAGTCTTTGACAAAAAGAGGGCTGATACTTTACCTCCACATAGGTCTTTCGACTGTAAAATTAGACTCCTACCTGGTACTATGCCTCCGAGGGGTACGGTATATCCTTTATCCACTAAGGAAAACTTAGTCCTAGAGGAGTACATACGTGAAAACCTAGACAAAGGATTTATTAGGAGATCTTCTTCTCCGGCCGGGGCCGGTTTCTTTTTTGTAGATAAAAAAGACGGCACTCTACGGCCTTGCATTGATTATCGGGGCTTGAATAAGATAACTATTAGAAATGCTTATCCTATTCCTTTGATCACTGAGCTCTTTGATCGACTGAAAGGCTCCAAGATTTTTACCAAGTTAGATCTGAGGGGAGCTTATAACTTGGTGAGAATTCAGCAGGGAGACGAATGGAAAACAGCTTTCAATACCCGTTATGGCCACTATGAATACACGGTAATGCCCTTCGGGCTTTGCAATGCACCTGCAGTATTCCAGGACCTTATTAATGAGGTTCTTAGGGAATTTCAGCATGAATGCGTTATAGTATATTTGGATGATATACTAATACACTCTAGAGAGATTGAGACTCACCACAGACAAGTCAGAAGGGTACTGCGCAAACTATTACAACATGGATTGTACTGCAAATTGGAAAAGTGTAGCTTCGACCAATCTCAGATAAACTTTCTTGGCTACGTTATTTCTGGAGACGGATTTAAGATGGACCCCATTAAACTCCAATCGATTTTAGATTGGCCATTGCCCAGGGGACTCAAGGCCATTCAGAGATTTATCGGATTCTCCAATTATTATAGGCGCTTCATTAAAGGTTACTCTTCTATTATTGCTCCTATTACCAATATGACTAGACAGGGTGCTGATACCAAGACTTGGTCTACAGAGGCTCTCTCTGCTTTCAAAACACTCAAAGAACATTTTGCCTCAGCACCGATATTAGTTCATCCTGACACATCTTTGCCTTTTCTACTCGAGGTAGACGCCTCGGAGACAGGTATAGGCGCTATCTTGTCCCAAAGGCTAGGTTTGGATAAACCGTTACATCCATGTGGTTTTTTTTCCAAGAAATTATCTGGGCCTGAAAGTAGATATGACATTGGTGAACATGAACCTTCTACGGTGTCTGAAGCAGCTTTGTCTTCTATCGTTCCCAAGTGTAATATTATTGCCAACACGTGTGTCAGGATACACTCGCCGTTGCTTGCTGAAATCAAGAAAGTACAACATCTAGCTCCCAAACCTGTTCCTGGGGCTCGATACTTCGTTCCTCCTGAGCTCCAAGTGGAACTGCTGCATTGCTTTCATGACAGTAAAATTGCTGGGCACCCCGGCATACGCAAAACGTGTTCCCTGATTTCTAAAGATTTCTGGTGGCCTTCCTTTCGTAAGGATATAAGGGATTTCGTCGGGGCATGTGCTGTCTGTATGAAGACTAAGCAACCTCATGCGCTCCCTTGTGGACTTTTGCACCCCTTAGAAATTCCCGAGAGACCATGGTCATGTCTGGCTATGGACTTCATTGTCGATTTGCCTGTTTCTAAAAAACATACTGTTATTCTCACGGTGATTGACAGGTTTACTAAAATGGCTCATTTCGTGCCCTTGCCTAAACTGCCCTCGTCTCCCGAATTAGCTGAGATATTCGCGAGGGAGATTTTTCGTTTACATGGTATTCCCTCTGAAATTGTTTCTGATAGAGGTTCCCAATTTGTTTCCCGCTTTTGGAAGTCTTTCTGTTCTCACTTAGGCATCAAGTTGAATTTCTCATCTGCCTATCATCCCCAGTCCAACGGAGCTGCCGAACGCACCAACCAAAAGATTGAACAATATTTGCGTTGTTTTGTTTCTGAACACCAGGACGATTGGGTTGGTCTGATTCCTTGGGCAGAGTTTGCACACAACAATCTCGTTTGTGATTCTACTCGTTCTAGCCCCTTTTTCTTGAATTATGGCTTTCATCCTTCCATTCTTCCGTCGGTTTCCCCTTCCCAAGGGGTTCCGTCGGTTGATGTTCATGTCGCCAATCTGAGAAAGTTGTGGGATCAGACTCGACGAATTCTTCTTCAGAATTCCATGGTGTTCAAACGACACGCTGACAAACGGAGACGGGTGGCTCCGGTTTTTGCCCCGGGTGATAGGGTGTGGTTGAGTACCAGAAACATCCGCTTGAAGGTTCCTTCCATGAAATTTGCCCCTCGTTACATAGGCCCTTACAAGGTTCTGTGTCGGATTAACCCGGTTGCGTATCGTCTTGCCCTTCCGCCTGCCCTGCGCATCCCTAACTCTTTTCATGTTTCTTTGTTGAAGCCTTTGGTTTGTAACAGATTTTCCTCCGCTGAGTCCTCCCCTCTCTCTGTCCAGGTTGAGGGTCAGGAGGAATATGAAATCAAATCCATTCTCGATTCTCGTATTTCTCGGGGGAAGTTGCAATATCTTGTTGACTGGAAGGGGTATGGGCCTGAAGAAAGGTCTTGGGTGGGCCATGAAAATGTGCATGCCCCTCGTCTCCTCCGGGCATTTCATGCTCGTTTTCCGTCTCGCCCCGGTTCCTTCCGCCGGTGGGCATTTCTGAGAGGGGGGGTACTGTCAGGTTACCTTTGGTGTCTACCTCGGAGGAGGTTAGACACCTAGACGTCCATCCTCCTAGGGGGGCTGACTCACCCGATCCTTGCACTCCTCCCGGCCGTTTACACGCCGGCCGCGATAGCTCCGCCTCCTTTTATGACGCGGCGCTCAGTAGCCGACGTCATGACGGCAATCACGTTCCGACCCGTCAATCACGGCAACCAAGTGCCGAACAACGAATCAGGACTCGTTGGGGGCGGAGCCAACAGTTAAAGAGCCAAGGTATAAAAAAGGGTTCTGTGGAATGATTCATTGCCCTGTCGTGGTTCTAGCTAGTCTGGTCACTCAGTGCACTTACCTCTATTGTCTTTTGGTTCCTGACTCGGCTTGTATTTTTGACCCTGCTTTCCTCTCTTGTCCTTTTGACTCGGCTTGTCTCTCGCTTACCTGATCTCTCGTTCCCTCGACCTCGGCTTGTCTCTGACCATTCTTTTGCTTTCTCCTTACGTTAGTCCGGCCATTCTAAGGTCCGGTATACGTACCTATCTCCTGTTTGTATTCTGCGTGTTGGATCCCTGTCACGATCCTGATATTGGGATCTGCAGTAGGTGTATCGGGGACCTGGTATGTGGCCGCACAAATGCTGGAGCTCAATACCAGAGGGCATGTGGTTACCCTGCCCCAGGCCCTGATAATCCACTTCCACGCTGGAGACTCCCAACTTTTAATCAGGCACTCAGGGGTCCCGGTTTCCGTACCGCCACTCGTGACAAGCAGTACTCTTACTGCAGCTCCTCTCTGCTTCCTGCGCTGTATAATGATGCCGGGAGCCGGAATATAACGTCATTCCGGCCCTTGTATCATTACAGAGAGCAAGCAGGGAAAAGAGAGGAGCTGCAGAAAGAGAGCAGCCCCACTGGACCCCAGAGAAAGACCCACTCAGCTCTCCTAAAAGTAGAGAAGCTGAGTGGGTTTCAATTAATACAAAAATGTGGGTGTGAGCCTGTCAGAGTGAGAGTGAGTGAGTGTGAGCTTGTCAAAGTGTTTGTGTGTGTGTGAGTGTGGGCCTGTCAGGGTGAGTGAGTGTGAGCCTGTCAGAGTTAGAGTGAGTGTGAGCCTGTCAGAGTTAGAGTGAGTGTGAGCCTGTCAGAGTGTGTGTGAGAGCCTGTCAGAGTGAGTGTGTGAGCCTGTCTGAGTGTGTGTGTGTGTGTGTGTGAGAGCCTGTCAGAGTGAGTGTATGTGAGCCTGTCAGAGTGAGTGAGTGTGACTCTTTTCCCATGCTGTGCCACTTTCGCCATGGCTGGTACCACCTCAATTGCTGAGATTATCAATATTTATGATCTTAGCTAAGCCAATGGAAAGCATTGGGAGTATTTTGTGCATGTGCAGCAAATGTGCCAATCCTCATCTCCTCATAGGGATGCATTGAATTAATGAATCTCTATGAGGAACATTCAGCG
>OW240913.1:348066745-348088103 GCA_933207985.1 Pelobates cultripes
CTCTTTCAGCAGTATAATGCACCCTGCCACACTGCAAAAAATTGTTCAAGAACGTTTTGAGGAACATGATAAAGAGTTCAAGGTGCTGCCTTGGCCTCCAAATTGCCCAGATCTCAATCCGACTGTGCATCTATGGGATGTGCTGGAACAACAAATCCAATCCATGGAGGCCCCACCTTGCAGCTTGCAGGAGTTGCAAGGTGGATCTGCTGTTAATGTCTTGGTGCCAGATTCCACAGGACACATTCAGAGGTCTTGTGGAGTCCATGTTTCAATGCATCAGAGCTGCTTTGGCAGCGCGAGGGGCACCTACACTATATTGGGCAGGTAATTTTAATGTTGTGACTGATCAATGTAACATTATGTATATATTTTGCAGTACACTGATAGGAGCATTTTCTCACCATTTGATTCACGGATCAAGTGAGAAAAAGTAAAAAATAATAAAGTAAACAAAGCCTAGATTTATAAATTACATACAATATATTTATTAAATATATAATATATAAATATGGGGGGGGGGGGGAGTTTGTGGTCCTTCTGTTTTTGCCTCCATTGCTTACTTTTCACTTAATCTGTGAATAAAATCAACATTTATAATGACTGTACCATAACCATCGATCACCTTTTTTCCCCCATTCAATCATTTCTATTTTTGGCATCTACCAAGGCTATCTAAAGCAGTGTTAATTCAGATACGTGAAAACAAACCAAGACAGAAATGTGAATCTTTATACAGTTAATCCAGATACATCGACGATGACACACAGTAGCTCAATTAATAAGCCGGAGAAAGTATTCGGAAAACCTCAGCACTCTACGTTGAAGTATGTGGCACTTGGAGTGCATGGGGAAAACAGCTGCAGGAGTTAAATACATGAAGACGTGATCTAATGTGGATCAAACAAGGGCGCATATCAACAAAGTTTATGCTTCCCAAGGGTGGTTGGTAATGTCATTGGATGAAAACATTCATGAACAATAGGCTATTTGTTTGGACAAACTGTAAGCTGTACATCACAAGCCATCAAAGGCTTCAGAAAAAATGCATATCATTCAATGACCTTTCAAGAGCATATAAATAGTTTAAGATGTAAGATTAACTAAGCGGTGAGAAATTGGAGAGATTTATCTCCTGTATTATCCTATGTAAGCCTAGTTTTTCAGCCAAAGGATTCATAGAATAACATAGGGCAATGTATTGATCTGTTTCCCAAATAATACATTTACCATGTAGATATGCTTAGGAAACATTTTAAGAAGGCACTTTTAAAAACTTAATCTGTAAATTTGGTATCAGTTTACTGATTAAATTACTTTCTGTCAAAGGGTAATTTGGCTGAAAAGTCCACTTTCTGTAGTTCCAGAGTTTACATACACTGTATTTTGTTTTGTAGTCTAAAAATGGACATACATATATACATATTCATACTCTAGCTATAACACTGATTCTGTACTGGAAAATATTTCTCATATTCCTATTCTGAGTGGGAGAAAAAGAGGGTATTGAAAGTTGGGTGCGGTTCTATGACTTTACCCAAAACTACAAACAGCTTAAAATAGTTTTTGGGATGATATGCCCATTGATTGCTGTGTGTATGTTTGGTGAAAGACCTAGACCCACCTACCCACCTTTCAGTGGCCATCAGCTAGCCCTTGCCTGTACCATTCTCTAGAGAGGAATGGAAGCTGGGTGGCAGCTAAATGGTTTAACCCCTGAAGGAAAAAGGTGCCCTGACACTCCTGACCCCATAACAACTTAATTAAACTTGAGTTAATATGGAGTAGGAGTATTCCTTTAAGCCTTAATATGTTACAGTATGGACTATGAGGTGAACAGACGCGTTGGCATGAATTAGTATTGTGAATACAAATGTGTTTTTTGGTTTTTTTTAACTAGAGGGTCCCTCTGCCCTAACCCTCCCTTGTTCCCCTCCCTCCCCCCCCCCCATGGCAAATAAATACCCTTTTTCACTTACCTGATTCTAGTGTCAAGTCCCTCAGCGCTTGGTTGGGCTGTTCCTCCACTACTGGCATCAGTCTATGGGACCTAATGTGCATGTGTGGCGAGCTCCGCGCACACAATTAGGCCTTCCTTGTAGGAAAGCACTAACTCAAGGCTTTCCTATGGGGTTTTAGAAGACAAGATACAAACAATATTTGTGATTAAGCAATACATCTGTAAAGAGATAAAAATAAACGACATAGTGATTTGTCCTGTTACATAGCTAAATCACAAATATTTTGTGTACCTTATTGTTTAAAAGTGGTGGTAAATTGGAAAAAAACACATGGGAAGCTGCATCATTTACACACATTAATTACCACTGTGTGGAGCTGTGTTTATGGTTAAGTGGACTAATACACACCAAATGTGTTTTGTTTTGCATTTAGGGTTTTAGGAGACCCTGGACATCTTCAAGTGTGAGGATGTCCAGTGTCATTTCAGAATCTGTGAATAATTAGAAATCTTATTACCAGGGATACACCATGGAGTATACCCATCAAATTGCATACTATTGTAGTGGACCTCTAGTCATAGCAGGGACTCTCCTCCGCTGGTTACTCCAAAATATACTCTATAACAAGTAAAGTACTCTAAGGGGAAAGCCAAACACAGTAAAATAATCCAGGAATCTCCCACCTCCTCCCCAGCAACTGGACGACACTCAACTCTGGGGGTATAACTGGTTTTAATTAAGCCACACACGTGAATCGCCATGCAAGGGGTTTCCTGATACACATTACAGGGGCATTCCCCACTGGACCTGAGAGTAGACTGAGATCAAATACACAACATAATTATATTAACTCTCAGGTCCTGGACATATAAAGTAATAACACCCCAAAACATACAGTTATCAACAAGGTACCCCCTCAAGTCCTATATCCCTGGATAGCCTGGATCCTAGTGCCCAACATATCCTAAAAAGCGCTCAGATCCCACGAACCCAGCCGAAACACCACCGGGGTACAGTTTAGACCAACCAAATAAACTGTGCGTAAGCTCATCCCATGTATCTTGTTCGGGAGTCTGCTCCCCCCGAATGCCACTCGGTTCGTATGAATTCCGACGAACATAACTGGAGGTGGAAGTCCCAGCGGTGTTCGCGCCATCGAGTGTCTGATTTTAGTTCCATACACTCGACGACCAAACACCACTGTCTCTGTTTGTGGTTAAAGATGGCCGCCACCACGTGTTTGCACATAGGAACGGCAGCCACCCAGCCGACCGCTTAGAATGTAAGTGTTATTGCGGTTTGTGGAGGTGTGAACGGAGGTTACTGGGGTTAACAAGTGGCACACTCCACATATGGTGATTTGTTCGGTTGTCGAACAGAATACTGTTAATATGGGAGGTGAATGCTATTTACCGAACAACCGTGCGACCAGGGCAAATAGCAGGATAATCCATGGACAAGGTAATCTGTCACACACACGAAATCTGAGTAAAAACATACAAAATAACAGGGGGAAGGATACGGACAGCCCATAGAGGGAATAAAGGGAAATGTTCACAGGTTCATTCCGCTACAACTATCACAATTATTTTCTTATTAGCAAGAACAATATTCCATTACATGGTACACAGAAGAAGAAGAGTATATGTATATACTACATGTAGTACATGCAGTATACACTATAGTATATATTGAATACAGTTAATAGAACCCACAGATGATTACAGTTATTTTATGATCTTTCCTTTCCAGTGTGATTCCCAGCTGAAAACTATTTAAATATGTATGATTTAAAAAAACAATAATTCAGAATTTTCTTTCTCCCCCTCAGCATACACTGTGGTATGTCCGTAGTCCTTTGCAAGCTTTATGATACAGACAATGGCCCATTTAAGATTGCATCATTGTACCATCTCTAATTTATATCTACCCCTCTGGGGACTGGGTTGCCATCACTGATCTACTAGTCTGGAAATCAGATTCAGCCATGCATGTTACTCTGCGTTCTGACATTCGCACAATATATAAGTGGGGACATTATTTTAGAACCACTGTATGGAAAGGCTGTCAGAGATCCACTTTCAAAGCAATTTATTGACGTATACACAATTTGTTTTTTGTTTGCTTATTGACTGTGAAAGTAGGTTACATCCGATGAATTCTGGCATACATCGACATTCAAGATCTTTATTGTTGTATCTATGCCTATAACAGTGTTGGTTAACCAGTTGGAAAAATATCACTCTGTATCGCAAGTGTCCTGCTGTTGGTCCACACCTGCTTCCAGACATGAACCTTAAGGCTCTCCTATGTCCAGGTCATGTCTTGGTGGCTTACAGTACATTTGCACAGAACCCTGTTCTCTATAGCCCTCCGAGTTTTGGGGAAATAACCTTTACAGTTTCAGAAGAGCATAACGCACAATAAATAATAAATAGTGAATCAATTGAACACCATCCCTACATTGACAATATTTGGTTCTTAAATCCTTTATGACAAAATTTAAACAATTCCCATTATATCAAGATATACATGGCATATTTCTCATCATTAATCCCTATACTAGCAAGTTTTTTTGTCATTCAGAATAATAAAACATGTATTCTTAGAAGCAGGAGATGCACAGCACATATACATAAAGTTAAGAGAAATTTTGTGTGTAGCTTATAGGGACACTATAGTCACCAAGATAAAAAGTAAGCTTGTTTTGGGGTATAGATAATGTAGTCTCACTGCTCAAATTACTGCGCTTTAGGAGTTATATCACTTTTTTAATGCAGCCCTAGTCACACCTCCCTGCATGTGATTTGCACAGACTTCCTAAACACTTCCTGTAAAGAGCCATCTAATGTTTATACTTTCTTTATTGCAAATTCTGTTTAATTTAGAATTTCTTATCTCTTGCTCTGTTAATTGCTTGCTGAACCCTGCAGAGCCTCCTGTGTGTAATAAAAGGCCGATTTACTGAGCAGGAGATAAACAAAAAAAAAACTTTTAAATTAAGTATCATCTGATTGAAAGTGAAACCATTTTGTTTTTTTGCAGGTTGTGTGAGTCACAGTAAGAGGAGGTGTGACTAGGGCTGCATGGACAAAAACATAACTGATTTAACTCCTAAATGGCAGAGAATTGAGCAATGAAAATTCAGAAGCATCATCTACACACCAAAGCCTTTCATTAAGCTAAAGTTGTTTTGGTGACTATAGCATCCCTTTAATGATATAATGTTTTACCTAATTTGTTTTGATGTAAATGTAAAATTTTACAGTTTTCCTGTCATTTCACTACAAATTGTGTGGCAGCTTTCAGAGTCCATATCTCATTTTGTATTCTATCAAAATCATCTAAAACTGGATACTCACCTGATACCCTTTGTGTTTTACATCATACAACAAAATGTATAAGTCACAAGGTTACAAACTAGCCAGTATTAAATCCTTTTAGATCCTGGATAAATCTGAGCTATCGTTATGACTCACTTTTGAGCTGCAGGAACACAAAATGTCAGACCCCTGACAAGGGAATAACTCCAAAATAGGAATTAAGAACAGCACCTATCAACCATACAAGGGTGCAAGGAAGCTGACTCTGCCCAAACCAGTATATATTCAGGAAAGTATACAAATACATTTCAGCACTTCCTTTTAGAAGTAGTGTCCTTTTATTCAGCTGCATGAAGTGTACAACCGCAACGTTTTGGACTACTGCAACGGTCTTCATCAATCTTTATGCGATGAGGGAGCAGCAATAAAGTAGCCGGAATCCAATAGTAATGTGATTTAAAAATCTTTTATTGTTAAATTTACTTACATGAAATTTCAAATGAATGCAGAATTATTGCAATACTATAATTTGTCATAATGAACACTGAGCATTATACAGCACATATTTTGTGGTTCTTGTTGGCTCTTAACAGGAAAAGGTGAATCGTAGTGACTTGAAATAGGAAAGTTTGGAAAAATATCAAATTTGATTGAACTGAAAATATTTGACAATTACATTTTTTTGAGTAGGTCGCAACAAAACAGTGTTTAGTGAATGGACCACTAGCTACGTTCACAAGATCAATAACAAAAATCCCTATAAATTTGTACAAGTGTACACTAATGGAAAAGCAGAACATTTTGATAGCTTGTGAGACATGAAAAATCATTACAATCTCCGCATCAACATCCTGTGTTACAATGACCGTTCGACACAAAGCATTTGGTGTTTACTTCTCGGGATGTAATTATACACAACCATTGTCGAAGTTGTTACAGGTTTATGAGTTGTTGAGAGATACACTTGTGTTTCCACAAAACAATCCTAGTTTACATCAGTGCTTACAAATGTTTAAAGTCTATGGACAAATATTTAAGGATACGATTAAACATTTATTTATTTATCAGAGTTTTTCAAGTGCCTTTTGTGTTTGATCATACCATATACATGTGTATATTCAGAGCCAGTGTGAGGATATTTAATACCCGTAGCACACTTCAGCCATACTGCCACGTTGCTTAATACAAATTCATAATACGTGCAACAACAGGAACGAGAGAAAAACACTAAATGCAATGCAGATTTTATATAACAGTTACGTATGCATAAGGATATCCTAGCTATAAGATAAGGCCAGTTAGTGTATCTAGAAAATTGGGCAGAATAGATCGGCCGAATGGTTCTTATCTGCCGTCACATTCTATGTTTCTATGTTTCACTTTATTAGCCATTATAAAAGTTTAAGACACATACATATATTCAGTGCTTAGAATCAGCCCATTGTAGTGGTTACAATGATAGGAGTATTCTGGACCCATTTCTCGGTAATAGTGCAAACAGTTTTGAACAGTTGCTCTCAGCCAATAGATGCAATTCAGAGTCTACTTTCAAAGGCTCAGTACCACGTGAGTGGGACCATTTGGGTCTGTTTATTTTTTAAAACAATTCATACAGCTTATAGTATGATCTACTGTTCTCTATTTTTTTAGGATATATCCTGATAAATGGTAACCTGCATGTTTGTTATTATATCCAAGTTCTGTGTGCTCTCACTTAATAATTTATTCACTATTACGACTGTATTTTGTGTGGTTAGAGTGACACACACACAAGGTGATTGGAGCACCTCCCTTCAATTTTATCCTTTTAATTCACTGTTTTATATTGACTCCTCAAACCCTACTCTGAATTTTAGCCTACCCTGTGTGTAAGTAATTAACAGAATGTCATTCATGTGTTAATTAATTAAAGAATGGTTGATTAACATTCAAGTGCTCTCCTTTCATGGGATGGTGGCAGGTTCAATTCTAGCATCTACTGCCTGCGTTATGAGATTAACCCACCTACAGTACTGTCATATACCATAACTAAATCCCAATAAATTTTGCCTACGTCAGGTGTTTTGTAAATTTATATATTACAAATCTACATCTGTAGAATATTACATATTGTTATTGAAAAGCATAACACACAAAAATAATCTGTATTGAAGGAACACATTGAAATATTTATATATAGTCTCAAAAGGAAATTATTCAAAATTTTTACTTTCCCTGAAAATAGTAGAAAGAGATTTATTTAACTCCTTAAGTGACATGGAGCAACCGTCTCTTAGTCAAGTAAAGGAGCCATCACCTTACCTGTCATGTGAAGGGTTACATTGACTATATAGTGACAAAGTTTTTTAGTTATAAGATTTCGTATCCCCTGCAGATATTACAAATATACACAGCATGCCTGGAATCCATTTGCCTTGTTTATTCACGAATTAAGAGTGTAGTGGGCTCCAAATTCTTTTGGACATGTTTCTCATAAAAGTAATGTATATCAGATGGCTCATTAAGTGTTACTCTGAACAAATAAAATGGTTCAGATAAATATTGTTGGGATTGTAAAACAAAAACTATATACACGTACAATAGGCGAGAGCGTAGAATTTTTTGAAGCTCTGCTATTTTCCTTTTATTTAAATGATAAGAGACACATTTGCAGTTATGGAATTTCTAAGTGGTCCTGACCTTTGC
The DNA here is from genome assembly GCA_933207985.1 of Pelobates cultripes. Classification (NCBI taxonomy): domain Eukaryota; kingdom Metazoa; phylum Chordata; class Amphibia; order Anura; family Pelobatidae; genus Pelobates; species Pelobates cultripes. Next base: position 348,074,715 of record OW240913.1, read on the forward strand.
GAAGGTGGAGTTTGTTTAATCCTTTGTTTAAAATATCATAGCCTCAGACGTTTCCTCTTCCTGATATAAATGAAAAAGGTACTTTCAATCATTTCAACAGTATTTAACGTTGTCTCATTCCAGTTTCTAAGTAGAAAGGGTGTGAGTGTTTTAAAATGATTTATGTAACTTTAAACAAAGATTTTCTATGTACACAAAGATTTTTTTTTTTAATTGTTTTGATTTAAGCCAAAGCACGAACTTACTCTCATGGAATATTTCCTATTTTAAAGCAACGTTCTCAGAGGTTTTTTTTTTTTCTTTCCACACGTATGTACAAATAGCAAGTAATTCCAAAGGAAATACAGAAAATGCCAGACGAGAAAAATGTGTTTCACAGATGCGATGCAATGCGCAACATCTCTACCAGTTTTAAGGTTGTCATTCGTTTGGGTAGTCCCTCTAAAGCAGACCTGTCCAACCTGCAACCCCCCCGCCCCCTCACCAATGTTGTTGAACTACAACTCCCATTATTCTTTCAATGAAACAGATAGCCAGGGAATCATGGGAGTTGTAGTTCAGCCACATCTAGGGGGGCTGCATGGTGGACAGTCCTGCTCTAAAGGTAACTCATACTACAGGGAACCAGTGACATAAGTGATAAAGTCATAAATTTGAATTCTAGTGCAGTAGTTTTTCTCCCCAAATCAAGCTTTATTGGTTTTGGTAAATAAGTTAGTGGAAGATATACAGCTGAGGCGAAGCACATGCAAGAGATATCAAAATATCAAACAAACTATATGCTGTTTGGCTTGGAAAACACAAACCATTCAATGGACAGGAGATGGGAATTAAATAGAAAAAGAGGAACGAGAGCTGTAAAGACCCAGGGATGGGAAAGTCTCATGATCGCTTTAGTTTGTAATAAAATAATAAAAAAGGGGAGAAAAGTTGGTCCAAAAACAAGCCAAGGGACCTATGTTTATCTAATGTCTCTTGTGAGTCACGGAAAAGGGTGGACAATGTTCCATAACTGCCATATATTTGTAATAACAAAGGAAACATGCGCTGGAGATCTAAAATATGGCTATATTGTGAATATGACAGTAATGATGCCTATTAGATACACACTATTAACATTTCTTCTGATTGAATTGATTATAGTGCCTGGAGTCTCCATGCCGTGTCAAACCATTTTCAAGCATTTTTACACTGAAAGGGTCCCTGCCCACCCACAGCCAAGCCCCTAATGGGGATATGGCAAAGGCAGAGATTGTATACTTCTTTGTAGCCATAGCAATTCTTTCTAGCAATAGGCGCTGTGATAGGCTGAAAGCGGTCAGCTGACACTCTCAGTCAATCACAGGAGCCCATTGCTGTCCAGGCTAGTGCTTCCTAATTAATCCAAGCAGCACCGATACTCTTGTTTAGCATTAAAGAATTATAAATGGTTTAACGTTGAATGGAACGATGGTGCCAGGAGACTCTAGGCACTATGACCAATTCAGTGAGACGAAGCAGCTACAGTGTTACTTTATAGCAGCTTTGTCACTATCTGGGATCTTTGCGTAATTTGCAAGGAACCCCGTTGGTGACATGGCCGCTGGGGGTCCAGTGGCCATGGAGGGCAGGGGAAGGTAGAGTCGTAATAGCAATAGTCCCGTTACTTTTTTTTTTTTAAATTAAACTAAACTGCATAGACCATAATTATCTGGTCTAACGTCGCGACAGACCAAAAATTATATTAAAACCCTACATGCAACAGAGGGCGCCACAACACCAGTGTTAATCAGGAATAATAGTTACCACTTAAAATGGAGAATACAGCTTTAAATAAAAGATGTTCACATGCATGGCAATAAAATGGGGTGAAAAATCATATTGTAATACTTAGATCTAACCAATAACATATAAAACAATTAAAAACACTCATAAACACAATAGCACATATAGAATTAATGTGCATATGAAGCTCTTTCCAACAAGGACACAATCCCACTGCCTAGGTTGGAGGATATCATTTTTTTTCCAGGTACAGAATCCAAAGTCGGTTTATTTCGTGTTGTGTTACTGCTTTCTTCCACTGTAGATCACGCCGAACACCTGTAACATGTAACGTCATGATGCTGGATCTACTATAAAGCTGATATAATACTGTAAAATCCTGATAGTGTCCCTTCTCTTCTATTCTATGGATTTCACAAGCTAACAGGCATGTGCTAAAGATGCCTATCATTTCTGGCACTGAGTATTGTTACAAAATTATTTTGGAATTCTACGTATACATAGAGGTGTATATACTTACATAATATACTATGTAGATTTGTCTACAGTGACAACTTACTTATACAGTATGTTGAATTCTAACCTCTACACAACGTTTGTCCAATGGTCAAAGAGAAATGGCTTTATCATCTTTGTCATTTAGAAACACAGATTTGAGTGCTATCCTTATTAAAGGACCACTATAGGCACCCAGACCACTTCAGCTCAATGAAGTGGTCTGGCTGCCAGGTCCCTCTAGTTTTAACCTTGCAGCTGAAAACATAGCAGTTTCAGATAAACTGCTATGTTTACACTGAGGGTTAATCCAGCCTCTAGAGGCTGCCTCACTGACAGCCACTCGAGGCCGCTTCCGCGATTCTTACTGTGAAAAGCACAGTGAGAAGACGCTGACGTCCATAGGAAATCATTGAGTAATGCTTTCCTATGGGCGGTTTGAATGCGCGCGTGGCCAGCCGCGCATGTGCATTTGGTTCCACTCAGGAGCCAATGTCGGAGGGGGAGGAGAGGTCACTAGCACCGAAGGAGCCCGGCGCTGGATAAAGGTTTTCTAGGGCTGCTTAGAACCCCAGAGTAGAGATTTAGAGCATTGATGCAATAACCCATATGATGCTTTCTGAAGTGTCACCATTCTGGCAGTTGCTGAATGCTGGTCCTGTGCATTCCTTAAGACTGTTCTGAACTTACACCACTTTTCTGCATGTCCTGATATGTAATCTGTATGACTTCATACATGGACGTTTTGAGTGCCAATTATGACATCACCCAACCAATTTAAATCCTCACCACTGATCATTACCCAATCAAGATTATTTATGGTATCAGAAAGCAACTAATTTGTCTTGCATTCCTTTAGTACTGGCCCGGCAAATTCTTAATTATTCTGTCTTTTACTATATTTTGACTTTTTCTTTTTCATCTTACGTGACTTTCTAAAATCCCGTGCCCTTTGCCTCTTTATAGATGTGCTATTTCACCTGTATTAAGCCTTGCTACTCTAAGATCTGGTATATTATACCAATCATTTTTTTCTTTATAGTCTAAACTCTGCATGTTGAGTCACAAATAATCATTACAGAGAGAAATAATGGAGGATAGTGCTAGTTGAGACCATTGTTCTTGTAGAAGAACCCCAGTAAAAGACCATGGATGATTATGAACACCAACTTGCTGATGCCACATGTGTAACAGGAAACGTGTAGATCCTAAAAATATACATTATCCCAAACAGCGTCATTCAGGATTGAATCCTAAACTCATGAATCCTCTATTCTGTTTTTCACAGTATCTGTACAAATACCATGATTAGCTCAGATTGTCACACCGTTGCTAGGGAAGAATTGTAGTGCTAAAAAATATTTAAAAAATGTAGCTGCTCCCGAAAAGGTATTTTCACAAATTATTATCAACCTCCTGTGTTTCTCATCATGAGTTCTTCGCCTTAACAACCTTATGTAGGATTTTTGTGTATTTAGAAATTTTGGCAGGGCTAAGTCTCATTGGAATGCACGATGAAACTGAATATTTTGCTATCTTATGCAGTCGTGTTTTTTTTCCTAAAATTTTCAGTTGAAGTCTGCTTTTAATTAATGTCAGGATTTTGGAAATCAGAATACCAATGCACCTCATTGCTATATTTGCACAATGTATTAATTCAGATTATTTCCCCCCACTTAGTATAATCCATGAAAGATATATAAATGAATTGTAGAAAGAAAGACTATTCTCAAATGTGTACAATATCTTTCATCGACATGGGTGTTTCACAGTATCTGACAGGCTGATATTACTTGATCTTCTGCGTAGATTTTCACTAAGAGAAACCAGATGTCATAGCAACATTCTTGAATTAATTAAAAAGACGCCTTCATGCTTCTAAAAAGAATATATTTAAACGCATGTTAAAACCTGGTGACTTGATATATTATGTTGAATGGAAACACAATCATAAATTAAAGTTATAATTTGTGACTGGTTTGCATTGGTTGTTAAAATATTTATAGTACATAAAAAAAAGGTCAAAATCACACAGGAAAATGAATATAACTTTTAACTTCGGCAACTCCTGTTTTAGAGAGCTGTGAAATTGGTTATTAATTTATTAAAGCAGCATGTTTTTATCCATTTTCTTTCAACAGTGGAATATATCTGGTCATATAACATTCAGTATCATACAATGGATTTTTTATGTATATTAATATCCAAAATATATTTAATAATATTTTCCAGTTTGGATATTCTAACCTTAAATTTGAAATTCACTTTAAATTCATCTTGATTTCTGATTTTAGTAAATAACCCTTTTATTGTTCAATAGCAATGCTGCTGTGTTTTATGGTGTCTTAGGGGTTATTTGGTCCATCCTAACTTTGTACTTATTGACAATTAACAACTGAATTACAAGTCATGACTTCACGTAGAGCAGTATTTTGAGAGAGAGGGCAACGAATAGGGGGTACTGACTCAAAATGTAGTCATTATTTTAAAATTAAAGAAAATACATTTTAAAAAGTCACCAAGTGTTACAATCATAACCTACACATTGCACCTAAACTATGGGTGCCTTTGGTACCTATTTAATCATGCTATTGCTTACTGAAGAAGAAGAAGAATATAAAGTTTATAGTGCAGATTTTCAAGTTTGTTGTCACACTGAATTGATGGGGTAAGTTTAACCCCTGCACTATGGTCATTTTATAGCACTCCACTAATTGGTATATACATAGTATACCATACATTTCCTGTAAACCTACAAAAGTAGTCTGTCTGAAGGTCCAGGTGATGGTCACTGTGACGGACCCGCTGGCACTCTGACCGAGTACCTCCGCCAATCGATGCTCCTAGTGCTTGCCGAGGACTCCAAGCACTCCAACTGACACCATCAGCACTGCAGACTTATCCCATCCCCCAAGCATGAGCCAAGGCTTCAAGAAAGGGTCAAGCAGGTCTGTTTAATGAGCACACAAAGCAACAGCACTCATGCAGCAAAAAAACTCCTCCTCAGAGGATAACAAAATGACAGTTAAAAGGGTCAGACAGAGTTTGAATATATTACAGGTATTAAAGGTTTAAACTGGTGTTCTAAGAAGGGAGGGGGGAACAAAACAGTCAAACTAAGTCCATAAAACAGGGGTTTTCTTCACACTCTGCATCCGAACATAGGCATGCGCATGGGGTGTGCGGCACGCCTATTTATTGAGACCAGCAGGGGAGATTTCAGGATCTCCCCTGTCGGCTCATGCAGAGCCGGCTCTATCCGAGCGCCGGCTCTGCTCTCAGCCTCCCTCCCCACTGCAGCATGGAGGGAGGCAGGAGAGGACCCGGGGAGCTCAACCAGCAGCAACGCCGGGTTCCTCTCACGAGGTCGGAGCGTTGCTGCGGCAACTCTCAGATCTCGTGAAAGTGAGCTCTAGCCCCACAGGGGCTAGAGTTCACTCTCCACTGGACCACAAGGGAAAGCAGCAACACAATCCCCCCTCCCTACATAAGGTAAGAAGGGAGGGGGGATATTAAGTAATGTACCTCCACCCCCACAATCACCCACACACATACAGCACACACACCCACACAGACACACAGCACCCACACACACACCATACACATCCAGCACACACACAGCACCCACATACAGCACCTTCACACACAGCACCTTCCCACACACAGCACCTTCCCACACAGCACCCACACACACACAACACAACACCCACACATATACAGCACCCTCACACACACAGCACCCGCACACACATAAAACACACACACATACAACACACACACACATCAGCCTCGCACATATAGCACCCTCGCACACACAGCACCCTCGCACATACAGCACCCACACACATACAATACCCTCAAACACACAGCACCCTCTCACACACAGCATAGAAACAGCACCCTCACAAACACACACACAGCACCCTCACACACACAGCACACTAACAGGACCCTAACAAACACACACACAAACACCCTCACACACACACACAGCACCCTTACACACACAACACCCTCAAACCACCCTCATGCAGCACACACACACAGCAGTGTATGTATGTGTGTGTGTGTATATACACGCGGCGTGTGTTTGTGCTTTAGGGTGCACACCCTAATGCAATAAGCTGCGCACGCCTATGCATCCAAAGTGCATAGCAAAACTGCAGATCCTTTGTCAGAGCATTTAAAGGGCCAGAACCAGTCTAATAAAATCCACTATGCCCAAATAACGTATTTAAAGGGCAAAATCTTCCAGGGGCCATAGTTGCAGGGCAGGAGGCTGGCAATTAGTCCTCTCCAGGTACAAGTGGCGAAGGGCACTTCGTCACAGTGACTACCGTCACATGGAGTATACCAACATTAGGGGTTAGTAGCCTGATCATTTCATGAATATGTTTTTTCTTGTTAGTTCTCCGTGGTTGTTTTATACACCTTTTGCTGTTATGTAATTTGTAAGTTTCATGTATGTTTTTCAGTTTATTTTTATTTTTTTTAAAAGAGAGAAAACATCACTTTATTTTTGGTTGCTATGTTGCTTGTGGTTTTGCAAGAGGTTAGCATTATCTAACTAAACCACATCACCTCAAGGACATTTGGATTGCATCCTAGAACAGTCTACGTTCTTGCAACAATTATATCTTTTTTATTGAACATTCGGTAATTATCTTTATTTATATTAAAACATAGTCATAACCAGTGCTGTAATATAAAATGAGATATGGACAAGTCAGTATTTGTTGTTGCACCCCAGGCTTGGGATTTATATAATTCTAGGCACCATTCTAGAACTCTTTCTACCTGTGAAATCCCCACAATGACATTGAATGAAGATCAAACAAGGAATAATGAGATTTTTACCATTATTGTCTAACCTTTGATACTTAAAGGGACATAGCAGTTTCAGACAGCCTCTAGAGGCGCTTCTGCGACGCTGGATGCGAAAATTGCATTCAGTGTGCAGAACGTCCATAGGTAAGCTTTGAGAAATGATTTCCTATGGACTGTTTGAATGCGCGCGCGGCTCTTGCCACGCATGCGCATTCCGCTCCACTCGGAAGCTGACGTGGCGCGGGTGGAGAGGTCACCAGTGCCGAGGGAGCCCGATGCTGGATTAAGGTAAGTGGCTGAAGGGGTTTTAATCCCTTCAGCCCAGCAGGAGGGGGACCCTGAGGGTGGGGGGTCCTAAGTTTGTTTTCCTGACATTATAGTGATTCTTTAAGTTGTTGTCTTTTGGAAAGTTTTTTCTAACAGTATTGAATCATTTAGGAAGCTTATTAAATGAAGATTTTAGTAAGTAGTTAGTTTTTAGATGACACGGGGGCAGGGGGTCTAGAGCCATATAAATACAGCATGCAACCCCCCAAAAAATAGGACCCAGCTTTTACTAACTATTCAAATTTCTAACTATTAATTAGGTGAAATCACACTTTTTACACGTTCACCTGGGGTAGTTACCAAATAAAGAGATAAAGTTTCTGAGTTTCGGGTCACAAAAAAAAGTGTGGGGAAGGACGGGTTGAGATTAAATATTATTTTAGTAAAAAATGGAACATCTACAATGGTCAATCAGGAAAAGACACCACACATTTTTTAGAAGGCACACAGCAGTAATAAAGATTTCTATTTCTATTTCATTCTAACCAGAGAAATTTAAGTTGAATTCAGGGCAGCTCGGGATTAGCGAGTAGACTTTTTTTTTTTTATCAGTGGAGCATACTTAGAAGGTTAGAAGTCAATTAATGGAACACTATAGTCACCTAAATTACTTTAGCTAAATAAAGCAGTTTTAGTGTCTAGATCATTCCCCTGCAATTTCACTGCTCAATTCACTGCCATTTAGGAGTTAAATCACTTTGTTTCTGTTTATGCAGCCCTAGCCACACCTCCCCTGGCTATGATTGACAGAGCCTGCATGAAAAAAAAAAACTGGTTTCACTTTCAAACAGATGTAATTTACCTTAAATAATTGTATCTCAATCTCTAAATTGAACTTTAATCACATACAGGAGGCTCTTGCAGGGTCTAGCAAGCTATTAACATAGCAGGGGATAAGAAAATCTTAATTAAACAGAACTTGCAATAAAGAAACCTAAATAGGGCTCTCTTTACAGGAAGTGTTTATGGAAGGCTGTGCATGTCACATGCAAGGAGGTGTGACTAGGGTTCGTAAACAAAGGGATTTAACTTCTAAATGGCAGAGGATTGAGCAGTGAGGCTGCAGGGGCATGTTGTATACACCAAAACTGCTTCATTAAGCTAAAGTTGTTCAGGTGACTATAGTGTCCCTTTAAATAACTAACTGCAGATTTTTCTGACTATATAGTGCTTTCACTAATAGAAAATGATTTTCTATTGTTCCACTGACAAAGCAAAAACTAACATTGAGACAGTATTATAATAAATGTACTTCATATGTTAATATTCTAGAACTGGTACAATAGTTTCTGGTGCTGCACCCTGACGTAGTCATTAGGTTAAACACTGTCTGTAATCCAAGACAGCTAAAATACATCTTCCCTAAAAATGCACGCCACTTCCCTTTAATAACATGAGTAAATTAGCATTTTGTTTTCCACAAACAATGACGGTTAGTCGTAAAGTTTTAAATGAATAAAACTAGATACAGACAGACTGATAAGGAGATACCTGTGGAAATGTTACAACAAAACCCTTAAATAACACCCACTAATTTATTTATTTAATTTTTAATTGCCCAATGCCCAGCCATGGGGACAGTGGCGTACACATGACCCATGGGGCCCTGGTGCAAAAATTGAGTAATGCTTTCCTATGGGCGGTTTAAATGCGCGCGCGCCTCTTGCAGCGCATGTGCATTTCGGAGCTGAGAGGCGGACACTGGGGAGTCCGACGCTGGAGAAAGGTAAATGCTGAAGACACACACACACACTCTCACGAACAGACGCATACACACTAGCTAACAGACACACACATTTACTGACAGAGACACACTCAGCGACAGACATACATACACACCCACTTACAAAACATACACTTTCACTGACAAACACACACTCACTAACAGACATCAAACACACTCAGTAACAGACACACACAGTAACACACTCACTAGCAGACACACACCCAATAACAGACACATTCACTGACACACACACTAACACACGCACTAACACAAACAAACACTGACACACTAACACACACACACTAACACACACACACTCTAACACACACATACACTAACACACACACACACTAACACACACATACACTAACACACACACACACACATACACTAACACACACACACACTAACACACACATACACTAACACACACACACACATACACTAACACATACACACACACACACACACATACACTAACACACTCTAACACACACATACACTAACACACACATTTTTTTTTAAAAAAAAATTTAATCCCCCCAGCCTCCTTACCTTTTGGAGTGCTGGGGGGATTCCCTGGGGTCCAGTGGTGCTCCTGGGCGGCAGGTCACTGGGTGGGCGGGCTGGCCGGCAGGCAGGCGTGCGAGGGAGCACTCTCTGTGTGCTTCCTCTTCAGCTCCCTCGCGCGCCGCGTAGGGATGCCGGCGCCGGAAGATGATGTCATCTTCCGGCTCCGGCATCAGTGCGGTGCGCGAGGGAACTGAAGAGGAAGCACTGAGTGCTCCCTCGCGCGCCTGCCTGCCTGACCGGCCACCTGCCCAACCGGCCACCTGCCCGCTGGGGTCAGCAGGGCCAGCCTCGGGGGGGGCCTGAGGTGGCCACCTCCTGGGCCCCCCAGGAGAAGAGGCTGGCCCTGTGGGTACATACCGGGTCGCAGGGGCGGCCGGGCCCCCTGCGACCCTGGTATGTACGCCACTGCATGGGGACTAGGATTAGTGACTGGGCAGCTGTTCGTTATTTAACATACATGCCCCTACCTGCCGAATGAGGGGTAGGGTCATTAGTACTTTATACTAGATGAGTGTCATATTGATCGCCATAGTCATAACTGGGCACGGGGGGTGGGAGGGAGTAGGCATGTGCATGGGAAAAATTTTCGGTTCCGATGTCTAGTAAACAGTGAGCAGCCTGCGTGAATAAGGGGGGGACCTATTGCCCACCCCCCGTCCCTTGGGGTGAGGGCCCTAAGTTAGAATAAGGGGGGGACCTAATGTCCTCCCTCCTGGCCCCCACCCCTTTTAGTGTCTTTTATCTGAAAAGGCAGTGTGTTTACATTAAAAAGCCTACAGGCACAGGCTATAGACACCAGAACCACTACATTATGCTGTAGTGCTTCTGGTGACAATAGTATCCATTTAATGTGAGGTAAATTAGAGATTAGTGCCACTAATAATATATTGGATTGCCTACTTACCACCAGATGAGGACAAGAGGCTGATGATGGGCTCTGTCTGGCTCCACAGGTCTGCTGTAGAAGAGGCTCTCAGGAGACTGTTTGTAACAGTGCTCACAACAATTAACGAACAGGAAGCAGCTCAATTTTTTAGGGCCCCTTACACAGCTCAAGGTCTGGGCCCCCAGGGCTTGACCGTGAGTATGCCTACAATGCCCACCCATAAATCCAGCTACATGGCCCACCCATGAGTTCTCTCACAGGAAGTGGAGAGTATGTGCAGGGCCGTCTTTAATGCGGGGCAAACGGGGCAGCTGCCCCGGGCCCAGTTGCTCCTGAGGGGCCCCAGAGCAGCTGCCTCGTGGGCCCCGCGATTTAAGCAGCTCCCCTTGAACCCGGCGGGGCGGCTGCACAGAGCCACACCAGCCGCACGCTAAAGAGGGCCCCCGGGTGGCCCATGCACTAAGGGCCACCCAGTGGGCATGTGGCAGAAGGGGCCCGGTTGGGCGCTGTGACACTTAAACAGCACGACTGGGCCCCTTCCTGTTCGGCAGCCGGCTGGGAGGAAGTGAGTGCCGCGCGTCACTTCCTCCCACCGGTGATCACAACCGCGCGGGAGGAGGAAGGCAGGGAGGAGGGGAGTTCCAGAGGAGAACTCCCATCTGCCTCAGCCTGCCACTGGACCAGGGAAACCACCCTCCAGAAAAAGGTAGGAAACTGGAGGGTGGCTAAATGTATGTCTGTGTGTGTCTATGTCTGTCTGTGTGCATGTCAGTATGTGTGTATGTATGTCTGTGAGAGTCAGTATGTGTGTATGTATGTCTGTGAGAGTCAGTATGTGTGTATGTATGTCTGTGTGTCACTAAGTCTGTGTGTGTGTCTATGTCTGTCTGTGTGTGTGTGTATGTGTCTATGTGTGTGTATGTCTGTGTATGTATGTGTATGTCTGTGTGTGTGTCAGTATGTCTGTGTGTGTCTATGTCTGTCTGTGTGCATGTCAGTATGTGTGTATATATGTCTGTGAGAGTCAGTATGTCTCTGTGTGTCTATGTCTGTCTGTGTGTGTGTGTATGTCAGTATGTCTGTGTGTCACTAAGTCTGTGTGTGTGTGTCTATGTCTGTCTGTGTGTGTGTGTATGTGTCTATGTGTGTGTATGTCTGTGTATGTATGTGTATGTCTGTGTGTGTGTGTCAGTATGTGTGTGTGTGTGTATGTCAGTATGTCTGTGTGTCACTAAGTCTGTGTGTGTGTCTATGTCTGTGTGTGTGTGTATGTCTCTGTGTGTGTGTGTGTGTATGTCAGTATGTCTGTGTATGTCTGTGTGTGTGTATGTCAGTATGTCTGTGTATGTCTGTGTGTGTGTCTGTGTATATGTCAGTATGCCTGTGTGTGTGTGTTTGTCAGTATGTCTGTGTGTGTGTGTCTGTATGTCTGTGTGTGTGTGTCAGTATGTCTGTCTGTCTGTGTGTCAGTATGTCTGTGTGTTTGTCAGTATGTCTGTGTGTTTGTCAGTATGTCTGCCTGTGTGTGTGTGTCAGAATTCCTGTTTGTGTGTGTCAATAGGTCTGTCAGTGTATGCGTCTGTGTGTGTCAGTATATTTGTCAGTTTATGTGTCTGTGTATTCATGAATGTGTGTCTGTGTGTGTGTCAGTATGTCTGAGTGTGTGTCAATATGTCTGCCAGTATATATTTGTGTGTATGTGTATGTCAGTATGTATCTGAGAATGTTTTAATATGTCTGTCTGTGTGCGTATGTGTCAGTATGTCTGTCAGTGTGATTGCGGGTTGGGTGTAATTAAGGGGTTGGGGGGTTAGGAGCAGGGCCCCGGGGGCCCAAGAAAATGCATTGCCCAGGGTCCTAATCATATTATAGACGGCCCTATGTATGTGTGTAGGGGATGTTTTATGTGTTATTGTAGAGGATGCAATGTGTGTGTGTTCTTATAGAATGTAGTGTATAGGGATACCAATTTCTGTAAGGGATGTAGTGTGTTTATAGGGGATGCAGTGTGTGTTTGCGTGTAAGGAATGCATTGTTTGTTTCTGGGTGTGTGTGTAAGGGGTGCAAGGTGTGTTTCTGTGTATTTAATTGAATGCAGTGTGTGTCTGTAAGGGGTGCATTGATTGTGTAAGAGATGCATTTTGTTTCTGTGTGTAAGAGAATGAGTTTGTGTGAACGTAAGGGATGCATTGTGTGTTTCGGGTGTGTCTCTGTATGAGTAGGAATGCATTGTATATTTCTGTGTGTGTGTTTGTGGGGGGGATGCATTGTGTATGTGTGTATGTGTGTAGTGTAAAAGAGAGGGTTTGTGGGGTAGGATAGGGACTGAGAGGGGAGCAGCTCTTTATTTTTTTTAATTTTTTGCATAGTGCTCACCCTCCTGTCAATTATTGATTTCCCCTTCCCTCCTGTCCCTTAGTGCTCTCCCTTGGCCCCCTGTAGTCCCCCCAATTGGTGGTCTTCTCACTCCCCCTTAGTGGTCCTTCATCCCTCCCCTTAGTGGACCTCCCTCTCCCAAACCCCTTAGTAGACATTCCCCTCCTCCCCCCACCCCCTTAGTGGTCCTTACCCTCCTCCCCTCTCCTTAGTGGTCCTTACCCTCCTTCCCTCTCCTTAGTGGTCCTACTTACCCCCCTTTGGTGGTCCTTTCCCCCCTTAGTGGTCCTCCCTCTCCCAAACCCCTTAGAAGACCTCCCCCCCTCCCTCAGTGGTCCTTACCTCCCCTTCCCCAGTGGTTCTTACTCCCCCCTCCTACCCCAGTGGTCCTTACTCCCCACTCCTCCCCCAGTGG
>OW240913.1:348090629-348102154 GCA_933207985.1 Pelobates cultripes
TATGACGGCCTGTATGTAATGTGTGTTTGTGAGTGTATGCATAATGTTCTCCCTCTAGCATGTAAGCTTATTGAGCAGGGCCCTCAACCCCTCTGTTTCTGTGCGTCCATTTGTCTGGTTACAATTACGTGTCTGTTATCCACCCATTGTACAATGCTACGGAATTTTGCTGGCGCTATATAAATAATAAAATAATAATAATAATGTATTTAGGAATTGGTTGGTGGGTGGGTAGGTGAATCTGACTGTGATAGATATAGGTTGTCCTTGACTGTAGACCCACACTTAATATATAGATTTTAATATATACCCCCAACTTGTGTTTCTGCCTCCTGTCGGCTATGGTGTGTACTCAGCGGAGAAATAAACATATCCAGTAATCCAGAGTCCAAACAGTCTGCATTACGTCATCAACGTTTGCAGATTACTAACTTCCCAAGCCTGGAATAGCCAATAATTCATGCTCAGTGAAAATTCAGTGGTGGCCAGGGTACCACAGGCTGTGACAAAATGAAACAGAAAACATGCAAAAACAAGACAAAAAAACAAACAGAAAACAAGAAAACAAAATGACAGTCATGAAGCATGGGAGAATAAATTCAGGTTCCCTCAAATTAAATTCTGCTGTCTGACCCTCCTTGGCTTCGTGTGTTTCCTTTTTTGCTCCAGAAATATAAAGATAAAGTCATGTTTGATATTTTTTGAGTCATTACAGCTTTCTAAAAAAAAAAACCATCATAATTATTTACTAAAATGAGAATTCAATGTGTTGTAAAAGTGAATTTCAAATTGAAAGGGACACTATAGGCCCCCAGACCAATTCAGCTCATTGAAGTGGTCTGCGTGCTGTGTCCCAGTCCCCTTACCTGCAATAAAACATTGGTTTTAGAGAAACTGCAATGTTTACAGTGCAGTGTTAAGACTGCCCCTAGTGCCTGTCTCCCAGACAACTTCCTGCAGTTTTACAGAGTTCATGCTGTGCGTGATGACATCCATTGTCTTAAAAATCCCCATTTGGAAAGCATTGAGTCGATGAATTCCGATAGGGAAGGCTTAATGCATTCCACGCATGCGCATTCGTTTCCCCCTCACAATGACATCAGAGGAGGTGCAGCCAGCACAGAGGGACTTCAGCTCTGGAATTGGATAGTGTATAAAGGCTCGAGTTCCAAGCGGGGGCCGGAGAGACAGAGGGACACTAGAGCGTTAGGAATACAGCTTTGTATTCCTAACATTATAGTGTTCTCTTAAGCTTAAAATAGCCCAACTGGAAACATCTTTAAGTCAGCTATGCTTTGAGTTTGGCTACTCTGGCCTTAAGTTTGAGATTCACTTTGAATTCTCACTTCAGTGTATAGCACTGTATCAGTTTCTGCTATGTCTTCCTGTAAAGCAGTGACTGTTAAAGGGACTCTGCAGTGCCAGGAAAACATATTTGTTTTCCTGGCACTGCAGGACTCTGCAGGGCAATAGACAGCCACTAGAGGAGGACTTAACCCTGCAAGGTAATTATTGCAGTTTATAAAAACTGCAATAATTACACTTGCAGGGTTAAGGGTAGTGGGAGTTGGCACCCAGACACTCCAATGGGCAGAAGTGGTCTGGGTGCCTGGAGTGTCCCTTTAACATCCCACATGTTTTGGATATACATTTCCCTCGATTCCTAGGCTGGTAGTGCATTATGGGAAAAGTAGTCCAGAAACATCTGGGAATGCGAAGGTCTCCCTACTCCTGTAATATGAGATAATACTTCAATCGGTATCTGTGCCATCAAAGCGGCATATGATTTAGCAAGCTGTTGGGCAAGCAATGCACAATTCGGAATACATTAGAAAAAAAAACAAGACAACAGCTGTAAAAATAATTGTCAAAATACTTTGTCTTTAAAGATTTCTCGGATTCCTTTTCTCACTCTGCAAAAATAAATTTTCTTCCCTTTACTCCCGAGGATTGAATCCCAGCAACAGAGCTCTGTGTATAGCGGGGTGTGGCTGAAACCTTGCCATGACTTCATCGGCCGTCGCTCCACTTGAGCTACAGAAGAGAGCAATGCACTTCGAGGCCGTAGTGAGAGCAATGATTTTAAACCTAATACACAGCCAAGCACACAGGACACTGCTTTTACTCTTGCCTTCAATGTCAGACATTTTCAACGTTGCAAGGTGGACAGAATCCATGATCCAACAGGAATCGGCTTTTAGTATATAACCTCCTTAGGTCACTACAAATGCAGAACATGATATCTGCAGTATTCTGGTTACTCTTGGACGCGCCTGACCAAAGAGCATGGAAATATATAACAGCTTATGAATGTTTAATTACCACTGCATACAGCGGGGCAGTATCAATTTCTTCTTAAAGGAAAATAAGTCATATTTTGTTTGCTATTTAAAATGGAAATCTTAAATCAATTCACACCAACGGCCCTCTTTGAGTCCCCTATGGTCATAAACATTGCATATGTGACCAAAAACCATGTCAGTAATTGAGAGCTAGTTTGTGTTCACAAATCCTGATGTCACACAAATACCGGGGGGACTTTGACACTGTTTCAGTCATTTCAAATTACAGGTGAATGTAGGTGAGATGTGGTGCTTCCAAACAAAGATGGCTGTCCACACAGACCACTGGAAAACCACAGGATGCATTGAAAATAGGAATTGACTATGGTATATGTATTGTAAAATTTAAAAAAATAAAAAAACACGTAGTAGCTAGAATGCCTGAATTCTTTTATTTTCAACAATAAAACCATGTCCCTTTTTTCAGATAATAAAACTTCTGAGATACTGCAAGAAATGGGTTACCGTATAATTTGTCAAAACCATTTAAATACCACCAATATTTCTGCAAAAGACAAGCAAAGAAATCAAATATTAAAACAGAATATTTTATATTTGCTTAAACAGCAATCCATACACAATTTTTTAAAACCTACATTTAAATGATGGCTATGCATTCCATGTTTCAAATATACATAACACTAATATAGTTTATATACAAAATGGGCTGTAATAAAAAGGTTTCAAGTAGTATAAAGAGTTGATTTCAAGTGAATTGAATGGCGTGACTGGAGTGAAAATAATTAGTATGATTTTTTTTAATAAACATGGGATTGGTGACTCATATTGTATTTTGGCAGCAGTTTAATTCAGTGCCCTTTTTTCTATTCTAAATCCACTGCCCGTGCCTGGTTCAGTACACTGGGTTGGCGCTAATAGATTTATGGAGTTACAGCCCTGGTGGGAGTCCGCAGAGAGGAAAAAGTTACAGTGAAAATGAAACAAGCTTGCAGAAGGAAATTTGGTCATAATGAGTTAGGGATGGACTGATAGAATAGGTAAAAGATGAAACCTGATTGGATCAAACACAGACACCAAGTTGATGCATGTAAATATAGTGTAGACTTAACTTAGAATTTTATTGATTTCAAATATTTTGGAGATTCTACACAGATCATTTATCATTACCAAATGGCAGCAGGAATGTCAGCCAAGATATGAGTTATTTATGAGTCAAAGTGCTTTTCCACTGAGTAGAGAGAGTTATGTAATCTAGATTAGGGGATACTGAACACTTATTGTAAAAAATGTTAATTATTACAGGAGCACTGTCACTTTTATACTACTCACCACGACTGACACTTCTCCTCTGGCTGTGTTCATTATTACTGATGATCTCCGGTAATTTAATTCCCCATAGAGAAGTATAGGGGTTACTGTGCATGCGCATCAATTACCAAGCTGTGCCAATCAACAGCTTTTCGTAGACCTGCATTATCCCAATTCATCTCTCGGGGGAGTATGCAGCGTCTTCAAGCAGAGCGTGAGGAGGCCAAACCACAGTACTGCAACACTTCAAGGATTATAATAGGAAGAACCCCTACTGGCTGTCTGACAGTCAATAAAGTTGTATTTAGGGAGCAATGTGAACAGGCAGTGCTTTCAATTGAGAGACTGCAGGGACAGTCTCTTTACACCAAAAAAATACATTAAGCTGTAGTGGTTCTGGTACTTAGAGTATCCCTCTAACTACACTGTGCAATATTCTATTTATTGCTCCAATGGAGGGTAGTAGATACTATGGTATCTATTAATGGAACACCATAGTATCAGGAATACAAATTCACTATATTTTAGGTGACCGGACTCCTTGGCTCTCTTTAAAAAGGTATAAAATGTACCTATATTCCAGTGCCCCGTAGATCTTGTCGCCGCTCTGCAAACCTTTACTGGGATCATCAAAATTGACAATCTCAGCCAATCCATATCTTTCCTAGAAAGTATTGGGAGACTACAGCGCATGAGCAGCAAAATTCTACGCTGTGCCAATCAGTATGTCCTCATAGAGTCTCTCTTCCATTTATGAATTTTCAGATTAAACAATGAAAAATTGATGTTTAGGGACTTAGTAGATAACTTTATTTAGAATTGGTGCACACAGTATATATTCGGGAGGATAGTACATGTTCTGGCTGAGCTTGATAGGCAGGACAATGAGAAGAACCAGGTAGCTAATACACCACTGATTTAACCTATAGAGGCACAATAGACCCCGAGGAAGGATGTGTCTTCCGTATATAATATAGAGCTGCAGATGATGCTTATTTTTACTGCTTTCAGAGATAAATATGTAATTCACTATGTACTATGACTGTACATAGAATGGTGATAGCATACTAGATGTACAGTGGGACCTCGGTTTACAAATTTAATGCGTTCTCTGGGACGTTTCTTATTGTGAAAAGTTTGTAAACCGAAACGCAGTTTCCCATATGAATGCATTGAAAAGCAATTAATCCGTTCTGGAGGTCAGAAAAAAGTCAAAATGAGCTGGCATGGAAACCAACCCACAATGCTGAATACACAATAAAAGGCAGGCAAACGAAGAAGCTCAGCTCCCTACCTTTACACAGCTTGAGAATTGCACCCAAAAAGTCCCAAAACAACTGAAAACAATTCCCAGAATGGTAAAAATATACAGAACAAATGTGTGAGATATGGGCGCTTAAAGGACCACTCTAGACACCCAGACCACTTCAGCTTAATGAAGTGGTCTGGGTGCCAGGTCCATCTAGGGTTAACCCATTTTTTCATAAACATAGCAGTTTCAAAGAAACTGCTATGTTTATGAATGGGTTAAGCCTTCCCCTATTTCCTCTAGTGGCTGTCTCATTGAGAGCCACTAGAGGCGCTTGCGTGCTTCTCCCTGTGATTTTCACAGTGAGAGCACACCAGCGTCCATAGGAAAGCATTATTAATGCTTTCCTATGTGACCGGCTGAATGCACGCTCAGCTCTTGCCGCGCGTACGCATTCAGCCGACGGGGAGGAGAAGAGGAGGATTGGAGGAGGAGAGCTCCCTGCCCAGCGCTGGAAAAAGGTACGTTTTTACCCCTTTCCCCCTTCCAGAGCCGGGCGGGAGGGGGTCCCTGAGGGTTGGGGCACCCTCAGGGCACTATAGTGCCAGGAAAACAAGTATATTTTCCTGGCACTATAGTGGTCCTTTAACGTGAAGTAATATATAACGTAGCAGCTAGAACACTGTGTGGATGCTCCCAAACCACCCACTAGTTGAAAATGCAAAGAAACATACACAGGGTTAGGTATAGAGATGAGAAAACCCCCAACCTCCCAGTGATTGGTTAGTGCAGCGCTGTGTATTTGTGACTTGAACTCACCCTTTAGACCAAGCTTTTGGGGTGGTTTGATTCAAGCATACATAGATAAGGAGAGAAATAACGAGTATATAGTGCAGGATTGTTGGTACAATATATGGTAAATAAAGGGAGCAAATAGTAACAAACTCACATGGTGAGGAGCCTTTTTAGAAAAATAGGCTCCAAACTCTTCAGCAGATATGCTTTAAGGCAGCATATAACCCCTTTGAAACCTCTTTACAGAATGGCTCCAAAACTCGATGCAAATGCCGCCCCAACACCTCCACACACGACGCCACGTGCTACCCACAGGCTCCAGCATGCAGGGGGCGGTGCTATAAACCTCCCAGGTGCAATGCATCCTGGGGAAACTTGCTTTGTATTGCGAAAATAATTTGTAAACCGAGGCATTATTTTCAATGGATTTTCATTTGTAAACCGAAAATTATGTTAACCGAGGCGTTTGTAAACAGAGGCCCCACTGTACTTTGTTTCCTTTTAGGCTGAGTTGAAACAGTACTGACTGGTAGCATTGTTATAACTGAGCAATACTTGACAGGGACTCTCCCATATATTGGGGATTTCTCTTCATTCTCTTAGTCCCCGCTAATTCCTAAATCACAAACCTTGGGAGGCTATGTGAGTGTAAGGACTGATTTAAAAAATGAAAAAAAAAACTTTGCAAAGTTTAGTGTCTTTTTGAGCAAAATGCTGTTCAATTCACAATACTGGTGTCGATTCCAACACTGCCTTAAAGAACGCTAAATGATTTCTTTGTGTGTACGATAAGCTCCCATCTGTGTCACAAGGAAGCTTTTCATTACTGTTCCATGCACCTGTTAGTAGAGTCACTGAGAGCCAGAAAACAATGGAGTTTTATCCAAAGTGGTGCTTATGTATTATATAGTATACAATCTGAAACACACGCATTCATCCAGTAAGCTATAGAGTGCCACGCTATTCAAACCAAGTACAGAAATGAAACAATCACAGACATGTTTATTGTTGGATGATAAGAACTTTAAAGAAACGAAAGAAGTCACTAATATCTCCACCATTTGTTTCCATATTCAACTTTGTACAAAAAAAGCTTTAACAATCATTAACTGAGTTAAAGGATCACTTCAGGCACCATCACAACTTCATCGATAGTACGTTTTTATGGTGCCAGGGTGTTGGTGGGGGCAGAGAGAAACGCCACTGGAGAGGAGGCTTTGCGTTTGTGAATAATTTAACCCATGATGGTAATCCAGTGCCAGGGACCTCCTGGTACCATAACAACTTCATTAGAATTAAGTTTTTATGGTGCCCAGATTTTTTCTTTAAGAACCCTATTACAGTTTCTAATTAACTTATTGGATAATTTACATACACAAACATATTAGTGACAAATTGTGCAATTATAAAGTCAGCTCAGTGACCTATCCTTAATTAATATAATGTTAAATATTGTAACAATATGTACACTAAAACTAATTCTGAAAAGAGATCTTCATTCCTTTGAGAAAAACAGTGCCTTTAAACTGAGTATTTTGTGCAACTTGGGCAGCTAATCGCACTTTTAAGATTTACAATTTCCCCAAAATGTCATGGGGATATTAAAATAATGACTGTTATTCTGCATAACACTCACATAAAATATATATTATTATCTGGCAACAACAGATATCTATAAAATACATGTTAGTGCAGGATTCTTTTGCAACCTGTAGATAATCTTTATGGTAAGTTGAAATCACACCTCTCTCCTTCAGCCTTCATGGCTGCAATAATGCAGACAACATACTTTGAGTAATTTCAGCTCTTGTACAGTAAGGGATGATAATAAGTAGACATGTGCAATTTGTTTCATTCCGAATCTATTTTCGGACGAATTTCGTGCAATTTGGACATTCAGATGCTTCCGAATGTCCAAAGTGCCGAATTGCAGAAGTTCCGAATTGCTGAAGTGCTTTGGATTTCTGAAAAGTGGCAAAACAAGAGAGAGGGAGGGAAAATCATGTGAATGATGACAGGAATCCTGACCAATAAGCTAATTTCTGGCACGTGGAGCACTATAGATGTGTAAATAGTTGTGGTAGCAGTCTGGGCACTGGGAGGCAAGAGCCCTATAGATGTGTAAGTGGTTGTGGTGACAGTCCTGGCACAGGGAACCCCTTGCCCATTAGAGGGCTCCTGCTTCCCAGTGCCCGAACTACCACAACAATCACTTACCCATCTATAAGGCTCCCGCCTCCCAGTGCCAGGACTGCCACCACAAATTCCATAGTGCTGAAGTTCCGAAGTCCCGAACCAAACTGAATGCCATTGGCCGAATTGCCAAAGTAGACAAATTTTTTTACTTCCCCGAATTTCCGAACTGAACCAAATTTTTTTGCCCATGCACATCCCTAATAATAAGCTATTAAACTGTGTTCAGAAAAGGGAGTGATTGGAATCCCAGGGAATTTAGTTTCTCTGTCAGGTGAAGACTGGCATTGGAACAGGGCAGAGGATTTGTGGGGTTTGACAGATTACATTTTGTTTTGCATTGGTTTGCGATGGAAAAACACAATCTAGCGCATGTATATGCAATGTTCGGAGGTAAAATGTTAATAAATAATTCCCGCAATGAAGCCTACACTTGGAAATGTAAGAAAATAAATTACTTCAGACACCTGGTATAACAATAGGCTACATAATGCTGCCACATATTCAAATTTATAAAGAAAAACATTTTGATTGGGGATTAATTTAAGGAAAGGCTTTTATTTATTTCGCTGAACTTGATACACAGTGGGTATCTGAAAATCAAGACGTTGAATAAAGAAAAACAAGCAGGATACTTGTTAGATGTAAAAGTAGCCGTTAAATTAGCACTAAATAGGAAAAACCTCTTTCAAGTTCGACAGCCCGGGCTTTAGGCAGTCACCCACAACTGCACTAATGAGCCAGTTCTTCTCAAAGAAATCTGCCCAATGAAATCTAATGCTATTATATTTGTGCACAAATGGTACAGGAATCCAATCTTTGATTCTTCAACGATATCTGTTACTCATTCAGTAGGGGAAGATTTCCATAACTTGTTTGGAGTTTCTACTCTATAAACAACATAAGATGTAATTTGCCACGCAGTTAATCAAATGCAAATCAAGTAAATAACCTGCGCAAAATCTTAACAACTAAGAACAATTTTATTGATTGTATTTATAAAGACCAATTTTGGTGCAAGACAGAAACATGGATGGATGGATTGATAAATGGACAGATGAATAAATGGGTGGATGGATGGATAAATGGACGGATGGATGGATAGATGAATGTACTGATGGATAAATAGATGGATAAATAGATGGATAAATAGGTGGGTGGATGGATGAATAAATGGGTGGTTGGATGGATAAATGGACGGATGGATGGATGGATAGATGAATGTATTGATGGATAAATAGATGGATAAATGGGTGGGTGGATGGATGAATAAATGGGTGGGTGGATGGATGGATGGATGGATAAATGGACGGATGGATGCATGGATAGATGAATGTATTGATGGATAAATAGATGGATAAATGGGTGGGTGGATGGATGAATAAATGGGTGGGTGGGTGGATGGATGGATGGATGGATGGATGGATGGATGGATGGATGGATGGATGGATGGATAGATGAATGTATTGATGGATAAATAGATGGATAAATGGGTGGGTGGGTGGATGGATGAATAAATGGATGGATGGATGGATAAATAGATGGATAAATGGGAAGATGGAAGGATAGATAAACCCCCACAGAAGGTACTAGATGTCTTTTACAGGAGACAGAGATTGCAATGTTCTGCATTGTTTTCTTTTTAGACAGAGCAGTAATTTATATATTATGCAGAGAAAACATTCATGTGAAATAAAGGGAGTTGATCTGGCTTTCTCGATCGCTTTTGTATTCCACAGAGAATTTCTGCTGCTCCCGAGTATAAGTATATGAAACCCCCTTTGTCTTCTGCAGTTGAAATGCCTCAGGGACGTAAGCATTTAATACTTAAATCCTAGTGTAATAACAAAGCATCAAATCACTTATCACTTCATTACCACCTCTGCGTAGTTACGGTGGCATTATAAGAAACATCAGTGATAGAAAAGGAAATCCCACGATTCCTTACATTGTAAAGTTCTTATTTGAAGAACACCAAGCTGACTAATCTAAAACACATGCATTGTATTAAACAATACACAATCTAGATAATGATTTAAATAACATGAAGTATAGAAAAGTTGAAGTGTTGTGCTAATTTTCCAATGTAGATGATCTCAATGGAGGAAAACATTATACAGCAAGCATGTCAAACTCAGAGGCTAGCATGGGCCACATAAAGAAGGTTTAAGTTTATGTGGGCTGCAATAAAAAAAACAAAAAACCTTCAATTTTCACAGAAACGTAGGTTTGTTTTGAAAAGTACAGTATAAACAAAAAACAGAGCATCCCCCTCTACTAAACCCCGGCCCTACTCTACTAAACCCCAGTCCCCTTCTCTGTACTAAATCCCAGTCCCCCCCTTCTATACTAAATCCCAGTCCCCCCCTCTACTAAACCCCGGCCCTACTCTACTAAACCCCAGTCCCCTTCTCTGTACTAAATCCCAGTCCCCCTTCTACTAAATCCCAGTCCCCCCCTCTTCTAAACCCGGCCCTACTCTACTAAACCCCAGTCCCCTTCTCTGTACTAAACCACAGTCCCCTTCTCTGTACTAAATCCCAGTCCCCTTCTCATACTGTTGGTCCCCTACTAAACCGCATTTCTCTACTAAACCCCAGTCCTTCTCTGTACTAAATCCCAGTCCCCCCTCTATACTAATTCCCAGTCCCCTTCTCTCAGCCGTCTCAGTCCCCCCTCTACTAAACCCCGGCCCTTGCTTTAAAAAAACAACAATATAAGCCAACAAGCAGTCACATTGCCGCTGCCAGTATGCGACTCTGGAGTCCAGCCTCTGGTTTACCCCCAATGGTGTCGTACGCACGGCCGCCATCAGAAATTTTGGGGCCCCTGACAAAGCACAAGGTCTGGGCCCCCCCACGCCCTACCTAGTCTGCTCACAATGATGCAGGACTGAATGTGGTGTGTGTATAGTGGAAGTGAATTAGAATGTGTGTAATGGATGTAGTGTTTGTGTGTATTAGATACTGTTTGTGCAGTGAATGCAGAGTGTGTGTTTGTGTAGCGGCTGCAGTGTGTATAGTGAACACAGTGTGTATTTGAGTAGTGGATGTAGTGTGTGTACAGTGATGTAGTGTGTGTTTGTGTGTACTAGATGAAATGTGTTTAGTGGATGCAGTGTCTGTAGTGTGTGTATTAGACACAGTGTCTGTGTATAGTGAATGCAGTGTTTCAATTTGTGGTGGATGTAGTGTGTGTACTGTGAATACAGGATGTTTGTGTAGTGGATGCTGTGCGTACAGTTAATGCAGAGTGTATGTTAGTGTGTTGAATGCAGAGTGTGTGTCAGTATAGTGAATCCAGAGTGTGTGCATAGTTTAGTGAATGCAGAGTGTGTGTTAGTGTGTAATGAATGCAGAGTGTGTGTTAGTGTGTAGTGAATGCAGAGTGTGTCATTGTAATGAATGTAGTGTGTGTGTTAGTGCAGCGAATACAGAGTGTGTGTAAATTTGTAGTGAATGCAAAGTGTGTGTTAATGTGTAGTGAATGCAGAGAGTGTGTTAGTGTGTAGCGGATGCAGTGAGTGTGTTAGTGTGTAGTATATGCATAGTATATGTTGTATTAGTGTATGCAGTGTGTGTATTGTATTAGTGTATTAGTGTAAGCAGTGTGTGTGTTGTATTAGTGTATCAATGTGTGTGTGTTAGTGTATGCAGTGTGTGTGTGTGTGTTGTGTT
>OW240913.1:348102254-348218614 GCA_933207985.1 Pelobates cultripes
GGGCAGCAGCCTATAGATTTGGGGGGGCAGCAGCCTATAGATATATAGAAATGAACAGGAAGGGTCAGCAAGGAGCTGGAAGGTAAAGCAGCACATAGGTAAAGTAGAAGGAGCAGAAAGGGTCAGAAATGAGCTGGAAGGGGCAGAAGGAGCACAAACATAAAGTAGGAGAATGAGCAGGAAGGGCCTGCAAGGAGCAGAAAGGAGCACAAAGGTAAAGGAGCAGAAAGAATCAGAAGGAGCACAAAGGTAAGGTAGGAGAAAGAGCAGAAAGGGACAGCAAGGAGCACAAAGGTAAAGTAGAAAAGGAAGCAGAAATGGTCTGCAAGGAGCAGAAAGGGATCAGAATGAGAAAGGAGCAGAAGGGCGCAAAATAAGCAGAAAGTAGCAGAAGGATAGAAAACAGTGTCAGAAGAAAAAAAAAGACTGTCAAATGAAGGAGAGGAAAAGGAGATTGGAGCAGGAAGGACAAATTAAGTGAATCCTCCACTTTATTCTGGACACCACATCATAAGGCTTTGGTACCTGGGCCTGGCAGGGAAACGCTGGACCTTCTCATCTCCAAAGGTAAAAAAAAATAATCTAATAGCTCCTGGATTCCTATTGCTGCTATTTTTAGTAGAATATATTTTTATTATTGTTTTAATAGGTTTTTGGTGGATTCCTATTTTATCCAGTCTAAGAGCTTTTTTGGTCTATTTTTCCCTCTTTTTCTTTATATATATTTTTATATGTGAATCACCTTTTTTTAAAAAAAAAAAAATCAGTATTAATGTGTTCACTTTTATTTACTGAGTGTCAGGAAGCACAGAGTGCCGTTGGGTAGGGGTGTTGCTGATTGGCTAGAGCGGTCAGCTGGCACTCTAAGCCAATCAGTAGCTCCCCATTCATAAAAAAGTAAAAATATTTTATGAACCGGGAACTAGCGATTGGCTGACCACTCTAGCCAATCAGCGGCACCCATGCCTGACGTCAATCTGCACTTCCTGACACTCTGTTTCAGAAGCCAAATACCACTAAGCGACCTGGAGCTGGAGGAAGCCTTTGGGGTTAAACCATTTGAGAGCGATTTAACCCCTTAAAGGAAAGAGAGCACCCAGGGGCTTCCTGGCATCATAGCATTTTCATTTAGGTGAAGTTGTTATGGTGACCAGAAATGTCCTTTAATTTGCTTAAAGGAACACTATAGTGTCAGGAATACAAACATATATTCCTGACACCATAGTTGTGAAAACGCTATTCACCTTGGCTTTATGTGATAATGGCTATGCCCCTTCCCTTTCATGACACTGTCAAAAAGGTACCAAGCATGGATGTCATTACAATTATGCCCCCCCCTGGAAAAATTCCTGCGGACGCCCATGCATGAAGCATGGGAGAATAAATTCAGGTTCCCTCAAATTAAATTCTGCTGTCTGACCCTCCTTGGCTTCGTGTGTTTCCTTTTTTGCTCCAGAAATATAAAGATAAAGTCATGTTTGATATTTTTTGAGTCATTACAGCTTTCTAAAAAAAAAACCCATCATAATTATTTACTAAAATGAGAATTCAATGTGTTGTAAAAGTGAATTTCAAATTGAAAGGGACACTATAGGCCCCCAGACCAATTCAGCTCATTGAAGTGGTCTGCGTGCTGTGTCCCAGTCCCCTTACCTGCAATAAAACATTGGTTTTAGAGAAACTGCAATGTTTACAGTGCAGTGTTAAGACTGCCCCTAGTGCCTGTCTCCCAGACAGCTTCTAGAGGCACTTCCTGCAGTTTTACAGAGTTCATGCTGTGCGTGATGACATCCATTGTCTTAAAAATCCCCATTTGGAAAGCATTGAGTCGATGAATTCCGATAGGGAAGGCTTAATGCATTCCACGCATGCGCATTCGTTTCCCCCTCACAATGACATCAGAGGAGGTGCAGCCAGCACAGAGGGACTTCAGCTCTGGAATTGGATAGTGTATAAAGGCTCGAGTTCCAAGCGGGGGCCGGAGAGACAGAGGGACACTAGAGCGTTAGGAATACAGCTTTGTATTCCTAACATTATAGTGTTCTCTTAAGCTTAAAATAGCCCAACTGGAAACATCTTTAAGTCAGCTATGCTTTGAGTTTGGCTACTCTGGCCTTAAGTTTGAGATTCACTTTGAATTCTCACTTCAGTGTATAGCACTGTATCAGTTTCTGCTATGTCTTCCTGTAAACCAGTGACTGTTAAAGGGACTCTGCAGTGCCAGGAAAACATATTTGTTTTCCTGGCACTGCAGGACTCTGCAGGGCAATAGACAGCCACTAGAGGAGGACTTAACCCTGCAAGGTAATTATTGCAGTTTATAAAAACTGCAATAATTACACTTGCAGGGTTAAGGGTAGTGGGAGTTGGCACCCAGACACTCCAATGGGCAGAAGTGGTCTGGGTGCCTGGAGTGTCCCTTTAACATCCCACATGTTTTGGATATACATTTCCCTCGATTCCTAGGCTGGTAGTGCATTATGGGAAAAGTAGTCCAGAAACATCTGGGAATGCGAAGGTCTCCCTACTCCTGTAATATGAGATAATACTTCAATCGGTATCTGTGCCATCAAAGCGGCATATGATTTAGCAAGCTGTTGGGGAAGCAATGCACAATTCGGAATACATTAGAAAAAAAAACAAGACAACAGCTGTAAAAATAATTGTCAAAATACTTTGTCTTTAAAGATTTCTCGGATTCCTTTTCTCACTCTGCAAAAATACATTTTCTTCCCTTTACTCCCGAGGATTGAATCCCAGCAACAGAGCTCTGTGTATAGCGGGGTGTGGCTGAAACCTTGCCATGACTTCATCGGCCGTCGCTCCACTTGAGCTACAGAAGAGAGCAATGCACTTGGAGGCCGTAGTGAGAGCAATGATTTTAAACCTAATACACAGCCAAGCACACAGGACACTGCTTTTACTCTTGCCTTCAATGTCAGACATTTTCAACGTTGCAAGGTGGACAGAATCCATGATCCAACAGGAATTGGCTTTTAGTATATAACCTCCTTAGGTCACTACAAATGCAGAACATGATATCTGCAGTATTCTGGTTACTCTTGGACGCGCCTGACCAAAGAGCATGGAAATATATAGCAGCTTATGAATGTTTAATTACCACTGCATACAGCGGGGCAGTATCAATTTCTTCTTAAAGGAAAATAAGTCATATTTTGTTTGCTATTTAAAATGGAAATCTTAAATCAATTCACACCAAGGGCCCTCTTTGAGTCCCCTATGGTCATAAACATTGCATATGTGACCAAAAACCATGTCAGTAATTGAGAGCTAGTTTGTGTTCACAAATCCTGATGTCACACAAATACCGGGGGACTTTGACACTGTTTCAGTCATTTCAAATTACAGGTGAATGTAGGTGAGATGTGGTGCTTCCAAACAAAGATGGCTGTCCACACAGACCACTGGAAAACCACAGGATGCATTGAAAATAGGAATTAACTATGGTATATGTATTGTAAAATTTAAAAAAAATAAAAAAACACGTAGTAGCTAGAATGCCTGAATTCTTTTATTTTCAACAATAATAAGACCATGTCCCTTTTTTCAGATAATAAAACTTCTGATATACTGCAAGAAATGGGTTACCGAATAATTTGTCAAAACCATTTAAATACCACCAATATTTCTGCAAAAGACAAGCAAAGAAATCAAATATTAAAACAGAATATTTTATATTTGCTTAAACAGCAATCCATACACAATTTTTTAAAACCTACATTTAAATGATGGCTATGCATTCCATGTTTCAAATATACATAACACTAATATATTTTATATACAAAATGGGCTGTAATAAAAAGGTTTCAAGTAGTATAAAGAGTTGATTTCAAGTGAATTGAATGGCGTGACTGGAGTGAAAGTAATTAGTATGATTTTTTTTAATAAACATGGGATTGGTGACTCATATTATATTTTGGCAGCAGTTTAATTCAGTGCCCTTTTTTCTATTCTAAATCCACTGCCCGTGCCTGGTTCAGTACACTGGGTTGGCGCTAATAGATTTATGGAGTTACAGCCCTGGTGGGAGTCCGCAGAGAGGAAAAAGTTACAGTGAAAATGAAACAAGCTTGCAGAAGGAAATTTGGTCATAATGAGTTAGGGATGTACTGATAGAATAGGTAAAAGATGAAACCTGATTGGATCAAACACAGACACCAAGTTGACGCATGTAAATATAGTGTAGACTTAACTAAGAATTTTATTGATTTCAAATATTTTGGAGATTCTACACAGATCATTTATCATTAGCAAATGGCAACAGGAATGTCAGCCAAGATATGAGTTATTTATGAGTCAAAGTGCTTTTCCACTGAGTAGAGAGAGTTATGTAATCTAGATTAGGGGATACTGAACACTTATTGTAAAAAATGTTAATTATTACAGGAGCACTGTCACTTTTATACTACTCACCACGACTGACACTTCTCCTCTGGCTGTGTTCATTATTACTGATGATCTCCAGTAATTTAATTCCCCATAGAGAAGTATAGTAGTTACTGTGCATGCACATCAATTACCAAGCTGTGCCAGTCAACAGCTTTTCGTAGACCTGCATTATCCCAATTCATCTCTCGGGGGAGTATGCAGCGTCTTCAAGCAGAGCGTGAGGAGGCCAAACCACAGTACTGCAACACTTCAAGGATTATAATAGGAAGAACCCCTACTGGCTGTCTGACAGTCAATAAAGTTGTATTTAGGGAGCAATGTGAACAGGCAGTGCTTTCAATTGAGAGACTGCAGGGACAGTCTCTTTACACCCAAAAAATACATTAAGCTGTAGTGGTTCTGGTACTTAGAGTATCCCTCTAACTACATGGTGCAATATTCTATTTATTGCTCCAATGGAGGGTAGAAGATACTATGGTATCTATTAATGGAACACCATAGTATCAGGAATACAAATTCACTATAGTGTTAAAAACACATTTTAGGTGACCGGACTCCTTGGCTCTCTTTAAAAAGGTATAAAATGTACCTATATTCCAGGGCCCCGTAGATCTTGTCGCCGCTCTGCAAACCTTTACTGAGATCATCAAAATTGACAATCTCAGCCAATCCATATCTTTCCTAGAAAGTATTGGGAGACTACAGCGCATGAGCAGCAAAATGCCACGCTGTACCAATCAGTATGTCCTCATAGAGTCTCTCTTCCATTTATGAGTTTTCAGATTAAACAATGAAAAATGGATGTTTAGGGACTTAGTAGATAACTTTATTTAGAATTGGTGCACACAGTATATATTCGGGAGGATAGTACATGTTCTGGCTGAGCTTTCCACAGCTTGAGAAATGCACCCAAAAAGTCCCAAAACAACTGAAAACAATTCCCAGAATGGTAAAAATATACAGAACAAATGTGTGAGATAAGGGCGCTTAAAGGACCACTCTAGACACACAGACCACTTCAGCTTAATGAAGTGGTCTGGGTGCCAGGTCCAGCTAGGGTTAACCCATTTTTTCATAAACATAGCAGTTTCAGAGAAACTGCTATGTTTATGAATGGGTTAAGCCTTCCCCTATTTCCTCTAGCGGCTGTCTCATTGACGGCCGCTAGAGGCGCTTGCGTGCTTCTCACTGTGAAAATCACAGTGACACATCGCCAGCGAAAAAGCATTAAAAATGCCTCTAGACTGAATCTTGCGCAGGCCTGCTTGCTGCTGCGCATTCAGCCGACCGGAGGAGGAGAGTTCCCCGCCCAGGAAAAAGGTAAGTTTTACCCCTTTCCCCCTTCCAGAGCCGGGCGGGAGGGGGTCCCTGAGGGTGGGGGCACCCTCAGGGCACTATAGTGCCAGGAAAACAAGTATGTTTTCCTGGCACTATAGTGGTCCTTTAACGTGAAGTAATATATAACGTAGCAGTTAGAACACTGTGTGGATGCTCCCAAACCACCCACTAGTTGAAAATGCAAAGAAACATACACAGGGTTAGGTATAGAGATGAGAAAACCCCCAATCTCCCAGTGATTGGTTAGTGTATTTGTGACTTGAATTCACCCTTTAGACCAAGCTTTTGGGGTGGTTTGATTCAAGCATACATAGATAAGGAGAGAAATAAAGAGTATATAGTGCAGGATTGTTGGTACAATATATGGTAAATAAAGGGAGCAAATGGTAACAAACTCACATGGTGAGGAGCCTTTTTAGAAAAATAGGCTCCAAACTCTTCAGCAGATATGCTTTAAGGCAGCATATAACCCCTTTGAAACCTCTTTCCAGAATGGCTCCAAAACTCGATTCAAATACCGCCCCAACACCTCCACAAACGACGCCACGTGCTACCCACAGGCTCCAGCATGCAGGGGGCGGTGCTATAAACCTCCCAGGTGCAATGCATCCTGGGGAAACTTGCTTTGTATTGCGAAATAAATTTGTAAACCGAGGCATTATTTTCAATGGATTTTCATTTGTAAACCGAAAATTATGTTAACCGAGGCGTTTGTAAACAGAGGCCCCACTGTACTTTGTTTCGTTTTAGTTGAAACAGTACTGACTGGTAGCATTGTTATAACTGAGCAATACTTGACAGGGACTCTCCCATATATTGAGGATTTCTCTTCATTCTCTTAGTCCCCGCTAATTCCTAAATCACAAACCTTGGAGGCTATGTGAGTGTGAGGACTGATTTAAAAAATTTAAAAAAAAAACTTTGCAAAGTTTAGTGTCTTTTTGAGCAAAATGCTGTTCAATTCACAATACTGGTGTCGATTCCAACACTGCCTTAAAGAACGCTAAATGATTTCTTTGTGTGTACGATAAGCTCCCATCTGTGTCACAAGGAAGCTTTTCATTACTGTTCCATGCACCTGTTAGTAGTCACTGAGAGCCAGAAAACAATGGAGTTTTATCCAAAGTGGTGCTTATGTATCATATAGTATACAATCTGAAACACACGCATTCATCCAGTAAGCTATAGAGTGCCACGCTATTCAAACCAAGTACAGAAATGAAACAATCACAGACATGTTTATTGTTGGATGATAAGAACTTTAAAGAAACGAAAGAAGTCACTAATATCTCCACCATTTGTTTCCATATTCAACTTTGTACAAAAAAAGCTTTAACAATCATTAACTGAGTTAAAGGATCACTTCAGGCACCATCACAACTTCATCGATAGTACATTTTTATGGTGCCAGGGTGTTGGAGGGGGCAGAGAGAAACACCACTGGAGAGGAGGCTTTGCGTTTGTGAATATTTTAACCCATGATGGTAATCCAGTGCCAGGGACCTCCCGGTACCATAACAACTTCATTGGAATTAAGTTTTTATGGTGCCCAGATTTTTTCTTTAAGAACCCTGTTACAGTTTCTAATTAACTTATTGGATAATTTACATACACAAACATATTAGTGACAAATTGTGCAATTATAAAGTGAGCTCAGTGACCTATCCTTAATTAATATAATGTTAAATATTGTAACAATATGTACACTAAAACTAACTCTGAAAAGAGATCTTCATTCCTTTGAGAAAAACAGTGCCTTTAAACTGAGTATTTTGTGCAACTTGGGCAGCTAATTGCACTTTTAAGATTTACAATTTCCCCAAAATGTCATGGGGATATTAAAATAATGACTGTTACTCTGCATAACACTCACATAAAATATATATTATTATCTGGCAACAACAGATATCTATAAAATACATGTTAGTGCAGGATTCTTTTGCAACCTGTAGATAATCTTTATGGTAAGTTGAAATCGCACCTCTCTCCTTCGGCCTACATGGCTGCAATAATGCAGCCAACATACTTTGAGTAATTTCAGCTCTTGTTCAGTAAGGAATGATAATAAGTAGACATGTGCAATTTGTTTCATTCCGAATGTATATTCGGACGAATTTCGTGCAATTTGGACATTCGGATGCTTCCGAATGTCCAAAGTGCCGAATTGCTGAAGTGCTTTGGATATCTGAAAAGTGGCAAAACAAGAAAGAGGGAGGGAAAATCATGTGAATGATGACAGGAATCCTGACCAATAAGCTAATTTCTGGCACTGGGAGCACTATAGATGTGTAAATAGTTGTGGTAGCAGTCCGGGCACTGGGAGGCAAGAGCCCTATAGATGTGTAAGTGGTTGTGGTGACAGTCCTGGCACTGGGAGCCCCTTGCCCATTACAGGGCTCCTGCTTCCCAGTGCCCGGACTGCCACAACAATCACTTACACATTTATAAGGCTCCTGCCTCCTAGTGCCAGGACTGCCACCACAAATTCCATAGTGCAGAAGTTCCGTGGTGCTGAAGTTCCGAAGTGCCGAACCAAACTGAATGCCATTGGTCCAATTGCCAAAGTAGACACATTTTTTTACTTTCCCGAATTTCCGAACCGAACCAAATTTTTTTGCCCATGCACAGTCTAATAATAATCTATTAAACTGTGTTCAGAAAAGCGAGTGATTGGAATCCCAGGGAATTTAGTTTCTCTGTCAGGTGAAGACTGGCAGTGGAACAGGGCAGAGGATTTGTGGGGTTTGACAGATTACATTTTGTATTGCATTGGTTTGCGATGGAAAAACACAATCTAGCGCATGTAAATGCAATGTTCGGAGGTAAAATGTTAATAAATAATTCCCGCAATGAAGCCTACACTTGGAAATGTAAGAAAATAAATGACTTCAGACATACACCTGGTATAACAATAGGCTACATAATGCTGCCACATATTCAAATTTCAAAAGAAAAACATTTTGATTAGGGATTAATTTAAGGAAAGGCTTTTATTTTTTTCGCTGAACTTGATACACAGTGGGTATCTGCAAATCAAGACGTTGAATAATGAAAAACAAGCAGGTTACTTGTTAGATGTAAAAGTAGCCGTTAAATTAGCACTAAATAGGAAAAACCTCTTTCAAGTTTGACAGCCCGGGTTTTAGGCAGTCACTCACAACTACACTAATGAGCCAGTTTTGCCCAATGAAATCTAATACTATTATATTTGTGCACAAATGGTACAGGAATCCAATCTTTGATTCTTCAACGATATCTGTTACTCATTCAGTAGGGGAAGATTTCCATAACTTGTTTGGAGTTTCTACTCTATAAACAACGTAAGATGTAATTTGCCACGCAGTTAATCAAATGCAAATCAAGTAAATAACCTCCGCAAAATCTTAACAACTAAGAACAATTTTATTGATTGTATTTATAAAGACCAATTTTGGTGCAAGATAGAAACATGGATGGATGGATTGATAAATGGACAGATGAATAAATGGGTGGATGGATGGATGGATAAATGGACGGATGGATGGATAAATGGACGGATGGATGGATGGATAGATGAATGTATTGATGGATAAATAGATGGATAAATGGGTGGGTGGATGGATGAATAAATGGGTGGGTGGATGGATGGATAAATGGACGGATGGATGGATGGATAGATGAATGTATTGATGGATAAATAGATGGATAAATGGGTGGGTGGATGGATGAATAAATGGGTGGGTGGATGGATGGATAAATGGACGGATGGATGGATGGATAGATGAATGTATTGATGGATAAATAGATGGATAAATGGGTGGGTGGATGGATGAATAAATGGGTGGGTGGATGGATGGATAAATGGACGGATGGATGGATGGATAGATGAATGTATTGATGGATAAATAGATGGATAAATGGGTGGGTGGATGGATGAATAAATGGATGGATGGATGGATAAATAGATGGATAAATGGGAGGATGGAAGGATAGATAAACCCCCACAGAAGGTAATAGATGTCTTTTACAGGAGACAGAGATTGCAATGTTCTGCATTGTTTTCTTTTTAGACAGAGCAGTAATTTATATATTATGCAGAGAAAACATTCATGTGAAATAAAGGGAGTTGATCTGGCTTTCTCGATCGCTTTTGTATTCCACAGAGAATTTCTGCTGCTCCCGAGTATAAGTATATGAAACCCCCTTTGTCTTCTGCAGTTGAAATGCCTCAGGGACGTAAGCATTTAATACTTAAATCCTAGTGTAATAACAAAGCATCAAATCACTTATCACTTCATTACCACCTCTGCGTAGTTACGGTGGCATTATAAGAAACATCAGTGATAGAAAAGGAAATCCCACGATTCCTTACATTGTAAAGTTCTTATTTGAAGAACACCAAGCTGACTAATCTAAAACACATGCATTGTATTAAACAATACACAATCTAGATAATGATTTAAATAACATGAAGTATAGAAAAGTTGAAGTGTTGTGCTAATTTTCCAATGTAGATGATCTCAATGGAGGAAAACATTATACAGCAAGCATGTCAAACTCAGAGGCTAGCATGGGCCACATAAAGAAGGTTTAAGTTTATGTGGGCTGCAATAAAAAAAACAAAAAACCTTCAATTTTCACAGAAACGTAGGTTTGTTTTGAAAAGTACAGTATAAACAAAAAACAGAGCATCCCCCTCTACTAAACCCCGGCCCTACTCTACTAAACCCCAGTCCCCTTCTCTGTACTAAATCCCAGTCCCCCCCTTCTATACTAAATCCCAGTCCCCCCCTCTACTAAACCCCGGCCCTACTCTACTAAACCCCAGTCCCCTCTGTACCTAAATCCCAGTCCCCCTTCTATACTAAATCCCAGTCCCCTTCTAAACCCCGCCCTACTCTACCTTCAAACCCCAGTCCTCTGTACTAAATACAGTCCCCCTCTGTACTAAACCTGTAGTCCCCCCCTCTATACTAAATCCCAGTCCCCTACTAAACCACTGCCCCACTACTAAACCCCGGGGAAACCCCTCTGGTACTCCAACCCCAGTCCCCCTTCTATACTAATTCCCAGTCCCCTCTATAATAAATAAATCTCAGTCCCCACCAAACCCCGGCCCTTGCTTTAAAAAAACAACAATATAAGCCAACAAGCAGTCACATTGCCGCTGCCAGTATGCGACTCTGGAGTCCAGCCTCTGGTTTACCCCCAATGGTGTCGTACGCACGGCCGCCATCAGAAATTTTGGGGCCCCTGACAAAGCACAAGGTCTGGGCCCCCCCACGCCCTACCTAGTCTGCTCACAATGATGCAGGACTGAATGTGGTGTGTGTATAGTGGAAGTGAATTAGAATGTGTGTAATGGATGTAGTGTTTGTGTGTATTAGATACTGTTTGTGCAGTGAATGCAGAGTGTGTGTTTGTGTAGCGGCTGCAGTGTGTATAGTGAACACAGTGTGTATTTGAGTAGTGGATGTAGTGTGTGTACAGTGATGTAGTGTGTGTTTGTGTGTACTAGATGAAATGTGTTTAGTGGATGCAGTGTCTGTAGTGTGTGTATTAGACACAGTGTCTGTGTATAGTGAATGCAGTGTTTCAATTTGTGGTGGATGTAGTGTGTGTACTGTGAATACAGGATGTTTGTGTAGTGGATGCTGTGCGTACAGTTAATGCAGAGTGTATGTTAGTGTGTTGAATGCAGAGTGTGTGTCAGTATAGTGAATCCAGAGTGTGTGCATAGTTTAGTGAATGCAGAGTGTGTGTTAGTGTGTAATGAATGCAGAGTGTGTGTTAGTGTGTAGTGAATGCAGAGTGTGTCATTGTAATGAATGTAGTGTGTGTGTTAGTGCAGCGAATACAGAGTGTGTGTAAATTTGTAGTGAATGCAAAGTGTGTGTTAATGTGTAGTGAATGCAGAGAGTGTGTTAGTGTGTAGCGGATGCAGTGAGTGTGTTAGTGTGTAGTATATGCATAGTATATGTTGTATTAGTGTATGCAGTGTGTGTATTGTATTAGTGTATTAGTGTAAGCAGTGTGTGTGTTGTATTAGTGTATCAATGTGTGTGTGTTAGTGTATGCAGTGTGTGTGTGTGTGTTGTGTTAGTGTATGCAGTGTGTGTGTTGTGTTAGTGTATGCAGTGTGTGTGTGTGTTGTTTTAGTGTATGCAGTGTGTGTGTTGTGTTAGTGTATGCAGTGTGTGTGTGTTGTGTTAGTGTATGCAGTGTGTGTTGTGTTAGTGTATGCAGTGTGTGTGTGTTGTGTTAGTGTATGCAGTGTGTGTGTGTGTGTGTGTGAATGTGCAATGTGAAAATTAAATGTAAATGATATTCCCCCCTCCCTGCTTACCTGTGTCCAGGGAGGGGGGAGATTACATCCGTGGTGGTCCGGTGGGGGGGCCCCCCCGGCTCCCTTTTACCGCAGAGGGGGCCCAGGCAGCACACAGCTTCTCCTCTCTTCTCTCTTCTAATAACTCTTGCGAGACCCGGTTACCATGGGAACGCTCCGTGGGTCTCGCAAGAGTTATTAGAAGAGAGAAGAGAGGAGAAGCTGTGTGCTGCCTGGGCCCCCTCTGCGGTAACAGGGAGCCGGGGGCCCACAGCTGCACACATAGATAGCGATATTCGCTATCTATGTGTGCAGAGAAAGAAAGTGGAGCCCAGGACTTGCCGCCATCAGCGGATTCTCCCGCTACTCCTTGAAAACCTGTGAAGGTGGAGCACATTGACGTCGCGTCGGAATGTGACGTGGCGTTGCGTGCCTCTGTGCACCTCCAGGTCCTCCACTGTCCAGCCGTGGCCATTGCAACACTGACCAACACACACTGACAGGCACACACACACTCACTGACAGACACACTCTCTGACAGACACACACACGCACACTCTGACAGACGCACACTCACTGACAGACACACACACACACACACACATTTCCACATTCTTGCACACACTAACGTAATTTTCTTTATTGCCCTACCTTTGGGAGCTGGTGGGGGGCCTCTCCCTGGGGTCCAGTGGGGATCTTCTCTCGGGAAGTTAGTCTTCCTGCTTCTCATTGCTCCCTCACATGCGCAGCTTAGTGATGCCGGAATGATGTCCTATTCCGGCACCCAGCATCACTACAGAAGGCACGCTCGAGGGACCTTTCCTACCGGCCGGATAAATTTTTAGCTGAGTAGGCACCTGCAATGTAAGGAGAGCCTACTCTGCCTTATTAAGCATGTCTCAAACTCGCGGCTTGCCGGGCCGCAAATATATTAATTGTGGGCCGCATCCTGACCGTGAGTTTGACACGCTTGTTATACAATGTATGTCATAGTACACAATGAATATATGCGTTCCAAAATTGTTTTTGTTGTAATTCTTTATTTTCATGTTGCATTGCATAGACATGGTTAGCATGTAACAAGTATGCAGTAGGTAGAGAAAAGGTTATACTTCAACATCGCTAGAACAAGGCACCTTTTTTAAATAAAATAAAGGAACTCTTTTTTAGCCTTTGGGTTTCACATGTTATTTAATCTGATCTTGACTTGGACATAAATTAATTTTAGAAACTTTCAAACTTCAAACCAATCTTTTTCTTTGACAATGATAGAGAGGCAGACAAGCAGAGAGACAGGAAGATAGATGGACGGACGGACAGACAGTACTCTGAAAGAACAGATCAGTTTAAGGGCTACTTGAAGGAGAGTGATACTAACGCCTTCCACCCTTGCCATATCAGGAAGTATATAATATCACTTTATTAAGAAGGTAATGGTAGTGGAAGACATCAGACATTGTTTAAGGTAAATGTGACCAGAGTCTGTTCTTCTGCCTGGTGTCTCACTGTAACACAGGGTCTAGGGAGTGCAGAGAAGCATAAAAGATGGCAGGAAGGAGTGCAAAGACACAAAATCAGTTGAGAGACACATTAATACAAATGTAAATTCTGGGGGTGCCAAAAGACAATTCTGTCCTGGGTGCCATGTACCCTAGGTATGTGCCTATTCATAATGTTTGGTAGTCTGATTACAGATTAGTGACAAAACTATGACTATGTGTTTCATTAATATCAGTGTGTAAATATTATTATAATACCTGTAATAAGGCTTTTACTGTGTACTCTACCTAGGGCTGTCATATTGCTTATTCGAGTGAATGGCCTTTTATTTTGTTATATTTTTGTACATTTATTTATTTTAGTGCTCAATTTCTGCAAACTATTACAGCTGCAGATTTCTAACTTATTTTCCTAATTTCTCACAACAACAGAAAACGAGCTTAACAAAACGATAATAACCATAACAAAATAAATTGGAAAAGTTTCATTAAGTGATCGATCCCATAAACAACACACATATGTACTAAGACAAAGCAGCACGTGTCTGGAGTATCTCTGCTTTACAAGACAAAAAATACTGACAAAACCAAAACAAACAAACAAAAAACACACACAAATCAATATATGCAAAAAGAATATGTAAGAACTTTAAAAAATTCTAAAAATAAACAGAAGACCATGACTGGTAGCTTCGTTGTTACACTTCTATGTTGTTAGCTTCGTTGTTACACTTCTTCTTATTATTATTATTTTATTATTTATATAGCGCCAGCAAAATTCCGTGAGCGCTGTACAATTCTCCCACTATCGATCTTACAAACTACATTTTGTGTTTGTTTTATTTATTGATCTTGTGTTCTTTTTTTCTTTCATTTACAGGAAATCTTGGCTGAGTAAAGTGGGCAGCCCCAGCTCACGGATAGATCGAACAAATTTTTCCAATGAAAAGGAGATCACAAAACTTCAATATAATGGATTTAGCACCAAATACTAAAATGCAGAGTGTATCTGTTTCGTAATATCAGTGTGTAAATTAGACAGTAAAACACAAACAGCGTGATTTCAATTTAAAATCTATACTGAGTAAGAATTCATACGTTTGTAGTGATTAAACTAATGCTGGTTTTAACTGCTCACAACAACAATGATATTTGTATCACAATATCTTCAAAACCCAAGCCCATTTTGTCTCTGAATCCCGTTATGTTATTTAGCTTTTCCCATGTGCCTTTTTGCACCTTTTATTCTGCTTCTAGCCCCTACTTAGCAATTTAGCCATTTCTTTACTCCACCACAGAACTATTGTGCCCCAGATTTCCCTAATACCACCTCCAGACTCCTCCCAGCTTTTTCTGACCACCCCGTATTCCTATAGTCATATGCGTACACATATATAATTTTCCCACTCCTTCATATCATCACCCAGCTATAATCATTATCTGCCTAAAGACATTTTTAGCCCCTCTATTAGCCCTGAAGAATTTGAGGTGCAGAGTTATGTCTGGGTTAGACAGTAAAGTAAGACTTCAAGGTTAATTCAAAGTTAATTTCAAACATAAAGCCAAATTAGCCAACTTGGAAAATTCTCTAAGTTAGCTGTGGTCCAGTTCAGCTACTTCAACCTATAATTTGAAATTCACTTTGAGTTAATTCTGAATTCTCAATTTAGTAAATAACCAAGTGTGTAAAGCCACACAGAGCTTTGCCCCTGCTCTTGTTGTGAAATCCATTTGTGTGAGGAGACTAGCGAAGAGAGATCCCTTCTTCGTTCGTAGGCCACTAGGACCACTAAATGCTTGACATGTCCATCTTAAACATCCAGAGAGCACACAAACCTGCACCTCAATAAATACAATTAATGAAGCAGGAGGGGGCATTACAAGCCATGTGGCCCCCTTCATACATCAACACCACTCCTCAAACTAACTGACTCATGATCCAATGACACTTGAAACAGCCCAAACTGGACAGATGTATAAGGACAACCAATGCAGCACACAGCATGTGAAGTCTCCAAAGCCTAGTCAGTCTCATTATATTTCAAGCGTTGATTTTACATTGTGTTTTCAATAAATGTAATATATAGACTTTTGAAAACAGTCTGAATTATTTCCTTTTCCCCAATACTTCCTGGGATATACTTATAAAATGTCATAGCTGATACTTAGAGTTTTAACTGCCTCTAGACTGTAAGCTTGTTTGAGCAGGGCCCTCATCTACCTATTGTTCCTGTGTCATTGTGTAATTGTCTCATTTATTGTAAATTCCCCCCTCCCCCTTTCATAATATTGTAAAGTGCTGGGATTAAATACCAATAATAATAATAATAATAATAATAATAATAACTATTGAAGTCGATGTAAAAACGCAGGACTGCTTCCGAGTTAATATAAACTACCTTGCAATGATACCTGTAGGGGAGTCAATAGGGTAAAGTTTGGGTAAGAGATAGTTCAGGCAGGGTCAGCATTAGGTGCACATAGGGTTAGAGTTGGTGGGGATGAAGAGTTAGGAACCTTAGAAGGACTTATGTTGTTTGTAACTCTCATGTGACTCTCAGCCAAAAAGTTTTGTATTGTTTTATGAAAAGTTATCATTAAGCCAGGAATCTGAAAATAGAAAAAAAATCAAAACAAATTGGCAATGTAATCGAAAAATTAATGAGAAGATTGAGAGAGAGAATGAGAAGATACAAATAATATTAACAATGAGAATGATAAAAAAATAATAGCAGAAATAACACATGGAATATTCAGATCTATTTGTTCTCCACCAAATAAGGGAAATTTTTCTTTTACTTTATAAAATTTTTGGTTACTTTATAAAAATAGTCAACAGAATGAATTTGTTAGAATCTGACCAAACGTCATGAATCTTTAGAAAAATATAAATTAACAAATTGACAGTGCCATATAAAAACAAAGAGGAAGGCCCAGCTAATTTGGAGCACATAAAATGGCATATTATCTAGTAACAAATTCAATAAAATCATGAACGAACCCTGTAATAGGTGACAAAGTGATATTCACAGCATTTTTGCTTAATCGGTTACTCTAACTAACATTATTACTTCTGCTTTTATAGTAAGAGCCCTCCCTCTCCTCTCTCTCCCCTCCCCGGCTCAGAGCGCTAGCGAGTGCTCTAAGCTGGTGAAAATGGTCAAAGAGAAGCATTTGTTTGAACAAATGATGTGGCATGACGTCATACAGGAGTGAGGAGGACCTGTCTTGGCTCTGCATTCCAGGGAAGTGTTTTTACCTGTTTCATAGCTTTTTAATTATAGTATAGATAGACAGGTTCAGTAGTGCCCAATAGGGCATAATAAAGAGAAAAACCTGTATTGATGGTAAACGGGTTCTAGTAACCATTTAAAGAGACATTGTAGGCACTATAACCATTTCATTAAATTGAACTGGTTATAGTGCCTGGAATCCTATGGCGCTGTTCCTACATTTAGTTTTAAAACAATTTCAAACATATTAACTTTAAATTTGAGTCTCTGGCCGCCAAAAGCATCCATTACCACCATTAATCCTAATGCAGTATGGCTAAGGCAAAGATTACAAAAAAAAAAAAATTCTAACCATACCACTTCATACCACCAATGGGTACTTTGATAGTGTGATTGCAGTCAGCTGACACCCCCTAAGCCAATTAGAGTTGCAAATTGCTGCTCACACTAATACTTCTTCATGAACCAAAGCAACACAGAGGGGATGGGCTGATGGGGACTCTCACTTAGCATTAAAACATTAAAGAGTTACTTCAACCACCTTGACTACTTCAGTGATTTGAAGTGGTCATGGTGCCAGGAGTATGTATGTTTCAGCTTGAAACACTGCACATACTGAGTAGTTGGCACTAGTATGCCGGAGGCGAGTTACATCCCCAGCACACGTGACATTGGTAGCCCAGAACTCTGTGCACGGAACTCTGCCAACAAACATAGAAATCTTCCCTTTGCAGACAGAGCGCCTACCAGGGAAAGCCAGCTCTTCCCTCTACCATCTCTAGCTGTAGGTGTTTCCTCCCTCCTACTCAACAGCGCACCAATGTGCTCTATGCAAGAAAACACAGAAAAGGCTGCGCCTAATAGAATAAAAAATAGAATAAAAAATAGGTAATAAAACAAAGTCCCAGTCAGATTAGTGACAGTAATACGAGAAAGTTCCAATATTGTCCAAACTGGTGTAGTGTCTCCTTTGTTTTCAGTTGTCCGTCTCACGATATGAAAGACACAATGGGAGAGAAAACCAATCGTGCAGATAGTATAAATAAGTGGTAGTGAATATGAAATATAGATATTGCACTCACATTTCCATGAGCTAGGACTAGCTCTAGTTTGATGGGCATACAGCGGACAACCCTCCGCTTATAGGGGTGCTTTTCCTCCTGGGGAGTGCCGGTATCCAATACTCAGAAAGAGAGAAAAACAGCAAATAGTGCTCTCTGATGTAATATTTGATAAAAGGAGTTAAAAGAAAATAAAATATACTCACAAGTAGAGTGCAGTCCTTTCTGCACTCTATTTAGCGCATGGGTGGTATAATCCCCACCTTAGGATATGCCAGGAACAGTGAATAAAATGGTAGAAGGAATAAATAATATAATATATAATTTATTCGATATAGAATATAAAATCAACAGTTTAATATAAAATATAAAAACCAATAACGCGTTTCGCCTGATGGGCTTTATCAAATTGGAATAAATCATTACCTGGCACAAGAGGAGTATATATAACTTATGCATAGATTCAAAATTGGCGCCAAAATTAAGCACCAATAAGAGCTGTGCAAATTGTACATACAGTATATACAATAAAAGATAAAAAAGAATATACAGTATTAATGTATTGAATATTACAATATTGTTTACATGCTTATATTGTGAAAACGAAGGTTATATTATATATATAAACCTAAAATGAATAAATCATGCGTGTCACGTGACCCGCTAAGCACCATGGGATTTGTAGTGCGTGGGCCACGTGACCGCAAAGAGAAGAATTGATGATAAGCTGTCCGTGCGGCTAATGCTATGAAGAACGGCACGCACGGGCAGCTGGGAGGGGTTAGGCAATGTCACGTGACCCGCGGCGTCAGACACATACAGTATCCGCGGGTCACGTGACCAAAGCTAGGGAGATGGTGTATAAGCTGTCCGTGCGGCTAATGCTGAAAAAGGCGGCACGCACGGACAGCAGGGAGGAATAGGGCTATGTCACGTGACCCGCGACGTCACATAGCTTCAGTACCCGCGGGTCACGTGACCATAGCTAAAAGGATTGTGGGAAATGAAGTATTTAGCATGAATATATAAAATACAAAAATAAGGAATAAATGAAAGATAAAATGATAATAAAACAGATATACATTAGATCTGCCCTAGTAATATACAGAAAAAAGAGCATAAATACAAATAAAATAATAACAGAAAGACATGCAAGAAATAAATAAACTATTTTAAATGGATGAGTCAGTATAATAAAACCACTTAATAAAAAGCACGTTAATAGGAAAAACAATGCAATAATAAGGTTTATAAAAAGGTTTATAAAAAATTGAATAAATCAAAGTCTACATTTAGACCTTGGGGCGTTAGGGTCTGTAAATAAAATACCCATTCCATCTCTGATCTCCCAAGAATGTTTTTTATATTTCCACCTCTCCAAGGTATCTGGCATTTTTGAATTCCTACACATTTGAGAAATTTTGGGTCTCGATTATGATTAATAAAATGCTTGGATACGGAATGGTTGAGATATCCATTTCTTATATTCCTGCAGTGTTCTGCTAGTCTTGTCTTTAAACATCTGGTGGTCATACCCACGTATTGGAGGCCACACGGGCACTCTAATAAATAAATAACGTTAGTAGTATTACACCCAATGAAGTCTTTTATATTATAACTTTTGTTGGTTTGGTTGGATTTAAAACTAGTAGTTTTTGATTTAGTTGTTGGATCAGTATTTTTACATACAGTACAGCGTTTACATTTGTAAAAACCTTTTGCTCCATCTAAAAAAGTGTGATTAATATTTTTAATTTCTTTGGTATAATTGTTAGTTAGAATTGATCTAAAATTAGGTGCCCCCCTAAAAACAATTTTGGGCTGTGTTGGTAAAATTTCTTTGAGCAGATCATCCTGTCTTAAAAGATGCCAATGTTTCTTAACTGTTTTTTTAATAAAACCACTTTTGTTATTATAATTAAAAATTATAGGAAGATTGGGGGCTTCTAAAATGTTTTTATCCTTATACGTTAAAAGACTTTCTCTAGGTTTACTTCTAACTGTGTCTATAGTATTATCCAAAAGAGTACAAGAATAATTTTTTTCAATAAATTGCTTCTTTAAAATGACAGATTGTTCATTAAAATCATTTATTTGAGAACAATTCCGGC
This sequence comes from Pelobates cultripes, assembly GCA_933207985.1. NCBI lineage: Eukaryota > Metazoa > Chordata > Amphibia > Anura > Pelobatidae > Pelobates > Pelobates cultripes. The sequence goes on from OW240913.1 coordinate 348,122,211, forward strand.
GTATTCTTAAAAATTGGCTTTTAGGAGCACTTTCAAGCCATGGTTTATAGTGGCAACTAGTTTGGTCGATTGCTGTATTAGTACATACTTTCTTAAAAAATGTTTTCGTATGTATTTTGCCATCTTTGATAAAAATATTGAGATCTAAAAAATTAATAGAATTTTTACTATATTCACAGGTTAAAATGATACCTCTATTATTAAAATTAAGATGAGATATAAAAGAGTTCAAACTTTCTTCAGAACCCTTCCATATAAAAAACAAGTCGTCTATATACCTAAAATAGGAGACCAGATTATGCTCCCAGGCATGCCGTCCCCAAACGGCGGTAGTTTCCCAGTCCGCCATGAAGAGATTGGCATAGCTGGGACCAAACCTGTCTTTCTGTTATTATTTTATTTGTATTTATGCTCTTTTTTCTGTATATTACTAGGGCAGATCTAATGTATATCTGTTTTGTTATCATTTTATCTTTCATTTATTCCTTATATTTTTGTATTTTATATATTCATGCTAAATACTTCATTTCCCACAATCCTTTTAGCTATGGTCACGTGACCCGCGGGTACTGAAGCTATGTGACGTCGCGGGTCACGTGACATAGCCCTATTCCTCCCTGCTGTCCGTGCGTGCCGCCTTTCTCAGCATTAGCCGCACGGACAGCTTATACACCATCTCCCTAGCTTTGGTCACGTGACCCGCGGATACTGTATGTGTCTGACGCCGCGGGTCACGTGACATTGCCTAACCCCTCCCAGCTGCCCGTGCGTGCCGTTCTTCATAGCACTAGCCGCACGGACAGCTTATCATCAATTCTTCTCTTTGCGGTCACGTGGCCCACGCACTACAAATCCCATGGTGCTTAGCGGGTCACGTGACACGCATGATTTATTCATTTTAGGTTTATATATATAATATAACCCTCGTTTTCACAATATAAGCATGTAAACAATATTGTAATATTCAATACATTAATACTGTATATTCTTTTTTATCTTTTATTGTATATACTGTATGTACAATTTGCACAGCTCTTATTGGTGCTTAATTTTGGCGCCAATTTTGAATCTATGCATAAGTTATATATACTCCTCTTGTGCCAGGTAATGATTTATTCCAATTTGATAAAGCCCATCAGGCGAAACGCGTTATTGGTTTTTATATTTTATATTAAACTGTTGATTTTATATTCTATATCGAATAAATTATATATTATATTATTTATTCCTTCTACCATTTTATTCACTGTTCCTGGCATATCCTAAGGTGGGGATTATACCACCCATGCGCTAAATAGAGTGCAGAAAGGACTGCACTCTACTTGTGAGTATATTTTATTTTCTTTTAACTCCTTTTATCAAATATTACATCAGAGAGCACTATTTGCTGTTTTTCTCTCTTTCTGAGTATTGGATACCGGCACTCCCCAGGAGGAAAAGCACCCCTATAAGCGGAGGGTTGTCCGCTGTATGCCCATCAAACTAGAGCTAGTCCTAGCTCATGGAAATGTGAGTGCAATATCTATATTTCATATTCACCACCACTTATTTATACTATCTGCACGATTGGTTTTCTCTCCCATTGTGTCTTTCATATCGTGAGACGGACAACTGAAAACAAAGGAGACACTACACCAGTTTGGACAATATTGGAACTTTCTCGTATTACTGTCACTAATCTGACTGGGACTTTGTTTTATTATTATTTTTTATTCTATTAGGCGCAGCCTTTTCTGTGTTTTCTTGTATATTTCTATTGTAGAGGGTTAGAGGGTGACCCCCTATAAGGCTGCTGCCTTCTTATCTTTTTATTATTAGCGCTAACCTTTTTCAATTTTTTATTTGTATTCTATTTATATCCCTCTGGTTTTAGCTGCTTTTAATATGTCTATTTTTGAGTATAGGAGCAATTACTCCATTGACATTGATAATGTTTTTTCTAACCAAACTATTAGTCCTATATATGTGAGGCCTCCCATATTCACTCAGCAAGAGCTATTTATCAAATTAGAAAAAGCTCTAACAACAGAAATAAAACTTAAATGGGAGATTGCTACCTTCAAAAAATATATAGATGAACGTATAACCCCCCGAGGCCTGAGACTTATGAAATTACCTACCTCAGACCAAGACGATATTGAATTCATGAACGAATGGAATAATAAATTAGAAACTTGTACATTTGGTCTCATGGATACGTTAATAAAGAAAAAGAGTAAGAAATTATCTAATCTAGATAGGGAAATCAATGATCTCAGAGAAAAACTCATGCCTTTCACAGAAAGTAATGTATATCAGCAGAATTCAGTTCTAATTCAAAGCAAAATCGAAAAAATAGAAACAGACACAAAGCATATTAAAGTTAAAAAATATGTCAGAGACAAGCAAGATTATGCTAATAGACAGGTTAGAACTTATCATCTAAACAAAAGATATACGGCTGATAATCCACATGACAATTTAAGAATAGAATCTCGTCAAAATCAAAGAGTCCCTACACGCAATGCACGATATGAATCTTCGTATGCCACTAAAAATCACTCCTCTATCTCTCATAAACCTTTCCATCACTCCCCTCACAAACCTAGACCTCACTATAAAAATTACAACCTTCACTATGCCTCCTCTTCTCATCACCATCCATCATCATACACGTCAAGGAAGACACAATATAATACTTCTAATTTTCAAGATTCTTCTAACCGTTATTATAATGGACGGAGTCCAGACACTAACCGACATTCACTGAAAGCACACCAATCTAATACCTTTTATCAGAACCATTCTGAAACTCCTATAACACACACTAACAGATACCAATTACTGTCCCTTGACTCTGAAATTGAGAATGATGACCATTTTTTAGAGATTCAAACACATCCCAACACTTTCATCAATACACCATATCCCACAAGAGCCAAAAAAAGAACTCTAAGCCCAGAGGCAAGCGGAGTGGCAGAAGAGAGCAAAAAAGAGAGACTAGAAAGATAAAAAACACCCAAAAAGAATCAGATGTTGGCATTTTTAACTTATCCAATAAAATTTTAAATGCAGCACAGATTTCTGTTTTAAGCAAAGGATTAAAATATGCTCCAACCAATTCTTTTAAACCCTTTGAAGCATTCTTAGATGTTAATAAGTTTGTACGCAAGGCTACGTTAAAAAGATTTTTTAAAGCACAATCCTCAAACACTAACCCTCCCCTCTCCCATTTCCTTACACCTACGGATCAATCTACTTTTATTAATACCAATCTTAAACCTAAATCTACTTTTTATCCATATCATTTTAAATCAGCCCCTTTGGTGATGTTCGAAAAATCTGTTCTGAGAGATCTTAATAAGATTAAATTCAATAAATATGATACTCAAAACCTAAATATATTGGAAAAAACAGCTATTAAACAACTCCAAGAGGACAAAGAAATAGTAATCAAACCGGCCGATAAAGGTGGAGGTGTTGTAATTCAATCAACTGACATGTATATTAAAGAAGCTTATAAACAGTTAAATGACACTGAAGTATATGAAAAATTAAAAAGTGACCCCACCTCTAACATACAACAAAAATTAATAACTTTTTTACAAAAGGGTCTAAATAACAATATTCTGAATAAAAAAGAATTTGACTATTTATTTATTAAGAATCCTAAAATTCCGGTCATCTATTTCCTACCTAAAATACATAAAGATGCCAAGCACCCTCCAGGAAGACCGATAGTATCTGGGATAGGTTCTCCTCTGTGTAACTTATCCCAGTACATTGATATTTTACTTCAGCCATCTGTTAAACTAATGAAGTCCTATTTAAAAGATTCTATGTCATTACTGAGATTTTTAAATGATTTTAAGTGGAAGTCAGATTTTATACTTGTCTCCTGTGACGTTACGTCCTTGTACACCATCATCCCTCATCAACTTGGATGCAATGCAGTTAAAACCATTTTATCAAATGAAAACAAAATTCCAGCTGCTCAGATTGATTTTATTGTAGATGGTATTAATATTATTCTAGACAACAACTATTTCTGGTTTTATGACTCTTTTTATCTCCAAAAGAGGGGGACAGCTATGGGGACCAGGTTTGCTCCCAGCTATGCCAATCTCTTCATGGCGGACTGGGAAACTACCGCCGTTTGGGGACGGCATGCCTGGGAGCATAATCTGGTCTCCTATTTTAGGTATATAGACGACTTGTTTTTTATATGGAAGGGTTCTGAAGAAAGTTTGAACTCTTTTATATCTCATCTTAATTTTAATAATAGAGGTATCATTTTAACCTGTGAATATAGTAAAAATTCTATTAATTTTTTAGATCTCAATATTTTTATCAAAGATGGCAAAATACATACGAAAACATTTTTTAAGAAAGTATGTACTAATACAGCAATCGACCAAACTAGTTGCCACTATAAACCATGGCTTGAAAGTGCTCCTAAAAGCCAATTTTTAAGAATACGCCGGAATTGTTCTCAAATAAATGATTTTAATGAACAATCTGTCATTTTAAAGAAGCAATTTATTGAAAAAAATTATTCTTGTACTCTTTTGGATAATACTATAGACACAGTTAGAAGTAAACCTAGAGAAAGTCTTTTAACGTATAAGGATAAAAATATTTTAGAAGCCCCCAATCTTCCTATAATTTTTAATTATAATAACAAAAGTGGTTTTATTAAAAAAACAGTTAAGAAACATTGGCATCTTTTAAGACAGGATGATCTGCTCAAAGAAATTTTACCAACACAGCCCAAAATTGTTTTTAGGGGGGCACCTAATTTTAGATCAATTCTAACTAACAATTATACCAAAGAAATTAAAAATATTAATCACACTTTTTTAGATGGAGCAAAAGGTTTTTACAAATGTAAACGCTGTACTGTATGTAAAAATACTGATCCAACAACTAAATCAAAAACTACTAGTTTTAAATCCAACCAAACCAACAAAAGTTATAATATAAAAGACTTCATTGGGTGTAATACTACTAACGTTATTTATTTATTAGAGTGCCCGTGTGGCCTCCAATACGTGGGTATGACCACCAGATGTTTAAAGACAAGACTAGCAGAACACTGCAGGAATATAAGAAATGGATATCTCAACCATTCCGTATCCAAGCATTTTATTAATCATAATCGAGACCCAAAATTTCTCAAATGTGTAGGAATTCAAAAATGCCAGATACCTTGGAGAGGTGGAAATATAAAAAACATTCTTGGGAGATCAGAGATGGAATGGGTATTTTATTTACAGACCTTAACGCCCCAAGGTCTAAATGTAGACTTTGATTTATTCAATTTTTTATAAACCTTTTTATAAACCTTATTATTGCATTGTTTTTCCTATTAACGTGCTTTTTATTAAGTGGTTTTATTATACTGACTCATCCATTTAAAATAGTTTATTTATTTCTTGCATGTCTTTCTGTTATTATTTTATTTGTATTTATGCTCTTTTTTCTGTATATTACTAGGGCAGATCTAATGTATATCTGTTTTATTATCATTTTATCTTTCATTTATTCCTTATTTTTGTATTTTATATATTCATGCTAAATACTTCATTTCCCACAATCCTTTTAGCTATGGTCACGTGACCCGCGGGTACTGAAGCTATGTGACGTCGCGGGTCACGTGACATAGCCCTATTCCTCCCTGCTGTCCGTGCGTGCCGCCTTTTTCAGCATTAGCCGCACGGACAGCTTATACACCATCTCCCTAGCTTTGGTCACGTGACCCGCGGATACTGTATGTGTCTGACGCCGCGGGTCACGTGACATTGCCTAACCCCTCCCAGCTGCCCGTGCGTGCCGTTCTTCATAGCATTAGCCGCACGGACAGCTTATCATCAATTCTTCTCTTTGCGGTCACGTGGCCCACGCACTACAAATCCCATGGTGCTTAGCGGGTCACGTGACACGCATGATTTATTCATTTTAGGTTTATATATATAATATAACCTTCGTTTTCACAATATAAGCATGTAAACAATATTGTAATATTCAATACATTAATACTGTATATTTTTTATCTTATTGTATATACTGTATGTACAATTTGCACAGCTCTTATTGGTGCTTAATTTTGGCGCCAATTTTGAATCTATGCATAAGTTATATATACTCCTCTTGTGCCAGGTAATGATTTATTCCAATTTGATAAAGCCCATCAGGCGAAACGCGTTATTGGTTTTTATATTTTATATTAAACTGTTAATTTTATATTCTATATCGAATAAATTATATATTATATTATTTATTCCTTCTACCATTTTATTCACTGTTCCTGGCATATCCTAAGGTGGGGATTATACCACCCATGCGCTAAATAGAGTGCAGAAAGGACTGCACTCTACTTGTGAGTATATTTTATTTTCTTTTAACTCCTTTTATCAAATATTACATCAGAGAGCACTATTTGCTGTTTTTCTCTCTTTCTGAGCATTGGATACCGGCACTCCCCAGGAGGAAAAGCACCCCTATAAGCGGAGGGTTGTCCGCTGTATGCCCATCAAACTAGAGCTAGTCCTAGCTCATGGAAATGTGAGTGCAATATCTATATTTCATATTCACCACCATTTATTTATACTATCTGCACGATTGGTTTTCTCTCCCATTGTGTCTTTCATATCGTGAGACGGACAATTGAAAACAAAGGAGACACTACACCAGTTTGGACAATATTGGAACTTTCTCGTATTACTGTCACTAATCTGACTGGGACTTTGTTTTATTACCTATTTTTTATTCTATTTTTTATTCTATTAGGCGCAGCCTTTTCTGTGTTTTCTTGTATATTTCTATTGTAGAGGGTTAGAGGGTGACCCCCTATAAGGCTGCTGCCTTCTTATCTTTTTATTATTAGCGCTAACCTTTTTTAATTTTTTAAATGTGCTCTATGAGCTGGCAAATTAATGCAATCACTGGCTTCTCTATGAGAAGCCTGGTATTGGTCCATGTGAGTGCCGGGTGATGTCATGATGGGGCGTGGAAGTTCAGTGTCAGGAGCTTCACCCAGCACTGAATTAAGGTCAGTTTAAAAAAAAAATTCTGGCATTACAGGGTATGCCCCCTAGGGCATTTAGAGTGTAAATTAATTATTTGTTAATTGGTGTTGGAGTAACGCAAAAAAAAATAAAAAAATTGGGGTTGGAGTCACTGAACGGAAGAACGGCACCAGAAACCCCCAGACACTATAACCACTTCAATGAGATGACTCAGCTACAGTGCCCCTAAATGCTGAATGTGTGCTGAGTGTCCCTTCATTGTCCCTTTAATGTAGGGACATACATTTATGAGGACATTGTGAATATGTTGGCTGCTGAATGTGATTGACTGCAAATTCTATTTCAGCTCCTTCCTCTCGAGTGTAGCTGCAGAGTCAATTCAGGATATTAAATTAATTTTACATCTCAGTCAGGTTGAGCTATATTTAGTAACGCTGATGTATTGTGTAGCATAGGAGGACTTTACATTTAAATTGAATTAGAAATGAAAGCATAAAGCTGCCAACCTCTATATATGTTTTACACGGGAATGTAAATATGTCTCAATATTAGCAAACCATGGTAGGCATCTGGGATCACTTTTTGTAAGAAAAAAGTAGATTTAGTATCCTTTGTATTAGCATAAAGTACAGATTAACTAGTTCGCTTCCAACAATATATACAAGAACATTTTTATTTTGCAGCTTTAATTTGCTAAAATATTTTTTCTGCCAGAACTCCTATCTATCCCTCTGCACCTCGGCAATAGGATTGAAAATGTCAGCCCCCTGTTCCCCCCTGTTCTCCCCTCTTACAGAGTAATCACATATTGAAGTAGAAACTTTGTTGCTGCATTATAACAGTCACCAGGGAGGAGAAAGGGTCTGAACACATTCAGTAAACTGCAGGGAACTAGGTCTTCCACCTGACCCGATTGTAGGGTTTTCTCCCATGATCCTGGGTCTCCCTGGTGTCTCGCTTTTGGGGAACTGTTTCCAAAAAGCTATGCTCAAGCACATCATTTGAAGTGCTCACACTGAGTTCAGGGCACTATGCCCATGCATGGATCACTGCAACAGTGCTCCATGCATGGTCTGACCTCAGTAGGCTGGAAGCCTAGCACGAATGCATTCTGCCAGTTATTTGGGCGGTCCTGCCCCCATTCTGGATGGAATGGAGTCTTTAAAAAGTTTCTTCAACCTTCAGTAGTCAGACTGAATTTCAAATGTAAGGTCAGAGTAGCCAATCTGAAAGCAAAGATTAATATTTCCAATTTAGCCATTTTAACCTTAAAGTTGAAATTCTCACTTCAGTTAATAACCATGTAAGACTTCTACTGGAACACTGAAAGCTCTTACGTGCTAAGTTCATAGCAATCTATACTGTAGTTGACAACATGCGCAATGCAAGCTCATTGTATTGAAAGTAGCCATTACCTTAATAGACAAAGCAGGACACTGGTTAACTTACACTGTAGTAACCACAATCTCTGAAGTAAAACAAACTTAGTTAAAAACTTACAATTAGGGAGGCCTGTTGTACCTTCTACTTTTTGCTCTGACTTTGGAGCATTTTTAGAAGCAATCAAGCAGAGTCCAAATGTTGTTGGGTTTAGACAATGGGTGTTTGAACACAGAGTAGCTGCATATGTAGATAACATAATTTCACATCTAAACATTATGTCTCAATTCCAGGGAAATAGCAAACTCTCTTCTTATCATGCTTAAGATGACCAAATGTGAGGTTCTTAACATTTTATTTCCACATCCAGAATTTAAAGTGCCGCAGTCCCAGTTTCCCTTTCGCTGGTGTAAGGACCAGATGAAATGTCATGGGGTATTGGTCACTACTGATCTGGAAAAGCTTTATCAAATGAACCATATGTTACTTCTTATTTCTATTGAATTGGAACTCAAATGCTGGAGTTATCCTCACATTTTTTTGCTTGGGAGAATTTCTGACCTCAAGATGAACATTTTCTCTAGGGTTCTCTACATATTCCAGATGATGCTGATTAACCTACCACAAGCCTTTTTCTAAATCTTTGAGATACTCAATGATGTCATACATATTGAAGGAGAAGAGACTTTGCCTGAGGCATGACATTCTCTGTCTGCTGAGAGCTACAGGTGGCTTAGCCCTGACTGAGTTTTGTAAATATTTTCTGGCTGCTAATTACAGAGGATCTTGGAATGGAATGCTTCAGCCTCCACAAATTTTTAGCCCAAATTAGAGCAGGCTTGTTCTTGAACCCCACTCCTTTCTATGATTTGGAATGTGCCCTCTGCTGTCCCTGGAGATGGTACACTTCCCCAGTAGCACAAACATTCAAAGTGTGTTATCAACTCTGGAGAACTTTGAAACTCTCTGTGACTTACTTCCCATTGTTGCCTTTGACCAAGAATAGCTTTCTGGTTGGAGGGTTATCATCTAGAAGTTTTGCCTTTGTAGGACCCTATCCAACACATTCTGAACTTCAATGACCTTCAGTGTCAGTACTGATCCTTTACACTCAACCCTGGATATCAGAGGCATATTAGAATGATGGTAACTTCATCCTTTTCCTGTGGATTCAGATTTTCTTTCTTCCTGATGGAGTACATCTGGCAATCTGGTTAAGCCTAAAGGAGTCTGGAATCCTAATTTCCAGGCATTCAGTGGACCTAGGTTTTACTCCTGAACCATAAGAGTTCTGTCAGCTACAAGTACCAGGAGATCAACTACCAAATTGCTTTCCTAATGGTACCGCACCCTTGAATCACTCCAGACGATGCGCCCATCTGCCTAATTGCTGGATGTGTAGAATGGAGGAGGGATTCACACGACACCTTTGGTGGGATTGCCCACTTTACAGACCATTCTTCCAGATGATCAGGGATACCCTCAATGACATTAAAATCCCTATCTCTACTTGCATTTAAAATTCCCTGCTTCATGTTACTCCTCTGCCTATATCAAAATATAACATGTACATTTTGCATAATTTATTGAACGTCACAAGTGCCTACTCTCTGGAAATGCCCTAATGCTCCAACTAAGCAGCAATGGTTGTTAAAGGTGGAAAAAATAAAGGTTTCCAAAGCTTTTATACAATCCCTATCGAACAGGCATTACAAACAATATATCCAGGAGGAACGCTTTTTCTTAGACCCTTAGTGTGGGGACCTTCTCACCAAGACACTATTATTGAACCATTTCTCTAAAAAAGCTTATGCAACCCATCAAATCACACAATTTGCTAGGCTTGAAAGTCTTTAATGATCTGGAACAACTTTTTTAAATCATGTAACACTCTGACCAGATTATATTCTTATTTATTAGATTGTTTAATTTCTTAGGCTGGGTAAACATACAAACAGGATTCTCAAACTTTAGACCCATTCAATCGTTTAATTCTATCAGTTTTCTCTACCATTTAGGTGGCCTTCATTCCAAACCATCAGCCACCAAATATAATAAGAAAATGAATTAACTTAAAATACTGAGCACAACCTCAGATCAAGCCTCTCTTGCAGTGCCTTCACATTGCTGCACATGTTTTTGACATCACTGTCCCCTGACAATTAAAGTGGGAAGCATCGCTGTCCATGCTTTTCCCTTCAGCCATTGTGGAATGGAGTCATGGCCTTACAGTCTTAACATTCTGCCAGATCGTATTCATCCTGTTTCCTTTCCAGAAGATTCTAAATGACAAACAACAATCCTGTTCACCTTATAACTTTTATCCATACGCCCAACAGAACGTCCAGAAGACTCCCGATATAGAAAGCTTATTTTTGCCACGTAGCATTGCTTTATACATTGAAAGGTGTGTCCTCTTTCTATTTGCTTTAACTTTGGAACCTTTAGCCATATGTATGAGATGGTCCAGATATTCATTTTTTGTTTTCAATGTATGGAACTCAAATTAAGGTCTATAAGCTTACACAGTTATATACCCTGATCTTCCTGCCCACGACATTCCTTATAATAATGTCCACTTTAAGTTCCTTACTTTACATTCCTTGTTACAGCAAGCATGCAGGTCCTGCAGATTTCTCATACAGAGCACCTGCAGTATAATCTACCAGAAATCATCAAATCTTCCAAATGCCTGAACTTTCTGATAGAAACTCTGTGTCTCAACTTAAAGGGACACTATAGTCACCAGAACAACTACAGCTTAATATATTTGTTCTGGTGAGTAGAATCATTCCCTTCAGGCTTTTTGCAGTAAACACAGTGTTTTTAGAGAAAATACAGTGTTTACATTACAGTCCAGGGATAACTCCAATGGCCACTCCTCAAAAGGCCCCCCTTTTCGGTCTTCGCTCAGCAATACACCTGAGTGGGATTTGTATGGTGACTGTGTGAGAATGCGTGTGAGGTTTGCTGATTGTGAATGTGTGTGGCGTTGGCCGAGTGTGATTGTGTGTGGCTGGTTGTAGGAGGCACACACAATTCTTAACAATTTACACTTAAAAAGGCTGTCACCGCCCATTAAAATATACAAAAAAGTGAATTTTTCAAGGGTCAAAATTAGATGCAAAACCTAAATTCACATTATTCTGCAGAAAAAATCTAAAATTTCATCCAAGCCAAATAACGAGCAAATTATCCATATACAGTGCCCATGCCAGGCTACAGGTAAATTGTAAAGATTACTAACTCCTTGGACATGGCAGTGCATCTAATTCAAAGCAGGACCAAATCTTGTCCCCGAAGATTCAACTTCCCTTAAATTTTTTTTTTGTTTTTTTTGGGGGGGATTTTTGGAGCTGATTATAGATGGTATTGCTAGGTAATAATATTTTATAACTAGAATTTAAAATGATGCCATTGAAAACTTTTTTTTTAACTCATATTTTTTTATTAACTTTACTAATGCTAATCCCAGAAACATCCTAAAAAGAGATTTAAAAAAAAAAGCCAATTGGAAAAAGAAAGGAAAATATGAAGGTGGGAAAGAGGAAAACTACGATAGAAAGAAGATAACAATATGAATCTAAGGGAAATTTTCAAGACAGTACGAATATGTGTCATGATAAACCCCAGAGGAGAATGACTGTAAAATATCACTAACACAATGTGTACAAATTATTAAGGCTAATTTAGTGCACAACAGTATTATCCTAACCGGTAGCATATTTTTTTTACTTACCTTGAAATAACCTGTTGTCGATTTTATCTACATATGTTACAGATACAGTGAGTGAAAAGACAGACAGTAAATTGGTTGCTGTTAGAGTCTATAACTTTTTATATGATTATTTTCCTGTAACTCTGGACTGTTTTTGTCCAAAAGAACCGGAGACAAGCAGCTCTGAATAGCCTTCATGTAAATTCCAAAACACGGCAAACAATATAGATCACGCAGGGCTAAGCCGCAATTAGATTTAATCAGTGATTGACATCCAAGAAATCTAACACTGTCTCTAACCTACAACACAAAGTCTATTCCTTCTCACTTCAACCTTACAAAATGCTGGATGATACAGCAAGTATAATGAATTTAGGTAATCAGCATTACGGTATTCAGGCCCCGGATTAGCGGTGACAAATGATGCATTTAAAGTCATTCATCTGCTCTTTTGCTCATTGTTATGACTGCACATTACTCAGTAGTCATCAGTTTGTTTTGAGAGTGTCAGCAATCCGCACTACTCAGTTGGAATTAAAGCGTAATAGATTTATAGGGCTTTATACCTCGGTCCCCCAACCTTTGCCCATTTACGACCAAGATGGCGCAAAATGTGCACCCTGTCTAAAATAGGGATGGGTAAACTATGCACCGCAGATATTTATGAACAATATTTTTAGCAATGCTCAGTCAGTCATACAGAGGAACTGTCGCTCCTATGGAAATTAAATTATCGGATAAAACAATCAAAATAATTTTTAACTTGTGATATTAATTTATTTTCACGTGATGGTCCATTTTTTAGCAGAAAGCATCACAATCCAGTTCAGTTCAAGCACAGCCAGAGGATGCATTGTTGTTACGTTGTATCATTTCTCCTCTTCTCTGTACGCTCTCTCTATAATGACAAGCAGGTGGAAAGAACAGAGCCTATAACAATGATTGCCAAACAGTCAAGATGGAGGCACCATGATGCAGGATAAAAAGGCATTGAATTCCACCTTTAAAGGACCACTCTAGGCACCCAGACCACTTCAGCTTAATGAAGTGGTCTGGGTGCCAGGTCCAGCTAGGGTTAACCCATTTTTTCATAAACATAGCAGTTTCAGAGAAACTGCTATGTTTATGAATGGGTTAAGCCTTCCCCTATTTCCTCTAGTGGCTGTCTCATTGACAGCCACTAGAGGCGCTTGCGTGCTTCTCACTGTGATTTTCACAGTGAGAGCACGCCAGCGTCCATAGGAAAGCATTATGAATGCTTTCCTATGTGACCGGCTGAATGCACGCGCAGCTCTTGCCGCGCGTGCGCATTCAGCCGACGGGGAGGAGAAGAGGAGAATCGGAGGAGGAGAGCTCTCCGCCCAGCGCTGGAAAAAGGTAAGTTTAACCCCTTTTCCCCTTTCCAGAGCCGGGCGGGAGGGGGACCCTGAAGGTGGGGGCACCCTCAGGGCACTATGGTGCCAGGAAAACGAGTATGTTTTCCTAGCACTATAGTGGTCCTTTAATTTTATTTTTCAATATTTTTAAATATACAGGCAGGACCAATGCAACATTACACAGAGTGTAAGGAGTGCCCCCTTTGCACTTGATACTCTAATTTCTCACAGCAGTGGTTATGGTGTGCTATAAGTACCCTTGTGCCCCCCTCCATTATAGGGAACAGTTTGACTACTTACCTAAGCCATATCTTAACGTACTAAAATATTATTACTATAATGAGATAATGAATGAAGCTGTTAAACTTCAGTGTGTGGTAGGTACAGTACAATATTTAAATATCTTTCAGGAAATATATTGTGTATTATTTTTCAATTAAAGCATTTTTCACCAATTTAAAGAACACCCTCAGTTATTTACACTTTCAATTCATTAGACTTTTTAATAGATTGATGTAATTATTAAGGTTTGTGGATAATTTGTGAATTGCAGCAGTATATTATGCTGTATGTATAGACTTTTCTCCTAAAGGACCACTATATTCACCCAGACCACTTTAGCTCAATGAAGTGGTCTCGGTGCCATGTCACCCAGGTTTTAACCATTCAGATGTAAACATAGCAGTTTCATCGGGAGCTGACGTCGGAGGGGAAGGAGAGGTCACCAGCGCCGAGGGAGCCCGGTGCTGGATAAAGGTAAGTGGCTGAAGGGAGGGGGACCCTGAGGATTATATAGTGCCAGGAAAACGGGTTTGTTTTCCTGACACTATAGTGATCCTTTAATAAAGCTTCCCTATCTGCTGATGTTTATTTACAGAGTAATATGCAACATTTACTTAAAGGGACACAATAGTAACCAGAAGCACTATAGCTTTATGTTGTGGTTCTGGGGCTTATAACCTGTTCCTGCATGCTGAGCATTGTAAAGCTAATGTTTACATTGCTGCCAAAGTGCACCTTTAGTGGGTGTCACTTGGACAGCCACTAGAGGGACTTCCTGATTGAGGTTCTGCAATCTTTTCATGGAAACGCTGTATGCATGTATAGCTTGAATTAAAGACGAGACAGGGGGGTTATGATAGAATAGAACATTTAAATACATAAAGGGAATCAACACATTAAAGGAGAAGACTATAGTTAAAAGAAAAAAAAACCTACCACAACAAGAGGACATAGTCTTAAATTAGAGGGACAAAGGTTTAAAAATAATATCAGGAAGTATTACTTTACTGAGAGGGTAGTGGATGCATGGCATAGTCTTCCAGCTGAAGTGGTAGAGGTAAACACAGTAACGGAGTTTAAGCATGCGTGGGAGATGCATAAAGCTATCCTAACTATAAGATAAGGCCAGGGACTAATGAAAGTATTTATAAAATTGGGCAGATGGTTCTTAACTACCTTCACCTTCTATGTTTCTATGTTTCTCCCCAGAGAGATGCATTGACTGCACGCATCTCTATAAGGAGATGCTGATTGGTGCAGCACTATAGGATTGGCTGAAAACACCATGGTTGATGATCTCATCCTGGGAGGCTGGAAGGCCAAACAGAGACGAGTGCTGCAAAAGCTACACTGTAAAATCTAACTTTTTAATGCCCACGGGAGGGGAGGTGGACACCTAGATCCTTAGTAGAACACTATAGTTATAGGGATACATGTACATATTTCTAAAGTAATAATGTTGCTTTAAATGTCCATTACCAGCTCTATGACCTTAACATTCACAAGGTTATCCACTAAGCACTGAATTTTAGCAAATTAAATCCAAATCATAAAATTGAGGAAAAGGTGAAGTTTAAATTTAAAATTTTTTAAAAAAATAATAAATCTAACTGGAGTACCCCAAACCTCCTATTAACCAGGAAGGATCTGGATATATGGTCTCTTCTAATCCCATAACATTTAAGCCCATAGCTAGCTGTGTAAGGGTTAACTACGTGCACTCTATTGCTAACCATTTAAAGGAACACTATAGTCAACAGAACAACTACAGCCTAAAGCAGTTATTTTTGTGTCTACTGCCTGTCCCTGCAGGCATTTTCATGTAAACACTATTTTTTCAGAGAAAAGGCAGTGTTTACATTATATTCCATAGACGGCCACTAGAGGTGATTACTGGGTCAGTGCTGTACAAGGTGCAGTACTGATGTTCATAGTCTCCAAGCTCTGCATGGAGGTGCTGAACTCCCTGCAGAGATGCATTAATTCAATGCATCTCTCTGAGGAGACACTGATTGTCACAGTGCAGAGTT
Source organism: Pelobates cultripes (assembly GCA_933207985.1). Taxonomy (NCBI): domain Eukaryota; kingdom Metazoa; phylum Chordata; class Amphibia; order Anura; family Pelobatidae; genus Pelobates; species Pelobates cultripes. Next base: position 348,138,004 of record OW240913.1, read on the forward strand.
TTGCCATGCATGCGCACTGGCCTCCCAAATGCTTTCCTATAGGTTTCCTATAGGGAGATTGGCTGAGATAGTCAATTCTGATGATCTGAGTCAAGAAGGCGGCGGAGCCAGTGCCACGGGACTGCACTGCGCTGGAAAACAAGTAAGTTTTAACTCTATTTAAGAGAATGCTGGGAACCTAAATTTTGTTTTTAACACTATAGGGTCAGGAATACACGTTTATGTTCCTGACACTATAGTTTTCCATTAACCACCATTTATATTAATTTGTTTATTTTATTAATTAGTTTTGATTATCATGGTATATTAAACTCCGAATGTTAACCCTTTCTCAGGGTCAGATTATAATAGGGGCTTTTGGAGCAGATGTTCTGGGTCCATGCATAGCATTCTGTGACAAGACCATTCTCGCCACTGTGCATTGAAGGAGCCTGGTTGCCCGCCTGCTGCCTTTAGACTATGGCTCCATGTTGAAACGCTTGATTTTCCCCTGCAAAGACACGAAAGCCGGGTCATTCGGTACTTGCCCTATTTGAACAGTGATACCCCAGATGCCATGGAGCCCATTGATATAACAAAAGACTATGTGAAAGACTTTGGCTCCATGGCAATTGAACTGTATGTATGTGATCTGAGCGCCATTCAGTAATAATGTGTGCTCAGATCTAAGCTATCTGGGGATATGTTGAATGTACCTGTTTTATGCAATATATATTTTTATGTATTTTATTGTCTTTTGCTACCATGTGTTCAATGGAGTTTTGCCTCTGTCCTTGGAGATAATTGGATTACTTCCCAATTATCTCCAGGATAGAAGACTCTTTGGAACTGGTTTTGGGCAGAAAAGCCATGCTTCATTTGGTCACAAAGGACTTTGATCTATCTTTTGAACCACTGGACCAATTTGGAGTATGCGAATTCTGAAAATATAAGTTTTATGTGAATGTGATGTATACTTTTAACGTTATGAATAATGTGGAAAAACAGTATTTCTCTCCCTGTGATAATTACATTAACCCATTGTGTAAGGTGATTGTATCACTGGCAGAGGGGAGGATTTTGTGTGGGAGTGTATTGTATGTGTTTATTGGTTGTTTTACAAAACCCTGTGGGTGGTACTAATGTGTGGGAATGTGTATATAACAACAATAAACCCACAGCTCTGTCTGTTCCTGCTTGACCCTCAAAACAGAGCCTTGTCTCGTTCTTGGGGGGATTTATTGTATGCTGTTCCAGTTCGACTGCTAGGAGTGTAAACCTTTCGTATGGTTTTTCCTATTCGACTGTTTACAGCATTCGTATGTTTGAGAGCATTCATATGCTTCTCCGGTTCGGTGGATTGGTGTCTACAGTAGCTGCCTGTATATCTGGAAGGGGAATATCCTCTAAACAGCGTTTAACCCCTTTTATGCCCGGGGTGCTGTTACAATTGGTGGCAAGCGGTGGGATTGTTCCTGCAGCCAGAAGGACAGCTACAGGAGATACCATTCCGTGGATTTTACAATTTGAGGGCAACGCATGTCCCAGTACAGCGACCCTGACAGCACCGGAATGGAACCAGCAGTGGAGTACAATGAGGGTGTCATGGATGACCGAGATGCAGTCCGCAAAGGCATCTGGTACCAGGCACTGGGTATTGTGGAATATCTGCGGGACAAGAGGCTCCCCAAGGATGAGCAGCGACAGCAGAAGTGATTAGCCCTGCAGATGCCCTTCCTGGGAGAGCAGCCCCTGAAAGAGTAGGTAGAAGATCTGAAGCACCTGGTATGGCGGGAGATGTGGCTGGAAGATGCCTACTAGGCACTCTGGAGGTATGAAGCTCAGTACCTACCCCGGACAGCCGAGCATCATAAGCCAGAGGGAGACAAGTTTGATGGTCCTGGCTTGTTATGGGAGACTTTTGCAGAACCTGACTTTGGGAGCCCTGAAGAGACCCAGTTCAATGATCTCTTTGAGTGGAGGGAGAGCAGGTATGACTGGGATGACCTTCACAAGATTGAGCAAGACCTGGTGCACCTAGTGACCCGAGAGATGGAGCTGGAGCAGGACTACCAAAATCTGTTCCACTCCAGTAAGAAGGCTCAGCAGGGAAGCGGAGACCCAGATCCAGAACCCTTCAGCTGGGAAGATATTGTGGAAATTTACTGGGAAGAACCCCAGGTGGCCGGTGGAGATGGGACCGAGGTCTCTCCACCGGTCCTGCAGGGAATTGGGAGCCCAGTCTCCATTCCCCAGTGGCAGAGTGATTTGTTGGGAATTGGGAGCCCAGTCTCCATTCCCCAGCGGCAGGCTGAGTTACAGGGGGCAGAGACACTTGGTCCTGTCCCCCAGCGGCAGAGCCAAGTGCAGGGAATTGGGAGCCCAGTCTCCATTCCCCATCGGCAGAGTGTCCAGCAGGGAATAGAGAGCCCAGTCTCCTTTCCCCAGCAGCAGGACACTGTATTGGGAGCGGAGACAGTCGGTTTCCCTCCCCAGCGGCTGGAAGTATGTATGGGAGAGGAGCTTGTAACCCCCTCTCCCGAGGGGCAGCTTAACGCACCAGTGAGAGACAGTAAGTCCCACAACCGTGCAGATGGGACTGTGGTCTCTGCGCTTACAGCACAGTGGGTAGGGACAGTTGGTCCTGTCCCCCAGCAACAGGGCTGTTTAGCCAAAGGGGAGACAGTTGGTCTCCCCCCACAGCAGCATGGTGCTTTGTCCAAAGGGGAGTAGATCGATCTCCCCCTCCAGCAGCACAGCTATGTATCCAAAAAGGAGACAATTGGTCTCCCCCTCCAGCAACCAGGCTCCCACCAGGCTACTTCCGTGGTAGTGCTGGCACCAGGGCAGAGTACAGCTGGTCTCTGCCCACCTCGCAACCCACCAATTCAGCGTACCAGTCCCCCACACAGCTGTGGTGAGGCACCTGGACATGGACAAGTTTTCCCCGTACTCAGGTCTAGTAACCATTTATTGTGGGTGGGCTGTACTACTAATTGTGTTTTATGGGTGGGTTGCTGGACTCACCAGGGCACTGACCGGCAGGAGGTCAGATACCCTGTTAGTCTGTTTGGAAAAGGGGAGAGATGTGATGAGACCAATCTTGCCACTGTGCATTGGAGGAGCCTGGTTGCCCGCCTGCTGCCTTTAGACTATGGCCCCATGTTGAAACACTTGATTTTCCCCTGTAAAGACACGAAAGCCGGGTCATTCGGTACTTGCCCTATTTGAACAGTGATACCCCAGATAGCTATGCCATGGAGCCCATTCGTATAACAAAAGACTATGTGAAAGACTTTGGCTCCATGGCAATTGAACTGTATGTTTGTGATCTGAGCGCCATTCAGTAATAATGTGCGCTCAGATCTAAGCTATCTGGGGATATGTTGAATGTACCTGTTTTATGCAATAGTTGCACAGTTATATATTTTTATGTATTTTATTGTCTTTTGCTACCATGTGTTCAATGGAGTTTTGCCTCTGTCCTTGGAGATAATTGGATTACTTCCCAATTATCTCCAGGATAGAAGACTCTGTGGAACTGATTTTGGGCAGAAAAGCCATGCTTCATTTGGTCACAAAGAACTTTGATCTATCTTTTGAACCACTGGACCAATTTGGAGTATACTGATTTTGAAAATATAAGTTTTATGTGAATGTGATGTATACTTTTAACGTTATGAATAATGTGGAAAAACAGTATTTGATCTATCTTTTGAACCACTGGACCAATTTGGATGATTTTGACATATGTTTGTATTTGGAGTATGCTGATTCTGTTCTTATGTGAATGTGATGTATACTTTTAAAGTTATGAATAATGTGGAAAAACAGTATTTCTCTCCCTGTGATCATTACATTAACCCATTGTGTAAGGTAATTGTATCACAGGCAGAGGGGAGGGTTTTGTGTGGGAGTGTCTGAGTGTATTGTATGTGTTTATTGGTTGTTTTACAAAACCCTGTGGGTGGTACTAATTTGTAAGAATTTGTATATAAGAACAATAAACCCACAGCTCTGTCTGTTCCTGCTTGACCCTCAAAACTGAGCCTTGTCTCGTTCTTGGGGGGATTTATTGTATGCTGTTCCAGTTCGACTGCTAGGAGTGTAAACCTTTCATATGGTTTTTCCTATTCGGCTGTTTACAGCATTCCTGTGGTTCCGGTTCAGCTGTTTACGGCATTCATATGGTTTCCTGTTTGGCAGCTTGGTGTCTTTGGTAGCTGCCTGTGTATCTGGAAGGGGAATATCCTCTAAACTGCGTTTAACCCCTTTTATGCCCGGGGTGCCGTTACACATTCCATTCCGCTCTCTACCTGGGATTTCGAACTCTGCCCCCCTTCGGTGGTGACGGCCAACAACTCTGAGAATTGTTTGAATGCCATAGATAGATGGCAAAGAACCTCTAGTCAAGCCATACTAAAATGGTTTTACTACTTATAATTGGTGGTGGGGATCATCAGGGCACTTCTCGTACCATAATCACAACTATAGTGTGCTACAGTGGTTGGGTTATGATGTATGGAGCGTTCCTTCAAATTGGCGCAATTTAATGTTTAGCGCACAAACCTCAATGTGGTGAGTTCTTAGATTGATAAGAATAAGGCCAGTCAGGACAGCTGGTGCACACCAGACAGTTACAGTAGTCCGCTGAATATAAACACATCCAAAAATGAAATGTAAAAAAATATCTGGACGGTTTGGAGGCCTGATTCTTTAAAGGCAGAGAGTGGCACTAGGATGTACCCCAGGTATAAGCAAATCCATTAAAACATGGTTTGAGTACTTACAGGACACGTGACTGTAGTGGTTACAGTGCTTAGTGTTCCTCATTATCCACTCACCATTTTACAGTGCTTTTAAAAAAAGGAAACCACGTATACCAGCTTAAAACTCGTAATATAATGGAACATTGTAAAAGGTAATATCTGGAACTATAATGCTATAGTCCCTAAGTATCATCCTAATTTTACAAAATGTTCCCATTCTTTCAAACAGAAATAAACTACAGAAAACAAACAGCTGTCTAGTTGTCACTTTTCATGAACTGAAAACAAAAGTCAGGCTGTGACCACAATCATATTTCAAACCACTTACTTTTTATATAAATTTTACAATTTAAGCTTGAATTTACTACAATTCATTTTTAGTAAATAAGCCCACCCTATCTTTAAAAATCCATAATATCCTGCTAAAGGTCTCTATGTGATTTATTTGTGTTCACATGCAAACACTATTATTATTTCCCCCATAAATATCATGCAAACTCTATGGTAGAGAGAGCCATAACTGTGCATTGCAGACAGCACGGACGGCGATTTCACTGTCCCCTCCTTTATTCTCTATGTAAAGCCAGCTCCCAGGTCCTACAGACCTGCAACACGCATGCGCACAACGCTGGTATCCCGGCAACGTCTGTTAAACAACAATCAGGGCGCCTGATGTTGTGATTTTCCCGGGAGATCCTGCTTAGTCTGCGACATGTATCAAAACGGGGAGGCGTATTTTCCCAAGAGGAAGAAAGTTCCCAATCGCTTTATGTAAGTGACGCTCCACACCTAAAATCCTGGAGGAGTTGGAGTGTGGCTAGTAGTAAGATTGCCTCCCCTCATTGCTGGTGGAATGATTAGAATGCTCATTTAGAATGATGGCATTATTAGAATTCCAAATATAAGGAGTACTTAAATAAATCCCACCAGTTCATTATTGTATGCATATTATATACATATATATAAAATAATAATAAAAAAAAAAACCTCAGTGTTCTTGGAGAAAAACCTATGTAGAAAATGACCCAAGGTTATAAAACGTTTTTACTAATTGATCCAAAACAAAAACACTATTAATAGTGGGGAAAAGTTTTTTGTTTTTTTTTAAATACATTACTATGATGATCTTACTGTATAGCACAGTGAAATCCTTATACAGATACAATAATAGATAATATCTAATGTGTAATAGGTTTTACTGTATGAATTAAAGGGGAAGCATGCCAGTTTTACAAGCAATTGTGATGATGAAAAAGGGGAATATGTACAAATGGGACCAAATAGAGAGGTAGGCAAACCGCATGCGAAGGCTAGGTGTTGTGGGACTTGTAGTTTTGTAACACACAGAGAGACACCTGTTGCTCATTCAGGTTTAGGTTCTATGAGAAACTAACTATAATATTAATAATAAAGTAAACATTATGTAAAGTAAACCGTCATTATCGCTATAGGATAATACTCGAAACAATGATCAATTTCATAGTAACTCTGTAAATAAACATTGCCATAGGGAGAGAGAGAGAGAGACACACACACACACATATATCATTCATTAACCTGAGTGAATTCCATCCGGACTAAATGAAGGCCAAGATACAAAAATGTTTGAAATACAAAATGTAATAAATATTTAAAGCCAAACATTCTTAGACTTTGCAGTACAGCCAAGAAAATGTATGAGCTTATAAAAGGTTCACCAGTATATACTACAACCAAAGTGTTTAAAGGAAAAAATTAACTTTTAATGATGAAATCATTTTTTCAATATGTTACTATAACAACCTCATAATGTAACACGCTGAAATCCATATACAGATACAATTACGCACAATTATATTTAATTGATTATATGACACCAGCTAAGTGAGTTTTTCCACTTTGACGCAAAATGTTTAATTATCCACATAGTTACATAGTTACATAGCTGAAAAGAGACTTGCGTCCATCAAGTTCAGCCTTCCTCACAAATGTTGTTGCTGTTGATCCAAAAGAAGGCAAAAAACCTGGTCTGAAGCGCTTCCAATTTTGCCACAAACTAGGAAAAAATTTCTTCTTGACCCCAAAATAACAGTCAGATGTCTCCTTGGATCAAGCAGCCATTACCCCACTAATTAGAAATGATATCCCTGTATGTAATGTTTTTGTAAGTATTTATCCAATTTCAGTTTAAACATCTGTATGGACTCTGACAAAACCACCTATTCAGGCAGAGAATTACATATCCTTATTGTTCTTACTGTAAAAAAACCTTTTCTTTGCCTTAGATGAAATCTCCTTTATTCCAGCCTAAATGTGTGACCTCGTGTCCTATGTATAGCCCTGTTTATGAATAGATTTCCAGATAAAGGTTTGTACTGGCCCCGAATATATTTGTATAAAGTTATCATATCCCCTCTCAGGCGCAGTTTTTCCAAACTAAACAGATTTAATTTTTTTAACCTTACTTCATAACTAAAATGCTCCTTTTATCAATTTTGTAGCTCGTCTCTGGACCCTCTCCAGTGCCATGATATCCTTCTTTAGAACAGGCGCCCAAATCATTCACCAACACAATCCTAGTGTTGGTGAATAAACTCCCGTGGTCAGAATTCATGGGTCCCTTACAAAAATCACATTGTCTGAGCTTCCTGATACACATTACCAGACGTGTACACAGGCAAACAGAAACATACACACAAATATACATCTCAGACGTATTCACACATTCACACATAGATACACACTAAAGGCAGTGAGCAGGTAACAAGTCAAACCACTCAAAAACATTATGACTGCTTACAGTGGAGACGGGGACTGGACGCCAAGACACTCCTGGAACCATCACCACTACATCAAGCTCTAGTAGTTATGGTGGTTGGAGAGTCCCTTTAACTAAATGTTAGTTGTTAAATGTGTGATTATCTCAGTTGTAACAATTTTATATATCTATTGGTCTATCTTCTCTGTCTGCTCGTCCATCAATCTATCCATCTGTTCATCAATGGATTTATATAACCTATATTAAACAGAGCAAGCCCTGCTCCTAAAAGACAGCTTCCTTATCAATGACATATTTCTCTATCTATGGTCAGAAGTATGTTAATTGCATGTTTTGTTTTTTACAGCCCTAATACGTTTAGAATATTTGATGAAAACTTGTACGATGTACGGCAGAAAGAAGTACCCAAGAGGCATACAGTCAGACAGCCGGAAAAGCCGTATATTCCAAGATCCCCATCCCGTAATAACATGCCTCATCCATACTACGCCAAGTGTATCCGAGACAACGTTAGGTTTCTCCTCGAGCCAATAACTCACATGGAGACTGCAAGCACCAAGCACAGACAGGTATAGCTTGTGATAACAGGAAGCAGGATTGGGGCGCACTGGGCGGGGTCTTTACATGGCACATGTTTTCTAGTAACAGGACCGGATCCCTGATTGACTGTCAGGGGGGTGAAACATGATTAATTTATAAAAGTGCCGTTGCACTAAAAAAGGAAGACACACACTTCACACATAGAGCGCCTCAGCAAGCTAAAATGCTTTAGGGTTCTTGAGTGTCCTTTTAAAGAAACTGACACGCAAATCATTTTTGATTTGGAACACAATAGTTTTGTCAGGGTTTAATATTTGAATCCTATGCTACTAGCCATTTCTTTAAAGCTACTCGCACCCACGGCAAGTCATAGCATACTCACTAGGGGTGAATTTCTACTTGCTAGGCCTACATTTTCACTAGCCAACGGCTGTTGGTGAGTGTGAATTTTGTGCCCGAGCTTAAGGATACACATTGCTACCTAGGTCAGATCTTCCCAAGGTGGATCAGTTTTGTTTATTGTGATTGTTACCCCATTTACAGCAGTGAATAAATCAGTGGGGGTACGTAAAATCCTTGTGTAACCTCTGGTGCACTTCTGTGTTGTGGCAATAATGGAGAGATCAAAAATATGCCCACATGTGCACTAGGAATTTTCTCTGACAGTGCTGTAAGTTATATTGTGGGGCTAAACATACCTCCAGTTGCTGTTACCATGATAACCACTAGATGGTGCTTCTGCGTCCAGAACTGAGTTTGACATGGTGGTTGATGGTTGGTGCCCTTGCGCATTGCATGAGAACATTTAAATTTCAATCACTGCTTCTTGTAGAGAAGCATTGGATTCAGTTCCTCTAATAGGTAACATTTGATTGGCTCATCACGGTGATTGCCACACACACACATTAAGTCCATAAGGTTTGTCTATGTGAAGCATTTCATTGGACAAAAGAGTTATCAGGTCTGATGATCTTAGCGCATAGAATAGGCTGTCTTGGTGCTGGAATACAGGTGAGTAAAGGGTTAATTTAGGTTTTTTTTACATTTTTTTTACTAGAAAGGGAAACCCTGGAATATAAAAAAAACTCCTTGGGGAAAAAGACGTTATGGGGCGCTATATAGTGTTCCTACAAAGCACCATAACCTACACAGTTGATGGTAGTGATTATGACACAAAGAGTGTTGTTCTCCCTTATACGTCAAACTGTTGTTGTTTTTTGGGGGGGAGGGTTTGTGTGGTTTCACAAAAACAGGTCTTTCCTGGTACTCGAGGCCTAAGCCTCTGCTGTGTCTCCGATAATGCAAAGGTCCCACTTGTATTACTTGCAGCAAATCTCTATCATTCAAGGTTGGACAGCTTTGGACAGATAATATGTAAGTGGAGTTTTGGCATTATTTATGCTACTGCAGCATGGCTAGCGAGTCCACATGAGAGCGAGTGGCCCCAGTGCTACTATTCCACTGTATCTTACATGAGTTGACCATGGGTCCTAGCACACTGCACTAGTAGAATTGTGTTAACGTCAGCAAAACTGTATCTGGAATGTTTACAGCTGGGAATCTCAAAACAGTCACGGGGGATAAATATTTCTCATTTCCAAAGAGGGGCAGGGCTGTAAGTAAACCTAATGGTCCCTCATACCATAAAGTTTGGTAGTCCCTCATTTAGGCACTCTTTATAAAAACGCTATTGGATTTGTTTACTAAACTGATAATTATGGAAAATTTGCAAAGGAATTTAAATTTTTAGACCAACAACCAAACCGAAAAAATCCCTTTCTAATTCTCCAAATTTCTCAGTTTAGTGATCAGAAATAAATCGAATTTTAACATTTCTTGGACTTCCACAATATTGAACTGATCAACAGAGGTTGTATGTTTGTCAAACTAAAAGAGCAAAACAGCATTAGTATGTTTTATGTGAATTACATAGCAGTGCGTGTTTTATTATCTTAGTGATAGTATTAGTAACATTTTTTCACTTCTCGAAGTTGTGGTTTATTTGTTGAAGACAGATATATTATCTCAGAATAAATCTCCATAATAATTTTGGTTGAAATCAAGTAAAAACCATAGAAACATTGGATCGGTTACTCCTATCATGTTGTTTTCAGTTTTTTACTAGTGATAATTTATCTAGGCAGAATTCCAGTTTTCTGTAACTCGGCCACTATCTAGACAAGTTGTCAATGTACAAATGGTATTATATTTACAGATAACAGTCAATAACCTGGTCATTGGTACTGCCATGTTGCATATGTGTATAGTGTAGGTTCTGTGTGTGCTTGCCTTTCTCTATCACGGTATGTGTGTATTTATATATTTATATTATCTAACTATTGTTCCTGTAACATTTTGTAATTGTCTAATTTATTGTTGAATTTCCCCCTTTTATAATATTGTAAAGCTCTGCGGAATAAGTTGGCGCTATACAAATAATAATAATTAAAATAAGATTTCACTATTGATCTCAGCATGATCTCACATTTTACCTGTGCCTCTAGATTTTTGGAATAATAGTATAAAACAACTCAAAGCAGTAATTTGTAGTGGATTTAATTATAGTATACAGTTTAATGTAGTGATTCTGGCATCCATTGCAAGTCCCTGCAGGCTTGGCATTGTAAATGCTGCCCTTCAAGGGAAAAGGCAGTGTTTACATTGCTGCCTAGTAACACCTCTAGTGGCTGTCACTCAGAGAGCCACTAGAGAGACTTCCTGTTAGCAGCATCTATGTTCAGCTCCACTCTCCCCATAGAGATGCAGTAAATCAATGCATCTTTATGATGAGATGATGAGATGCCGAATGGCCTTTTTACTTAACGGTGAGGGGGGGGGGGCCATTTTACTATTAACCATGGAGTAGGTGCTTGGAGCTTGTATGTGCAAAGCTTCATTACCGCTTCTCTGGCAATACAACTTTCTGGGCTTTCTAATGATATATCAGTGCATATTGAGTGTCTGTCATCACAGCATGCTGAAGACAGATGATTAATGGCAGCCTGGCCCCTTTCTCCTTCCCGCCCAAGTCCTCCACCTCAGGCTGTCCTCTGGGGCGTCCCTACACTTGCAGTGAGGGGTATCTGGCTGCCAGAGGAACTTGGCCTCAGTATGGGACCAGAAGTAATTATATTCTTTATTTTTTTTATTTATTTTTTAACTTTATTTTTGCATTGACAGAAAGTAAGAGAGAGATATACTCCAAGGCTTGCTCAGAAGCCAATGTTCACAAGTGTATTATACATAGAATTGTTCATACTTGAAAAGATCATTGAGTGGTAATGCATTGGAGTGCTGTACCGTAGAAGTCTATATTCTTTATTTTTAATATAAAACACTTTTGTTTTGATTGGAGTAACCCGTATTTGAATGCTTTAGTACATTTTCAATGAAACAAAAATAATATACCAGTGTTAATGCATAATTTACTTACTATTTGCTAGAGCCACCAATATGTTAACATGTATAACACATGGCTAATAACATTGATCTTTCCTGCTGCACAGACAGAGTGGTGGCCTACTGAGGCAGAGAAGCCGCTAAGTCATAAACCACCTTTTGACAACAAGACCACGCAACGGAGTGACTTCACCCCAATTCCCCATTCCAGTCCTCAAACGCGACACGGTTGTAACCCGAACAAATCATCTCAGCCTGGTATAGGTAATATTCTCTAATATATGGGGCAATGGCAGGCATAATTATACATCTGTAATCTGTAATGATAATTGAATATTGCTCTGAGTGTGTAACCCTAATTTATTGTAGGTTTAGTGAAAATGAATGGAATCGAGTGGAATGTACAGACATTTGAGGCTGGATTTTTGAATAGCAATTCATCTATTGAAAATCGCTGTTCAGTAAGCAGAGTAAACCATTACTCTGCTAAGAGAATCCAGCCCTCAGTGTTTGATGATAAACTACGCAATGATGCTTTATTATCAAAATAGATTGTGAGCCGTTTGAAGCAAGCATCACATGACATTTTGTTATGACTATCACAGTACAGGTGTAAGTGGCAATCTCCCACCATGCAGGACCGGTGCAAGGATTCTCACCGCCCTAGGCAAGAATCCATTTTGCCGCCCCCTCATGAATGCAACTACATTCCCTCAGAAGTTTATTCACTAAACTCTGAATTCCAGTGAATAGACATTTATGGAAAAAGACACACTGAGTAGACATTAAAGGGAAACTATAGTGCCAGGAAAACACACTTGTTTTTCTGGCACTGTAGCTTCCCCCTCTGTCAAGCGCCCCTACCTTGTGGTTCAAAAAGGGTGAAAAAAAAACCTTTCGTTACTTACCCTGGTCCAGCGCTGATGTCCCGTGCTGGCTCGGTTCCACCTTCACCCCTAATGGCTGCATTAGGTTTTCCCCATAGGAAAGTATTACACATGCTTTCCTATGGGGTTTTGCGTGACACTGGACGTCCCCATGCATAGCCACTAGAGGTGTAGTTAACCCGCAATGGTAATCATTGCAGTTTGTTAAAAACTACAATAATTACTTTTGAAGGGTTAAGGGCCCTGGGGCAGTGCATACAAACCACTTTAATGAGCTGAAGTGGTCTGGGTGCCTATAGTGTTCCTTTAAGTTAAAGCAGACGCACAGTGAGAAATTTAGAGAATGGAAACAGCCTGGGGAGACATTTAGGGAAAGGATACAGAGACTGTTGAGATATTTAGGAAACAGAGACTGGGAGACATTTAGGACAGAGACATAGTAAGCACACATTGAGAGAGAAAAAAAGACACTTACTAACACACACACTGGCATACACAGTGTCACTTACACACTCTCACTAACACACACACTATCACTGACATACACACACAGTGTCACTTGCACACTCTCACTAACACACACAGTGTCACTTACACACGCTCACTGACATACACACTATCACTGACATACACACAGTGTCACTTGCACACTCTCACTAACACACACAGTGTAAATTACATACTCTCACTAACACACACAGTGTAATTTACACACTCTCTCTCTCACACACACACACACACACACACACGTACACACTCTCACAAACACACACACACTGTCACTCAAACACAAGCTCAAACCACTACATAAAGTCACACTTTGTTTACACACAGAAATATTTAACACACACACACACACACACACACACAAACACACCAATTTACAACCATTCATACAATAAACAATCCCCTGTTAGCCTATGTGGGTGCTGTGAAGAGGAGAAGAGGTCAAGACTGCAGGAAGTTTTTCTTTTTGTTAGGGGAGCCGTGCACTGTGTGCACCAGCTGCTTCCTGTTCCCCTCAGAGTGCTTCCCTTGTTTACAGGCAGGGGGCAGCCAGGAAACCAAGTCACATCTCGGCTTCCCTTGCCTGCTGGAAGCAGTGTGCTCTGCTTGGGTGCTGGGGTTGCAGCAAACCCCGTTCCCTGAGCAGGCAAACGGCGGAGGGGAACCCAGCAGCTGAATGGCTGCGTTGGGGGGTGGCTAAAGAAACTTCCTGGTGGGTGCCCCCTGCAGGTCAGCACCCCAGGCGAATGCCTTATTTGCCTTATTGTAGCGCTGGCCCTGCCTTTATGACCCTTTCTTGAAAAGAGGATCTGATTGAAATATCATAAAACCTACACACAAATGCCATTTCAGAGGCATCTTAACGAGAACCCTTTGTTGGTGATTTGCTGCCAATTTTAGATATCGAGCACTTATGCTCACTTGTTTTTTCTATATCTTATAGCCTGCGATTGTAATTTCCCAGGAATCAGTAAATAAAGTTTTTTTTCATTTTACGTATATTTTTAGCTCTCCATTATCTCGGTTTCCTTTGGTCTAACTCTCCCATGCTGTATGTTTGCAATTAATATATATAGAATTCCTGCTTCCATCGAATACAAATAAACAGTATTAACCCTTGGTATGTTAGACAAAAGTGTGTGCCATTTGCAACAACAGCACAGGGAAGGTTAAATAATAAAGAATAATAACAACCTGTATTAATGGTGGTTAACCTTTCATAGTCTAGTTATTGCAGATTGTATTTCACATAAAGCTCAGCCAGCCAACGCCAAAGGTTAGTCATAGTTGCTCTAAATACATTGTCACATACTTATTCTATATCTTGGTTTTTATATATTTAACATGTTTTGATAGATTTTCATATTCAGATTATTACAATGATTGGTTTTATATTTGTTATTCCTTTAATTCTGTAATTGTTTTGAAGATTCTATCTGTTACTGTTAAAATGGGCTTATTTCCTTATGGCGCTGATGAGGTTAAGCCAGCATGAACTAAGCAGACGATATGTAAAATCTCATTTCACATCTGATACGTGGGTGTCTCCGAGCAGGCCAAATTAACGTGCCATGTTTCTCTGTTATATTCAGTTTTGTTTTCTTCTGCAGCAGTCTGTGATAGCAAAAAGATCTTCAATGACTTCATTAATAACACTATATCAGGTTGCTCTCAAACTGTAACAAACTACAGTTCCCCTGATCCTCAGTTATCTTTTATTAATGATAATGCACAATTATATCAGTAATTTTCATAATGTAACCTCTTGTAGAAGACTTCACTCCTAGAACGATGGCCTGCCTAGAAAAATGCAGAATAGAAAAATAAAGTATAAAAATAAATATTCCAGGACTTGGAATGGCCAGACTAAATGTTCTAAATGTAAAGAGATTCTCTGTTTCAAATGCCCTAAAAGAGTGAGTATAGTTAAAAACCAGGCCCGAATAAAGGAAACTAGATGTATTCAAAGTCAAATAATGCGATCTGATGGTTCAATAAGCCAAACAAGTTAGCCATACAACGTTAGGTTATATATTAAAGCAATAATACACATTATAATGCACTATAAGACTATAATGAAACTTGAGAGGCCACAGTCTGTTTACCAGACAGCCACTAGAGGCGCTTCGTGCAGTTTCACTGAGTCTTATTCACGCTTTGCATGAGGACACCCAACGTTTTCAAAATCCACATAGTGAAGCATTGAGTACATGCTTTCCTTTGGGGAAGGCCTAATACGCACACGGCATTTGCTGTGCATTCGCATTAGGTTCCCCCAGTCAGTTGACATAGGCCTCAGTTGACGAGGAGCTCGGCCCAGTGCAGAGGAACATCGCACTGGAATCAGCAAGTGTATAAAGGGTTATTTTACTCTTTATATCGCCCGGGAGGGGGGAAAGGGGGGTGCAAGGGAGCGGGAGGCAGAAGGTTCAAGTAGTGTTAAGAATACATCTTTCTCTCCTAACACTATAGTGCTCTTTTAAATAATTATAACAGATAAATAAGCTTTATGCTGTTATGTGGACATTAGACGAAGCTTGTCAGTGAGTGTTGGCATCTCAGGATGAGGTTGGGTGCTTGCCGTGATTTAAGTAATCTTGTAAACTCCGTTGAAGGGGAATTGTTTGGCTTGCTTTGCCGTTAACACTTAAGCTATAAGACGGCCAATAAAGTGTGGCAATTCTTCAGGTATACGAGAGTCCATAACTCCTCTGATTTTAATGTTCTTCCATCTGTCCTTTTCATCCAAGTGGTCGACACGTAGAGAAAGGGTAGAGTGGGATGTTTTCAATTCATGAACTTTTTCCTCAAACGCCATCATTCTTTGCTTTATATCTAGGAAGTTTTCTTCTGTGGCTTGAACATGAATTTTTCAGTGCCCGTATTTTAGTTTTCACAGCTGCCAAGTTGGCTGCAAACAGTTTCTAAATGTTCTCATACAATCAGTTAATGTCCTGCCTTGTGGCCAGGGTGTTGTCTCCATAGCCATTGATACCTCTTCTGTCATTATTGGTATAATAGGGTCCTGTGTGGACTCCATAACATTATCCTCAACTGGTGGTCCGCAGGCTTCAGAGACCCGCGCAAGCATTAACGTTCAACAAGATGTGTCTTGGAACATCAGACCGATATCATGGGTCTTTTTTGGTGCTGGAATTTCTTGCCCCATCACCTCTGCCTCGGTGGGCCAATATCCTGGGCCTGCAGGTGCGTTTTCCCTCTGCATGGTTTGGCCTCTGGATGACTTCTGCTTCCTTGGTGCTGCATGTACAGTAAGCCCAAGGGGTCCGACGACAATTCCCAGCTGCCAGGGAATAGAAGAAATGCACTTATGCGGTAAGCCAACCCAGAGGCACTCCCTTTGTTTTCCAGGGTGTATGCAGAGGCTGATAAGCGAAATCTGGTAGATCTTTATTGTGAAGCTTGCAGCCGAGTTATATGGCACCCATGCTGGTGTGCTGCTGGGCTCCACCCCCTTTACGGTAGCACTTTTAACATTCTCTTCAGACTTGGTGAACAACTGCTATGAGCCTCTTCCCAAAGAATAATTTGTTTTCTTTTAGCTGGTATTAGCATAGCTGGCCAATCAGGTTTGGGTCTGACCAGACTAAAACCAAAAGCCACATCAGATGGAATTTTCAATTTGTATTGTGCATTCATAGTATGTGTAAAGCATGGCATGTGGTTTTGTTTAAACAAAACCTAACCAGAAATCTGGCATAGCCCAGACTCATCCTTTTATAGCTAAACCACCCAAAAGAATGCGAACATCCGTCAGTGTTTAACGGTTTATATCAATACTGTACTAATTTACAGTTAAACCAAGACATCAGATAAGATATAAACACCCACCTATATTGTTATTCCAGCCTATAACTTTATAGGGTGCTAGCTGTCTTTCTGCTAAATAGCCACTGTCCCAATCCTGTATCAATCCTCACTGTCCCCAATCCTGTATCAATCCTCACTGTCCCAATCCTGTATCAATCCTCACTGTTCCAATCCTGTATCAATCCTCACTGTCCCCAATCCTGTATCAATCCTCACTGTTCCCAATCCTGTATCAATCCTCACTGTTCCCAATCCTGTATCAATCCTCACTGTCCCAATCCTGTATCAATCCTCACTGTCCCAATCCTGCATCTATCCTCACTGTCCCAATCCTGTATCAATCCTCACTGTCCCAATCCTGTATCAATCCTCACTGTCCCCAATCCTGTATCAATCCTCACTGTTCCAATCCTGTATCAATCCTCACTGTTCCCAATCCTGTATCAATCCTCACTGTCCCAATCCTGTATCAATCCTCACTGTCCCAATCCTGTATCAATCCTCACTGTCCCCAATCCTGTATCAATCCTCACTGTCCCCAATCCTGTATCAATCCTCACTGTTCCCAATCCTGTATCAATCCTCACTGTTCCCAATCCTGTATCAATCCTCACTGTCCCAATCCTGTATCAATCCTCACTGTTCCCAATCCTGTATCAATCCTCACTGTCCCAATCCTGTATCAATCCTCACTGTCCCAATCCTGTATCAATCCTCACTGTTCCCAATCCTGTATCAATCCTCACTGTCCCAATCCTGCAGCAATCCTCACTGTTCCCAATCCTGTATCAATCCTCACTGTTCCCAATCCTGTATCAATCCTCACTGTCCCCAATCCTGTATCAATCCTCACTGTCCCAATCCTGTATCAATCCTCACTGTTCCAATCCTGTATCAATCCTCACTGTTCCCAATCCTGTATCATTCCTCACTGTTCCCAATCCTGTATCAATCCTCACTGTTCCCAATCCTGTATCAATCCTCACTGTTCCAATCCTGTATCAATCCTCACTGTTCCCAATCCTGTATCATTCCTCACTGTCCCAATCCTGCATCTATCCTCACTGTTCCCAATCCTGTATCAATCCTCACTGTTCCAATCCTGTATCGATCCTCACTGTTCCCAATCCTGTATCATTCCTCACTGTCCCAATCCTGCATCTATCCTCACTGTTCCCAATCCTGCATCTATCCTCACTGTTCCCAATCCTGTATCAATCCTCACTGTCCCAATCCTGTATCAATCCTCACTGTTCCCAATCCTGCATCTATCCTCACTGTTCCCAATCCTGTATCAATCCTCACTGTCCCAATCCTGTATCAATCCTCACTGTTCCAATCCTGCATCTATCCTCACTGTTCCCAATCCTGTATCAATCCTCACTGTTCCCAATCCTGTATCAATCCTCACTGTCCCAATCCTGTATCAATCCTCACTGTCCCCAATCCTGTATCAATGCTCACTGTTCCCAATCCTGTATCAATCCTCACTGTCCCAATCCTGTATCAATCCTCACTGTCCCAATCCTGTATCAATCCTCACTGTCCCAATCCTGCATCTATCCTCACTGTTCCCAATCCTGTATCAATCCTCACTGTTCCCAATCCTGTATCAATCCTCACTGTCCCAATCCTGTATCAATCCTCACTGTCCCCAATCCTGCATCAATGCTCACTGTTCCCAATCCTGTATCAATCCTCACTGTCCCAATCCTGTATCAATCCTCACTGTCCCAATCCTGTATCATTCCTCACTGTCCCAATCCTGCATCTATCCTCACTGTTCCCAATCCTGTATCAATCCTCACTGTTCCCAATCCTGTATCAATCCTCACTGTTCCAATCCTGTATCAATCCTCACTGTTCCCAATCCTGTATCAATCCTCACTGTTCCAATCCTGTATCAATCCTCACTGTTCCCAATCCTGTATCAGTCCTCACTGTTCCCAATCCTGTATCAGTCCTCACTGTTCTCAAAGAATTGTTTAGATTTTTTATCAAAGTACATATGAAGTAGTAGACATCTGTGTGGAATCCACTTATTCCTGCCTGATTATGAATGCAGTATTAACTTTTAGTATGCTTGCTCTTGAAACAATATCAAGTTATTTCCAAATAAAAGCATACAAAGTCACAGTTACAAAAATATTAAGGTTGATAAAATCAGACAAGTTTAACATTAGATGATGCCACTATAAACACCCTTAAATATTGTTTTATTATAATTTCTATCTGTATGGTTCTAACATTATGGCATTGTTTTATTTTGCATTCTACTGTTTTTTTTATTTTTGGCTTTATGTAGCAATGCAAAGCAGGTGTTGTCACGGGGTACAGTGCTAAATAAGGAGCAGTCACCATGGAAACCAGTAGACCTACCTTTCGACATTCAAAGGGACTATCCAGTGCCAGGAAAACATATCTGTTTTCCTGGCACTGCAGGACCCTGCAGTGCCCCCCTCCTTCCCACTCCCTATACCATGTTGCTCTGCCCACGCTCCTCCCCCGCCGGCGGGGGAGACATAATGCGCATGCGCTGCAGTGTCCGCAGACGCGCATTAGATCTCCCCAAAGGAAAGCATTATTAAGTGCTTTCCAATGGGGATTCCAGCGACGTTGGAGGTCCTCATGCATAGCGTGAGGATGTCCAGTGTTGTTTAAAACACCTTTTGTGTTCTAAGAAGTTCTAAGAACACGGAAGTCCCTCTAGTGGCTGTCTGACAGACAGCCACCAGAGTAGGACTTAACCCTGCAAGGTAATTATTGCAGTTTAGAAAAACTGCAATAATTACACTTGCAAGGTTAAGGGTGGTGGGAGTTGGCACCCAAACCACTCCAATGGGCAGAAGTTGTCTGGTTGCCTGGAGTGTCCCTTTAAGTAAAACAGCACCTGCATTGATTTATTAAATCTCCCCCTATATGCTATAAATGGAATGGAAATGACACGGACAAGAATTGTTCACACTTTGCCCTCCAGCTGTTCTTGGACTGTAATTCATGGAATAATCTAGTAGAGAATTCTGGAAAAAAGTGGTTTAACAGATGGAGTTTAAGGTTGGACACCCCTCCTTAGCTGAATCTCTTGTGGAACTTCATCAACACTCCATTGTAGTAAAGTAAACTTATAAAATGAATCCTTTTTTCCCTCGTGAATTTATTTGCTAGTTTTAGGTTCTCCCAATATGTTTATTTACTAAATTACGGTATTTATGCTCTACCACCAGTGCTTTGGAAGAACGATTTGGGGCATTAAAACTTGAATATGACTAATTAAAACATGTTTACCCATAGTTCCAAATCAACTGTCATAGATAAGTCATAGATTTAGATTGTAAGCTCCTTTGAGCAGGACTCACACAGCTGCTCACTTTTGTAAGTGGATATTTGTGTAAAGATTCTAATATGAGAAATATGCTATTTCTATTTCCTTTTTAATTTTAATTCTTTCTGAGGAACATGAAGTTTTTGCCAATCGAGATTTTCGTCCCTTGAGTATTATCTTTGGTTACATAGATGTAAGGATTGATTGGCTGAACATAGTGCTATGAGTTTAAACAGAATGTTCAGCCACTTCCATTGACCAGGAAACCAGGAAACAGGGGAATAGTCATCTCTTCCTTTTCCTAAACATTCCACAAGCACAACATTTATACCAAAAAGCTCTCATGGAATGGGGGCTGGGAGGCTGATTTAAGGAATGTGCTGCCAGCTGGGTTTTGATCTTTTCTATAACTCCACAGCCTAGACACACAATAACTACAAATGTTGTCCTTATTATTCCTCGGAAAATAGTAACCAGAAAAGGCAACAAGTGACAAACCTACTTTAAGTAGGTAGTATTGAAAGAAAAAAGTAACAGAAAAATATTTTTGAGTAAATTGTCAGCTACGTTTAGATGTAACATCTATTTATCATAAGGCATTCAAAACGCCCAGCTTTGTATGTAGAGCAAATGTGGAGTGATGACGTTTGACATTTCAGTTATTATGGGCTTGTGGGTAGGTAGTTCAATCTGAGAAACACTCTAAGCAGGCAATGAGTGGAGTTATGTTTGAGTGGTTTAAGAAAAAACGGGGGATTGTCTTGCACCCTAACCTCACTACCTGTTCTGTAGTCAGCATATTGAAGAAGTTCACTTCTTCATTATCTCATTATCCATCCAAATGCATGCTCATTTGTCACAATATATAACCGCATATCTTGGTGATGCCGAATTTCAGTGCTCAAGATGAATGTGCACCGAAAAATACTATATATTTTTGAAAGAATCCTGCTACACATATCCAGAGCGTTCTTCACATTCCTCAGGTCGATGGTGATAGCATACGTGTGGAGAGGGGAAAAACCATGGGTAAAACATGACACCCTGTGCCTACTAAGGGATGGGTGGGCTGGCACTACCAAACTTCTGGAAATATTGCCAAATTACATGTCTCCAGAGGATTCTGGAATGGCACGCCACGACAGGTAAAATAGTGGTTGGGACTGGGGTGGACAGGATAAGAGGGCACATTACCTTCTCCGGTTTGGAACACCGATACGTGGATTCCGGCCTGTATCTCTCCAGGGTCACCAGCCGCACAGACTCTATAAACCTGATTCGCAGTGCATGGAGCCTCTCAGGTGTCCCCAAGCCTGCAATTGCCACTAACTCACAACTGGAACCTTGCAGGTGACCTTACTGGAGATGGCCGGCATTCTTGGGGGTTAGTGAATATTCCTCTTCAAGGTGTGCTGAGATAGAGCGGTCTCAATCTTATACCTGCACTACTGACGGGACAAAGGAGACACACATATATTAAAATCGGACTTGGAATTTCACAGACAGACAATGGGACAAGGTACTCATCCTACATCACAAAAGCTTGCATAGTGCAAAATACTGGGAAGTCAATTACAAATTCTTGTTCATGTGGTACAAAACCCCTGCCTACCTTCATAGCATTTTCCCCATGGTGCTACCAGAGTGCTGAAGGCAGTGGCACTGTGACTTTAAAACACATATGGTGGGACTGCACACGCATCACCACATTTGAAACAGGGATACACTAACTGACATATCTGAAGCATTCGAAAATATGCTCCTGCACATGACCCCCTTGCCAATTTAAAAAATAAATAAATAAATCAATCGTCTTGTGCCTGCACTCTGGAAGAGCCCAGAGACGCCCACAAAAGATCAATGGTTCAAAACGGTAGAAGAAATCCAGGCAGCCAAGGCCCTAACAGCATCCATGATGGGACAAAGTGTGAAGCACACTGAGCGCTGTTCCCCTGGATTGATTAAATCTCTTGGAGAGAGAGATAGTGGATGGGGATTGTGAGCAGGTGAGGACACGAGCCAGCCTGAGGGATCAACCTCTATCTTTACCCTCATTTTCTTGTCACATTTTTTTGTCTTAATCTTTTACACTTCTTCTCTTACGCTACTCTCTTCTAACCCCTTCCCTGCATATACCAGGCATCACGAATGTTCAACGGCTCATCCTGTAGAAACACAACACCGGTGGCCCTAGTATGGATGGGATACTGGATGATACACAATACGCAAATTAGCCCTTGTGAACAGATAAGACTGCATGCATTGAAGGTGTTCATTTTCTTGGTTTTTGGAAATGTTAATACCCTAATGTTGAGCAGTGCTGACTATACGTAATGAGAGTTATATTGAAGGAGGGATTTACTGTGATAAAGATGTTGATACGGGTAGGCCAGAGAGAGTAGTTAGTGGGAGCTCGGGCTGTGGAAGAGGATAATGGGGACCCCAGGTTATTTGAAACTTAAACTAGCTATGGACTCATACACTGATCAGCCACACATTAAAACCATTGACAGGTGAAGTGATTGATATTGATTATATCGTTACAATGGCACCTGTCAAGGGGTGATATATTTAAGCAGCAAGTGAACAGTCAGATCTTGATGTTAATGTGTTGGAAGCAGGAAAATAGACAAGCAAGTGAAAAGATCGGAGTGACTTTGACAAGTGCCAAATAGTAATGGCTAGCCAACTTAGTCAGAGCATCTCCAAAACGGCAAGTCTCGTGGGATGTTCTCAGTGTGTAGTGGTTATACCTGCCAAAAGTGTTGCAAGGAAGGACAACTGGTGAACCAGCGTCAGGGTCATGGGCACCCAAGTTTCATTGATGTGCATGTTTGGAGCGAAGGCTTCTGTAACTAAAATTGCTGAGAAGATCTTAAGGAAGACCCGAATGGGTAGAAACGTCGATCATATTATGGTATACCTTTTGATGGATTAAATACTTTTCTACTGTTTGAAAGACCGGAGAGTGCATCCTTTCTTTATACATATTGTATATAACTTCAGCGTGGGAGTGCACCAGGGCATCTAACTAATTACTGTGTCACCAGCAAGGGTGATTGCCATTATACTTATATTATACATATATATATTATCCATAACACAGGACAGTATGTTTATGTGCTGCAAAACAATATGATGAAGTTAAGTGTCCAGGAATATATGGTGGATATGGCAACCCTAGATATATATAACCATTGTACCTTAGTAGTTTCATGGGTCAGTTCGTCATTAACATTGAGTATATCAATGTAGATACATTTCAGGTGGAGTTTAAGGGCAAAAGGTTTATTATTCTATTTTTATGTCCTATTTATAAATGTCTTGGGCGTTTTAAAACATGTGGACAGTGTCATCGTGAATCTGTCATCATTTGGAATCTGCAGGAGGATTACCTCCTAAAATGCACAAACCATATTTCAGACCAAGTGTTTACATATGTTGTACATGTGTGTTATTATTTAAAGGGGCGCTACCATAACAGTTCCTTTTTTTTTTTAAAGATATACATTTTTTATTGATATTTGTTATAAAATCATACGGAAATAAAAATTTACATTTGTAACAAAAGTTGCATAAACAAGTACTTGACAGTAAGAACAATCTACATTACAGTAAGAGATTTTATATAAGTATACTATAGATGTGAAAAATGATAAATATTTTATTTTCCTAGCAGTTGTTTGTGTTTAGATCTCTTTAGGTCTTTTTTTTACTTTGGTAAAAAAATAATAATATAGTTTTCATGCTGCAGATGGTTTGATACCGGTGCCATTGATTTTAGGAGGGGGTTGGCTGACATACACAAACAGAGATATTCACTAAAGTGTGGAATTTCCTGGAATTTAAAGTAAATTAAATATTAAAGTGACATTCCAGGAACTATAACAAGTTAATCTCAATTAAGTTGTTGTGGGGCCAGGAGGTCCCAGGCGCCATCTTTCCTTAATTGGCTAAACTCTTTGAGAACAATTGAAACCCCAATTTGTGAAGATGGTCCTCTGCCCAGCTCCTTCTGTGAATTGTCCAACACTTCTCGGACTGGGAACCATTGATGTGCAGAGAGAATCAGCTGATGCTCTCAGCCAGTCACCAGCTCCCAATTCTTAAATCTGAGTGAAACTTTTTTCCTCGGACAGAATAGGCACCGCCCATGCAAGTTTGCGGTTTAATTCCTTATGCTAAGACAGTGCCCGAGACTTCTTGGCACTATAACAAGTTCTTTGAGATGAAGTTATTATGGTGCCCAGAGTGGTACTTTAATCTAGAAAATGTGTACAAAATAGTCACACAGCTAATGGTGAAAATTTTTCCAATCTGACTATTTTAGGCTAACATTTTAAATTGAAAAACGAGAACGTGCTGGGATGTGATAACATCAGAACTGTGTACAAACATTTAACAAAATACTCAAAACTAAAAAATGGTGATTGTGTTATATAAAACTAACTAACATAACAAAATAAGTAAAAAAAAAAATCTTTTCAAAGGGAGGCAAGGTGGGCAGGACACCTAAATAATGATTATGCCACTATAGTGACAGAAATACATGTTTGTGTTCCTGACACTATAGTGTTCCTCCTTCTAATATAAAATGAAAGAACCAATTGCATAGACAAAACATCAAACAAGCAATTCACTCTTCGTTTCATTCATTGTATACGAATAGCCGAAGTTTGGACGAAAATGTGTTTATCCGAAAACGAACGCCCAAGTTTTCCAAATATCATGAAATTACCGTGTCATTTGATAAATAGATTTTAAACAAATATATATTCAAATGTAATTTTTGAGTATATTGTTAACATGCCTGCACAAACTATTTCTATTTCATAGTTCCACTTGCTTCTCCGGAGAGCAAAGGAAAGTTTCCACAGGTATTGCTGGAGCAGACGTCATTTAAACATCAGTATAACTCAAGAACAACACCAAATGAACCAATTCGTGGAAAGGTAAGAAAATTAGATCACATACGTGTAGAGGTGTCTGGGTTTCTGGTTCCTTCAAGGTGTCCTGCGTACATCATAAAGCATGACATTGAATGTCTCCAGAACTCCAAAATATAATTATTTCCCAAAAATAATCCAAAGCACATATTCACTCATACTGACTACATCCCCATTCATTTTGCTTAAGTCAGGTGTCTTTAAAAAAACTAAACGAAGATTACATTTTGTGAGCCTTGAAGCTGGTGTTTAGTGAGTTGGTGCTCTGGATTCTGGATGTTGGAAGTGTGAGTAATTCCCTGCATGTGTGTATCCATGTATACATGAATGTGCGCTTGTATGTATGTATCTGTGAGTGAGTGTTAATGTAAGTGTTTATGTGCCTGTATGTGTGTATTTGCCTGTATACTGCATGTGTGTCCTTGTACGTGTGCATCTGTGTGTATGCCTGTATGCATGTATCTGTATAAGTAAAGTTAATGCACCAGGTGCGAGGTTGTTTTTTTTTTAATGTATTGGATCAATGCTGGATTAACGCTTCAGGTATGGGGACAATGTTGCAGGCACTGGGTTAGTGCTGTGGTTGTCTGTGTGTATAGGAGTGTGTCTGGGAGTACAGACATGTGTGTGGAAGTATGGATCTGTGTGTGTGCCAAAATGATCTAGGGGGAGGGCTGGCAAGTGCCTTCCCAAGAAGCCAAGCAATGGCATGCTTCTCAGCCCGCCACTGATATCGAAGAGGAGGAGTGAGAACTTGGTCTGTACTTCCATGCCAAGTTCTCTGGTCCTTCTACTGTATCAAAGCGTTACTGTGGCAACATTCTAATACATGTCCCAGCACCAGATGGAAGAAGCTTGCTGCCCCGGCAGGGTATGCAGACAAGTTGCATTTCCCAAAGGACCACCAGGGATCAGGATTCAACCTTCTCAGCCGGGCAAAAGATAAGCCTCTGGGAGTGGGGAAGAAACTTTGTTTTGTGCTTTAATTAAAAATATATTTTGTATACTTGCCCCTCAGTCTTTATCACGTCACTAGATCCCCTAACCCTCACTACTGGCTCTAACCTCCATTACTGCCCCTAACCCCCCTCCTGCAGTTTCTAACACCCACACTACTTCTCCTAACCCCCCCCACTACAGCTCCAAAACCCCACTTCAGCCTTTTACCCCCAACTACTTCTAACCTCCACTACCCCTACCCCCCACTACTGACTCTACCCCCCCACAACACCTTCTGAATCCCCCACTAGAGCTTCTATCCCCACTATAGCTACTTAACCCCCACTAAAGCTCCTAACCCCCCACTACAGCCTCTAACCCCCACTACTACCTCTAACCCCCACCACCGCCTCTTAACCCCCACTACTAATACATACAACCCTGCCTTGAGCAATATTATACAAAGTTCGTAATGGGAAATGGGTGGGAAGCAATGAGAGCCCTGCACATAAAGCTTACATATCCTTTTTTTTATACCACAATGACTTGCAAAGAATTCTGGGAAATGTAGTTGAATGGTATGTGAAGAACCAAGGATGTACAAGGATGTTTATGAAAGAAAATAGTGAGACAAAAAAAGGTTTATCAACAAAAGCAGCAATTGTGGGGAAATTCAGCAAAAAGAAATGCATTGCAGAGATGTATTGTATCTGATTTTGTTCTGTCGTTGCTGCATTTATTTGTACTACACTATAGAATGTTCTGGTGCTTTCTGAATAAATATTACAATTATTTATTAATACTATTTAGCACAAAGTAAAGTTACAGACAGGTCATTGTTTAGAGATTCTCAGATCTTCATCTGTCCGTCCCGTTGCCAATGAAGAGGCAGATTACTGAGTCGATTTTTTAATTAATTTTTTTGCTAGATAGCTATTAAGTGGATAGATGAATGCAGTCTGCAGCTGCTCTCTGCTAAATGTCAACTGTGTTTCCTTTTCCAGCTTCATGGAGCCTTTGTGTGGAAGGAGATAAAAACAGAGACCAAGCCCTGTGTTCCTCAGGGAACCAAACCGTTCCCAAATGTTACAGGGTCACACTCACTTCACCAGGCACAAATACAGAACGGAAGTGCAGTGGAAAGCAGTATGACCTCACCCAGTCTCCGCAAGCAAGGTTCCCAGCAGATGTTTAACTCTAAAACCGACTTATCAAAAACAGACTTCCGAGAGACAGCTACAGTGTTTCCCAGAATTCCATCCACACATTCACTCTCAGACAGTATACAGCCTACCAGGAGTGGGACTTGTATTCCCACTGGTGGAATACTATCAAGCCAGTCATGTGTGAAGCCCATGCAATTAGCCCACTAGCACAATGTTTTAATATTTCCTCCCAGCCAGACTACGACATGTATTGGGCTTTCGCTGCAACCAGCACGGAGCACACATCGGCTTATAATTACATCAATAGTTGCAAGCATCAGCTGAGACCAGGCAAATGACCTTCCCCTGTTATCCTGACCCTCTCCTTTTTTTAAAAGCTAGTCGTATCAGTTAAATAAGTCAAATGCATTGCAAAAAGCACTTGTCTTGGAGTGTGTGTTTTTTATTATTAATATAAGACAGTGGTGACTAACCATTACACTCCAAGATGTTTCAAAACCACATTTTTCATTGGGAAAGAGAGTTTAGGAAAGTTTGGGTGCGAGAGTTATCCTGTATCTTATTATAATTTGCTATGATCAGATCTATAGAATTTTCATGTTTATAATTTTGATTCAATAATAGTAAAAAAAAATATTTATTTATATGTCTTGCAATGTTGTTTGCTGTTTTCAAATAAAAAGCAGAAATGCATTTTAAATCAGTTTATCATAACTATTAAATGTTTATATATCACCTCTATTTTTCGGTACTTATCTATACAATTTCTGGTGATGCATCCAGTTAATAAAAGTCATTTTAATTAGTGGGGTATTGGGGGATGTCTGTTTGCGAATGCCTATTCTCTGTGTCCATGCACGCAAAAATAAGGAATTATTTTAAAAAAAAAGTCATTTTAGTTCAGGGACTTGTAGATTTGTACACTGCAAAAAAATTGGTTCTACCTAATCGATTCGCCCACAAAAAAAAATGTTTAGCTCAATTCAGGATTCATCCATGTGACATTTCGGTTCAGACAAACTTCATCTATGCAGTCATTTCGGGAAAACATTTAAACGAACCAAAAGCTGAGAGTATGGGCTAATGTACTGCATACCTAATATAAATATTTAAAACAAGTCCAGGCACTTGCACTCTGGCTTAAAAATCACTACCCGGTGCCAAGTCACATAAATTACAGTGCCTTGCAAAAGTATTCACCCCCTTGGCATTTTTCATGTTTTGTTGGCTCACAAACTGGTATTAACATGGATTGTTTGAGGATTTGCATCATTTAATTTACAGAACATGCCCACAACTTTGAAGAGTTTTTGTTTGTTTTTTATTGTGAAGCAAGCAACAAATAGGACAAAATAACAGAAAAGGTCAATGTGCATAACTATTCAGCCCTCTCAAGTCAATACTTTGTAGAGCCACCTTTTGCGGCAATCACAGCTCCAAGACGCTTTGGATAAGTCTTACCACTGGGATTTTTGCCCATTCCTCCCTGCAAAACTGCTCCAGCTCCTTCAAGTTGGATGGTTTGTGCTTGTGAACAGCAATCTTTAAGTCTGACCACAGATTTTCTATTGGATTGAGGTCTGGGCTTTGACTAGGCCATTCCAACACATTTACATGTTTCCCCTTAAACCCCTCAAGTGTTGCTTTACCAGTGTGTTTGGGGTCATTGTCCTGCTGGAAGGTGAACCTCCGTCCTAGCCTCAAATCACGCACAGAATGGTACAGGCTTTGCTCAAGAATATCCCTGTATTTAGCACCATCCATCTTTCCCTCAATTCTGACCAGTTTCCCAGTTCCGGCTGCTGAAAAACATCCCCACAGCATGATGCTGCCACCATCATGTTTCACTGTGGGGATGGTGTTCTTTGGGTGATGTGATGTGTTAGGTTTACGCCAGATATAGCGTTTTCTTTGATGGCAGAAAAGTTCAATTTTAGTCTCATCAGACCAGAGCACCTTCCTCCACACATTTTGGGAGTCTCCTACATGCCTTTTTGCAAATTCTAAACGTGCCATTTTGTTTTTTTGCTGAAAGTAATGGCTTTCTTCTGGCCACTCTGCCATAAATCCCAACTCTATGGAGCGTACGGCTTATTGTCGTCCTATGTACAGATACTCCAGTCTCTGCTGTGGAACTTTGCAGCTCCTCCAGGGTTACCTTAGGTCTCTATACTGCCTCTCTGATTAATTCCCTCCTTGCCCGGTCCGTGAGTTTTGGTGGGCGGCTGTCTCTTGGCAGGTTTGCTGTTGTGCCATGTTTTTTTCATTTGTTTATGACAGATTTGATGGTGCTCCTGGGGATCAACAAAGATTTGGATATTTTTTTATAACCTAATCCTGACTTGTACTTCTCAACAACATTGTCCCTTACCTGTTTGGAAAGTTCCTTGGCCTTCATGGCAGTGTTTGGTTAGTGGTGCCTCTTGCTTAGGTGTTGCAGCCTCTAGGGACTTTCAAAAAAGGTGTGTATACGTAATGACAGATCATGTGACACTTAGATTGCACACAGGTGGACATCATTTCACTAATTATGTGACTTCTGAAGGTAATTGGTTGCACCAGAGCTTTTTATGGGCGTCATAAAAAAGGAGGTGAATACATACGTACATGCCAATTTTCTGTTTTCTATTTCTAAAAAATAGTTTTATGTATACATTTTTCTCATTTCACTTCATCAACTTAGACTATTGTGTTCTGATCTATCACATAAATTTCAGATTAATAAAACATTGAACTTAAGGCTGTAATGTTACAAAATAGGTAAAAAGTCAAGGGGGGTGATAACTTTTGCAAGGCACTGTATAAATACTAAAGAAAATACCGGCACTCTGGGGTTTCCAAGTACTTCTTCTTTATTCAAGTAAATCCAGGTCAACGTTTCAGGTCCTTACCAGAGCTTTCATCAGGACATATAAAGCATACTACAATTTTTTTCTAATTCTCCTTCCACTGATCGATGTGTCCTGGTTACCATAGGAACGCACCCAAACCCACGTTAATAGGCGGGCGAATCAACCTTGGCTAAGAGGAGATAATCTCCCAACGACAGCTGTACGCGCAGGAATAGCCAATGGCGATGATGCGTCATTGGTCTCCTTGGTAACGTGACGTAGCCGGAGCACTAGGATTTGTCCTTGCCCAAACCTTTGACGTGAGGGTGAACCTTGGGATTTCGCACATGCGCTGTGGCTTTCGATGCACGCCGATCAATTAAGAGAACGGAGAACAGCAGATTTGGTGAGTTCCAGTGTGATATTTGTTCTATATAAAGCCCTTACTGTGTAGTATGCTTTATATGTCCTGATGAAAGCTCCGGTGAGGAGCTGAAACGTTGACCTGGATTTATTTTAATTAAAAAAAAATATTTGGAAACTCCAGAGTGCCGGTATTTTTTTGGTATTAGTAAATATAAATATTATGTATATATTTTACTGTACACTGATGGGGGCTTTTTCCCACCATTTGGTTCACAAATTAAGTGGGAAGAAGTAACCATTAGAGCATTAGAGAAAAAAAAGGAAGAACCGTAAAATAAAATCTACCGTATATACTCGAGTATAAGCCAAGTTTTTCAGCACATTTTTTGTGCTGAAAAACCCCAACTCGGCTTATACTCGAGTCACTGTCTGTATTATGGCAATTTACATTGCCATTTACATTGCCATAATACAGACTGGGGGCTGGCAGAGCTGTTACTTACCTCTCCTGCAGCTCCTGTCAGCTCCCTGCTCCTCCGCGCCGGTCCGGTCAGCACCTCGGTCAGCTCCCAGTGTAAGTCTCGCGAAAGCCGCTGGGTCATAGTGCGGCTCTCGCGAGACTTACACTGGAAGCTGACAGAAGAGCTGCACGGACCGGCGCGGAGGAGGAGAGAGCTGACAGGAGCTGCAGGAGAGGTAAGTAACAGCTCTGCCAGTCCCCCTCGTCCCCCCACTGAACTGCCAATGCCACTGGACCCCCAGGGAAGGAGAGCCCCCCTCCCTGCCATGTATCAAGCAGGGAGGGGGGACGATAAATAAATAAATTAATAATACATAAATATAAATAATAATATAAATAATAATAAAAAAAAATAATATAACAAAATCATACACACACACACTGCATTCATACACACTGCACTCATACACACACACTGCACTCATACACACTCACTGCGCACTCATACACACACACTGCGCACTCATACACACACACTGCACTCATACACACTGCATTTATACACACACACTGCATTCATACACACACACTGCATTCATCATATACACACACTGTAAATAAATATTCAATTAATATAATTTTTTTAGGATCTAATTTTATTTAGAAATTTACCAGTAGCTGCTGCATTTCCCACCCTAGTCTTATACTCGAGTCAATACATTTTCCCAGTTTCTTTGGGTAAAATTAGGGGCCTCTGCTTATATTCGGGTTGGCTTATACTCGAGTATATACGGTATATATATCATGTATTTATTAAATATATTACTATATAAATATAGATATTTGTTTTACTCCTTCTCCTTTTACCTCTATTGGTCAATTCTTACTTAATCTGTGAATAATATCAACATTTATTAGCTGCCCCCTAACCATCAATCATCTTGTTTCCCAAAAATCATCTAATTTATTGGCACCAAGGAAAGAACTCCGAATCAGCAATCAAACAAAACCGTTTGTCAGTTGTCTGTTTTGTATATTTCGTGATTCATCCATAAAGTGTTTCAGAGGTACAGAATTCAGAAGAAGCGATTATCGCCCAAAACTCCTTCATTTGAAATCAAAATCTAGGAATAAGCCCACACTGATTTCCAGAGGAGACCCAACTTTGAAGGAGTTTATTATAGGACCTTATCCAGAAATAACTGGCTCATGGAAATATAATAATTTGCATTAAATATCATAATTATGTGTTGAGGGAATGAATTTTGACAGCAGAATGAAAATAAAATTTTCTATTTTTGAATTAATGAATATTGTGCCTAGAGTATGCATATTCCTGAACAATTGCCTTTTCTCATTGCATTTGAAATGGTATATTTAAAACCAATGCACTCATGACACCTAAAGCCCAGCCCGTTTTGCTGTTTTGTTTTGGTTTAGGCCATTTCTTCCACAGCCCAGACTTTCTGTAGCTGTCCAATCACAGACTTCCCAATGCAGCTCGATAAAAAGTCTTTGCAAGGTAGGTGCTCTGGGCAATTGCCTGACTCGAGTTTAGTTCCACTGAGCTAACCAAACCAGGAAGTAACAGGACATATTGTCTGATTGACAGCCAGGGGGGTGTGACAAAGTTTATTTATAAAAGTGCCAATTTCTATTGAAATCTGCACTTTTTGTAAAAATGAAAAATAGGACACACTCTTCACACATAAAGCAATTCTGCAAGGTGAAGTGCTTTAGGTGTCTGGAGTGCCCCTTTAAATAAATACAGAAAAAGTACAAGTCGCCAAAACAGTAAAAATAACAAATGGAACAATTGTGGAAATAACCTGTGGTTCACACCATCACACCACCAACTGCTTCACACCTTATGTGGCAAGTGTTGATTTGGCTAGTGGTGGGAAGAAAGGGGAGGCTGGCGAGATGGCCGCTTGGCCCCAACTAGGAGAGCCTGATCCCAGACGGAGGCACTAGCACTGTGTGTCGAGATGTTGACTAAACATTGATTGTGAGACTCTTTCTTTATTTTCCTCCGGTAATCCATACACTCATTAATAACGTGGACACTAAAACACAGATAAAGGTGTTAACCTACCTCATATCTTCACAATATATATTTCTAATATTGTTTGTTTTTTCATTGTTTAATTTTTCTTATACTCTTTAGTCATATGCTGACTATACATAACAGTGGGAACACATCTCTTATTACTTCAGTACATGTTGCTACATAACCATTCGCTATAAGTATGGCTAGCGTGGCTTCCCATAGTCGACACGCTGGGCACTACACTTGTAGTGGTTTAGATTTGGCATGATATTTCCCTTTTCTTAATGGTTCATATTGTTAAAATGCCACCCAAGGTCTGCTCTGGAGGAGAGATGGCAAGGGGGAGGAGGGTTTCTATGCTACTATTATTAAGTTATTATTGTCATAGTGATTTTTTTTTCCTCCAGGTATAAGACGGTGAGTTTAAAAGGGCTTACGGGGGGCTGATTGTTAATAAGAGGGTCAGAAGGGAAGGTCATGTTGCTGTTTAACTCTTTGCTGATTTTTAGTTTGGCACTGTGCTTTCCTAAAGGCCACTTGGAATCGTGTTTCTTTTATTTTATTATTATATTATTATTATTTTAATATTTGCATTATTTTTTTAGTTTTTGTCCCCCCTCCCTGCTTGTTGCCTGGCCAGGGAGGGGAGACAAAAAACATTTAAAAAATATTATTATTATTTTAAAATTATATTATTTTAATATTATTTTATTATTATTATTATTATTTTAATATTTGCATTTTTTAAAAAAATGTTTTTTGTAATATTAAAATAATATTAAATCCCTGGTGGTCCAGTGGCATTGGCAGTCCAGTGGGGGGGGGCGGCTGACAGCGAGCTCTTACTTACCTTCCTGCAGCTCCTGTCAGCTCCCTCCTCCTCCGTGCAGCTCCCCGGTCAGCTCTCGCGAGACTTACACTGTGAGCAGAACGGAGCTGACCGAGGAGCTGCACGGAGGAGGAGGAAGCTGACAGGAGCTGCAGGAAGGTAAGTAAGAGCTCGCTGTCAGCCCCTCATTACAAGCCCGGCGGTCCTGGTCTGTATTATGGCAATGTAAATTGCCATAATACAGACTGACTCGAGTATAAGCCGAGTTGGGGTTTTTCAGCACAAAAAATGTGCCGAAAAACTCGGCTTATACTCGAGTATATACGGTATACACCTTTGCAACTATTTATGCCTCAAACTTGGGATTACATACCTTCCTGGTAGTTATCCTAAATGTGCTGGCCGACTTCCGGGGATGTGTGTTAATTGTAGTGGAAGATCTGAGCATCACACTGCATCTGGCACTCAATACCTCCCCAGGTAATAGTGCCATACAGTTTCTGCGCATTTACATAGACTACCAGCCCTTTTACATCTGGTGGATTGTTGGAGGGTATTGCACATGGAGGGCAGGAATTTTATTTACTATTCTACAGTGCAGGGCACATACACTAGAATATACTACATATTCCTGAATCAAGAGTTCTTATCTTCATTCCAAAATTCCAATAGAGGTATCGCAACATGGTCGGACCACTCCCCTGCATTGTCGCTCCTTTCACTTCTCAACACTACTTCTCACTTCTCAATTCCCAGCGTATATTTTATTATCACTCTAACAAATGTGGTAGACTGCATGTTGTGGAGCCCTCATGTTGAGAAAGAGACATCAATGGTTCTATATAAACCAAATTAAAACTATTGCACAGAAAACTACTTTGAAGGGAGATAGCGACTGTGTTCCATAGTTATTACACGGCACTGTATAATATTATAACAGAGTCTTCCCTGAACATTCCAACAAATGTGGTAGACTGCATGTTGTGGAGCCCGCATGTTGAGGAAGAGACAACAACGGTTCCATATAAACTGAATTAAACCGATTGCACAGAAAACTACTTCCAAGGCAGATAGCGACTGCCTTCCAAAGTTATTACACAGCACTGTACAATATTACACAGAAGCTACAACCAGAAAGTGTACAAAAATTGAGGAGTACATCTCTACCCATGTGATGAACACACTAGATGCAAAGGTGGCATCGTTACTGGAAGCAGACATAACTATCAAAGAAATAAAGGAGGCGATCAAGACTTCCAAAATGAGACAAGCTCTGGGACCAGATGGTTCTCCCTCAGATACTATAACTTTTTTTGGGATACCATACAACAGCATCTACTGTCATCTTTAAACTCTTTACTTGAGGAGGGTAAATTACCCAAAGAAGGGAAATACAAAGAATATTTCTCAAGCTATCGGCCAATATCTTTGGTGAGCTGTGATATGAAAATATTGGCCAAAATACTGGCATTTTGCCTTAAATTACCTTCCCTGGTACGCCCTGATCAAAGCGACTTTGTGCCTGGTAGAGAGGCCAAAGAAAATACCATAAGACTTTTCAACATGGATCTAACCCAGGAATCGAAACGCCCATTTTCCCCCCCCTCCCACAGAAGTGGAGAAAGCTTTTGACAGGGTAGACCCCACCCTGTAGCAGTTAATCCTTGCCAGATCCCAGCCTGCCCCATTTAATTTTAAGTCATGTTGGCAAGATGCCTTGTAAATGTCTTTCACTGACCAGGAGTGGTCGACAATGTTATTTCTAATGCACTAAATTTCTCTATGCTTCAAATATCAAGAAATAATCTATAAAATAGTAACAAACTGATACAACACTCCACAAAAACTCCAGAAATTCTTCCTGGAGACTATGGACCAATGCTGGAGATGCTGGGGGGGGGGAGGGAGGGGCAGTCAGATCACTGTTGTATATCTTCTGGGACTGCCCAGTCCTAGTTCCCCACTGGAGGAGGGCTTAAAATGTTATGACCACAGTGGCAGATGTGGACTTTCATACTGCAGACGTGCTACTGAGCAGTACTAAGTTACCCATCTCCATATATAAAAAAAACCCTATTCAAACATTTCCTAACTGCTACCAAATTGCTAATCCCTGATCTCTGGTTGCAAAGAGGACTGCCTTCACAACAGAATTGGCAGGACCGCGTGGAAGAGATCTGCCAGAACGAGGAACGTACAGCTGCATTAAAGGACCGTTTTGACGAGGAGGTCTAGAGAACCTGGAAGTTCTATCTGAACACTAATACTTAAATAAATGAGCTGGCACAGACTCCCAGTGAGGCCTGCATCCTTGGCATTATTTGAATTTAAGACACAAGTTCACCCTCTGTTTTTTTCTCTCTCTTTATATCTTTCTACCTCTACCTTCTCCTCTTGATTCCTTTCTTTGGTTGGCTATTGCTGACACAACATGGTGCCTCGCGCCTCCCCACATACGGTTGTCAAGCAGAAGGCCTGAAATAACATAGCAAGGGTTAACATAGCTTTTTGGTACAAATGTCTT
Organism: Pelobates cultripes; assembly: GCA_933207985.1. NCBI lineage: Eukaryota > Metazoa > Chordata > Amphibia > Anura > Pelobatidae > Pelobates > Pelobates cultripes. The sequence continues at coordinate 348,174,107 of OW240913.1, forward strand.
TATGTAGACTTTCCACTCTATTGTTGATTGTACTACTTTCATATTGTTATTGGAATGGTTCTACATGAAGCATGGCTTGACATGTTTTTTGTTTCTTACTGTGTCTGATTAAATCTTGAATCTTGAAAATAAAGATTGTCAAAAAATAAATAAAAAATAAGGAACTTTACTTTAAGACCAAAATATATTGATGTTGGTGAATGGTGGGCCATGGCCTTTTTGTCACAGTCCCTTTTTTTAAGAGTGCAACTGGGGCAATAGAAGAAAGAATCTGCTATATACATCCAAACCTTCTGTCTGATCTCATGTGACCTTGGAGAGGAGGAATGTGTAAATTGAAGAAGCAGGTGTCCAAAGACTATGTTGTCCACAGTGGCTTGTGCATCTTGTGATGGATGTTTTGTGATAAGTGTTGTACCTCAGGCTTCTATAGTCTATAAAAAGTATAAACAGATATATGATATATATAAACAGAGATATACAACTCTGACAAGATATGCCCTGTTATTGTGCCCTTACCATATTTTCTAAATCACGTTCTATGAGCTTATTTAGTAAAATGAAAATTGTGGAGAAATGATCATGATCTTGCCCTCCAAGTGCGCACAGGTGGGTTCTCCACCCTCTAGTAATGTTAAATGCAGCAACAGATCCCCTGAGGGAATGGTCATCCAGACTTGAGCAGGTAAGTAAAAGTTCAAGCTGTATTCCATCTGATAATAAAATGGTCAGTACAACATAGCGACAATAGCCACACATTTCATGCCTACAAGACACTTCCTTTAGTAATTCCCCACAATTCCCATTTACACTGTTATTCCTTAAATTTTAGCTAAACTTGCCTACCAGCTATTTTAGCTTGATTTTTCCCATTTGAGTTATAGTTCACTACATTTATGGGTGTCTGAGGTGGGTGGGGCAGGGGGGGGGTTGCCCCTAGGATAGTTTGTTCTGCTTCTTTTCATGAGATTGAAAATACAGTGCAATGGCGGCGCTTGTAGTAAGTGGCGCTGTGTGGAGGAAGAGACAGGGATAGGAAGCTACATCTTATCAGCTTCTCAGCCCAGAGACAACCTATAGATCAGAGTGAGGCATGGGGGCAGCCTATAGATCCGAGTAAGGTATGAGAGTTATAGATCAGGGGGAGTGGGGACATTCTGGGGGCAGCCTATAGATCAAGGAAGTGAGGCGTGAGGGACGTAATAGATCAGTGAGGCATGGGGGGGCAGCCTATAGATCAGGGAAGTGAGAGATGGGGAGATCCACCTACAGATCAGGGAAGTGAAGGATGGGTGGGGGAAACAGCCTATAGATTAGGTAAGTGAGGGATGGGGGGGAGGCAGTCTATAGATCAGGTAAGTGAGAGGGGGAGGCAGCCTACATGAAGGGTCAGCAAAGAGCAGGAAGGTAAAGTAAGATAAGGAGCAGAAATGAGCAGGAAGGAGCTGGAAGGGACAGCAAGGAGCACAAAAGGTAAAGTAGGATAAGGAGCACAAAGGAACAGAAATGAGCAGCAAGGAGCAGGAAGGGGCAGCAATGAGCAGTAAGGGTCTGCAAGGAGCAGGAAGGGTCAGCAAGGAGCAGAAGGGTCAGAAAGGGTCAGCAAGGAGCTGGGAAGGGCAGCAAGGAGCAGGAAGGGACAGAAGGAGCACAAAGGTAAAGTAGGAGAATGAACAGAAATGAGCAGGAAGGGTCAGCAATAAGCTGGAAGGGACAGAAGGAGCAGGAAGGGTCTGCAAGGGGCTGCAAGGAGCAGGGAGGGTCTGCAAGGAGAAGGAAGGGTAGCACGGAGCAGAAAGGGACAGCAAGTAGCACAAAGGTAAAGTAGGAGAAGGAGCAGAAAGGGTCTACAACGAGCAGAAAGGCATCAGAAAGAGAAAGGAGCAGAAGGGGGAGCAAAATGAGCAGAAAGTAGCAGAAAGGTAAAGGAGCAGAAGGAGCCAAGGAGAAGAGAAGACAGTGTCAGAAGAAAAAGAAGACTGTGTCAAATGAAGGAGAAGGAAAGGAGATTGGAGCAGGAAGGACAAGTGAAGTGAACCCTCCACTTTATTCAGGACACCACATCATAAGGCTTTGGTACCTGGGCCTGGCAGGGAAACTTTGGATCTTCTCATCTCCTCAGGTAAAAAAAAAATATCAGTGTTAATGTGTTCACTTTTATTACTGAGTGTCAGGAAGCACAGAGTGCCACTGGGTAGGGGTGTTGATGATTGCTAGAGCGGTCAGCTGGCACGCTAAGCCAATCAGTAGCTCCCCATTCATAAAAAAGTAAAACATTTTTATGAACCGGGAACTAGCGATTGGCTTAGAGCGTCAACTGACACCACCAGCCAATCTGTAGCACCCATGCCTGACGTCAATCTGCACTTCCTGACACTCCCTTTCAGAAGCGGAATTCCACTGAGCGACCTGGAGATCTGGAGCTGGAGGAAGCCTTTGGGGTTAAACCATTTGAGAGCGGTTTAACCCCTTAAAGGAAAGAGAGCACCCAGGGGCTTCCTGGCATCATAACATTTTCATTTAGATGAAGTTGTTATGGTGACCAGAATGTTCCTTTAATTAGCTTAAAGGAACACTATCGTGTCAGGAATACAAACATGTATTCCTGACACCATAGTTGTGAAAACGCTATTCACCCTGGCTTTATGTGATAATGACTATGCCCCTTCCTGGATAATCCATGAGTGTTAAATGCTTTAGAAACATAGAATGTGATGGCAGATAAGAACCATTCGGCCCATCCAGTTTGCCCAATTTTCTAAATACTTTCATTAGTCCCTGGCCTTATCTTATAGTTAGGATAGCCTTATGCCTATCCCACGCATGCTTAAACTCCTTTACTGTGTTAACCTATACCACTTCAGCTGGAAGGCTATTCCATGCATCCACTACCCTCTCAGTAAAGTAATACTTCCTGATATTATTTTAAACCTTTGTCCCTCTAATTTAAGACTATGTCCTCTTGTTGTGGTAGTTTTTCTTCTTTTAAATATAGTCTCCTCCTTTACTGTGTTGATTCCCTTTATGTATTTAAATGTTTCTATCATATCCCACGCTGTCTCGTCTTTCCTCCAAGCCAGGGCAAGGATTTTTGCCGCCCCCCCATATGTCCTGCCCACCATGTGACATCACAATGCCCCGCCCATATGCTCTGCCATATGGGCCAACGCCAGTCTTCACAAAGTGTCTTTTATCTGAAAAGACAGTGTGTTTACATTTAAAAGCCTACAGGCACAGGCTATAGACACCAGAACCACTACATTAAGCTGTAGTGCTTCTGGTGACTATAGTATCCATTTCATGTGAGGTAAATTAGAGATTAGTGCCACTAATAATATATTGGATTGCCTACTTACCACCAGATGAGGACAAGAGGCTGATGATGGGCTCTGTCTGGCTCCACAGGTCTGGTGTAGAAGAGGCTCTCTGGAGACTGTTTTTAACAGTGCTCACAACAATTAACGAACAGGAAGCAGCTCCATTTTTTAGGGCCTTTTACACAGCTCAAGGTCTGGGCCCCCAGGGCTTGACTGTGAGTATGCCTACAATGCCCACCCATAAATCCACCTACATGGCCCACCCATGAGTTCTCTCACAGGAAGTGGAGTGTATGTGTGTAGGGGATGTTTTATGTGTTATTGTAGAGGATGCAATGTGTGTGTGTTCTTATAAAATGTAGTGTATAGGGATACCAATTTCTGTAAGGGATGTAGTGTGTTTATAGGGGATGCAGTGTGTGTTTGCGTGTAAGGAATGCATTGTATGTTTCTGGGTGTGTGTGTGTGTGTGTGTAAGGGTTGCAAGGTGTGTTTCTGTGTATTTAATTGAATGCAGTGTGTGTCTGTAAGGGGTGCATTGATTGTGTAAGAGATGCATTTTGTTTCTGTGTGTAAGAGAATGAGTGTTTGTGTGAACGTAAGGGATGCATTGTGTGTTTTGGGTGTGTCTGTGTGTGAGTAGGAATGCATTGTATGTTTCTGTGTGTGTGTGTGTGTGTGTGTGTGTATGTGTGTGTGTGTGGGGGATGCATTGTGTATGTGTGTAGTGTAAAAGAGAGGGTTTGTGGGGTAGGATAGGGACTGAGAGGGGAGCAGCTCTTTATTTTTTAAATTTTTTGCATAGTGCTCACCCTCCTGTCAATTATTGATTTCCCCTTCCCTCCTGTCCCTTAGTGCTCTCCCTTGGCCCCCTGTAGTCCCCCCCTTGGTGGTCTTCTCACTCCCCCTTAGTGGTCCTCCATCCCTACCCTTAGTGGACCTCCTTAGTAGACATTCCCCTCCTCCCCCCACCCCCTTAGTGGTCCTTACCCTCCTCCCCTCTCCTTAGTGGTCCTTACCCTCCTCCCCTCTCCTTAGTGGTCCTCCCTACTTACCCCCCTTTGGTGGTCCTTTCCCCCCTTAGTGGTCCTCCCTCTCCCAAACCCCTTAGTGGACCTCCTCCCTCAGTGGTCCTTACCACGCCTCCCCAGTGGTCTTACTCCCCCCCATTTCCTCCCCCTGGTCCTTATTCCCCCCCTCTTCCCCAGTGGTCCCGCCTTACTCCCCCTCCCGGTCCTTCTCCCCACTCCCCTGTGAATACCTCCCCTCCCCCTGTGGTCCTTACCCCCCCTCCCCTAGTGGTCCTTACCCTCCTCTTCCTTCCTGCCTATGTAGCGTAGCCGGGCGGCGCGGAACGTGGGACAGGAACTTCTGTTTCCTGTACCCGGCCGCCGGCGGACTGAAGGGAAGTGCTCACTCAGTGAGCCCTTCCTGTCAGTCCGCCGACGGCCGGGTACAGGAAACAGAGGTTCCTGTCACGCGTTCCCCATCGCCCGGCCACGCTACATTGCCGGTCACTCAAATCCGGCCGCCCTCCATACAGCAGTGCTGCGCCGCCTGAGGAGCCGCACCGGTGATTCCGGGCACGGGGATCCGGCGCCCCCTGCTAAGTTGCGCCCTATGCGGCTGCCTAGGTTGCCTTACAGGTAGCGCCGGCCCTGCTCCAAGCTATACATGTTAAGATCCTTTAACCTTTCCTTGTGTAAGTTTTATCCTGCAATCCATGAACCAGTTTAGTAGCCCTTCTCTGAACTCTCTCTAAAGTATCAATATTCTGAAAATCGGTCTCCAATTTTCTTGAACAATACTCCCAGTGAGGTCTCACCAGTGTTCTGTACCAGCCTTTATTGTGAATGAGCACAACATTAGCTGGCCGTCTTCTAGGACTACTCACTGTTAGCAATGATTAGTTGTCTAAATCGGTAATGGTTTGCTAGTACCATAAGCTCTTTTAATAACTTTGGTGTATTCATCAGGTCAGTGACTTATTTGTCCCCACTTTTGACAGTTGAAATAGAACCTCTTCTCTGTAAACTCCTTCTTGGCTTTCATTGGACGGAGCAGGACGGGGGTGGTTTGGTTGGAGCAGTGTGACAAGATTTGGAGAAGGATCTTAATCTAATAATCGCTTGTTTTTCTTTTCTCATTTATGTATCTAAAAAATGTGTTATCCCCTTTTTTTACTGACTGTGCTATTTTCCCTTCTGTGTGTGATTTGGAAGCTCTTATAACTTGCTTAGCCTCTTTCTGCCTAATCTTAAAGATCATTCTGTCTTCCTCACTCTGGGTTTTTTTATATGCTGCTTTTCCAAGAGTTGTTTTGTGCATTAAGCCGGTGCTTGTCTTCATAGGGTTAATATGCCATTTATACATCCTTGTAAATTAGCTTGTGCCTACGGGAGGTTTGTTTTGATGTTTTGGTTTTCTACCGAATTGGAACTTGAAATGTGTCCTGCGCTTAGTATGGGCAGCTAGTGATGGGACCCCCTAGGGATAAAGGCTGCTTCTGTAAAACTGTTTGAATGTCACTTGTTTTGTGTCTGTACAGAGAACCAACAGAGAATGTTAAAGTGAAACAGGATTTTTCACGTTATGTTTACTTATTCCCTATATATATAACAAATATGTAGCTGATACCCCTCTAGGCACAGTGAGCACAGAGTCCACATCTGGATTATCCTTTTTGTCAGAGTTCTCATATTCTCCATTTTTATATTATGTGAAAAACGTTAATACAATTTATAGGTTATTTTCATTGTTTTATTCAAGTGTAATTTCCAGAGAATTTAAAGGGACACATTAGGCAGGAATTGACCTGCAGATACACACTCCCAAACACACAGTCACACAAATACACATTTCCATGCTCACGCGTTTTGCTCCTGTGTAAATCTATAGTTAGAACCAACCTCCTGTTTGTCCTACCGATAGGGTACAGGGGCGCGACTTCCTATCTGCTTGGGGCATCTATATCCTCCCAGCGTTCAAGCGCTGTAAATGTAAGGGAAGCTGCGCCAATGCAGCTTTTTAATGCGTTACTGTCTCCCAACCCAGAATACATAGTATTTAGTGGACCAAGGAGCCTGGCCATAGCCTGCAAGTTAAAGCAAATGAGGTAGCTACAAAATCTCTCAGCACCATTGCAGAACCTGTCGTTGATTCTTTATGACATCTGGGTTCCATATTGTATATCTCTCAATGTAGGAACCATGGGCTCCGGAACTGGGTTGGCCAAGAGGGGGTGGCAATGTGGGGGCAAGCCTGCAGTCAACCAGACTGACCTCCTTTCTCAGGGCATTCCCACTCAGTGCTACTGGGTGCCAAGTGCTGGAGCCTATACCATGACATTTGTAGGTATAGAGCAAGTACTTTTTTTTTTTTTGTGTTCTGGTTTTCCCCCCCTTTTTTGTGTGCTGCTGCTTGATTGATTGGGGGAGTGTTTATTAATTACACCTGTGTGGGATTTGTATCCCCATAAAGGCACACCCCTAACTCACTGAGCTTGCTCACATTATTTGAAAGCAGCCTCTATTAAGTAGACTCTTTCAAGTAGGAGTTAGAAAACCAGGAGTTCAAACAAGGTGTTTAAGCTAATAAGGTAATTGTTTTATTGTTCTGTATCTGGGGAAATGAGTGTTAGCAAGATTGGTGGTTTAACTCAATGCACATCTTGTTGCATGTATGGATGCCTGGATGTACCCATCCAGTGTCCATACCTCTGTGATGGTTGTGTGCGAGTGGCTTCTCTGGAAGCTCAGATTGGAGATCTTGAGAAGCAAATCGCAACATTGAGGGAGATTGATAATCTTGAGAGGAGTCTACTGCTCACTGAGCAGAGTTTAGTGGGGACAGGTAGTGGAGAGGGAGGAGATAAGACAGATGGGGAACAGGCACGTAGCTGGGTGACAGTGGGGCGAGGAAGCAGGGGGGGAGGGAAGAGGAAAGGGCTAGCTAGTCCTGATTTGGTGCAACCTAGCAGATTTGCCCGCTTGAGGGAAGATGTTGGGAGCATCAGCTCAGGAGTAGCTGTATTAGAGGAAGCTGTTACTTCTAACAGCCGAGCTAACAGCCCCCCTAGTACGGGTGGGGATCAAAATGTAAGGAAGGCAAGACAGGTTGTGGTGGTAGGGGACTCTATCATTAGGAGAGCAGATAGGGCAATCTGCCGCTCTGATCGGCTCAACCGGACAGTTTGCTGTCTCCCGGGTGCTCGGGTCCGGCATGTTGCTGACAGAGTGGATGGATTATTGGGAGGGGCTGGGGATGACCCAGCGGTCATGGTCCATGTTGGTACCAATGACAAAGTAAGAGGAAGATGGAAGGTCCTAAAGAATGATTTCAGGGAATTGGGTAGCAAACTTAAGAAAAGGACCTCCAAGGTGGTATTCTCTGAGATATTACCTGTGCCACGTGCTACAGTGGAAAGGCAGCGGGAGATTAGAGAGGTCAATGCGTGGCTTAAGTCTTGGTGCAGGTAGGAGGGTTTTGGGTTTTTAGAGCACTGGGCCGACTTTGCGATTGGGTACAACCTTTATAGTGGTGATGGATTGCACCTAAACGGGAGAGGGTCTGCAGTGCTGGGGATAGGATGGCTAGAAGGTTGGAGGAGATTTTAAACTAGTAGTAGGGGGGGAGGGTCATAGCAATCTACAAAATGGAGATAGGACAGAAAGGAGATGGGCTTTAGCACAGTATAAGGGGGGTGGAAACGGGGGGAGGGGCAAGCTCAGAACAGAGAAGCTGTGTAATGTTGAAAATTCACAAAATATACAAGTGACGCATAATATTAAATGTATGCTTACTAATGCAAGGAGCCTAAATAACAAAATGGGGGAACTAGAGGCATTAGCATACACTAAACAATATGATATAATAGGCATAACTGAAAACATGGTGGGATGAGACACATGACTGGGCAGCTAATTTAAATGGGTACATGTTATTTAGGAAGGGTGGTGGGGTATGTTTGTATGTCAAACATGATTTAAAGCCAAATGTTAAGCAAATGGAATGCGAGGAGGATAATGTGGAAGCTTTATGGGTAAATATCTGCTTGGGGGAAAAGAAGGGAAACCAACTATTGGTTGGGATATGTTATAAACCACCTAATGTTAATATAGACGAGGAACAACAGCTGTTTGAGCAAATTGAGAAAGCTGCAAATCTGGGTAACACTTTAATTATTGGAGATTTTAATTACCCGGATATAAATTGGGACAGAGGGACTAGTGCCTCAGGAAAGGGAATTAGGTTTTTAAACTTGTTAAATGACACCTTCATGTCACAACTTGTACAAGCACCAACTAGAATGGATGCTTGTCTGGACCTGGTTTTAACAAACAACGCTGATCTTTTGACCAACATTCAAGTAGGTGAGCACTTGGGAAATAGTGATCACAATATAGTGTCCTTTGAAATAAACTCAAAAAAACAAAAGCACATGGGGAATACTAAAACATATAATTTAAAAAAGGCTAATTTCAATAAGTTAAGGGAAGCTTTACAATATATTGACTGGCATAAACTCTTTAGTGAAAAGAACACTGAGGATAAATGGATCATCTTCTAACAAATATTACAAAGGTACATTTCTCAGTATGTACCATTGGGAAATAAATATAAAAGAAACAAATTAAAACCAACATGGCTTAGTAGAGAAGTAAAACAAGAGATTACAACTAAGAGAAGGGCATTTAAAGCATTTAAATCGGATAAATCAGATGCATCTTATTTAAGATATAAGGATGCAAATAATGCGTGCAAAAAGGCAATTAGACTTGCTAAACTTCAAAATGAAATAATGATAGCTGAAGAGAGCAAAACCAACCCCAAAGCATTTTTAAGTACATAAATTCTAAAAAAAAACAAAATGAAAGTGTAGGTACACTAAAAACTGAAACGGGGGTGTTAGTTAATGAAGACCAGAAAAAGGCAGGAATTTTAAATAACTATTTCTCCTCCGTATATATTAAGGAAGAACCCATGGCAATAGATGTGCAAATGATTGCTACTAAAAACTTGCAGAATAATTGTAATTGGTTAACTCAAGACAAGGTGCAGCAGCAACTAAAGAAAGTTAATATAAACAAAGCTCCAGGGCCTGATGGTATCCATCCACATGTACTTAAGGAACTAAGTGTAGAAATAAGTGAACCTCTGTTTTTAATCTTTCAAGATTCTTTTCTTTCAGGAAGTGTTCCGGAGGATTGGAGGAAGGCAGATGTGGTTCCTATATTCAAAAGGGTTCAAAATCCTTGACTGGAAATTATAGACCTGTGAGCTTAACTTCTGTGGCTGGTAAAATATTTGAAAGTTTATTAAGGGATAATATTCAAGAATTCCTTGAGAAGAACATGGTTATCAGCAAAAATCAGCATGGTTTTATGAAGCACAGGTCATGTCAAACTAATTTGATTGCGTTCTACGAAGAAGTAAGTAGAAGTATAGATCAGGGTGTTGCCGTGGATGTGATCTATTTGGATTTTGCCAAGGCATTTGATACAGTTCCACACAATAGATTAGTGTTCAAACTCAAGGAAATCGGTCTAGATGAAAATGTTTGGTCTTGGGTAGAACATTGGCTTAAAAATAGAGTACAAAGAGTTGTCATTAATGGTAAATTTTCAAGCTGGACAGAGGTGGCAAGTGGTGTCCCTCAGGGGTCTGTTCTGGGACCCTTTCTATTTAACATGTTTATAAATGATCTTGAAGACCGCATTGAAAGTCATGTTTCAGTGTTTGCAGATGACACAAAACTTTGTAAAACAATACAATGTGAGCAAGATATTACTTTGCTGCAGAGGGATTTAGATAGACTGGGAGACTGGGCACTCAAATGGCAGATGAAATTTAATGTTGAAAAATGCAAAGTTATGCACTTCGCCGTAAAGAATACACAAGCAACGTATACCCTTAATGGAAGCGAATTAGGGATAACAACACATGAAAAGGACTTGGGAATTGTTATAGACAACAAACTATGCAACAATGTGCAATGTCAATCAGCAGTGGCCAAGGCCAGTAAGGTATTGTCATGCATGAAAAGGGCATTCATTCTCGGGACAAGAATATAATTTTGCCTCTTTATAAATCACTGGTAAGACCCCATATTGAATATGCTGTGCAATTTTGGGCACCTGTTCTAAAGAAGGATATTATGGCACTAGAAAAAGTGCAGAGGCGGCTACAAAATTAATAAAAGGAATGGAACATATCGGCTATGAAGAAAGGTTAACAAATTTAAACCTATTTAGTTTAGAAAAACGTCGCCTGAGAGGGGATATGATAACATTATCCAAATATATTCGGGGCCAATACAAACCATTGTGTGGAAATCTATTCACAAGCCGGACTTTACATAGGACACGAGGCCATGCGTTTAGACTGGAAGAAAGAAGATTTCGTCTAAGGCAAAGGAAAGGTTTTTTTTACCGTAAGAACAATCAGGATGTGGAATTCTCTGCCTGAAGAAGTGGTTTTATCAGAGTCCATACAGATGTTCAAACGGCTACTAGATGCATTCTTGCAAGAACAGAATATTCAAGGATATAATCTTTCAATGTAGGGTAATAACTGCTTGATCCAAGGATAAATCTGACTGCCATTCTGGGGTCAAGAAGAATTTTTTTTCCTAGCTTGTTGCAAAATTGTGCTTCAAACTGTTTTTTTTTGCCTTCTTTTGGATCAACAGCAAAAAACAAATGTGAGGAAGGCTGAACTTGATGGACGCAAGTCTCTTTTCAGCTATGTAACTATGTAACTAACTATGTAACTATGAGTCGAGGTCAAATTTCTTTAAGTCAGTCCAGAAAAAGGGTTAAAATAAATAGAGGAATCCAATATACCAATCCGTTTCATTAATCAGGAATCAGTCCGTGATATAAAGGGAGAAGATAAAGAATAGTCTGTAATACAGCGCTACGGGGTCTGATGGCTCTATATAAATAATAAAATAATAATAAATAATAATAATACAAGCAGAGGTTAAGAAGGTAAGATCCAGCAATTCCAAAGCGATGAAGATAAATGTTAAGGCGGAGCCTGTAGTTGTGGGATGGGTTTTACCGGCCTATTTATACCCAGACTTACCTCCACTCAGGGCCGACACCAATCCAGACTACATTGAGTCCAGTTCTGGTCAGAACAGCACCCCCAGTAGCAGCAAGGATTCTTACAACTCTCAGCCACCATCAGCCCGGACGTGTGAAGGGCTCCCACACCAGCCTGCTTGCCACATCTGGGTCCCGCCGTCAATTTCCCGCCGGAACACCCAGACCGGGCACACTTCCGGGTTTTGTGAGTACAGCTCCCCCCACCAACGCACATAACGCTTACCCGGCCCACGTGGTCTACCGGGTGGGTGGGGGGGTCCAACTACGGGGCCAGGGTCCTTGAAGACAGGCAGGCTCATACATCCCCCCACCCCGCACGCACGAACGTTCTCCCTACATGATGGGACTTCCAGGTATACAGCCCACCAATCAGGGGGCCGGGGCAGAGGGGCTGGCAACCCCCCCCCCCTCCAGTAAATCCGGTTTCACTATATCCTCACCTCTCACTGTACTGAGTACTACAGTCTACAGTCACTACCATCAACTCCAGCCAATCTCCAAAAATACAACTATTACTAACCCCTCAAACTACCACATCCACGCAATCTCATAAATGAATAAAAAGGGGGGGGGAGGGTTAACTCTTGAAGGTACATACCTATAATGCAACAGACGTAGTAAGGGGAGATTATAACTTCCACACAAATGTCCATTCTTACAAATCGTTCACTATCTAACCACATTACGTCAAATATTAGCTTATTCTGTGTTATTTTGTGTTACAGTTGTTCATAGTCACTGTTGCAACTCTGCCATATATATATTTACACCTTGTAAACCTTGTCACTCATAGCCTCTGTTAAACAGTCACTCTATCCATATGGGTATTCCTTTGCTATATCTTTTACATACGTCCTAACAAACTGTTAGTAATTCGGGTAATATGGAAATCAAGTACCAGGGCAGGGTCAGTGGCACCCTGATGCCAGTATTTAGTCATTTTGTTATACAGGCCAACTGGGTATGACAGCCTTGTCGTTTTATCGTACATGGCATGATCATGTCCCTTAGTTTGCAATATGCTTGCTATTTATTAGTCTTGTTCAGTCAAACTTACAGTGACATTGTATCCACACAGCAAGTTCCTTAATTAACTTTGTTACTTCATTAGCATATTTGGTGGTTTCACACAATTATATGTTAATTCAACTTCCCAATTGGAGGGTTCGTTTTCTAAACATCGCGCTAAATATCCCCCCACAATGTGTATCGCTTGATTATTGCAACTTTACTAGGTAGTGCTTTCCAAATATGCACAGTAGGGCCGTTAGGTTCACACTCACATTCAACCACCATTTGCACGGCTGGGTTTGGAGCATCAGCTTCATTCGATTCTGGTTGCACGTGGGTATGTACGATATACTGTCTTACATTAACACATGCATTCTTTCGTGTTCGTCGGTTAGTACACTAGGTGATTATGGAGCAACTCAACTGGTTACTCTGCAATCTCTCGACTCCCAGAATTTTCTCACCTAATAATTGATTGTCCCCTACTCACGATTACGCTATCCACACGAACCCAGATGGCAGCCTAATAAGACATACTTCGACCCCTCCTTAGTGTATCAAGTTCAAATATTATTCTGCTTACTTGGGTGCGCGTATGCGGCTAGAGCCACACATCTGTACAGTCTACACTAAACCCGCGCCCCATCTTAAAAATACATCCAATAAGTCACGTACTACCAATAAGCGGCCATGTTACCACGGGCTTGCCCTTGTACTAGTTACTTAAGTCACAGCCCTCCCTAGCCGTTCACGACTTACTCTTCATATGGCCATCAGGGCGCTTACCGCTACATCCTACTCTCTTCCCCTCCAATTAGGCATGGCATATGGGAGCCGTACGACTTCCCAGCATTATACACGGCTCTAGCATACCATGTTCAGGATACACAATCCAGTCACACGGCCACTCCTACCCTTCGAACTACCCCTGGGGCATTACAGAGGGACCAATTCCTATGTCTGTCCATTCCCCCCCCCCACCTAGCCTATTATGCCACTTCAGCTGTCACATTGCTATATGTTATGGGCAACCAGGTCACCTAACATTCCACATACCAATTTGTCACGAGTTATTTCAATTAATGAAGTAGCCTGGCCTCAGCTTCTAGATGGCCGGCATTAAAAGCATACAATTCTATTTCTCTACACCCCACTACTACAGAGAGTCCAGCAAATATACCAGGGATCTTATACTGTCCACCCGCTGTTCCCAGGCCATTTATGACTCCCATAATCTCGGATGCTTAACCGACCGTAGCAACGCACAAAAGATACATCTATTACGGCACATTACACAGTTGGTCAGCTCCTATGTCAGTTCCAGCCATGAGAATCAAATACCACTCTACTATACTGCGGTCAACCAGTACTCACGGCCTCCCTCCATATGTTCCAAACAATCACACATGGAATAATCTCTACATTCTGTCACTTAGCCTTCAGTAATACCACCACGTGCAGCTTCGTTAGGCCATCACTACATACGTTACATACGGCCCTCCGCGGGCAATCGTTACGACACTATTACGGCCCCTCACTTGAGCATTTACACACGACAGCAGCATCATTAGACCCACTCCTCGTACGATCCTCTCCACACCACAATTATGTGTACAGCCGCAGGCAATTGTGGCATATCTGATTTTGCTTCCCAACATTAAAGTTAAAACTTGGGTCAAATACATACTATTCCGTCAGGAATACCCCAATAGGTCATCACTACCTACGTAACATACGGCCCGTGGTGGGCAATTATCTACGACACTATTCCGATCCCTCTTCCAGACTATTACATACATCCGGGACCCCTTAGTATCCACTAAATTCCTAGCACGACCCTCTCTCTTCATTTGTAGGTTCAGTAGCAGGCTGTCATGGTTCTCACCGCAGCAGACAGACGGCCAGACGTGGTGTTCAAAAAGGGACTTGAACCGGGGAACTTCACAGTCCTGGTCCTGCTTCCTACCTCTGAGCCACAGCAGCTTTTGTATTCCACTAGTCATTCTGGTCCTGTTCATCCTGGCATGTCTATTACTCTGGGGGCTGTACCTTGACTTTGGCTGTGCTTCACCTGACCCTGATCAGACATCAGCAGGGTATTTAAACAAAGCCTCGCCCTGTGATCAGGATCAAGTCTTTGATCCTGTTGTGTGTTTCGTACCAGTGTTCCTGTTGTTTGATCTGCTACTTATTATTGACCCCGGCTTCTGTCTACGTTTACTCTGACCTCTGGCATGCCTTGACTTCGGCTACCCCTCGTTGTTCCTGTCCTCTGGCATCCTTTGACCTCGGCATTCCTTTGACGATCCTGCTGTTTGAGTCCTTGCCTGTCCTGCGACTTGGTACTTCATCCTGCACAGCCCCCGTGTACAGACCCACAGGCCGGGTGAATTCTTACCTGACCACCTCGGCCTGTGGCTATCTGCAAGGGTGAGCAACATATCTGCGCTACAGACTCCCAACCCAGGTAAGACCCTGACAAATGACTTGATCATATGGAGTCCGCAGAGATGTGCTCACCCCTGTCCCAGCCAGTGTCCAGCCTGGCCCAGACTGTTTCGGAGTTGCAGCAAGAAACTTTATTTCTTAAAGGCGCAGTACGTCCAGCCCCGGAACCATCTTATCCTGAACCGTTTCTCATCATGCCCGACCGTTTTGATGGTAGCCGCACGTCCTTTCAGTCCTTTAAGATGGATTGTGAGGTGTTGTTTTCTTTAAAGCCTCGAACATATGCCACAGATTTCATCAAGGTCCGAGCGGCTATCAACCTGTTGTCTGGACGCATCAAAGTATGGGCTCACCAAATGTTGCAGACGAAGAGTCCTGTCCTTGTCAGCTGGGAATCCTTCAGTACTGCTATGGACTTACAATGCAAGACCACTGTGCCCAAGCCAGTCCCACGTACCAAAAAATCTCAGATTCCTCATAACCAAGAAACCCAGTGATGTCTCCTTATGATCCTGTTCCTATGAAAACTCCTGAGGTATCCTGTGTTCCACTCGACCCTGAGGAACCTATGCAAATAGGACTTGTCCGCTGCAAGGTGACACCTGAGGAACAAGACCGAAGGAGAAGCCATGGCCTATGTTACTACTGTGGAGAAAAAGGGCATTTCATCACACTTTGTCCTGTTCGTCCTCCTAGACCTCCAGCTCTCCAACTGGGTACTACTTTCCTCCACCCTGTGTACACTGCATGCCAGCCTAAAAAGCTACATAGAAGCCTTTATTCTTGCCCATGCTTGGCTTCCACAAGAAAACCTGCATCTCCTGCTCCAGTGCCGCCTGCATCTGCTCCCAAAGTTACTTCCTGTGATACCATCACTACTTCCTGCCCGCCCAAAGATGTACCTGTGGATTGTGCCATTGCTTCTAATGGCACTACAGTCCGTACAGAAGATCTTGAAATGTTCGAAAAAGCATTGTTAGCCACGAACACTGCTCCTGCCGAAGTAATGGAAGTACTTACCACCTGCACCCAGATCCTAAAAGACTGTACCAGAAGCTGGTACTAAGGAGTCCCATGCTGTAAAGGGATTCCACACTGAGGACTTTGACTATGGGGACTCGCTTGATTCTGACAGTGAACCTGAAGAGGTGTTCTGTTATGAATACAAACCTATTCCCGCCTGGAGGGCGTTCTTGAAGGGGGGGGTACCGTCACGGTTCTCACTGCAGCAGACAGACAGCCAGACGTGGTCGCCCATGGAGTTCCCAACAAGGGACTTGAACTGGGGAACTTCGCAGTCCTGGTCCTGCTTCCTACCTCTGAGCCACAGAGGGGTAGACAACTTCACAGAAACACTACGTGAGCACCTCCAAAAATACGTGAATCACTGCCCAGTAGTAATACGCTACCCCAATGATTTCTTCCAGGTCAAGGTCCCCAACAGTTCCCATCAAAAATATCATCGTCCCTATGGCAGTATGCGCCTCAACAGGAGTCTCCCCTACCTGGCGAGGAAACAATAGGGCCTTCCGCCAACCTAACCTTTTAGGTATCCTCCTGGACTCCACAACCAAGCTAGCAAGGTTACCAACGATACAGTATAATGAGTAGCCGCTCCCACAAAGACCTGCAATCCCTACTTGACTCTCACACTGGTATTTTAGGCAATACCACCGGGCCGCTCATGCATACTGCGACTACCACACCTCCTACCAGTGGCTCCATACGAATATAACACCGTCTCTCTTGAATCACACGTAAACTGACCACTGAGGTGGTGTCGGTTTCTTACGTATCGAAAGGGATTTCTACATTCATCCCCCCACCAGACGTATTGGTGCAGCAGGCCATTCAGTATTCACAGCCATATGCCAAGATTGGTGGTTCCGTGACCTATGGCACCCTGACACTACTATCCGCCTGCTCCACTTTTTCACACTATCTCGACATTTAACCCATAAGTTGCACCAGATCACACCTGGGGTTCCAGTCGGGGAGGCAAACCATCGCATGATTTCCAATAACAAGTCGCTTGTGTACATATAAATAAAAGGTGTTCTCCCTCACGGGCACTCATTAAACTCATAAGGGGAATCATCCAGCTGGCGGCATCACATTATTTCCATTTTGCATGCATACATGTACCTGGCGGGGGTAATATCGTGGCTGACGCTCTCTCATTCAAACTTTTTGTAACACCTCGTGGCAGACACATAAACAAGATACTCCCAGTCAGAGGTCCAATTCTATCCGAACCTTGAAAGTAGAGTCCAGTGGTATGGTGGAAGCATTTAATAAAAAAATATTTTTTGCCTCTTTCTCACAGAGAGACAAAGCCAAACACACCTATTCAATATATATACAACAAATCACTCGCTACCGCATATTCATGAACTACACGACGACCCAGTTGTCAGAATAGGCTAAGTTCGATGCCGCATCTGTTTCTTCCATCAGGTAAGCACCGCCACTCATTAATCAAGGAATTACGTAAATGAGAATCAGCTGCTTACAGCAAGTACATTCTATAACCTAAGATACAACTCAGGAAGCCTTCACAGAATGAGTTGGGCAATCGATATCAGCATTATAGCGTTATGATAAAATCTTTTTGCCCTCATTTATTTCAGGCCTACCCGATCGTCGGTTTAGGCACACCACAACCGACTCTCATACATAGCCAACGGCGTTATGTACAGCTTATTATCCCCGACTACAAATGTTAAGGCAGAGCCTGTAGTTGTGGGAGGGGTTTTACCGGCCTATTTATACCCAGACTTACCTCCACTCAGGGCCGACACCGATCCAGACTACCCACCCACCACACCCCTTAACCAACACTTCCTTGGTGGGCCCTCATTTATTTCAGGCCTACCCGATTGTCGGTTTAGGCACACCACAACCGACTCTCATACATAGCCAACGGCGTTATGTACGGCTTATTATCCCCGACTACAAGTGGAGTTGTCAAGGAAAGTCCAAAGCTGTTTTCCGGTAGTGAAGTAATCAATAAATAGATTCCTCAAATAATGTCTGAAGCTGATGCAGGGAAGCCCATAGAAGAGGTAACTGTTGCAAGAAGAAAGTCAGGAACAGAGCGATCATCATGTGGAATACAATAACAGTGCGTGGAAACACTGACGGAGCACACTTTTATTACGTAACATGGCGACCAACAGACACAGTAATAAATACAAGATACAATATATACACACCCCTAATTCCTTATCAATGCCTATGGTATGGAAGCCCATTAGACAGACTTGGGTGCTGATTTCAGCTAAAGCAGAGGTCTACCCAAAATAATATCTTAACAATAAAAATATAACTGCATCCGTCTATCATTGATGGATACATATAAAATACAGATATTAGCATCATCTCGACAAAAACAAGCTACTGTCTTCATCTGCAAAATTTGAGACATAGTTTTCTGCCTTTACCTCAATGTCATTATTAATCAGATTAAATGTGAGTGCTCTGGGTCCATCCTTGTCTCTGGTACTTGGCGCCACTTTTAATTCTGTATCGCGGTGTCTTGTGATGCATTTAACCACATGCAGAGAGCAGTAATAAAACCTGTGTCTATATTTGGACACAGGCAAGATACAATTTCTCATGTAGCGTCAGGACAAACAGAAAAGACGCTGCACGTGTGTGAGCATGGTCAGTAAGAAGGAAAAAATTCCTATAATACTAAACAACTCCAGGTAAATATAGTGTGCAATAATTTATGTTCATCTATTTTTACATTTATAATTAAATGGCATTATTTAAGGCAGTCTTGTAAAACATAGAGAATATTACTATATTCCAATGCACATGATATTTCTTGAAGACTGGCACTGAAGAATTTAGTGAGCGAGCCTTATTTTCAACGTCCTCGGCAGCTCTGAGCGTCTTTAAAGCAGTCTTACAATGGTATCATTATGCACGGCTGCCATAGGAACCAATACCATCTCTCATCCTCATCTTCATATTTTAATTTATTCCCACTCACCCCTGGTGCTCAGCCATTTCTGTTCTCGTATACCCATTTTTGGAACATGACTCATACTTTGAATGACATCACTGATATTCTGGAAGCAGATAGGGCACATAGAGGACCTGGACTGCGAAGAAGGAATGTTCTGCAGTGTAACACAATGTAACAGAGATAAAGGAAGGCAGGAGCTAAATACACTCACCTCTAAAATGTATATGCAGGTGGTAGGTAAACTCACCTATTAACAGCATGTACAGATAGGAAATTTACTCACCTGTATACCACATGTGCAGGCAGTTATATGCTCACCTGTGAACTGCATGTAGAGGAGGTAAACCTACTCACATGTTGGCAAATTGGATATAAATAAAATGTACAGGAGGTAGATGTGTTCAAATGTAAACTACAAATACAGGACATAGATATACTTACCTGTATACAGCATGTACAAATATTAGCAATATTCTCATGTGAGCTAAAAGCAGAGGAGGTAGGTACATTACTCAGTAAGCACCTATACTAATGTATAGTTACTGATATAGCTTGGTTAATCTATAAATTACATGTAAAGTGTTGTAGTAGATATACTAATGTGTACGTAGAATTTGTAGCAGGTACATATCATGAAATGTAAGTAGCAGGTGCAGAAGGTGGGTATACTCAAATGCAAACAGCACATACTGAAGGAAGATATGCTCAAATCAAAATGCTTGTACAGAAGGCAGATCGCCTTACCTGTATGTGATAGCAACATGTATACGCTGCAAACAGTATAGATGTACAAGGTATAGATACACATGTAAATGGACATACTTGAAAACGAGAGAAATCTCAATGTATCTTTCCTGGTAAAATATTTTATAAATAAATAAGTACATCTACCTCCTACACATTTCGTTGACATGTGAAAACACATACCCGTCTTGGGGGATATAAGGGGATGAAGGGGCCTGGGTAATCTTAGTGATCTCTTTAACGGGAAACCAAATCTGAAATGCCAAAATATTGTTCTCTTGACATCATTGTAATCTGTAGTGCGAGACGCTGATTGCATATATGGCAAAATATTTGGCACAACAGTGTTGGACAGGGTAGCAGGCAGTGAAGCTAGATTCGCTATTATACTCTCTATTCAACACTCACCTGTGAAATAGCTATGGGCTGGGTAGGGTGGCTTAGTTACAACACCTGCACATTTTGTGAAGGAGATTATTTGTCCGAGCAGTTAATTACAAACTAGATCTCCAAGAAAATTAATAAATTAGAAAAAGTGCAATGCAGCTCTCCCAAATTCCATTATTCAGTCTTGCTCTGCAAGTTGGACATTAAACCAATCTTATTGCAATGAGCATTGATAAATTTGCAATTGACCTTTTGTGGGACCTATGGGGCAGCTTCAAAAGTGGAACATTATACCACTATCAGAATTATTGACTACAGTAAGAATTGTCTGAAATTCATAGTGAATTCAAAGTGAATTTCAAATTTTAGGTCAAAACAGTCAAAGTGAAAAAATTCTCTGGGTGCCTGACAGCCAAGATGGCCTGGTGTCCAGCGGAGGTGGCCGATCTCCCGACAAGGGGCATGTTCTATCCAGCCAAGATGGTCTGGTGTCCAGCGGAGGTGGTCGATCTCCCGACAAGGGGGCATGTTCTATCCAGCTAAGATGGTCTGGTGTCCAGCGGAGGTGGCCGATCTCCCGACAAGGGGCATGTTCTATCCAGCCAAGATGGTCTGGTGTCCAGCAGAGGTGGCCGATCTCCTGACAAGGGGCATGTTCTATCCAGTTACTCCTCTGCAACACCCACATCCCCCACTTAATCCGGTGGGGGTATCCCAGCGGAATCTCCAGCAAACGCAAGGCAAACTTAAGATGGCCACCACACCGTAGCCTTCACATTCTTGGATGAGCACCGTGAGTCATGCTGCCTGCAGCAGCAAGCCAACTGACTTTTCCACCAAGTTGGACGCAATCTGCGTGGACTTCCGGCAAAAACTGCAAAACCCTGTCAAAAGGAAGCAAAGTGATGGCCCACACCGGCATTACCATGGTAAACACAAAACAGCTGACGTGTACGGTATCCAGTTCAGTCATAGCCGACCTCCTTTTTCTGTCTCTCCTGCTATTCCTCAGACCCATGTTGATGCTGAGGTTGCCCTTTCTTGTTCTGGGCCAGGGGTCCATTCGGGAATCTGATCCAACCCACTGTCCATTTACCCAGAGGGACTTCTGGGATTTGGAGCTCCCGAGGGCCCACAGTCCTATTGCACGTAGAAGGGGGATCCATGGACACAGTGAAGTTGCTCCCATTAAAGCTTGTGCTTGATGATCTGTGCAGTTTAAGCACCACGACCCTAGACACACTCGACCCCTGAGTCCTGAGGGGGCAGGGAGATGCATAGTGTCCGGCATGGAGATGAACTCTCCCTCATAGCCCACTTGTGATATTGGCTTAACGTCGGCTGGGCATGTTACTTGCCACTAGTTTCAGAATTGCATATAGTTGTTTCAACTTTATTTTGCCTTGCATTTATCTTATTAGTACCCAGAGGTATACATATATATATATATAGAGAGAGAGAGAGAGCGAGAGAGAGCAAGAGAGAGGGAGGGAGGGAGGGAGGGAGGGGCAGGGAGAGGGAGAGAGAGAGATTGTAGTGATGCAGATGTAACAAAAAGATAACATTTGTATCTTGTAATACCTTTTTTAATGAGAAAGGGAGGTTCTCCCGAAATCTTGTCATGACAAAATTATGTTAGTGCAAAAAAATGCATAATTAAATGCATGCACGTTTTCATTTGGGGTATATCTACTAAATAGTGATTTTCTTATTTATTTTTTTGTAATTAAAGTACTCCTTTAAAACAACTGAATCAGCACATCTGTGACCCAATCTCAAACATTGTACTTTGGGAACGTATAATGTTCCCTTATTAAAGGATGATAATGATAATAGACCTCTCTAAAATCATTCAAAAGTGGGTCTTTGATACCAGAACCAGATCAAATGTATCCCATGACCTCCTTAAACCCCAGATCTAAACATTGAACTTTGACAGGCAGATCTGAACTCCAAGCAGTCCACCTTTTTGAGACATGTGATAGTGATAAATTCATAGAAAGTACACACAAAGAGAAGAGGTGCCCATTCTCAGGAAAAAGAGATGTATCTATTTTTAGTGAGTTATTTCAATTAGATGTATTTAATACTATGTTTTGTTTAATTCAGCCTCGCAGAGCAATATTTTATTCAAACAACCACTTCTGTGTTTAGATAGTATTTTTCTCTTTTACAATTTCCTAAACCCTTACAAATCTGCATGTTTTTATCTTGCTAGTGGTATATTTTTAAAGAAGGAGAGGAGGATGGTGTCCTAGCAACCAAATCATTAAGATAAGCGTAAGTTCTCTACTAAAACCCCAATGTATTTTTTTAAACTCCCTTTAAACCATATGGTTTAATTCAATGGCTTTTTCTTTTTTTTTTTTTTACTGTATTTATCAGAGTAACAACAACAAAGGACTTTAATCAATATCTATTCCAAATGTACTCTTTTGAAGTTTGGATCAAAAGTGTCTACATAATACTAAAAGCAAATATGAATTAAAACAAGGGAGGCCTGCTCGAGATTTAGTGAATAGGCTTAATTTAAAGGGAAACTGTCACCACTTACCTGGACTTCCGCTTCCCGCAGCGATCTCCTTACAGATGTGAGTGTTACACTTCTGTTACACCCAACTCTGGACTGCGCTCAGCCTCAGCAATCCGCTGATTTGCCCGGCTTGGGGATATTTTCACGAGCAGGGGAATTGTCCCCCATGACACCGACACACTGGCTTTGTTGTCAAGTTATCAGTGTCTGAACAGAATGACGACATGTCACTTCATTCCTGTACTCCATAGCCAGCAGATTAAATGCGCAAGCTCTTTAAAAAAAAAGCATAAGTTAAAAATAGCATAATAGTTTCACTTTAAGACCAATTTAAAGTGTGTCTGTTATGGAACACACAAGTCTAGTTTATTGAAAGAGGGTCAAAAATCATCTATGAAATTGGGTAAGCTGAATTGGTTTGTCTTTGGCACGGTATCTATGCGCAAACTGGATGATGGTCAAGAGATCGCTTTTACAGGCAACTACAGTACATGTTGCTCTTTGTCACAGCAACTACAGTACATGTGCTGTAGTTGCTGTGCTTACTCCTTTTCTAAGCCCATGTCACACTTTGCTAGAGGAATTTAGCCAGGGCCAGTGCATGGATTTTTGCCGCCCTAGGCAAAAAAAAAATTTCCGCCCCCCCCATATGCTCTGCCCACCATGTGACATCACAATGCCCCACCCATATGATCTGCCATATGAGCCAACGCCAGTGTTGCACACAATGTATTTTCTCTGAAAAGGCAGTGTGTTTACATTAAAAAGCCTGCAGGGATAGGCTATAAATACCAGAACCAGTACATTAAGCTGTAGTGGTTCTGGTGACTATAGTGTCCTTTTAATATGAGGTAAATTAGAGATTAGTGTCACTAATAATATACTGGATTGCCTACTTACCACCAGATGAGGACAAGAGGATGATGATGGGCTCAGGCTGCAGTCTGGCTCCACTGGTCTGGTGTTAAAACAGTCTCTCTGGACGTAGTGCTTACAAAAATCAACGAACGGGAAGCAGCTCCATTTTTTGGGGGCCCCTTATACAGATCACAGTCTGGGCCCCCAGGGTCTGTCCGTGAGTATGCCTACAAACCTTATGCCTACAAGGTCCACCCATGAGTTTGCTCACAGGAGTGTATTTATTGTAGGGGATGTGTTATGTGTTATTGTAGAGGATGTAATGTGTGTATTCTTATGGAATGTAGTGTATAGGGATACCAGTTTGTGTAAGGGATATAGTGTGTGTATAGGGGATGCAGTGTGTGCGTGTGTGTGTTTGTGTGTGTGTGTAAGGGATGCATTGTGTGAATCTGTGTTTGTATGTGTAAGGGATACAAGGTGTGTTTCTGTGTATGTAAGGGATGCAGTGTGTGTGTGTCTGTAATGGGTGCATTGAGAGTGCGTAAGAGATGCATTAAGAGAAGCAGTGTGTGTGTGTGTGTGTGTAACGGCTGCATTGTGTGTGTGTGTGTGTAAGGGAAGCATGGTGTTTCTGTGTGAGTGTAGGATGCATTGTGTATGTGTGTAGTGTGAAAGAGAGGATTTGTGGGGTAGGATGGGGGCTGATAGGTGAGCAGCTCTTTATTTTTATTATATTTATTTTGTTAATATAATTTTTTGTATATTTTTTCTTTAAGTTTTGTGTCTTACACCCCCCTTTAGTGTATCTCTTACAAGCCCCTTGTGTGTGTCTTATCCCCCCCCCCCCTTTGTATGTCCCCTACATCCTCCAAACCCCTTTGCGTGTTTTACTCCTCAAAGCCCCTTTGTGTCTTACGCTTCCCAGCTCCTTGGTGTATCTCTTTTCCCCACAAGTGGTCTCTACCTCTTTGTAACGTGGCCGGGTGGCGCGGACAGCGGTACAGGAGCTTCAGTTTCCTGTACCGGGCCGGACTGACAGGAAATGCTCACTGAGAGAGCACTTCCTTTCAGTCTGGCCGGGTAGAGGAAAATGAACTCCTGTACTGCGGTCCGCGCCGCCCAGTCACGCTACACTGAGTGACAGGTAGGAGGGAGCGCTGTGCCCTTTCGTCCTACCGGGTAACTCAAATCTGGCACACCCCGGGCTGGTACACCCTAGGTGACTGCCTAAGTTGCCTATAGGACGTGCTGGCCCTGAATTAAGTAATGAAGCAAAATAGGAATTTGAGGAATACACACCCAGGAAATGCATTTCTTAAAATATACATTAAGGGAATAGATCTAATGGTTATTGTGCTTGGAGTGTTTCTAATTTGGGGAATTTGGTCACACTCTGTAGGACCAGCAGTGTACATACCGCGGTGGCAGGGGTCACAGCTGCGACCGGGCCCATCACTCCAGGGGGCCCGGCCGCCCTGCGGTCCCCTGCGACCATGGATCAGTTTTGCACCGGGGCCCCATGGATTGTGTGTACACCACTGTGTAGGACCATATTTTCCAAACAATCATGATCATATGGATGGCAGTCATTTGGTCAACAATCTAAAGATGTTTCTATTAAAATAGTTTAAAAATAAATTAATTTAAATAAAAGCTCTGGCTATGAGTCACAATGAAGTAATATACAATTACTTGTCATTAATGTAATTGCTTCAGAAACACAATTACTATTTATGATACCGTTCAAATGAAAGAACAGATAAACGTCTACAATTATAAAGTATTCATGTAATTTTAAACATCTTGTATTTGGTTTTTGCTTGTTACAAGAATTTGTTGGGCGCCATCCTAAACACAGCTTGTAAAGTAACAGGTTTAAAGAATGTGTGGGTAGATCACCATTTGAGCACTTTTTGTTTATGCAAGGTTACACCAACTGATAACAGGAGCACGCAATAATTCAAGACTGCTGACAAATCTCCAAAACAGGACTTTCTTTCAGTAATTCACTTTGCAAAGAAAACAGAGGGAGATGTAGGTTAATTTGTAAGAGTGGGCATGACGAAGGAACATAATTCAATAACAGAATCTTGTAGATGTGTTTTTGGTCACGGCAGGCGCTACAATAAGGGGGCGCACACGGCCACCTTATGGCACACCGACTAGGGGGCTGAAAAGTACCGGTGACAGGTGAGGGTGAAAACAGACCTCCAGTCTGTCACTCAGTATTGCATGCCCTGCAAACCACATTAGAGGATCTTTTTTTTATAATCTACCCAGTCTGATAGGGAGTTGCACGCTGTGCCTGTAGGGGGCGGGACTGTGCAGCGAGCAGCATCCTTTCAGCCCAGGGTGAGCAGGGGTAGGCAACTTTCAACACTCCGGATGTTGTAAGGTACATCTCCCTTGATGCTTTGAAAAGCATTACGACTGTAAGAGCATTATAGAAGATGTACTCCACAACATCTGGAGTGCCGAAGGTTGCCTACCCGTGAGGTAGAGGATAAAGATTATCCTCTACCACAGTCTATGATGGATAAGAGGGGCAAAAAGGAGCATAAAAGGCACAAAGGCCTACACTAGCAAAAATGCATTCTGAGGGTCGGCCTGTTTAACTAGAAATCCTTGCACCATCCATGTTATAGTGTATCGGGGGAAAATGGTAATATTTAGGCCAAGATAGCTCCAACTCATCTATAGTCTGAGCAATGTATTTTTACTCTAAATTTTGCAATTCCATTTTCACTACATTCAGAGTTTAATTAGTACATCCCACAATTTTGTTTATACATGGTATCCACTGCAGCTGAACCTCCATCTCCAGGGGCCACCAGGCAAGCAGACATGTCACCACGGGGAACCCTAGCAAAAAAAAAATCAAAGTGACAGATGGCTGTTTTAAACATGGTTGTACAACTATACAGTATGCAGGCCTGGTGCATTAATGAATATGTTAAAGTCACCAATCTGTAGCTGGCAACTCTAAATTAAAAAAATATATATTGATTCTTTTTTTTTTTACCAGAAGCTGAATGCAGTGTGTCTTCTATGCAATCAACTCTCTGGTGATTTCCCACCTCTCCCTCTATGGATGGATCCGACCCTTAAACAGGGCAGGCTGTGCACCTCCAGCAACACTGTATGTTCGCACACTCAAACATTGCATTTGGCTTTTTTCGTTTCATTTACTTTTCCATTCTTGGGAAGAAAGTTAAGGTTTAACAAGAAACAAAATTAAATATTTCAATCTCTCGCACTTTACTCAGTGTGTTTTTTTGCCACAACTGCGGGCAGCTCGGTCTGTGCCGTAGACAAACTTTGCACAGTTCTGCAAGAAGGGCTTCACGTCACTCCTCACGTTGTTTTTCCACAGTGCTTTTTAAACCAAATAGCCCGTTGTGTAACTAACACAGAACTGGTAAGGGACGGACATAGTTTGACTGTGACATAGATTACAGACTCTATCAAAGTAAAATACATGTATGTAAACAAAACAAGTGCACACTCCACCAGAAAGGTGAAATTAGGCTCTACACTTAAGTAAAGGATTCCCTTAACCTTCACAAATCACAAACAAAAAAATACAAAAATAAGTGGAGCACTAAGATACCTGTACAATTGTAGATATGATGTATGTTATAGCCTGCAAATAACAGACAACCAAATCATAGTGCAGACAAATGTGGTGCAAAGGAAAAATGGAGAACAATACGCATATAAAATGTAAACTCACAAATATAGAGCCACAGGGTCACCTGGCTCTAGTGATATACGCCTTGGGATCTTTAAAGGGGGTCCACTGCCCTCTTCTTGTATCCTCCTGGTGTCTTTAACTGAAGCTGTCTATCTTTACTGCAATCATGTATCTCTGCATCTGTCTTTTTAGAATCTGGCAGCTAAACTAAAATGTTAGACTTACTCATAAAGGAACACTACAGTCACCAAAACAACTTTAGCCTGATTCAACTACCCCAGCAGGCTAAAGTTGTTTTGGTGACTGTAGTGTTCCTTTATGAGTAAGTCTAACATTTTAGTTTAGCTGCCAGATTCTAAAAAGACAGATGCAGAGATACATGATTGCAGTAAAGATAGACAGCTTCAGTTAAAGACACCAGGAGGATACAAGAAGAGGGCAGTGGATCCCCTTTAAAGATCCCAAGGCGTATATCACTAGAGCCAGGTGACCCTGTGGCTCTATATTTGTGAGTTTACATTTTATATGCGTATTGTTCTCCATTTTTCCTTTGCACCACATTTGTCTGCACTATGATTTGGTTGTCTGTTATTTGCAGGCTATAACATACATCATATCTACAATTGTACAGGTATCTTAGTGCTCCACTTATTTTTGTATTTTAAAGTAAAATACATGCCTGACCGATGTACCCTCAACTTCCAACTGTTTTGAAGGACCCGACCATGCAAACTAGCCTAATTAGTTTTCAAAATACATGGGAGGACTGAACTTTCCAAATGCTTTAGAACAGTGGTTCCCAAACTTTTTAGGTGCAAGGCACCCTTAATATTTCAATATTTTTTCAAGGTGCCCCAAGTCAAAAAAATTTCTAGGTTGTATATATGCACAGTGCAGCGGCATGTACTGGGCCCCTGTTCGGCAGAAATGCTTGTTGTTTAAGCGCAGATCCAGAACCTAATCTTGGGAGGGGCACTGGTAGATTATTATTTATTTATTTTTTTAATTCTTTATTTTTCGCTCTGCCATTCAAGCGTGGCTACAATAGTGCAAACAGATGTGAATACATGACCGCACAAGTGTTGTTGATTCGTAGTATAAAATACAGGGTAACAAAGTTAGTACAAACTGTGCACCTTTGGTGCGTCTCTGCCAGAGATTTCATTTACGTTGGTAATCAGATAAAGAGAAAGAAAAAGAAAAGCATTCGAAAGAAAGGAAAGAAAATAACTATGTACAACTTCGACTTATTGAGGAGTGTGCTGTGCCCTAAACTCTCAGGATGGCTGCGATGAGTGTATTGCGTTGCCTTGGCCTAAGCGTATGTGTGTGGTATCCCGAGCTTGCCCAGGTAGTTCAGGCATTGTGCCCTCTCCGTCTGCCCTGTCCCTGCCCCCCACCGTGATCTGTCAATCTGTCATGTACGCAGGGTTAGACAGTGTTGAAGTTTTCCTCTCCTCATGTTTGCTTACATTGTCTGAGGTATTCACCAAAGATAAAAGCAGATTGATAAAGAATAGGTAGATATAGATAAGTATAATGTTCAGTATGTTGAAGTACAAAGAGTTGGTGATCTCCTGTGAACCGAGAACCCCGTGCCGCCCACCCCAGTGGGCCGCGGCCCTCGTTCCGGCTTTAGCCAATCCCCCGTCCTGCTGTGGAGCCGCTTCCACCCGTCCGGGTTATGGTATGCCAGCGACCGCCGGGTGAGCCCCTGCCGTCACTGCTGAATTGTGCCGCACAGATGCCGCCCCGCGCCTATGTGTCGTATTGCTCCCATGGACCCCACACCTTGTGAAATGTGGACTGGTAGATTATTTTAAGAAACAATCCAGGCACAATAATCACTAAAGCACTTTGTAGTGGTTATGGTGCCAGCAGTGCGCTCCCACAGTAAGCAGTCAAACTGTTTAAGAACAGTTTGACAACTTACCTGGGATCTGAAGGAGGGGGTAGGGGAGGTAGTGTGTCTGAGGGGTGCAATGTGTGTGTGTGAGGGGTGCAGTGTGTGTGTGTGTGTGTGTGTCTGTCTGAGGGGTGCAATATGTGTGTGTGTGTAAGGGGTGCAGTGTGTGTGTGTGCGTGTGTGTGTGTGAGGGGTGCAGTGTGTGTGTGTGTCTGAGGGGTGCAATATGTGTGTGTGTGTGAGGGGTGCAGTGTGTGCGTGTTAGGCATGCAGTGAGTGTACAGGGGTGCATTGTGTTTGTGAAGGATGTAGTGTGTGCACATGAGGTTTACAGTGTGTGTGTGTAGGGGGGCAGGTTGTATGAGGTGTACAGTGTGCGTGGGGGGGGCAGGTTGTGTGAGGGGTTCAGTGTTTGTGTGTGGGGCAGTGTGTCTGTAAGGGGTACAGTGTGTGTGTGGGGGGGGCAGTGTGTGTGAGGGGTACAGTTTGTGTGTACAGAGGGGCAGTGTGTGTATACGGAGGGGCAGTGTGTATGTGGGGATAATGTGTGTGTATGGGAGCCAGTGTGTGTATATTGGCGGGTAGTGTGTTTGTATGGGGGAGCAGTGTGTGTATATGGGGGGGAAGTGTTTGTGTATGGTGGAGCAGTGTGTGTACATGGGGGGTTGTGTGTGTATATGAGGAGGCAGTGTGTGTATGGGGGGCAGTGTGTGTGTGTATGGTGGGGTTATTGTGTCTCTGTGGGGGGTAGGAGGGCAAATAAATATATATAAAATAAAAATTATTTAATTTGAATTTTAGGCGTGTGGCCAGGGTGAGCTGTTCTGAGAAATGTTATTTTACTTACTAACAACAATATATGCAGCTAAAAATCTTACTTGCACATATTGATTTCTAAACATATGTATTGTAGTTTAAAGACACATTACTGTATTATTGATGTGGAGCTCATTTATAGACTCACACAACAACAATATAAAGCTCCTAGAAAAGAGGGACAGAGGAATTTGGGCCTGTCCTTCCTAAACAGGGACACTTGGGAGGTATAGTCAAGGCAATGTAATCTGGTAAGCAGTGGCAGAACTACAGTGGCTGCAGGGGTCACAGGTGCAACAGGGTCCGGTACTTGAGGGGGCCCAGCCGTCCTATCGACCCCTGCGGATTCACCTCATGTGTGAGAGAGATCCGGGTCCTTCTCCTGTGTGCTGGGCTCTAGGTGCCTGCTAGCAGGCTGTGAGCAGGGTCATAGAGCTCCCTGCCCTGGTGGATGTGATCCCCTGTCTGTTCCCAGTGTGCCTGGTGACAGCAGACCGTGTGTGAGCGTATCCAGAGCTGTGCCCAGAGCAGTGTGTGACAGACAGCCATATGTCAGGGACATCCATACAGTCACACTGAGACACATTGGGCCATGTTTCTGCATGTGTGTCAGTGTATGTCTCTACATGTGTGTCAATGTTTGTATGTGTCAGTTTATGTATCTGTGCATGTGTGTCAGTGTTTGTGTGTGGCACTGTATGTATCGGTACATGTGGATGTCACATTCACGTGACATTACAGGCAAGCACACAGCTATAATTGTACACTAACACTACATAAAAATACTTGCATTCAAATACCAACACTACACACCCCTGATTTAAATACCAACACCACATAGAAACAGATCCCATGCATTCACACATAAGCTTTATATACAAATAAACAAACATTCATACAAATATACTCCATACAAAAACACGCCTACATTCACAGATACTGTATACTAATAGAGCCCAGCAAGGATGGGTACATAGTAGATCCACAGCTGTCAAAGCATCATGGGATATGTACAGCAGCTGAGGATCTACCTATTGTCTACCTCTGCTATATAGCAGTGAGGGGTGGGGGGGCTTAACATATTCTTGCACCAGGGCCCTGAGTTTTCTAATTACGCCCCTGCTGCTAAGCATACCCTGCAGCTACACCATTACATCAAGTCTACAACAACAACAAGAAAAACATTATTGAAGTTGATTCTAGAATCCCAAAGCATTACTCACTCCTCCTCTAACCCTACTTACTATACTTAAGCTCTTGCCCTCAAATCTGACAAAGCAGAACCTGGCTTTGTAACCACTGGCCTGAATCAATGAATACCTGCCTTGACATTGGATTCCATGCTAGAAGACATTCATTTTACTGCTACCTACTATAAAATAGTCAAGAAGGTTCCTCACTCTGTCTGGATCTCACCAAGCAGATAGCACTAGTCTGGCAAAATAAATCTTGAAGGGTACCTTGCTTGATACAAAGCAGGTAAGAATGTGTACTTCCCCTCAAAGATTGTTTCTATGCAACTTGAATGAGAAAACAAATTAAAAATGTAACTCAAAACTGTATTTTGATTGGTTCCATGGCAATGTTATCAGAAAGTGGTCAGCGACCAAAAGATTAACAAATAAGACTGAACTAATGGAGGTCCCCAGTGTCCTATTAAATCTAAGCTTTCTGTAGCAAGGTAAGTTAAACTAGGAAAGATCAGAATTTATATATATTACATTTTGATATTAAAGTTAAATTTTTTTAAAGCAGATTTCTTAGACTTTTTATTTTACTTAAATGGACACTATAATCACTAAAACAACTTTAGCTTAATGAAGCAGTTTTGGTATATAGATAATGTCTCTGCAGTGTTACTGCTCATTTAGGAGTTAAATCACTTTGTTTATGCAGGCTAGTCACACCTCCCTGCATGTGACATACACAGTCTTGCTAAACACTTCCTGTAATGTGAGATCCAATGTTTAAACTTAATTTATTGTACATTCTGTTTATGTAGAAGTCTCCTACACTGTAAATAGCCTGCTAGACCTGGCAGGAGCCTTCTGTGTTTGATTAAAGTAAAATTTACAAAGCAGGTGACAATAAGTAAGTTAACATCTGATTGAAAATTAAACCTTTTTTCATGTAGGTTTTTGTGAGTCATAGCAAGGGGAGGTGTGGCTATGGCTGCACAAACAGAAACAAAAGTGATTTAACTCCTAAATGGCCATGACTTGAACAGTGAGACTGCAGGGACATGGTTTATACACTGCACCTACTTCATTACGCTGAATTTGTTTTGGTTAATATAGTTTCCTTTTAAATGAATTTAAAACACCAGTACCAAAATATTAATAATAGTATTTCTATCTAATAAAGTTATAGTACATTTAGATGTAGTTACTAGACTTAGAGATTTGTTTTGGTCCAAACTGCGATTCATCCTAATTTGCGTTGGCCGGGAGTTTCCCAAACTCTGAGTCCTACATGTTTGTTTTGATTTGCTATTCAAAAATTTTGCCCCCCCCCAAAAAAAAGATAATAGTACAGCGCTGCGGAATCTGATGGCGCTATCTAAATAATAAAATAATAATAATTTAAAAAAAATTCACTAAACATTGATTTTATTCACAGGTCAAATGACACGTGAGCTATAGAGGGGAAAAACGGAAGAACAGTAAAAACAAATCTATATTTATAGATTTATATATTATGTATTTAATACATATATTATATACAAATAGCCTCATCTTTTTCTAACGTGATCTGTGAACCAAATAGCAGGAAAATGCACCTATCAGTGTATTTTAAAATATATACATAATGTAGAGATCCCTCTCTACCTACCTCAAAACAGAATGCACATGTCATGGTTAATTATATATTTCCTACCTGTTCTATGTTAAATTTTGTATATATTGTGTATTAACCCCTTAAGGACTGGACTGGTTTGCGATGTTGTACATTTGCGACCAGGCATATTTTTACACTTTTGTGGTGTTTGTGTTTAGCGGTAATTTTCCACTCTTTCATTTACTGTTCCCATACAAATTATATATTGTTTTTTTCAGGACAAAAAGGGCTTTCTTTACATACCATTATTTATATAATCTCATGTAATTTAATTTTGAATTTTTTTTTTTAAAATGATGAAAAATTTAAAAAAATACATGTTTTTT
This sequence comes from Pelobates cultripes, assembly GCA_933207985.1. Taxonomy (NCBI): domain Eukaryota; kingdom Metazoa; phylum Chordata; class Amphibia; order Anura; family Pelobatidae; genus Pelobates; species Pelobates cultripes. The sequence continues at coordinate 348,207,075 of OW240913.1, forward strand.
GACTTTTACTTGAAAAATATTTTACTCGTCTACAAAAACGTATGAAAAAAACTGCTAAATAGATTCAAAATTTTGTCCTGAGTTTAAAAATACCCAGTGTTTACATGCTTTTTTTGCAAGTTATAGGGCTATAAGTACAAGTAGGATATTGCAGTTTCAAAACATACATTTTTTAAATTTATCAGTAGTGACATTGTAACACTATTATCTGTCATGAATCTCTGAATAACACCCCACATGGACATATTTTTTTAAAGTAGACAACCCAGGGTATTCAATATGGGGTATGTCCAGTCTTTTTTAGTAGCCACTTAGTCGAAAACACTGGCCAAAGTTAGCATTCATATTTGTTTGTGTGTGAAAAAAGTAAAAAACTAAATTGAATGCTAATTTTGGCCAGTGTTTGTGACTAAGTGGCTACTTAAAAAGACTGGACATACCCCATTTGCAATACCTTGGGTTGTCTTCTTTTGCAAATGGTATGCCATCATGGGGCTAATTCTCATTCCTGGGCTACCATGTGCTCTCAAAGGCACCGTAACCAAACTGGCCTTTTTCAATGTAAAAATATTTGACCCATATATTTGACCCTGTAACTTTATAAAAAAGCTATAAAACCTTTTGAAACACTAATATTTGTGTTCAGCAAAGTCTCCCGAGTATAACAGTACCCCCCGTACTGTTATACTCGGGAGACTTTGCTGAACACAAATATTAGTGTTTCAAAACAGGAAAACGTATCACAACAATTATGGCATCAGTAAAAGTACTGTTTGTGTGTGAAAAATGCAAAAAAAAAGTCACTTTCACTAACATCGCTGTGATATGTTTTACTGTTTTGAATCACTAATATTTGTGTTCAGCGAAGTCTCCCGAGTAAAACAGTACCCCCCATGTACAGGTTTTATAGCGTTTTTGAAAGTTACAGGGTCAAATATATGGGTCATATAATTTTACATTGAAAAAGGCCAGGTTGGTTACGTTGCCTTTGAGAGCGTATGGTAGCCCATGAATGAGAATTACCCCCCATGTACAGGTTTTAGGGTGTCATAGAAAGTTACAGGGTAAAATATAGTGCAAGCAAATTAAATTCTCTGGACTTTCGACCTGGGTTGGCAGGCAGGTCCCTCAAATTGCAATCAATAAAATTACTTAATTATGTAAAAATATTACATAAATACTCATGAAGAATTTAAATGTATATGCATTTTTATATATTTGAAGTCTACGTGTATATTTATATAATTATTTATGTAATTTTGTATATGGACATATGAATATTTTGTATTATTTTTATTTATTTATATATACATAGATATATATACAATTTCATTCTAAGTGTATTTTAAAATAAATATATATATATTACTATCAAAATACAGTTAGAATAAAATTTCATATAGATATATATTTTTTAATTATTATTATTTTTACATGTTTTTATTTATTATTTGTATTTTACAATAATATTTATATACAATATATATAATTATTATATATATTATATATATATATATATATATATATATATATATATATACGTGTGTAACTTAATTATAAGTGTATTTTTATATTAATATATGTACATATTAATATAAAAATACACTTAGTATGACATTATATATATGATAGATAGACATCTATTATATAGATATAATAGATGTCTATCTATCATATATAAATACACATATATAAATTTTTTTTTTATTAACACTAACTTTATTTTTTTATGATTTTACACCAGCAGGGAGACTGCCTATCAGCACAGACAGTCCCCCTGCAGGCAGACACATGGACACCTATTGTGACCATGTGATCACTCTGTTAAGCGATCACATGGCCCCAGGGGTCCTAATCCGCCGTGGGGAGACTGTCTGGGCTGCAGGCAGTCTCCCCACAACAGGAGCAACACCGATCGCCGCCGGAGGAATGACAGCGATCGGGTAAGTACATTGGACCGTTAGGATGGTTCAGGACCGTCAGCAGTCGGCAACGCAAAAATGCCGATGACTGTCCCGAATCGTCCTCGGTCCTGAAGGGGTTAATATTGTTTTTGTATTTGTTTTTTACTGTACTCTATTGTATCAATGCAATGTTTTGTGGACCCAGGACACACTTGAAAACGAAAGAAATCTCAATGTATCTTTCCTGGTAAAATATTTTATAAATAAATATGTACATTGTGTATATATTTTGCAGTACACTGGTTGGCTCATTTTTGTGCTTTTTTGGTTCCTCTGATTTGTTCCTGAATTGGGTTTAGAGTATTGATATTCGGACGAGCCACCATGTGGGCGAAATTTGGGGATTCCGAAAAACCTTTTTATTTTCACTGAAAATGGTTTTGGCCAATCCGAATTTCTCACTACGCACAATTCTAGTAGTTACCTCTGCAAGAACTGCATGGCAGTAATCATCTAATAAGTGTATACCACATTTTTCAAAATCTCAGTCACATCTGTTGCTTATAGAAATGTCTGATAAGAGCACATGATGTAGTCAATAAAACCTGAATTGGAAAGAAATGGGCTGTCTAAATCCCTGTGTTTAACAGTGTTGGGAAAAGGAAATGTCTCATAATGAAATATCACCTTTTCCACAATGCAGAGTTATTAATTATTTTTTCAGTTTTAATAAAAATGCTGGACCAATTTAGAAAATTTCAGCATAACTTTTTAAGACTTACTTTTTTTAAGACTTACTGTAATGCAGAGACTTTTAATCACACCAGAAGCACTTTAAGCATTTCTGTCCCTTTAAGCACCAAGAAATTATGCTTCAGACATTTGCATTGGCCTGTAAATGGTTAAATCATCCCTCCCACAACTAATTGTTTTGATTGACGTACCTCGTCTTTAATAAACGACTTCCCAAGCTCACAATAGATGACAAATAATGCTCACTTATAGCTTTCTGGCTCTTTATCCCTGAGGTGACACCACTTTTGATTTGAGAACCTAATATCAGCGTACGTTGCTTAGCAACATCTCCCCACACTTTGTAGCGAATTGCCAAGATTTCAAAGGTTTTTTTTTTCCATATAAAAGTCACAATAACAGTGGGTGATATTCTTTAAATCTTTTTTCTCTCCCTGGTTATGTAGAAGGTCCTTGATGTTACTGTTATGTCGAAACCTCTTGATGTAACATTAGTAGCTTAACCACTTCTAACATGCACAAGTGTGAGTGTTTGAACATTTCAGCCAGGGTAAGGAAGGATGGAATCTCATTGTACATCATCCACAATCTTTTCGTACAGCTGATAGATTTTTTTTTTACATCATGACTGTATCAGCTCCACGGGCTTTGAGTATTTCAGGAATAATACTATTTGTGTAATGTATTACTTAATGCTGCGTGCATCCCACACATCCCATTAATAGGTTTGTAAACATCTGTGGAAAAATGGCAATTGCGCTACACAATGCAATTCTACAATTAGAGGAAATAAATGGCTTTCCTTCCGCTCAGCTTTGTAAAGAGCAGCTAGCTGTAAGCCAGATGAAAAAATCCACTACTAAATTACATTCTCTCACAATTCTCTGTACTCTATACACCTTTGCCCTAATGCATTGGGAATTTGAGATTTTGGACTAAAAGAGTCAAATTCCAAATATAGACTAGCCAGATCACGTTCTCTAGTTTAGCCATTTTGACTGAAATTTGATCTAATTTCTGGTAAATTCCCAACAATTCTTAGTTTAGTAAATAACCTTCATTATGTCTTTCTATGCCTTTCTGTTATATGTTGAAGGAAAGACGAGACGGGGGGATATGATAGAAACATTTAAATATATAATGCGAATCAACACAGTAAAAGAGGAGACTATATTTAAAAGAAGAAAAACTACCACAACAAGAGGACATAGTCTTAAATTAGAGAGGCAAAGGTTTAAAAATAATATCAGGAAGTATTACTTTACTGCGAGGGTAGTGGACACATGGAATTGCCTCCCAGCTGAAGTAGGAGAGGTTAACACAGTAAAGGAGTTTAAGCATGCATGGGATAGGCATAAGGCTATCCTAACTATAAGATAAGGCCAGGGACTAATGAAAGTATTTAGAAAATTGGGCAGACTAGATGGGCCGAATGATTCTTATCTGCTGTCACATTCTGTGTGTCTATGTCTTCCCTATATCTATAGAAACTGAGCATTATTCATGATATATTGTTGGTTTATTGGTTTAAACAATATGTTATATTTGCTATTAAAAGGATTTTCTAAGCACCAGAAGAACTTTAGCTTAAAGAAGCGGTTTGGGTGTATCGATCATGTCCGTGCAGTATCACTGCTGAATTATCTGCCATTTATGGGTTAAGAAACTTTTGTTTCTGTTTTTAGCACCAATCCCCGTCTTCACTAATTATGCCAGAGATCTGAAAGTTCTGAAGCAGGAACTTTCGTTAGCTTTCCTGTGCAAAGACCTGAAGTGCAGGGTCAAGCACAATCAACTCACAATACACGTGTGAAAAAATAATGCTAGATTACAACCAAAAATACATTAATTGAACTTGAACTTTGTTTCTAAAACTTATATAATATATGTATATGCATATCCAATTACACATAAAAATAGTAATTTTTGTAACCAATTTTGTAACCAATGAGTTTTTAATATATTTTGTCTTTTATACCCTTTTGCCCCTCCTTTCCAGTTTTTAGTGTTTTTCATTTTTGTCAGAACTTTCTGAGAGTTATAGTTCAGATGTTAGCTTTGTCCCGGTAAAGGACATAACGTTACTGACATTGTGTGTAATATGGGTTCCATACATTGGCGCTTTCTATGATGTGGGAGTTATATGTGTAATGTATTATTTTTTTGTAATTTATATAGCTCCAACTTAGTGGAGCGCTTTACAATATCATGAAATTACACAACTTTACAGGAACAAAATAGGTTGAGGTGGAACTTGCTCAATCGAGCTTACAGTCTAGAGAAGTTGGGGTATAAAAACACAAGAGGAATGGCAACGTAGGGGTTAGCAGACAAATAAAGTTGAAAAGTAGCAAAAATGGAAGGTGAGAGTGGAGTGTAAACTTTCTAAGAGAGAATGAGAGACAGGCTTGTGAAATGACAATTACCCTGGGAGGCCATAGGCTATTCTGAAGAAATGGGGTTTGAGGGACTTCATAAATAATTGAAGACTAGGGATAAAGTCTGATCATGGTAGGCAAGCTGTTCCAAAGGAATAAAGCTGCCGGCAAGAAGTCCTGCAAGCCCGACTTAGCAGTAAGGGTGCAAGCAGTGGACAGGAGAAGGTCACTAGCAAAGCAGAGCGACCTATGAATTGTTAAAAAAAAAAATGTAGTGGGTTTAGAACATTACCCGCAAGCTGTAGACATAACATAGAAAAGTGGCAACGTGTCCTGAGATATCTCCACCTCTCTCTAAGGGATGATTGAGTTTTCCTTTAGGATCAAGTCTCATGTGTTTCTGGAATCTATCAAGGCCCCTGGGGTGTCTTGGTCAGCCCTGTGGAAGCTGGATCTGTGATGGGTATACTGTAGACCGGATTACATAGGGGCTAATAGAGTTGTAGCTCCACATCCATGCCATGGAATAGCCCATTGATTTAAAAATTACTACTACTCTGCACATGCTCTTGCTTTGTGCAGAAGGAATTAAGTACGGGAACTTAGGAGGGATGGAGGGGAACAAAACCTGTATGGGCTCACTGACTATAAATTATTTTTGGTAAAGCTAACTGTGCAAATGCTTTTTTTGTTCTGGTCTCTCTAACAGTATGGCATGTCCCCTTATTTCTATACTCACTACCAGGGCGGCACATCCCCAAGGCGGCACAGGTGGCCGCCTTAGGGCGCCAGAATCCGAATCCTCTGGCTGGGGACTCGGATTTCTCAACTCACCTCGCTCTCCCTGCAGCCAGCACGGAGCAGGAGCTGGGCAGTGAAATCAGCTGGCCTTCTCTGATGATGTCAGAGGAGGGGGCGTGACTTTCACTGCCCCCAGACTCCCCAGTGGTCTTCAGTGGATCCCCTGCCTCGAGCTCCTGTCTGGCCCGTCCCACCTGACCAACAGGGGTAAGATACCTTTAAGATAGTTTATATATATATATATATATATATATATATATAATCAAAAGTTTTTGTTTGTTTTTTCTGTTTTTTTTATTTTTTTTAAAGCAGCCCCTGCCTCCATTATACTGCCCCTGTCCCCCCCTACAGCCTCTGCCACCACCATGCTGCCCATGTCCCCCCTATGCAGCCCCTGCCCCCAATCCCTCTCTACAGCCCCTGCCTCTTTAATACTGCCCCTGTCCCTCCCTATCCCCTCTACATCCCCTGCCTCTATAATACTGCCCCCTCTACAGCTCCTGCCTCCATCATACTGCCCCTGCCTCCATAATACTGCCCCTGCCCCATCTACAGCTCCTGCCTCTATAATACTGCCCCTGCCCCCTCTACAGCCCCTGCCTCCATAATAATGCCCCTGCCCCTCTACACCCTGCCCCTCCATATAACCCTGCCCCCTCACTGCCCCTGCCTCATAATACTGCCCCCTGCCCCCTACAGCCTCTTGCCTCCATAATACTGCCCCTGCCTCCATAATACTGCCCCTGCCTTCCCGCTACAGCCCCTGCCTCCATAATACTGCCCTTGCCCCCCTACAGCTCCTGTCCCCCCTCTAGAGTCCCTATCCCCCCTCTACAGACCCAGCCGCCTTTATACTGCCCCTGTCCTCCCCTCTACAGCCCCTGCCTCCATTATACTACCCCTGTCCTTACCTTTACAGTCCCTGCCTCCATAATGTTGCCCATGTCCCCCCCTCTACAGACCCTGTACCACCGTCTACAGCCCCTGCCTCCCCCTCTACAGTCTCTGCCTCCATTAAACTGCCCCGCCACCCCATCCACAGCCCCTGCCTCCATAATACAGCCCCTGCCCCGCTCTGCAGCCCCTGTCCCCCCTCTACAGACCCTGCCTCTATTATACTGCCCCTGTGCTCCCCTCTACAGCCCCTGCCTACATTATACTGCCCCTTTTCTCCCATCTACAACCCCTGCCTCCATTATACTGCCCCTGTCCTGCCCTCTGCAGCACCTGTCTCCATTATGCTGCCCATGCCCCCCTGCTGCCCATGTCCCCCCTGTACAGCCCCTGCCCTCCCCTGTACAGCCCCTGCCCCCTACAGCTCCTGCCTCCAATATACTGCCCCTGCCTCCCCTTCTTCAGCCCCTGCCTCCATTATACTGACCCTGTCCCCTCTACTACAGTCCCTGCCTCCCTTATACTGCCCTTGTCCCACCATACTGCCCCTGTCCCCTCTCTACAGCTCCTGCTCCCATTATACTGCCCCTGTCCTCCCCTCTACTTCCCCTGCCCCCACCATACTGCCCATGTCCTTCTCTACAGCCCCTGCCCACACCATACTGCCCATGTCCCCCTCTACAGCCCCTTTCCCCCCTCTACAAGCCCATTTACAGCCCCTAACTCCCCTACTACACATCCCTTCCACTACAACCTCTATTCCCCCACACTCAGCCCCTTACTACCATCAACCTACTTCAGCCCCTAACTCATTACTACAGCCCCAATTCCCCATTTAGAGTCCCTAACCTTCAACTTCAGCCCTTGTCCTTCCCCACTAAATCCCCCTACACTAAACCCAGGTTTGTCTAAGGTGTTTAAAAATAAAAAAAATTAAAAAAACTCAAACACCTTAGACTCTAAGGTGTATTTTTTTTTCTAAACACACCAGAGTAATCCCGAAATCCTGGACTGTTAGGTGTGCCTTGAGGAGAGGGTTGAGGAGCACTGCTCTATATACACAGTACAGTATGTTACAAAGAGTTTCTACTGTATTGCTTACAAAATTTTTCTTACTTAATTACTTTACTCACCACATGTATTCACAGACCCTGATAGAAAGAATGATAGATTATTACACATACTAGTAAATTATAATTGTAATTTACTGGTAGATCTAGCACAGATGTGAAAGAAATGATTTCAATAACCATATACATAACTGTATCAGACTCTGTGATTTAACATATACATGTGATAATGTGCCTACATGTTAAAACAGAATATTAATTAAGATTGCATGCAAAAAAAATTAATCATAAAGTGCGTAGGGAGAAAATATTTTGTTTCCTGGTTCTGAAGAAATATATTCCTGCAATTATCAAAAGTGATGGATTCACTTCTGAAAAAACCCACAAGACTCGCAGGATAATTCACTTAAGTGAGAATTATTTTGAAATAAAAATTAATTGAAAAGTGAATTTCAAATAATAGACCAAAGTAGCCGAACTGGAAGCATTGCTGACTTGGAGATTTTTTTCAGTTTGGACTATTTTGGCCTTAAATTTAATATGCACTTTGAATTCTCGACAATATGGGGCCTCAAGGAAAAAGCAGCGTGTGTATAGCAGAGTCTCGAGCAGCTGAATGCTTCATTCCTAAACTGGGTGCGAATGAGTTGCTGATGTGTAGATATTTTTGGGAGTAAGAAGAATTTAAAAAATAAAAGGATTGGGCCAGTTAATGCGTATGAATGCCAAAGATGGGGAGCAGCTAAAGACTAATATTTTATGAATGACATTCAGGATGTCATAAGGGACATGAGCATGTAAGATCAGATTACAGAACTGAACTCTGCAAGATATCTAGACTTGGCCAGTGTTAACACCATTAAATATCACACAAATATTGTGAGTTTTTTAAAGAAAATTATAAAATTAATATTACAAAATATTTATTTGTTTCAGTAAACAGATTGCAAATATACGAGAGTGGAGGCTCAAAGACAAAGTTTATTTTTAAGATTGATGATTTTTATGAAAAATGCTAATTTTAGAAATAAATTTCAGAAACATTTTGTCCCAATTTCCCAATTTGCTACTTTTGGTTTAGTGATTAAAACTCTAGCATAATATGTAATCAGATCACACTGCATATTTTAATTTTAAATTGCTAATAATTAATTGCTAAAAAACTTTATGTATAAAATGACTTAAAGCCATAAAATGTCAGATATGACTCATATTGAAACCAGCTTCCGATCCCTACTTTTCAACAAATTACGTGACTACAGATGCGTTTCTTGGGAGATGTACGAATGGTAACTATACATTAATGTGACAGTGAATATTATCAGTTCAACATAGCAATTCTTCCCAGGCAGAAAATCACCAGGAAGGGGGCCTTGATAGAGGGTTTGTCTGCTCTAAGGGGGGGTGGGGGGAGAGTGAGAGCAAAAGGATAAGATTACTTCCATTGGATCCCAAGAGAAAGAAAAGAATTTACTAAAGTATGTGTATATTTTTAACTTCAAGAAGGAAATTGTCCAACCAAGGAACATTTGTTGGGAACTGTGTGGTGTCTCAGTAAACTCAATGGGGGATGGAAGAATTCAAAGTAGCAACACGAAGGGCTATGGGTTGTTTTCGTTAAACAGTGAGATGTGGTTCATTGACAAGTGATGTGAAAAATGTAAACCAAAATATCAGAGTATAAGAAAGACAAATTCCAATTTAACAATATTGAAACTTTTTTCCACCCTGGGAGTTTTGGCAGACATTTCTCAATCAGTTGTGAATTGACCACACCACTCTATTTAGTGAATAAGCCCGGTGTCCTTTGTCCCAGGCAATGTCACATACTCACAAAGAGTGAGCCTGGGGACACAGTGATTATTAACTGAAATGACTTTGTTTGACTGCACATGTTGCTATAGTTTACTGCAGTAATGCCAGGAAGTTTACATCAGCCCATTTAAATATCCCTTTTTTTTAACATGTTTACGTTCATGGGATGTGCTTTGGCCCATTTATTCAGTGCTACAAGTAGAAGGTTTAATTATTTCACAAATCCAAATTTTCAACAGATTTGGGGGGTTATGGACTAAACAATGAGAGGTGAAAAACTAACAACCAACTTGCATATTTGCAAAGTTGGAAAACAAAATCGAATCCAGTCAATCAGGCAGATTTATTCCAACGGCTCTAGTTTGACCTGAATATTGCAACCACACTATCAGCTCACCACAAATCACTGTTTAATGGATGCGTTCCTATCGTTATTATTCAATATAGTCCACATAATTATATAAATAAGTTACCGTTTCTAAAAAATACACACATATATATATATATATATATTATTTTTTGTTAAGGATATGGCCATAGGAATTGCAGTATTAATCTAATTTATTATCCTTAGTGTATTCCATCAGCACTCATTCGTACAATGCCATCAGATTTGTTCGGCTCTCCCCTATTAGAAGAGAAGTTTAATTTACTCCTACTAATATAATATTAAAGCACGCCAGAAGAAATAAGTAGACATGTGCAATTAAATTTTTTTTCACATTTCGGTAATTTGGACATTCAGATGCTTCCGAATTGCCGAAGTCCCGAATTGCCAAAGTCCCGAAGTGCTTCAGATTTCTGAAAAGTGGCAAAACAGGAGAGGGAGGGAAAATTAAGGGAATGTCTAGATTCCTGTCATCATTCCCTTAATTTTCCCTCCCTCTTTGGCTTCCAATTTAATTTCTATGTGGATGACACGCAAATCAATCTGTCCTCTCTTGATCTTTCCCCATCCCTCTTGACCAGTGAACTCAACTTGACCAAAACTGAAATTCTGGTCTTTCCTCCCTCAAGTGTTGCTACTCCTGTGTCTGTCTCCCTCCAAGTCAACGGCTCTACCATCAGCTCCACCACGCAGGCCCGCTGCCTAGGTGTTCTCTTCGACTCCGACCTCTCCTTCACGCCTCATGTTCAGTCTATCACCAAATCCTGTCGCTTCCATCTCAAAAACATTGCGCGCATCCGACCCTACTTAACCCTGGATGCAACCAAGGTGCTTGTCAATTCCACTGTCCTTTCTTGCCTTGACTACTGTAATCCGCTTCTCAGTGGTCTTATGTGCTCCCAACTTGCGCTGTTACAGTCCATAATGAATGCGGCGGCGAGGCTCATCTTCCTGTCCGCCCGCACCTCCCACGCCTCACCCTTCTGTCAGTCCCTACATTGGCTTCCTGTAAGATATACAGTTGCAAGAAAAAGTATGTGAACCCTTTGGAATGATATGGATTTCTGCACAAATTGGTCATAAAATGTGATCTGATCATCATCTAAGTCAAAACAATAGACAATCACAGTCTGCTTAAACTAATAACACACAAAGAATGAAATGTTGCCATGTTTTTATTGAACACACCATGAAAACATTCACAGTGCAGGTGGAAAAAGTATGTGAACCCTTGGATTTAATAACTGGTTGAACCTCCTTTGGCAGCAATAACTTCAACCAAACGTTTCCTGTAGTTGCAGATCAGACGTGCACAGCGGTCAGGAGTAATTCTTGACCATTCCTCTTTACAGAACTGTTTCAGTTCAGCAATATTCTTGGGATGTCTGGTGTGAATCGCTTTCTTGAGGTCATGCCACAGCATCTCAATCGGGTTGAGGTCAGGACTCTGACTGGGCCACTTCAGAAGGCGTATTTTCTTCTGTTTTAAGCCATTCTGTTGTTGATTTACTTCTATGCTTTGGGTCATTGTCCTGTT